>CM060074.1:32325650-33525650 GCA_030533445.1 Cyprinodon diabolis | reverse complement strand
AAATCCAAATATTTTAAGCTTGTAAGGAACTGGAAAGTTAAGTCGTGGATAAATCCAATACCATTATAACTTAGATCAAGAATCATGATATTAGACAAGCCCTGAAACATGTTTCTTGTCAGGGAGAAGAGCTCATTATGTCTCATGATAAGCGTTTTCAAAGAAACCAAATCAATAAAAGATCCATCATCCACGTAACTAATGCCATTATTCTGCAGACCCAGGTATTTCAACCTATACATGTAATGGAATTCGTCTTTAATTTTCTGAAGCAGATTACCTCGGAATTCTATTGAAACAGCATCTTTTGGGATTTTTTCAGGAAGATTCTCAAGTTTTCCGTTAGTGCAGTCCACAGAAACACCAGAGGAGGGGGTTGCCTGATAAAGTATTGTACAGTTTTTTAGTGAAAAAGTCAGAGAGGGGTTAATATGAAGAAAGAAACAGAAAAGTCCTAGAATAAAGTGTGAACACCAGCTTCCTGCAGCAGCCATATTATCCAGTTTATGAAAGCCTCATGAAGTTGTTCTGTGAAAATCATCTGTAGAGAACAATAAACAATACATTTTAATTATCAATCAGTACAATAATAAGTTACAACAGAAGAGCAACCAGGAATTAGGGTTTGAAGGCAAAAACTGAAAGGGCAATAAAATGGCTTGAAAGATTCAGTCTAACCTTTTAATTTACAAAGGGAAGGTAAGACTGCCTTTATTGAAAAGGTTTTAATGCTTTTGCAAAAGTAAATGAGAATAACAGCACAGAAATAGAGACATAAATGAACAGAAGCAGATACTTAAAGGTCAAAACACCACATGGTGTGAAAACACCAATTAAATCTGTCTAAAAAGACAAATCCAAAATACAATTTAGCAATGACATCTGCATATATCTGATATAACACAATCCAAATATTCTTTTTTTGTGAAAATAAAATAAAATATTTTAACTTGCACTAGGGTATTAATACTTTCAAATACTTTGCATTAATTATATTCCTCATGGCTCAGTGCCCTCCAGCTTGTGTAGTGATCATGGGAGCTGTCCGTCATGCTAGCAATATGTAGAAATACGTAATGCTACAACACGACAAGGTAAACAGGCCTGGAAATGGTTGAGTTCTGCTGTGGCAGAAATCTGAACTGGTGAAAGTTCACTAATGGGATGGTCAGTCATCCACGAGAAAGTATAAACAATTTGGTGTAGCTGTGATATTGCATCAAAAAGATGTAGCTGCCTAAATTTTCTAGGAAACACAGTTGATCCAAATTCCAATTCATTCAAATGGAACTTTTGAAAGGTTGCCAGAGATTATTTAATAAACAGAGCTCTGCATTTTTTTTTTAAGTTTGTTTTTTTACTTTTGTTTTACCTTTCAGCACTTCAGCCATATAATCCAACTAAATATCCAACTAAAATGTATGATATCAAAGGTTACTGCTAAGCCATTCAGTATGACCAACATAACTTTTCAGAAACTGATTAAACATCACAAATTAGTAACAAATTTTATTTCAGACATACAAGTATATAATAAAGACAGTATATGTCCATATAACATAAATTAAAACTGTCTGAAAAAGGTTGTATTGGCAGAAGCAAGAAGCTTATAATGGCCACCCTCCAAAGCCAATTTACATTGGACTTGAAAGCAAAAGAAAAAAAAGAGAAAAAGATGGCTACTGTTAATAATACATACCAATGTATGATTTATTGAAAAATTGTCATTCTACGATAATAACAACACCACAACAGTTTAAAACATGTATAAGGGAAAGAAGAATAAAGGGAAATCCCCAAGCGAAACAAGTTACTCCGCTGCTGCTAACTTCTTCCTTCTTTAAAGGTGCAGTGTCAAAGTTATGTTTGACATATTTGCAAAAACTGTCACCATATTTTAATAGTAGAATATGACACAAAAAATCTGAGCAAACAATCAAGCTCCTCCGATTCCTTCAAAGAGTCCTGCGGCCTTTTGCAATAATACACAGCTGCTGTCATCAACACCTCCAACTATAGATGATAAAGTATGGCCTTCTTTTCATTGTTAAGTCCTGTTTCTTTTCCAGGCATCGCTATGGACTCCTCTTTTACTGTGATTAAATTAATCTGCTCACTTTCATCCCTTTGACATGAAAACTGCCCCAGAACTCATACTGTTCTGGGAGCATACTGTTACCTTTTCTAAAACTGAAAGCATTTCTGGATCAGTGCTTCTTGTTCCTCTTGCATTTTCACTTCTCACTTCTTGAACCCCATAAGCCCTTTGAACAGGGCCACTCACACTGAGCCTGGTTCAGCTAGAGGTTTCTTCCTATAAAGTTTTAATTCATGTATGCTTGGTGTCAGGGGCTCGTCAATAAGTCAATCACCTAATGCAAGCAAATATATACGTACTTTCACCACATGCTCATCCAGGAGCAGTTTGTCCTGCAAAGTCAATGACTCGATGCAATCACTTGGTTTTCCTTAGATAGAAAACCTTTTACCGATCTGACCGTATGATCTGATTGTCTCCGTACATTACCTTGATTGGTTAATTGGTGAGATATAAATTAACAAAAGAAGCCAAACGATCCACATTCCAAAGTGGTGGACCCCTTCCTCTGTTTCTATTTGAATGTTTTTAAAACAAAAGCAAGGTTTTTATTGGCTACTCAATGAAGCCTGGAACTTGACGAAATTTCTGACATTTTGAATTGAAATAGCTTCCTTGATGGAAAGTGAAACATCTTCAAACTTGGAAACAAAGTCCAGTGGATTGTTTTTTATTTTCTTTTTTTGGAATGACTATGAGCTGGATGACTAAGAATCTTCACCATTATATATAAATTAACTGAACTAAAATGTTTCCAAACCAAACGGAGCTTAATTGAATTATACATAAATCATATTTGAATTTTCTTACAGTTTAAATTCAAGACTAACAAGAAGCTTTACAATCAAAAAAAGATTTACATTTTTCTTTAAGTAAACAAAAAAACAATATACTTTTATTAGATTTTTCAGTTTATCTGAAATTAAGAAATGTAATTGATACTCACAGATGTTCCTCGTGTTTTTTTTACGTTCAATCTCTGTAGCCTAAATGGAGAAATGAAAACTGACAGAGCAGTTTTATTCACTGAAAAAAAAAGAAGAAGAAGATGTGGAGTTCAGGAGAGGACCCCCACCTCACTCCCCCATGAACATCCAGGTGCAGGACATAGATACTCTGGAGAGTTTGAAATGTTAAGAGCTATTATTAAGTTATAATATATTACAAAAATATGCTTAGCTTTTCTTTCCTTGCTCCGCTAGATTTCTGTGTGACAGGAAGCGGATAAAAGACCAAAGGGGAACAACACAGGCTGCTGTAAGTAACAATGCACTTTGAAAAGGAATGATAAAAACAAAAGAATAATTTTCAAACAATTATTAATCTAATAAGTAAGGTGAGTCGAACGTCTGAGGTTTTACTCTTTTTTTTATCGCCCTATTTACAAAATGGATGACATTTCACCCGCATGAAATCCCAACAGCTGACACACTGCTGTAAAATACCAGGGTTTTGCAGATGTTATGTTTGTAGTTTTTTTTTAATCACATGCACGGATAATCTATGAGTTTTAACGCTTTATTTACAAAGCAACAATAATCTGGAAGCAGTGAACTGCAGGAAGTGAGTTGAACTTTGTAATTGGTCTGAGGGGAGAAGGCAGGCTGATCAGGAAGGATTTGGTTCATGACAACTGATGACTGATGGATTTGCTTACGTGAGAGATAAAGGGGAGGTAGCATCGACCAGTATGCGTTTGATTCACTGGGCTTTGCAGACTGAACCCAAGAGGTGCAGCAGAATGTGAGGGAGATCCAAAAACTTTGGTACTTGCAAGAGAGGTCATGCTGGAGAGTGGGGAGAGAGGTGATGAAGACTGAGGACTGCTGGACACAGTTGAGACCTTTTCCATGAAGACCAGAGACAGACTGAAGTTTACAGGTTGCCAGGAAAAATAACGTAATCCACATTAAAGAGATTTAAATGAGGACAAATTTCAACAAGAAGAATTTCCTGGTTTAGATCTTCGGCTGGAATAACAACGGGGTAATCATCCTGCGAAGAGAGATGATCCCTCACCTCATGTTTCTTTGTGTCCTGCTCTGCACTGCAAGGGGCCCATCAGACAACAGCGTAGAGGAGGGATGATGCCACCACAGAGTCATAGAAGGTTCGTCTCATTACAGCCCAGCCACCAGCAACGATCCTCTCTGTGACAGGAAGATCACTCAACCAAGAAAAACAGTAGAACCCCAGAGACCCTAAATGATGCATGATGACGTGGTGGGGCAAGTGCAATGGATTCACATAGAATTACTATACAATCTGCATGGGGAAGGGTGGTAAAGCGGCCAGCCATGAATTCGGTGAGGGCTCACTGGTCTGCTCTCACCTTGTGCTAGGTGTCGTCAAACAGCAGCACTGCATGGAGAGCTGAGAACCTTCCTGTGACATTGCGATATGGCAGCCAATCAGGGACTGTTTTAGGCTAAGTTTTTCTGAATTTAAATGGAACACAGCGATAAAACGTAGAGATAAGCAATGCTCTCAAGAGGTCTTTGGATGGCTTTGAAAAAAACCCATTTTAATTTAGTCCTAGAAGTACTGGCCATCGTCCTCCCTTACCTTCAGCACAGACTGCGGTCTTTCACTGACCACTGCCCAGCATCAGTGCTTTCCGCAGGGGTGGATTTAAAAGGAAGTCCTGGAGGATCTGACTGTCATCCAGACGCTGCTTGGGATGAACCAAACTGGACTCAGAGCTTTTGGCGATTTTTCAAAAATTGATGGTTGCTGATTAATTTTTGAACAAAAGTTGTTCAAAGAGTTCATTTACATTTATACGTTCATAGACATTTAGCAGCAATCCCTAATGCCTGAGTTTCACCTGAACTTTTATTGTGAAGTTCAGGTATTTACTGTATGGTACAGGACCTATGTTATCTGCCAATTCATGGATAATGAAAAATAAGGGCATGTTACAGTAATTAAACTGAAATTTCATTCCAGAGGTTAGTTTCACTAGAGTGCTGCATGCATTAGACCTGTCTCTGTTTTTTTCTCCAGTGTGGAAATTTGAAACAAGTTTACTTTTATATTGAATTAATGACAAGCATGGGGTTGCATGGTGGGGCTAATTATAGCACTGTTGCATTGCAGCAAGAAGGTCCTGGATTCGATATTCAGGCTAGGATCTTTTTGCATGGACAGATATGTATAGATTCACAGAGTGGGATTCACTCTGTTCCCACTCAGACTGCCACAGCTAAAACCTACAAAGAGTAAGGCAGGTCCTGAAAAGTCAGCTGAATGGGAAAAACAAGATCCAAGCCATAAACACATATGCCCTACCAGTCATCAGATACCCCGCTGGTATAATAAACTGGACAAAAGAGGAGATAGAGGCTACTGACATCAAGACGAGAAAGCTCGTCACAATTCATGGAGGGTTTCACCCCAAATCCAGCACCCTGAGACTGTACACCAAGCGTAGCGAGGGAGGCTGAGGGCTAGTGAGTGTCAAAAACACTGTCCAGGATGAAACAACTAAGATCCAGGAGTACAGTACATCAGGAAGATGGCCCCCAAGGACAAATGGCTTGGTGAATACCTCAGGCAGGAGAAAACCGAAAGTGAGGACAAGAAAGAGGAAGGAGAACCATCATGGAGGGACAAGCCGCTGCACGGCGTGTACCATAGACAAATAGAAGAAGTCGCTGATATAAAAAAATCCTACCAGTGGCTGGAAAAGGCTGGACTGAAGGACAGCACAGAGGCACTAATCATGGCAGCACAAGAACAGGCACTCAGTACAAGATCAATAGAGGCCGGGGTCTACCACACCAGGCAGGACCCCCGGTGCAGACTGTGCAAAGATGCCTCTGAAACAATACAGCACATAACAGCAGGGTGTAAAATGCAGGCAGGAAGTGCATACATGGAACGCCACAACCAGGTAGCTGTCATAGTATACAGGAACATCTGCCATGAGTATGGGCTGGAAGTCCAAAAG
Source organism: Cyprinodon diabolis (assembly GCA_030533445.1). Lineage (NCBI taxonomy): Eukaryota > Metazoa > Chordata > Actinopteri > Cyprinodontiformes > Cyprinodontidae > Cyprinodon > Cyprinodon diabolis. The sequence continues at coordinate 33,519,600 of CM060074.1, read as the reverse complement.
TCAAAATGGAAGACACCTCCTAAGGTAGTTGAGAATGACCTATGATGACCTAGGATCTTAAAGTCCTATCGGATTTCAAGAGTGACTGACAAACAGGTGATGGCTAACCAACCAGACATCGTGTTGATCGACAAACAGCAGAAGAAGGCAGTAGTGATAGATGTGGCAATCCCAAGCGACAGCAACATCAAGAAGAAAGAACACGAGAAGCTTGAGAAATACCAAGGGCTGAAAGAGGAGCTAGAAAAGATGTTGAAACTAAGAGCAGCAGTGGTGCCAGTGGTTATTGGAGCACTGGTGGCTGTGACCTCCAAACTGGGAGAGTGGTTACAGCAGATTCCAGGTAAAACATCGGAGGTCTCTGTCCAGAAGAGCGCAGTCCTAGGAACAGCTAAGATACTGCGCAGAACCCTCAAACTCCAAGGCCTCTGGTAGAGGACCCGAGCTTGAGGATGACACATACCACCCCACGAGGGGTGAGAAAACAGTAGTATACTGTATATATACAGTCATGACTTGAGGTTGAAAAGATTTTAAATAATGGGGTGCTTGCAAGGATACTTTTAAACGTTTAAGACTTGAAGCTCATCAACAAATACAATTTGAAAAACCAGTGGAAAGACACTATAACAACTCAAATTTAACAATAATATATATATACTAAAGAAAAAAAAAGCTTTATTAAATGAAACAACTAAAGTGGGATTTTTTTATGAAGTGATTCATATCAGAATTACACAAACTTAACTGATAAGAAGAAGGGTAAAAATCCAATACGTTCACATTATAGCTAATATATCTTGTTCCTTATGCTGATGAAGATTCTCAGTCATCCAGGTCATAGTCATTCCGTAAAAGTTAAAAAAAAATATTTTTTGAACTTTTACAGAATATCTTCTTCCTTGTTTTTATCTTGTCATCAGGAACTATGTATGCTCAATTTCATACTTTTTTCAGTAAATGTTTATTTTCAGATTCATTGTTTCTGTTGCTTCAACAAATTTCACTTCTGCTTCCGAAGTAAAAAAGACAGAGCAGGTTTCAGCCATGGTCAGAGGTTAGGAGGTGGTGACCACAAAGCATTTCATTTTCTAGACCAGGGGTCGAAAACCTGCAGCTCTGGAGCCGCATGCGGCTCTTTAGCCTCCCACTTGTGGCTCCCTGGAGCTTTTTCAAAAATGTATGCAAATTTATTTTTTTTTTGTTTTAATGTGGTGTGCAGGTTGCAAACAAAAATTAATGTTTTCCAATGCTTTAAACATTTGTATTATAAATAAATTTAAACAATAATTTGCGTCAAAGCCATAGAGATCAGTGATCATAACTTGGAACCAGCGTGCAGGCAAACAAAGCTGCAGGTGTGTCTCGGAATATGAATCCCAACGGGGAAAAATAGGAAGATTGCTGATGAGAAAAGAGGATTCAAAAAGTCCGACTCATTTACTTTCATTATCCATGCTGAACGATTGCCTGCATTTACGCTTTGTAATGAGAGGGTGTCAAAAAAAAAAAAGAAAAATTTGGAAAGGCATTTCCAGGGAAGGCTAAATCTGCAGCCCACCACCAAGCTGGGAGTGAGAGAAAAAGTGCGATTGCAGGATAAATTAGAGGAGCGCAAAGATAGATTTAAGAAGTGGATTGCATTTCCAAACTCCACTACTGCTGCTAGTTTTGTTGCAAGGATAGAAAGCCGTCCACAGATCAAACAGGTAGTGCTTTGATTCAGGTATCTGAACTTACTTCAATTTTTTCCCCAAATCCTAAAAATATTAACCAGACCAAGGAATGATGGTGACAGAGGATGTGGGATTTCAGGGTTAGAGAGCTCTGCTCTGATCTCAATTCCTGCTTGGTTCCTCATGACTCAATAAACTCCTCCCACGTCCACAATAGAAAGATTTATTTATTGTGTTTCTATAATTTCATCATTGCAAGAAAACTTAAACCGTGCAGTGAAGGTGGTGAAGCAACGCTCGGTGAAGCGGTGCGTGATGGGAGCGTTCACTCTTCCTCCGTCACCTCAGGCTACTATGTGACATTTGCTTCAGGATAAACATTTAATCGTGAATGCTTATTATATATTTAAGCCCATATAGACCTTTTCTATAGTGGGATAATACACTTAGAGCCCGTGTTGCTCTACGAGGCTTATATAAGGCTTTTACATTTTTGCGGCTCCAGACAGATTTTTTTTTGGTCCAATATGGCTCTTTGAGTAGTTTGGGTTGCTGACCCCTATTCTAGACTGTTTTAAACAAATACAATATTGATGCAATCGTATACTTGGACACTTTAGATCTATACGTTAAAAAAAAAGTTACATTTGTTATAATTATATGTTCATAAACCAGTCAGAACTATAAGCTTAAAGGTATAGTGAAGGGTTTTCTTTTATTGGTGGATCTTTAAAATAAGTGGTCCTCCTATTTGTCAATCATTCTGTTGATATGTTTACGTAAGGCCATCCGACGTGCTCGTCTCCGTTTTCACTTACCAGTGGTGAGTCTGACATAGTGAAAAAAATTGTAGATCTTCTTTTGGAAAGTAAGCTTGTATAAGTGATGCAAACAGCAATTTCTAAACAGCGTGCATGAGGAGAAATGGGCTTGTGCATGCTCTCGGACGCGTTTAATAGGCGTTCCCTTTTGGGAGCGGGTATAGGGTTGTGCATTTGCATTTTTTTCTAAAGGGGAGAGGCCAGGTCTTTTCAAAAATCCTCCAGTTGAAAGCACTGAGTTCTAAATTTTGGCCATTGAGAAATCTTTTGCATAAAATGAAGAACCAGGTGGTTTCTGTATCTTTCTTGATAATATTTATTATGACTCAACATTACAATTATTCGACACACTTAAAGAATAAAGAACAATTGCAAAACACAGCGATCACTGAAACCAATATTTCAATTTAACTCAAATCTGACAATGATTAATTTAAAAAGCTATACAAAATATTGATTAAGCATCATAAACTAGGCTACAACCTGACAACTAAAGGTAAAATTCATTAAAAGTTTACCACTGATTTAAACTAAAGGTTTATCAAGAGCAGGCTAGTTTCTAGAGCTCCAACATACTGTAGCCTCAGATAAAATAACAGACATGACTCCTAAGTGGCACTGCTTCTACAGGATAAAGCGATACTTTTATAATTTTGTTTTACAAAATTAAATTCAGTAGTATTTAAGTTTCCCAGATGCAACTTAAATGGTTAGTTGGAAAATGTATGGAACAAAGAGAAGAATTTAAATCAACGTGCATAAGAGCAGGACTTCATGTTGAATAGTAAATTCTAAAATTTTCAAATTGAGCAGTGATGGCTGTTCAGGTCTCACTTCTTTACACAGCTATTTCTTTTTCTGTCACATTGGTTTCCAATAATAAAGGAACTTTTTAATGTAAAGTAACAGTACAGACTGTCATACATGATTATTTCTGAAATACACATCTTAAACTGTGGCAGTAAAGGAAAACAAAGTTCTATTTCATTGATATGAACATTGCAAGAAACAGGATTCAGTTTTTTTGACTTCTCTATATTAAGAATATCTCACCAGCATAATTTGTGAGCCAATTCTGCACATGCCCTGTGTTGGTAAGAAATAAACACTGGGAGGAGCTGTTGATCCTTCACTGGTACTTTGGAGAGGAACAGAAAGAAAAGCCAACATCCGTTTTTTTTGTGTTTTTTTTTTAAATAGTAAAATGGTCAAAAAATGTAATAGTTTTTGATAAAAACTATGTTATAAATATTAGATGTATTTTTTATTTTTATAAAAAATATATAAAAATACTCAATGAGATATAATATTTATCCTCAAGATGTTGAGGCTACCTAACTGTTTGGATTAAGAGTTCTAATAGCAAAGCAAGCCCTGAATCTAATTAAAATCAAAATAACTCCAATTGGGGAAAAAGTTAAAACAATTAAATGCGGTCTGTTTAACATAAGATCGCTTTCCTCTAAAAGTCTGCTAGTTAATGACTTGATTTGTGATAATCACATTGACTTGTTTTGCCTTACAGAAACCTGGCTGCAGCAAGAGGATTATGTGAGCATAAACGAGGCAACTCCTTCAAGCTATTTAAATTTTCACATACCCAGAAGTTCTGGGCGAGGAGGAGGAGTAGCAACAATCTTCCAGTCTGACTTACTGATTACTCCCAAAACAGTTAATACCTACAACTCTTTTGAACATTTAACCCTTAATTTCCCTCATCCAAATTTCAAGGCAAGAAAACCTCTTCTTTTTGTAACTTTGTATCGTCCGCCAGGTCCTTACTCTGAATTTTTAGATGAGTGTTCAGAGTTCCTTTCTGATTTGGTATTAAATACTGACAGGGTCATCATAGTGGGAGATTTTAACATCCATGCTGACATTGAAGGCGATAGCTTAAGAGCAGCCTTTAATGCTATCTTATACACTATTGGCTTTGTTCAAAATGTGAATAGTCCCACACATTCTCATCTTCATACTTTGGATCTTGTGCTGACATACGGCATAGAATGTGAAGAAATAACAGTATTTCCTCACAACCCTGTCCTCTCTGACCACTTTCTAATAACCTTCAGGATTACTTTAACAGAGTTCTCCTCCCCCAAAAGAAGGTTCAATTTTAGTAGATCTTTATCAGATAGTGCAGTTATAAATTTTAAAGAATCGGCTTCACTTTCTCTCTCCTCTGTGTCGCTGAGCAGTGCTGCAGAGTGCAAAAGTATAGCTTATTCCCCTTCACAGGTTGATGATTTTGTTGATGGGGTTGCTAGTTCTCTGCGTACTGCCTTAGACAACGCAGCTCCTTTGAAAATGAAAACCGTTAAAAATAGAAAGCTTGCTCCTTGGTTTAATGCAGAGCTGCGTACTTTGAAGCAAAATGCTAGGAAACTGGAGAGAAAATATCGCTCCACAGGCCTGCAGGAGTCCTTCCTAGTCTGGAAAAATGGTTTACTGCTGTATAAGAGGACCCTTTGTAAAGCAAGAGCAGCATACTTCTCCTCATTAATAGAGGAGAATAAGAATAATCCTAGATTTCTTTTTAATACAGTTGCCAAACTCACCCAGAGCCATAGCTCTGTTGAACCGTCCATTCCACCTGCTCTTAACAGCAATGATTTCATGGGATTCTTTATAAATAAGATTGATCTTATTAAAAATAAGATCATAAGCACTCCTCTATCCGCGATTATACCTGAGGTAGTCATGGAATCTGAACCGGGTTTAGACTGCTTTGATCCAGTTGAACTTTCTGAATTAGCAAAATTATTGTCTTCATCTAAGCCTTCAACTTGTATGTTAGATCCAGTTCCAACCAGGTTATTTAAGGAGGTATTCCCTTTGATCTCCTCCTCCATTTTAGATGTGATTAATCTATCTCTGTTACAGGGATATGTACCTAAAGCTTTTAAGGTTGCTGTAATTAAACCTCTGCTTAAGAAACCGTCTCTTGACCCAGATGACTTGGTTAATTATAGACCTATATCCAATCTTCCTTTCTTATCCAAAATTCTTGAGAAAGTAGTTGCCAAACAAGTTTGCGACCACTTACACCATAATGAACTTTTTGAAGAGTTTCAGTCTGGCTTTAGAGCTCATCATAGCACTGAAACAGCTCTGGTGAAAGTCACTAATGATATTCTCATGGCCTCAGATAATGGACTTGTATCTGTGCTCGTCCTGTTGGATCTTAGTGCTGCATTTGATACAGTTGACCATAATATTCTTTTAGAAAGACTTGAATATTTTGTTGGAATTAAAGGAACAGCACTAGACTGGTTTAAATCTTATCTATCTGATCGAATTCAGTTTGTTTATGTTAATGATAGATCTTCAACACACTCAAAGGTTACCTGTGGAGTACCACAGGGATCAGTGCTAGGACCAATTCTCCTTACTTTATACATGCTCCCAATTGGTAGAGTTATTAGACAGCATGGGATTAATTTCCACTGTTATGCTGATGATACCCAGCTATATCTGTCTATAAATCCAGATGAAGCTAACCCATTACATAGATTACAAGCATGTCTTGAAGACATAAAAACCTGGATGACTCTTAACTTTCTGCTTCTGAATGCAGACAAAACAGAAGTTATAGTCTTTGGACCAGAGTCTCTGAAAAAGAAGCTGATTAGCCAGTCACTTCATTTGGATGGGATTAAACTGATTTCAGATAATAAAGTAAAAAATCTTGGTGTTATTTTTGATCAGGACCTGTCATTTAAATCCCAGATCAAAGAGGTTTCTAGAATTTCCTTCTTTCATCTGAGGAACATTGCAAAAATTAGAAATCTCCTGTCCAGGGGTGATGCTGAGAAACTAGTCCATGCATTTGTTACTTCAAGGCTGGACTATTGTAATTCTTTACTATCAGGAAGTCCACAAACTGTAGTTAAAAGCCTTCAGCTGATCCAAAATGCTGCAGCCAGAGTTCTGATGAAAATTAAAAAGAGAGATCATATCTCTCCTATCCTGGCTTCTCTTCATTGGCTTCCTGTTAAATCAAGAATAGAATTTAAAATCCTCCTTCTCACATATAAAGCCTTAAATGGCCAAGCTCCATCTTATATCAGAGATCTGATTGTTCCTTATGTTCCTAACAGAGCACTTCGCTCTCAATCTGCAGGTTTACTAGTGGTTCCTAGAATTTCTAAAAGTAGAATGGGAGGCAGATCTTTTAGTTATCATGCTCCTCTCCTGTGGAACCAACTACCAGTTTTAGTCCGTGAGGCAGACACTCTGTCTACTTTTAAGACTAGGCTTAAAACTTTCCTTTTTGATAAAGCTTACAGTTAGGGTGGCTCAGGTTATCCTGAGCTCTCTCTCTATAGTTATGCTGCTATAGGCTTAGACTTTTGGAGGACATAGGGACCCCCATTTCATCATTCTGCTTCATTCTCTCTCTGTTCTCCTATTCTGCAGAATCTGTTTGTTCAATCCCTAACCTTCTGCTCTCTCTGCTTTTCCTCAGAGTAGCTTTGCCTCGTCTGTTCCTGTTTGGCTGTGACGTCATCCAGGAAAGAAACATCAGCTGTGCTGCTTCCATCAACACCCTTGTTTGTAGATGTTGGAGATCGGCCTGTCTTCCAGTGTGGTCCTGTTTCTCTGGCCATGGATGTGCTCTCTTCATCCTCTGGCATGGGAGCTGCCTTGGAGCTCGTCTGCCTGGCTGTGTGTTTCCTGGACGGGGCCGCCTTTTACAGCTGCTTTTTGTATCTCTGCTTCTGTCTCCTTGAACCCCAGTCGGCCTTGGCAGATGGCCGCTCACACTGAGCCTGGTTCTGCTGGAGGTTTCTTCCTGTTAAAAGGGAGTTTTTCCTCTCCACTGTCGCTACAAGCATGCTTAGTGTGAGGGATTGTATTTGAGTCAATGAGTCAATGCAATCAACTGGTTTTCCTTAGATAGAAAACTTTGTATCAATTTGACTGTATGATCTGGTTGAACTGTAAAGTGCCTTGAGATGACATGTGTTGTGAATTTGGCGCTATATAAATAAACTGAATTGAATTGAATTGAATTGAATCAGAAACGTTTCTATATTAATGAATCCCAACTGGTGGCATTATTGCTCCTCTACAAATTTGATATTCAATCTTTATATTTTTTTTCAAACTCTACAACTTAGCTTTCTGTTTTGCTTATAAAACAAATACTTGTTTAAAGCTAATCTAATCTAAAAGGCTAATAATAAACATGTGCAATCATTGGCATGGTTTTCTTAACTAATATTATCTGCTTTAAATACTGTAGGTTTCTTCAAATTGACAGTGGGCTTATTTTCTCATTTACTTCAGTTATTTTTTTTTCTCATGATACACTGTTGGTCCTTTATTTCTTTTAGCAGCCTCCTAGCCAGGGCAGCAGGTCATTGTTCTCAGTGAGAACATCCCCTGTTTGCAGAGCTCTCTGGACATTTTGCCAGAAGACTCCTGGGTGTTGCACAGCCTGAGGCCAGCTCAGATAGGTGCATCTTTTCACCAGCTTCCTCATTCGGTAATACGGAGACAGATGATGGCTAGGGATCTCCTCCAAAAACAGCAGGATAAGCACATCCTTCTGCTCATCAAAGAGACGGAAGCTACGGAAAAAAACAGGTGAAAGAAAGTATATGTTAAATTATTCACACCTTATTACAATGATTTTAAGCATGACAAGCAGTTTCAGTCTATATTTCAGCATCTTTTTCTTTAGGGGCTACAAAAATCTAATGCTGTAGTTTATTACTCATTAGTCAGGTGACAACTTCTGCCTTTCTACTTGCAAAATACATTCTCTGGTACAGTTGCATCTTAATTATATTGTCACTAAAACCGTAACTGTCATTATTATTTATATGACAAAATGAAAACAGACTTCTTTTCGCCAAATAGCATCATATTCAATTACTAAAAGTTTTTTAATGGAGTGTTATTCTATTGCCATGATATGATAAATAATTCAATCAAATGTATTTATTCACAACACATGTCATCCCAAGCCAGTTCAGTCAGATCATACTTTCAGTTTGCTTCAAAGTTTTCTATATAAAGAAAACCAGCAGATTGCATCGACTCATTGACTCAACAGCAATTCCACATCCTGAGCATGCATGCAGCGACAGTGGAGAGGAAAAACTCTTTTAACAGGAAGAAACCTCCAGCAGAACCTCCCGCCGAGCGCAACAAGGGGTTCAAGTAAAGAGAAGCAGACATAGAAAATGCAACAGAAATACAAAACGTAACTATTAACTAGATCCTGTCCAGGAAAGACAACCAAGTAGTCTAGCTATGGGCCAATTATAGTGTTAAAAGGATGAAAAAGAGCATGTACAGTTAGTCAAGGTAAAAGCTAGGAGAGAAACTAGACTAAGCACTGAAAAACAGGCCTAACTCTATCATCTAATATAATCTAAGCTTTTGAGGACAGCAGCCCAGCTGATAATTCCAAGATGGTTTTACAACCAAACCACTGATATCTATTCACTGGATTGCTGATTGCCCAAAAAAAGTCAAGCCACCATCCACCATGCTGGTACTGCCCACTCCCACGGAAACATGCAGTAAAAAGGCCTACTTATGTAGCATTTGGCTGTAAAAGCAAGCAGTTTGGCGGATGTAGGAAGACGTTCCACATGTAATTTTACAGTCAGTGAATGTACTAACCAAGAAAATCCATATATAAGCCATTGAATCCTATAGTATAGCATGTAGAGTAACATTAGTCTGACTATCTTGGACTGACTCGAAAATATTGACAAAATTAGCCATTGACATTGTGTCTCAAGTAAGAAAATACAAAGTAGAGAAAATAGAAAAGTAATTTACTGTGAAATGTCAATGTTGTATTTCTCATTTGAAAAAGTCATGTGCTGACATGTATTGCATGCTATTACCGTAACAATATATTAAATACATGTATAATATATGTACATCACCAATTTAGCACTTTTGGCACATCTGTATTATTGTACACTATTAATACATTGATTTTATTGTGATGGATTTGTATAACATGTTGTATTACATGATTTAAAGCCTTCATTGAGTTCATAATGAGTGTGCAATCTGATGTGCCTATTTTTTTATTTTAAGTTAAACACAAGAATATAAGGTTAAGTTGGAGAAAAAGTATGGTGGAGGCAATTCTTGCAATCATGCTCCATGTTAAATCTTTCTATAAATTATGCATGTATGACTTTTGAAAAATAATCAAAAATATTAAAATGCATCTTTAAATGAGTCAGCATTGGAAACATAAGGACAGTGTTGGCCATAAAAAAGGTGTTTTAATTTATTAAAAGATGCTGATCGTGTTTAACTCCTGTTGACCTCCTTAAAATACTGTATTGAAGAACAGCGCTCCCACCTGGCCATTTGAATCTCACTGGAGCACCATTCACTCTGAAGGTACTGTCGGCTGATAACACAGATGGTCTTCCTGCTGCCATATATGGCTTCTGTGATGTTATCTAAGATAGGTTTGCCTGCAGATATGAAACATACAGAAATTTAGCTGTTTGCTGGAGATAACTTCCTTGTTTTCAATTAAACACCAACATACAAAAAAGATGATTATCAAGACTATGTTTAGAAAAACTACCCTTGCTGATGAGATCTGAAAGAGTCTGTCTGCCCAAAATCGACACTTAACTAAAAGTCATACAACAGAAGTTCTTGCTCTTAAAAAAACAACACAAATTGATTAATAAAACATTATTTGCTTTGTACAAAAGGAAAACACAGAACCATAAAAATAGTTTTGTCTACAATGATTGTATACAGTTTAATCTTTATGTGAAGTTAATTGTTCCTTTACCTAACTTTAAAAATGCCCTAATTACATCTGATTTAGACTTCAAGTTGACTGTTCTGTAATTTGTATTGACTTAGTCAGGGGTCAGGATAAAGTAAATTGTAGAAGGCCACAATCATGGCAGAAAAACATCTATAGCACATGAGCTGGTAGGGACCAAACATCAATGTTAAGCTTTAGGTCCTTTCCCAATCAGTGCCTACCCCCTTCCCCTACTCACTATGCTCTACACTTGCTGTGAAGCACCCTCAACGCTAATCTGAGTCCCTTTGATGGCTCTAGAGGGTATGAATGCATCCTTTGCTTTTGAGATGGCCTTTCCTCACACAACCAGAATAGGAAGCTGTCGTCACCATGGCAAAGGTCCAAGCTCTGGCTGTGACTATTGCCATCATACACCAGCTACTGCACACCAAACCCTTAAGATTGTAACGATGGTCATGCTGTGAAATGTGAAATTATATTTGTTGGTGAGGTGTTTCTTTACTTTGTGAATGTGTGCAACGCATCACAGAACATACATTTATATCTCCTGTCCTCCATGATGAACACAGTTTGGTGCTGCACATGCTGCTTGAGTGACCAACAGGTCCTCATTTACTGTAGAGGGCCTTAGAAGCCACTTGCACATGATTGGTTTCAGATGGGATTTAATTTTGTCAACCCTCTGTGGGCATGCACAAATGGAGTGAATAGTGAGTAGGGGGAGGGAGTAGTCACTGATTAGGAACACACAGGTGTACTGCTGCAGCACATCAGCCAACAATCTTGAGCTTGAGTAATGTTATGCACTGTGCAGGGTAGGGATGTGAGCACTGTTGCGAATTCATCAGCAAGAGAAATAACTTGAAGTTTCCAGACTACATCATGACCAAATTTAGCCAAGCTTGTTGGTTGGTTGTGATCAGGAGTGGTGTATTCGTGCAAAAGGCAGTAGGATCTGAGAAGAGGTTGAGGGGCCTTATTTCTTTCCACAGATTTTCTATCTTATATTCTACTTTTAGGAAATGCTGACAATTATTTAAAAGTTACCTACTGCACCTTTAACTGGCCATTAATACACATTCATCCTAAAATCTACATATTTATACTAATATGCAGGACTCTTGGAATATCCCCATCCTCTGTTTGATCTATCTTCTGCATACAACACTCGCTTTACAATTTTTACTTTGATGGTGATTTAAAAAAACACATTTCATTACCTAAATAAAACTCCCTAAAACTTGACTCTTTCACTTCCAAAGTGAAAAATACGGCTAATATTTTGGAACATTCAATGGAAAAAAAATTTCTGCATGTCTATCTAAATTACTTTTAGTGTCAAAGTGGTTTTGTTAGTTTATTTCTATTTAGTTAGTTTTTTATTTCCCTCTTCCTAATTCCTCCACATCATTTTACTATAAAAGGCCCTGTCTTCACTCATGTGGCAGTTGTAGGTTGTTCTTTTATGTTCTTTTTTAGTCAAGGTTAAATAGAAAAAAAGATTATGTATGTTAATGATGTTTTTGCATTCTCTGCTTAACACCGATACAGGAAGTAGACAAATGGCAGGAAGCAGATAAGAATCCAAAAAGAGAACAGAGAAGCTGAGCATGTGGAACAGCACAGTTGAAAACATGCAATGAGAGAGAATCATGCTATAACTTTGATACATTTGTTTAAGTTATGTTGTATTGGTCAAGTCATTAATGTCAAAGGTGTTAAAATTTCAATGAAACAGAATTTGAAATTGACTTGTCCTCTAATTCTGTTTCTGAAGCAAAGGTCTTTACTGTTGCCCAATGGTTCACATAACATACAAATATATATGAAAGAAAAGCAGGTTATATTGCTATTTTATGCTCTTATTTAATTATTATCAGACATTATTCAAATTTTTTTAAAAGCAAGCTATTAGTTTATTCAAATATTTAAGAAGGGTTTAAATTTTTGTGTAAAATATGTGCAACTCTAATTTATAATACTATCTAATATAGTATTTATTTCAATAAAAATTATTGTGTTAGCATGTTAAAATAAATCTTCATCAACATGTCTATTTCGCCATACATGTATAATCTGATGAGAACACATAGTGTTAGCAAAAGAAAAAAAAAATCAGTGTGAAATAATTACATTTAATCATTTTTCGAGCAATTATTAGTGCTCTAAAGGATGCAGGAGTTATTAGTTTGTTGTGACAGTTGAAAAATTAAGTTGCAGATTATTGGCAATTCTACATTCACATTCTGAAAACCATCAAAACAACAGAAAAGCTTTTCAAAGTTCTCCTTTCTTTGAGCATCAACAGCAAGTTAAATTATAAACACAAAATGCAACCACCAAACTCTTGAATCTAGCCCGCAACACTTTTCCATATGCTGATATTCACTCATCAACTATCAACTATCCAATAAGCCGAGCTTCATGCAATCATACAAACCTAAGGATGAACAACATCTTCCTAGAGTTAGTTACCTGAGCCTCTTGTCCGCCTCATCCTTCTTTCTACACCCCAATCAAGCTATTTGGAAACATTGACGCAAATCCATACACTTTAAGAATGTTAAGGTTTGGATCAAAAGTGACCTCTTTGCAACTTTGATTCAGAAGAAGGTCTTTAATAAGAACAATCTTTAGAATCAATCCTAGCAAGAACATTTTATCTGAGAATGCCATCCTACACCAGCACACCAGCCCATCAGTAAAATCACACTTAGTATTAAAGGTATAAATTATAAATCGTTTCTCAAATAAAATGATCAACACTCAGATCATTCAACCTGATCCAAGTCAGCAAAATTTTCAATTTTCAATTTCAATTCAGTTTATTTATATAGCGCCAAATTCACAACACATGTCATCTCAAGGCACTTTACAGTTCAACCAGATCATACAGTCAAATTGATACAAAGTTTTCTATCTAAGGAAAACCAGTTGATTGCATTGACTCATTGACTCAAATACAATCCCTCACACTAAGCATGCTTGTAGCGACAGTGGAGAGGAAAAACTCCCTTTTAACAGGAAGAAACCTCCAGCAGAACCAGGCTCAGTGTGAGCGGCCATCTGCCAAGGCCGACTGGAGTTCAAGGAGACAGAAGCAGAGATACAAAAAGCAGCTGTAAAAGGCGGCCCCGTCCAGGAAACACACAGCCAGGCAGACGAGCTCCAAGGCAGCTCCCATGCCAGAGGATGAAGAGAGCACATCCACCCAGCCACGGCCAGAGAAACAGGACCACACTGGAAAACAGGCAGATCTCCAACATCTACAAACAAGTGTGTTGATGGAAGCAGCACAGCTGATGTTTCTTTCCTGGGTGACATCACAGCCAAACAGGAACAGACGAGGCAAAGCTACTCTGAGGAAAAGCAGAGAGAGCAGAAGGTTAGAGATTGAACAAACAGATTCTGCAGAATAGGAGAGCAGAGAGAGAATGAAGCAGAATGATGAAATGGGGGTCCCTATGTCCTCCAGCAGTCTAAGCCTATAGCAGCATAACTTTAAAGACAGCTCCGGATAACCTGAGCCACCCTAACTATAAGCTTTATCAAAAAGGAAAGTTTTAAGCCTAGTCTTAAAAGTAGACAGAGTGTCTGCCTCACGGACTAAAACTGGTAGTTGGTTCCACAGGAGAGGAGCCTGATAACTAAAAGATCTGCCTCCCATTCTACTTTTAGAAATTCTAGGAACCACTAGTAAACCTGCAGATTGAGAGCGAAGTGCTCTGTTAGGAACATAAGGAACAATCAGATCTCTGATATAAGATGGAGCTTGGCCATTTAAGGCTTTATATGTGAGAAGAAGGATTTTAAATTCTATTCTTGATTTAACAGGAAGCCAATGAAGAGAAGCCAGGATAGGAGAGATATGATCTCTCTTTTTAATTTTCATCAGAACTCTGGCTGCAGCATTTTGGATCAGCTGAAGGCTTTTAACTACAGTTTGTGGACTTCCTGATAGTAAAGAATTACAATAGTCCAGCCTTGAAGTAACAAATGCATGGACTAGTTTCTCAGCATCACCCCTGGACAGGAGATTTCTAATTTTTGCAATGTTCCTCAGATGAAAGAAAGAAATTCTAGAAGCCTCTTTGATATGGGATTTAAATGACAGGTCCTGATCAAAAATAACACCAAGATTTTTTACTTTATTATCTGAAATCAGTTTAATCCCATCCAAATGAAGTGACTGGCTAATCAGCTTCTTTTTCAGAGACTCTGGTCCAAAGACTATAACTTCTGTTTTGTCTGCATTCAGAAGCAGAAAGTTAAGAGTCATCCAGGTTTATATGTCTTCAAGACATGCCTGTAATCTATGTAATGGGTTAGCTTCATCTGGATTTATAGACAGATATAGCTGGGTATCATCAGCATAACAGTGGAAATTAATCCCATGCTGTCTAATAACTCTACCAATTGGGAGCATGTATAAAGTAAAGAGAATTGGTCCTAGCACTGATCCCTGTGGTACTCCACAGGTAACCTTTGAGCGTGTTGAAGATCTATCATTAACATAAACAAACTGAATTCGATCAGATAGATAAGATTTAAACCAGTCTAAAAAATGGGCAGTTACTAATTAGTAATTAGCTTGAGAAGCACAATTCAGTTCAGATGTAAATAAAAGCAGAATAAAAGCTTGTAAGATAAAACATAAAATTGCAGTTTTAAACAAATGCATTTTTACATTGATTTAAAAGAACTACTTTCAGCACATTAACAGTCTTCTGGAAGTTATTTTCAGATAAGTGGAGCATAGGAAATAAATGCTGCTTCTCTATGTTTAGTTCTAGTTCTGGGGTACAGAGCAGCCTGGAACCAGAAGATCTGAGTGTTCTGGGGGGTCGACACTTAGTAACTACCTTTATGCACCAAGGAATGTTAAGGTCTGAATCCATCATGACACATAGATTTTGGCCATAGTCAATGATTTCTAGCTTTTGTAGCTGAAGCTGTGAGCTAACTCTGGATTTCACCTCCTTTGTTCCAAAATGTCCTCAGTTTTTTTTTATTCATTTGGGGAAAATTATGGCACATATTGATCTGTTCTAAGCATCTCACCAACAGTCCCATGGGTTCATAGTCACCCAGTGACATTGATGTATGAAGCCGTGTGTCATTTAGCTTGTTACATCATGTAGATTAAGCACTTCTGTTATTTTCCATATATTTTTTTTTTGTAGCACATAGTGTTGGTTGTCATTTATTTGGCTCTTATTTTTCCATGTGATACCATCTACGAAATGTGACTTTCTCACATACAGTTGGTTTATAACACAAACAAAAGAAATAAAGTATGAGTTTACCTGGTTGGAAGTCTCTGTGATGCAGACAAAGTCTCCAGCCCTGCTCTCCCTCTAGCACTGGAACCATCTTGCTGTAAACCCAGTCCTCATCATGGGCATTGTAGGAAATAAAGGCATCAAATTTATGAGGGCCTTCCTTCATCCTCTTCCTACTGTCATACAGATAGGCCTTGAATAGGTAGAATGCATAGACTAGGTGCGACTTCAGGAAGTGGTGGATGAAGGATATAAGGAGAGTAAGAACAACCAGAAAAGTGCTGGAAATGAAGTAAAAAAAGCTGCCATCGTTCAAACAGTAGTGAATGTCAAAATCTAGTAAAAAATGTCCTTGCTCGTTGACAGGAAAGGAACATATGTACTGATGCGTGTTTGCCACTTGTGTTTGCTTGTTGCTTTTTGCCCATCTGATAAAACCTGCATTTGAACAATCACAAGTAAACGGGTTTTTGCTCAGGTCCAAGTACGTTAGAGAGGGGAGAGACTGGAAGACAGTCTCATTAATCACAGTAATCTCATTGTTGCTCAGTTTTAGGAATCTGAGAGCAGAAAGATTGGCCTTTACAAGGAAATCCAAAGATATCAACTTAGAATTGGAAAGATCCAAAGCTTTTAAGTTCTGGATTGGATGAAATAACTCAGGATTCATTTTTGACAGATCCGTTTCAGCAAATGATAGACTCTTGAGTTTTGTATTAAACATAAACATATCAACATATGGAGGGAAAGCATAGATATTCACAGCTGTAAAAGTCTCCAAATTTTCCATTCCATTAAGCATTTCTGTTGGTATGTTGAAGGGAAGGCCGGTATGATCCCCGAAACAAACAGCTGTCAGTCTTTTCATTGACTTGAAAGGAATATTTTCAGCCTTATAACTGCTTAAATTGGGAACTGTCAAAGTGTCTTCATAGGTGAATTCTATTGTAAAGTTTTCTAGCTGCTGTAATCCATGAATGACAGGTTCTTTTTGTAAAAGAGCTTTTTTAGGTTTCGTCTTAGTAAAAAAGTATGTAGCAACATTTAACTGCTTAAGTGACTCCAAACTCTGAAAGTCCTTTGTCCTTAAAGACAATATATGGCTATCTGTCAAATCCAAGAACTCCAATTTTTTTAAAGCAACTTTAAATGTGTCTCCACATTTCCGGAGCAGATTATTACTCAAATCTAAACGCTTTAAATCTGTGAGATTTTGAACAACACACTTATCAAGTTTGACAATACGGTTTTCATTTAGGTAAAGCTCTGTAAGATTTGTTGCGTTCATAAAATCTTCGCAGGTTAACTCCAAGATGCGATTGGAATTCAAGTCTAAGATTTTAAGGCAGGCAAGGCTTCGGACATCGTGGGGAACTTTGGAAAGAAGGTTGTGACTCATGTTTAAGGACTGCAGTAGCTCCATTTGTTGTATCGACCCTTTTGGTAATTCAGCTATCCTGTTCTTTGACAGATCCAGTGTTGTGAGCTGATAGCATGTTGAAAGCTCAGTGGTGAAATTGTCAAGATCATTGTCAAACAAATCCAGTCTCTTAACTTTTGTTATTTTGCAGACTTTTGACAGCAGTCCTTTTCTAATATATTCCTTCATTTCACTTAACTGCAAATGATGCAAAGATAAAAGATTTGTGAGGAGTTGTTCAATGCATTCATAGGACACTGCTTTCAAGATAAGCTTTGTGATATTTTTAACTAAAGCTTTGTCAGGTACTTCACACTTCGCTGGTACTGGGCACCCACATTTGGAAACATCGAACTTCTGGAGGAAGGGAAAGATTGATGTTGTTATGCTGAAAAAATTTAGGCTAGAACTAGAAACCTTCAACTCATTTAGGCTTGAAGACAGATTCATCGGTAGGTCCTTGGTCTCAAAAGTAGAAAAATGATTACAATCTAGGCTAAGCCTCCTTATTTGCGGTAGCTGTAGGATGGGTATAATGTCGGTGATTTTGTAAAGCCAATTCTCACTCAAATCTAAGAACTCTAAGCTGATTAGAAACTTTAAAGCAGAGTTTTCAATAAGATTAATTTTGTTTTCATGAAGGTCAAGTACAGTGAGGTTGAACAGGCCCTTAAACATATTGTTTGTCAGGTTCGTTAGGCTATTACTACAAATGGAGAGAATTTTTAATGAGGTCAAGTCATCGAAAGATCTATCATCAACATGAGAAATTTCATTACCTCTTAGATTAAGGTTTTTCAGATTAGACATCTCACTTAAATCTTCCCTGTTAATTCTTTTAAGCTTATTGTATAAGAGATCTAATGAAGTAGCATGTTTAGGGATATCATCAGGAAAAGTTTTAAGTTTCCTGTTTGCACAATCCACCAAAACATCAGCAGATGAATTCTCCTGATATATTATGGTGCATTTTTTCAGCGAATATGTGATAGAGGGGTTAACGTATAGCAAAAGCCAAAAAAATCTCCAAAGCAAAAAGAAAGTTCCTTTGACAGTCATGTTTTTTTCCAGCTGGAGCTGCAGTTAATGTTCCTCAAAAGTGATCATCTGCAAGTGACAGACATATACACAAATTAGTTATTTTTAGCAATCATTTATACAACTATCCAAGATTATTTTGTTTCTGAATTCTGCAATTTACTATACCCTATGGAAGTAACTATTTTAAGTACATACAGTAGGTAATCAGAAAAATATAACTTAGTAGGGTCATTTTTTTTTTTTTTTTTGACATTTTCAAGGTTGATTTCAGCTTTCCCCTGTCTCTGCAGACTGAAATGGAAATGAAATGTGTCAGCTTGGCATAAATGGTAATACAAAAAATTTCATCTAAACAA
The DNA here is from genome assembly GCA_030533445.1 of Cyprinodon diabolis. Lineage (NCBI taxonomy): Eukaryota > Metazoa > Chordata > Actinopteri > Cyprinodontiformes > Cyprinodontidae > Cyprinodon > Cyprinodon diabolis. The sequence continues at coordinate 33,501,230 of CM060074.1, read as the reverse complement.
TTAGCTTTTTATTGAGATGAAAATAAAGGGATGATGAAGTATTTCAAAATTCAAAGTGTTTTTGCCTGTAATTGTATTTTTCTATATACAATCCAAACCCCTTATATATGAATTCTGCCTTAAAAAAATGAAAATTAATTATTAAACAGGGGGTCTACACATATATTTAATTAGTGCAAATCATGTTATTTATATAATTGAAGTGTAAAAATCTTTGAAGTAATATTTCTGAAGTCATAACCTACTTTCCATACATATTTCAGAAAACATTAGGATGAAATAATTTACATGACTACATTACTTTCAGCAGACAAAAAAAATATAAAAATAATTTGCTAATAAATTACTGCATCATTTAGAAGGACTGTAAAATGTTAAAACATGGAGACCCACGTAATGCTGAAATTAAGTTTAAAAACATTTTGGCATTTATTCTTAATTGTTGTAAAGATATAGAAAACTGATTTCAAGGAAAGCATAAAAATTGTTGCCTTCAGGAAATGTCATCAGTTCATTTACCCTTGACGCACATAGGCGACTTAGTCTCACAGTCTCACAATTTGTCAAAATTCAAAAGAAGCTTTTTTTGAAAAACAAAATATATTTTAGTTAGTATTCCCTTTAGTATATCTTTTTTAATCAAAGATATACTAAAAGTGATAAATACATATTTCTGATACTTACAGTTATCGGATCTTCGTTTTTTCCAGTTGACTATGAATGTCCTTCTGAGTTGTTTTCACTTCTCTAAAACTCTAAGAGTGTAACTACAACCCCCTACTAGCTGTTACAGCAGAAGGATGTTCACAGTTTAAAAATACTCAAAGAACATCATTTGAAAACTGATGGCAGTATAAAAGCAATAGGAACTGTAGTAAAAACATATTGAAAGTCAGCATTCATATAGGATTTGAATTGACGTGGATCCTTTAAATATCACAGTATATTTAAATAAATATATTCAATTTCTTTAAATTTAAAGACCGAATGAGTTTTTCTGTCATAATTTAATCAGAAATTATACTTTAACACATGCCATTGAAGCCACCATTTTTGAATGCTAATTTTTCTTATTGTGATGTTCGGTATTTTAGTTATTTTTGGTGACAGACCCAAATATGGTTATTCTAAATCTGCAACTTTACAATGACAGAGTCAACAAACTAGTCTTCACTCATTTTCTGCTAGAGCGTTTCTCTGTTCCTCTTTGTTGGCACATGCTGGCTCACAATTTGCAATTGCTGTGTTCCCCGGTGCAGTCAGCACTGGATATACACTCACCGGCCACTTTATTAGGTACCCCATGCTTGTAACGGGTTGGACCCCCTTTTGCCTTCAGAACTGACGCAATTCTTCGTGGCATAGATTCAATAAGGTGCTGGAAGCATTCCTCAGGGAGTTTGGTCCATATTGACATGATGGCATCACACAGTTGCCGCAGATTTGTCGGCTGCACATCCATGATGCGAATCTCCCGTTCCGCCACATCCCAAAGATGCTCTATTGGATTGAGATCTGGTGACTGTGGAGGCCATTTGAGTACAGTGAACTCATTGTCATGTTCAGGAAACCAGTCTGAGATGATTCAAGCTTTATGACATGGCGCATTATCCTGCTGAAAGTAGCCATCAGAAGTTGGGTACATTGTGGTCATAAAGGGATGGACATGGTCAGCAACAATACTCAGGTAGGCTGTGGCGTTGCAACGATGCTCAATTGGTACCAAGGGGCCCAAAGAGTGCCAAGAAAATATTCCCCACACCATGACACCACCACCACTAGCCTGAACCGTTGATACAAGGCAGGATGGATCCATGCTTTCATGTTGTAGACGCCAAATTCTGACCCTACCATCCGAATGTCGCAGCAGAAATCGAGACTCATCGGACCAGACAACGTTTTTCCAATCTTCTATTGTCCAATTTCGATGAGCTTGTGCAAATTGTAGCCTCAGTTTCCTGTTCTTAGCTGAAAGGAGTGGCACCCGGTGTGGTCTTCTGCTGCTGTAGCCCATCTGCCTCAAAGTTCGACGTACTGTGCGTTCAGAGATGCTCTTTGCCCACCTTGGTTGTAACGGGTGGTTATTTGAGTCACTGTTGCCCTTCTATCAGCTTGAACCAGTCTGGCCATTCTCCTCTGACCTCTGGCATCAACAAGGCATTTCCGCCCACAGAACTGCCGCTCACTGGATGTTTTTTCTTTTTCGGACCATTCTCTGTAAACCCTAGAGATGGTTGTGCGTGAAAATCCCTGTAGATCAGCAGTTTCTGAAATACTCAGACGAGCCCTTCTGGCACCAACAATCATGCCACGTTCAAAGTCACTCAAATCACCTTTCTTCCCCATACTGATGCTCGGTTTGAACTGCAGGAGATTGTCTACATGCCTAAATGCAATGAGTTGCCGCCATGTGATTGGCTGCTTAGAAATTAAGTGTTAACGAGCAGTTGGACAGGTGTACCTAATAAAGTGGCCGGTGAGTGTAATCCAACTGCATGAATGTTGTGTATGTTGTGAATAACCGGATTTATTTGACTGTTGTTTTTAGTGCTGCAACTAACAAATATTTCTCAAACTGATTAATTTGTTGATTATTTTTCTGATTAATCGATTAATAATCAGATAACCATTAAGAAAGGGAAGTTGTTTTCAAATATTTAAAGCTGGATGAAGGAACCTAGAGTTCACTGGAGGTAACTCTGTGCACGCTAAAGAGAAAAGGTAAGAGGATGATTTTAGTAGATGCATATTCCAAAAAAGTTGAAAAAAAAATGTCATTTTCAATTGAAAAGCTTCCTTGATTTTAAGCTGGATTTATGAGCTTATTGTTTGAAAGACCAAGTTATATTCAGGAAAGGACCTGGTTTCTCTCTAAAGAAAGCTCAGATAAAGGAAATAGATTGGAAAGGCAGGCAATGGGTAGTGATGGTAAATCTGAAGCCAGCCTTCGAGGCTTGTATCGAGTAAAAAAGGGGCGTGTCTAATAAAGCCCCCACTTCCATGCTTGTCTTTTCTTGTGTGAAAGGCACAATGAATTGTCCTGCTTTAGAGACCTGTACTGTAGGTAGTTTGTACAATTAGGACACCACATCAATGCTTAGACATTACAGAACCATACATGAGAAATCATACACTACAAACAGACACCACCCTATTTATCTTTCTTATTTGAATTGTGTTGGGTTTAAATGTCGATTATGTAACTGGAATTACTCCCCTATGAAGGCACAACCCTCCGGCAGAGTTTTTAAAAAATTACTACTTCCCCTTCAATTTCTTCTTGGTGGCCTGTGGCTGCTGAAGGCTATGTTGAGTAGCTACCCACTCCTTCCGGAGAGGTCTGTGCTCACTGGACTAGCTCAGACTACCTTTTTTAAGATTCAGAAGGAGCTGATTGTAGTGGCTGTTATTTTTTCCTGAGATTCAAACTACTTTGCAGAGTAGCTGTTAGAAGTAGATGACCGATGCTATACTGATCCTGCCTGAGAGGAACCAACCCTAACCAACGGCTACCAGTTAACCGCCTTAGCTAAAGGGAGATTATACTGTGAGTTGTAAAATTAACCCCTGCAAGTTGTCTCTTGATATTGCATCGGATTAATCCAAATCTTTCTAAGAACTGCTGTTAGATGAACGGACAGAACCGAAGACAGGCCTGCATGGACCGAGGGGAGGGCCTTCCATTCCACCAAGCCAAAAAAGTAACAGCCAACCATCCCTCTTTCCATCAGATGCTTAAAAGATGCTCTGATTGAGTGAATTAAATAGAGTAGACAGTTTTGTTTCTGTTTTATTTGAAATAAGCTTTCTGGTTCAACTGCTTTTAAGAATCTAAATTGAATGCTAATGCTCAGTGAACAAACTGAATGAGCAACCAGGGTCTGAAGATTGCTACAGCATTGCTAGCATCATGTGAAGTTTAACCTTTCCTTTGTTTCAACCCCCCCACCCCCACCCCCACCTTTTTTTTATTGTCACTACACGGTCACAAGTACAGAGCAACGGAATCAACACTCTGTATTTAACCCATCTCCTTGGGGAGCAATGGGCTGCCATTAAGCGATGCCCGGAGAGCGGTGTGGGGTTAAGGGTTTTTGCTCGAGGAGTGGCAGTTGGTGGGAGTTGGGCTCGAATTCAGAACCACAGGATTCAAAGCACAATACCCTAACCGCGAGGCCGCCACTCCTCTTGACCCACCCAGACCAGCTCCCCTTGGCCAAGCACAGCTAACCCATTCTGTTTTGGCCTTATAAAATTTTAAGGCATTCCTGAGTCATTATTAATTTTTCACCATAACACCGAATGAAACTGCACTGTTTTAACTGCATGTAACAAACACTTTTAAAGCCTTAAGCCATAAATTTGACCATTCCTCAGAAACTCTTGGACGGACTCTTAAACCCCTCTTATTTTTGTATTTGTGCTTAATTTTAGTAGTGTCCGCGTAGTTAATAGATATTGATACTATGTTATTAGTAGTTAATAAAGGTACCATTGTATTTTAAACTATGGTTTTTTGTGTTAATTTTACACAGTGAACGATTTATCTCCCAGGCTGGATTCACTCTTCTTTCAATAGCATCCCAGTGAAAAGAGACAGATTGATTTGGTTGGTGATAATTAAGTCTGCTGATAGCCACAGTCTAAATTAATAAATTTGTTAAAGGCAAATTAATTTATACAGATTCAGGAGCCCTACCTTTATAAAAGAGACTAAGAACCCTGGTCACTAAGCAAATTACACTTATAATAATTCAGCTAAAAAATAAATTATTAGATTTACCATTGAATTGAATGACCAATTAACTATAACTTCCAGTTATAGTTATTTGATATATATATATACATAAACGTCTGGTAAACTTGGACAACAATTGTCCTAATTTAATGTATTGTTTAAACTGTAGAAATAAGCAGAGGAAGAAACCGCCTTAAACAAGACACAGAAAAATGTCCTATTCTTTGATAAAAATAACTAAATACCACCCAAATACTCATCCACTAGAAAGTTGACTTTTTGTTGTTTGACCAGCTATCACATAGTAGAAACAGATTTAATGCTGTTGGAAGAATGAAATGTTGTTTTTCAGAAATAGAAAGCATATAGTCTAACTTCTTTGTAAAAAATTGTCCATGACATAAACTAAAATAATTGCAACATACAGTTAACATACTAGAAGAATTATTTTGGTATAAATCATTTTAATGGACAGTAATGACAAGTGTGTAACAAAAAAAATGGATTTTTGACTGATTTTTGCAATATGAGGGCTGTCACTGCATCTGTGCTGCAGCAGATGTCACTGGTGAGCAATGAATGAAGCATCAAGTAATGAGCCTTCAGGCAAAGCATAGGTTTGGAAGGCCTCGTTGCTTTGTGAGGCTTTATTTGGCCATCACTTGCAATAGGACTAGACTCAGGAACTGGAGAAAACCTGAATAACTTTAGGACATTCGAGGAAAATTCAAAGAAGGAGGAAAAACTCAAGAACTATAAGAACTATAAGAACTCAAGAACTACTCTGATGCTAGTCCTGTCCTACTAACAAGGAGTTGACAGGGAATACCTGCCCACTTGCACCTGCCAATCATGCCCTACAGAGAGAGGTGGGGGGAGCAGACACAATGAAAACTGCACTCTCTTCAAACCCAGTACACATGTACGTAGAGGAGAATAGGTGTAACCACAAATATTTTGAATTTTTTAAGCCGTAAATCCAAACTTAGTCAGGTTTTGCACCCAAAGAAGGAATAATCAATATACAGCTGTGGACATTTTTACAGTGTTGATATGGGAAATATCAGCAACACCAGTGAGGTGCATAATGACAGCAGCATGTTATGTAAGTGACAAAGACAGAAATTGTGCAAAAATCAGCATGAATGCAACTTATGTTTTAGAAGAGTGACGGTTATATAGTCATACAGCTGGTGGTAGGAGGGATCTGTGATAACATAGCCAAATAGCACAGCAATAACTGCAGATCTTTACCCTGCATTGGACTTCTTTCTTATATCCTATCATGGTTTTAGTTTTCATGGTTTTAGTTTATCACATGTTATACCTTTGTCTTTATCTCATCTAAGCATCCTGCACCAATTATGTGAAGTGGCTCATATTTATCTAATATCCTCACTCAGTTTTAGTTGTTATTGCACTATGTTAGGAATAAAAGTTGGTTTGAGTCTCACTTGTTGCAGGAGTGCTGCTATTGTTAGCCATCACTGTATCACTTACATGCTTGTTTCTTTTTTAATTACTGTTTTAAAATGGATTCCATTATCCAACAGGTTGAAGATTTCTTGTCAATTGAGGCAAGGAATGAAGAATATCTAATTTTCCTGCTGCCCAATAGGCACCTACTGCTGCTTGGTGTTATTGCTACTTATTTCAAATGGCCCAGCCTTGTGTTAAAGGGGATATTCTGTGAAGAGGCTGATAAAATGTATTCAATTCAGTTCAGTTCAGTTGATGTATATAGCGCCAATTCACAACATATGTCATCTCAAGGCACTTTACAGTTCACCAGATCATACAGTCAAATTGATTCAAAGTTTTCTATCTAAGGAAAACCAGTTGATTGCATCGGCTCAATGAAGGCACAATTGTCACACACAGGCTGATATGTGACTATGTTCAATGCACAAGGGTTATACACTTGTTCATCTCACTGAGGGAGGTCTCTATAGTAAGTGCTGTCCTGTCATCATTCAGATTCTCCTGATCCGCAAAAGAAACTGGCTGAGAGGGCTGTGGAGAACTTTAGCCATTCCAAAAAAGTTAAAAAACAATCCACTGGACTTTATTTCCAAGTTTGAAGATGGTTCCCTTCCCATTGATGATCTCAGACGGAACTATTCACTGACTTGGGTCCCCATATGCCATTCAGAGCCCAGGGCCAAGTTGACATATATGGATGAAACTGAATCAATGGCAGAACAAATAGACAAGGAGCTGGAGGAGCTGAGGAAAGAACTTTCACTAATCAGGGAAGAACAGGAAAAAGAAAAAGCACAAGAGAAATATTAAAAAAGAAATGAGAGAGACAATAAAAAGACAAAAAGAGGAAGGAAAGAAATTAAGAAAAGAAATCGAGGAATTGAAAAGAATGGAAGAAGAGCAGCTCGTAAAAGAAGCGGCCAATGCTGATTACTCAGACCGGCCAAGTCCACGGACTGTGACCCTGATTAATAAAGCAAAAATAAAGGAGCGAGAAGAGACGGGATGTGAGGAGGAAGGTTTATTAGAAAGTGATGAGACTGAGTGGGAGGATGTTGAAACGCAGGATGAAGGCCCGGACATACTGTCGTCAAAAAATCCATTCCATGAAGGGCCCAAGGAGAGAAGCAGGCCAGTGGCAAAAGGACAGAAGCCGCTCACAGCCGAATGTGAAGTGGATCTGGAAGTTGTAGGAGGCGGCCGTCGCACCATGGTGACCAGGTACCAAGCACGGCAGCAGAAGACAGAACAAGGTCAAGGTGGGGCTTATATAGCTCCCTTGCTGTCTAAAGGACCTCATGAAGACAGATATGTGCCATGGTCATTTATGGACATGATCACACTTGCTGGAAGACTGACCCCATTGGCAGATGGAGCTGACAGGTGGATAGAAAAGCTGGAAGAAATCACTGGAGGCATCAACCTGGCAGCTGGAGACATCAAGGCGCTGCTAATCAAAACAGCAGAAGACATCTGGCCCCCTGTTCAGAACCTACATCAGGGAGGCCATGCCCAAAGAAGTACAAGCCAAACTGGACGGAGTTGTGGGGCTCATGAAGATGGACTGGCCTCTGTTCTCTGAGCATGTCATACATTATGTAAACATGCATCGGGCCGAAAAACGGGCCTTTGAGGACCAAAGTAAGATGCTGGCCACCAAGTTAACCCAGCTGCAGATTGGGGAATTGTCCAAAGCAAAGAAAGAAAAAGAAAAGCCCAAACATCAGGCAGCACTGACTGTGGCAGCCACACCACCGACGGAGGGTGCACCAACAGGGGAGGCAGTCGTACAAGCACCAGTAGTGTCTCCTGTCATCCCTCTGCCCACACAGCAGATGCAATATCCAGTAGCGCCACCTGTGGGAGGAGCCCTGCCACAGCAGACCCAACCTCAACCAGTCCCTCCTATTCATGTGCATCTAAACCAAGGAGGAGGCCCCCAACAAGCAGTGTTTGGAAGAGGACGAGGGGGGCCACCCATGCGGGGAAGATGGAGGGGACCACAAGGAGCCCCAAGAAGGCCCCCTCAAGGCCAATACCAGCAGATGCCCCAGGCAGGTCCAGACATGGGACAACAACGAGTGATGCTGCAATGCTGGGGATGTGGACAAGTTGGACACATGCAAAGGGACTGCCCCACTAACCCATGGATGGGACCTCAGCCCCCTACTGCTGGACCAGCCACCTATGGAGCAGGACAAGAGGCGTACTGGCTATAGGGGTGCCCGTAGAAACCTGATGGAGAGGCCATTCTACCTGTATTAACCCAATGCCCACAAACAGAACCCACCATTGATGTCACTATATATGACAGCCATCATCGCTTCATGATTGATACAGGAGCGGCCTACTCCTGTATAGGAAAAAGTGGAATTGGCCTGCCTCTCTCAGCATCAAAGATTCGAACAGTAGGTTTCTCTGGGAAGACCCAAATAATACCCATGACTGAGCCAGTTCCCATGATCATAGGTGAAAAGACTGTGTATGCACCACTGCTTTTGTGGTAATGTGGCCTTTTTGTTAAGTTTGTTGCATGTTTTCTGGTTTTGGATTTTCTTTATTTTTGAACTTGTTTGATTGTTTTCGATTTTGTGTGTTGCATGTTTTTTTCTGATTTTGTTTGGAGGTCACATTACCACTCACACCTGGACACGCCCACAGCAGCGGCACAGGTGTTCCCCATCAGGGACCCTGATTAAAAAGGCAGCTGTTTGATGGAAGACAGAGGTCCTGGACATGGGAAGACACAGAAACACCGGACATGGGAAGAGACACCGGAAATGGGAGGATGGTCACCGGACATGGGAGGGCCGACCATAGAGGGAGCCGGACGGAGCGGGTGAGAGAGAGGCAGCGGGAGAGGCTTGGGAACTGACGGCCGGAGGCCGCTGGAGCGAGGTGCGGAGGCGCGCACCAGAGCGGGGTGCGGAGGCGCGCACCGGAGCGAGGTGCAGAGACGCGCACCGGAGCGAGGTGCAGGGACGCGCACCGGAGCGAGGTGCAGAGACGCGCACCGGAGCGAGGTGCAGGGACGCGCACCGGAGCGAGGTGCAGAGACGCGCACTGCGGAGACGCACACCGGAGCGAGGTGCGGAGGCGCGCACCAGAGCGGGGTGCGGAGACGCGCACCGGAGCGAGGTGCGGAGACGCGCACCGGAGCGGGATGCGGAGACGCACACCGGAGCGAGGCGAAGAGGCCCGTCATGTAGCGAGGCGCAGAGGCACGCTGGCGAGAGGCGCGTGTTGGAGGAGACCTCACTAAGACCAGCTATGCTGGAGAGGCCCACACGCGCAGCGTGCCGGATCGAGGATCCAGCGCCGGGGTGGACGGTGCCCTCCAGGGCGCAGAGGCACGCTGGCGAGAGGCGCGTGTTGGAGGTGACCTCGCTAAGGCCAGCTATGCTGGAGAGGCCCACACGCGCAGCGTGCCAGAACGAGGATCCAGCGCTGGGGTGGACGGGGCCCTCCATTGTACCCGCCAAGTGCGCTCCTTTTTAACAGACTGGCCCATTGACTCTGCTGCTCCTCTCCATCTGTATTTTTATCTTTCTTTTATCTTTCCTTTTAACCTATTTTTTTATTCTTTTTATTGGACTTTTATTGAACTTTTATTCATTAAACCTTTTAGGGCTCTGCTCACAATCGCCGCAGTCTTTTTAATTATTTTTTTTTAAGATGATCGCACCTCTCGGGTGCCACACTTTACTCAGAAGATACGCCAATTAATCTGCTGGGTAGAGATGTGCTGTGCCAGCTCAATGCAAAAATCAAATGTACCCCTAATGGAATTTCTTTTGAAGCAACAGACAAGAATGAAGCCTACATGATGGCACTAGGCCAAAAAATGACCCCCCAGGCAGCAAGTCATGAACTAGAAGACCAAGTATTTTGGATGAAACTCACATCACCAACTTCCTTCCTCCAACTGGAGTGGGAAACATGGAGACCCCTGATAATGAATCACTACGACAAATCTAGAGAACCCTTTCTCCCTCTCCATTGTACCATGTTTTATGACAAAGGACAGACACACGAAGACTACGAGAAAAGTTGGGATGAAGAAATTAACAACAAAACAACTGTCATCCAATATGCTGACATAGTGGTTGGACCATAAGGAGCTGCAGCTGTTGTCACATTTCCTGATAAAGATGTAGCAGAATGGTTCCAGGTTACCAACTCAGCACCACATGTCACATTACTGATTGCAGACGGGTATGAGTCACATGACCTAGGACCCATGGTTCAAGAAGCCAAGCAAGTCACCGAATGAGTTGACACAGCCTGGGACTGCATTAGCATGTCAAAAGATGGACTGTTTTTCAAAATCTCATATTCACAAGCTGATGAAGTAATAGCAGAACACATTAAAGTTCCTGGGAAAAGACAAATGGCAGTGGCTGAAGAACATGAATCATTATTAGAACAAGTCCCAGAGCAGGTATGGTCTAAAAGTAAAACAGATGTAGGATTAGTAAAATCAGCAGATCCTATCAAATTCACCATCAAACCAAATGCTAAATTACCCTTCCAAAGACAGTACCCACTTAAACGAGAAGCAGTAGAAGGAATACAGCCTATTATTAATGGATTAGAAACAGCAGGAGTTCTCAAACCAACAGTAAGTCCCTGTAACACCAATTTTTTTCCCATCAGAAAACCCAACAGTACTGACTACAGACTAGTCCATGATCTAAGATTAATTAATGCTATTGTAGCAGAAGAAATACCAGTAGTGCCAGACCCCCACACACTACTGAGTAATATACCCCCAGGCACAAAATGGTTTACTGTGATAGATCTGTGTTCAGCATTTTTCAGTGTACCGGTCCATCCAGATTCCCAGTATTTGTTTGCATTTACGTACAAAGGTCAACAGTATTCTTATACACGATTACCACAGGGTTTTGTACACTCGCCATCAATTTTCAATTGTGTACTGGCGAATGATTTAAATCACCTTGACATACCATCTACAATGTTGATGTATGTTGATATTTTTATTTGTTCTGCTTCTAAAGAGCAGTGTGAGAGAGACTCCATTACAGTGTTGACTGCATTGGCAGGAGGACACAAAGTAAGTTAACAAAATTTGCAATTCTGCCAGCAAACAGTGGAGTATCTCGGCAGGCAACTCAGTGGGGACAAGAGGTGTATTGCACCGTCCCAACTAGAAGCCATAACTCAGTTGCCCAAACCTCAGACTGTTGGTCACATGTTGTCTTTCCTTGGCATGGCAGGTTACAGCAGACCGTGGGTGTGTGATTTTGCCATCAAAACGGCTCCACTGAGAGCATTGATTAAAGCCGCAGGTCAAGGACACCAGTCGGCTCAATTACAATGGACAGACGAAGCAGAGGGTGCGTTCCAGCTGCTGAAACAAGATCTCCAAACTGCTCCTGCTCTGGCCAATCCAGATTATGCCAAACCATTCCATCTCTATGTGGCTGAGCGACAAGGGTATGCATGTGCAGTATTGATGCAAGACACCCCCACAGGTAAACAGCGAATTTCTTATTACAGCACAAAATTAGATGGTGTCGAAGAAGGTCTGCCTCCCTGCTATCAGGGCTTGGCAGCAGCAGCCTTCGCATATAAAAAGGCCTCAGTTATTACTATGGGCCACCCTGTTATTTTGTATACATCACATCAATTACATGCACTGCTCACAAGCCCGCGCTTTGTGATAACTCAAGCTCGTCGAACAGGTTATGAAGTTCTGCTTTCAGGACCTGACTTAACAATACAACGCTGTACCACAATCAACCCAGCCACAAGAATGGTATTGCCCACAGAAGGTGAGCACCATGTCTCCAGGAGACGGACACCTTCATGAAGGTAAGGGAGGATTTGTACAATCATCCAATCCCATCTGATCTGACGCTTTTCGTAGACGGATCATGCGTCAGAAGTGAGACAGGGAACAAAGCTGGATATGGAATAGTCCAACTTGACCCCGACGGCACCTTTCCCAAGGTGCAGTCAGTGAGTCTTGACCAACCCTGCTCTGCCAAGTTGGCAGAGATAAAAGCATTAACAGCAGCATGTAAAGTAGCTACTGGTAAAAGAGTAACAATCTATACTGCCAGTGCATATGGATATGGGGTATGCCACCTAAACGCAAGCATCTGGAAACAACGAGGGTTCGTTAGAACAGATGGTACCCCCGTGACACATGGGCAAGCTGTAGTGGAATTAATACAAACTATGCAACTCCCATCTGCGTTAGGTATTGTAAAATGTGCTGCACATCAGACGGCAAAGACAGGAAACAACTTGGCAGATGAAGCAGCCAAAGAAGCCACAGGACCTGCAGTGCAGGGACCAATGGTTCATGTGGCTGAATGTGAACCTATTACTAATCTAGCCTCATTAATAGAAGCCCAGAATAGAGTCTCTGAAGCGGAAAAACGTCTGTGGGTGCAAAGGGGGGCAACACGTCTATCACGCCCCCATGATGGGTTGTGGCGTAGTTGTCGAGGGCATTTTGTACTACCTTTGTCTTTGTTACCAACCGCGATTAAAATAATGCATGGACCTGATCATTGTTCACGAGCCCAAGTTATTCAAAAGTTACAGGCAGTCTGACTCACCTTACATGACACCTATGGTAGACAGAGAACTGGCCTTATGCCCACATTGTCCTAAGTATAATGTGCGTAAAATGTTCACACAACCCTTAGCACATATCCCCATGCCAGACGGTCCGTTCCGCCATCTGATTATGGACTACGTTGACATGATAACTCGTGTTCAGGGAAAGAGGTATATGTTGGTGGTTGTTTGTAAGTTTAGCAGATGGGTGGAAGCATGCCCCACTGCTAGGAACGACCACAAAGCAGCAGCAAGGTTTTTGTGCAAAGAAGTTTTTCCCAGATTCGGCATGCCTGATGCAATATCATCTGATAATGGACCTCATTTTGTTTCACAGGTGATCCAGCAAATGTTCAAACAGTTGTTCATAAAACAGAAATGTGGTTGTGTGTATCACCCCCAGTCACAGGCATCGGTGGAACGAGCTAACGGAGTGCTGAAATGTAAAAAAGCGAAGATAATTGCAGACAGCAACAACCGTTTAACATGGGTTGAAGCCTTGCCTGTTGCACTGATGGCAATGCGTTCTCAAACTAACCGAATAACCCATCTTACCCCTCATGAAATGCTTACAGGTCGACCAATGCCTCTCCCACAGGTTCGAGGACCCCAGCAGGAGTAGGTTTCCCTGGCACAGCTCGAGCGTGAACTGGGGGATTACCTCAGATCCTTAACCCGCATTCACAGGCTTATATTTCAACAGGTGAAAGCAGCTCACAGCCGAGACGAGACACACATTCCAGTGGACGTCAGGGACGTTCAAGTTGGTGACAGTGTGTTCATACGAGTCTTTAGACGTCAGTGGAACGAGCCTCGTAGGGAAGGCCCCTTTAAAGTTGTACTTACCACTCCCACTGGCCTGAAAGTTGAAGGTAAGCCCTTCTGGTTCCACAAAAACCACTGCACCCGGCATCGGCCGCCAGACCCACCTGGACTCGATCCAGGACCGACGGGCTCTGCGCATGCTGACAGGCCAGCAACAAGTCTCCCTCCGCAGCACCCCCACACAAGCTCACAGACGTTGGGATCAGGCACTGATGTACTCTCACCGCCATCCACATCAGCTGGTCAAAGGCGTTCAGCACGCCTGGCGGCCCGGCAGTCTCCAATGTCAGGGGACTCTGAGGATGACAGTGTTCATTCTTATGCTTCCCCTCCGCCTTCTGACTCTGGTGGCAATGATGATGATCCTTCTGCCGCTGAGAGTTCTTATGGGTCTGACCCAGATCCATCCATCGTTCAGGCACTGGACGAACTTCTTTCTTCTGACCCATCAGATGCTGGTGGAGTCCTGTCACCTTCACATCTCTCACCTGCACCTTCCCCTTTCCTCCCCTCCCTTTCCCCTTCCTCCTCCACGGCAAGTGGGCCGCAGATCGACTCGCGTCCGCCCACCCAATCGCCGTTTGGGCGTCTCCCGTATGCGTCTTCTTCCGAATCTGACTAATTTTCTTCTTCTGTTAACCCTTTGTGGGTTAACAAGGGGGGATCTTATTAAAGTTACTACTAACTCACATTTAATGCGTCAAACACAAACTTGTGCAATAGCAATGGTAACACTAGCTACTAACCAAGGGGTAATCAGTAATAATGATGGGGAGAATATATCACTAATGCATGTGCAAATCAAAGGGTATGATTATGTAATGTCTGAAGAAATTCTAGGAGATGAGTCAATGGGGAAACATTGGCTTGGAATTCCACAAAGCATGGACTGCCGTGGGGATGGGATGGTGATCATTGAGGTAAGATGCAAAACAAACATATGCCAAAACACACTAACAAAACAAGTAATGACAGTAGAACGAGCGCATAGAGTGGTACAATTAGTAAACAGAAGACAGAAAAGAGATCTAGACAAATTAAAGACGGCTCACTGGGAGACCAATATGTTCCAACAATGGATTCAGTACTCTGTCCAGACAATGTTCGAAGCCAAAAAGCATCCTAAAGATGATTGTATAGCCTGCTATAATGTTAAAAAACTACCAACTCTACAGATTCTACCCGGAAGTAAAATAGGTGACTGCCCAGAAATAACGGAGAGGTGTTTTGCTTACTGTGCCATGCATATGGCCGCAGGTACTGAATCATGGTCAAAAGACCCGACAGCATGCCCCAGAGCACTGAACTCCTCAATAAACGATGTAATGAGTACGTTCTTCCTCCCTCCAGTAGTACAGAAACCAGCTGACTCCATTTTTCCGTTTTGTATAGCCCGAGGAGAAGAAATAGAAGAAGTAATCGATAGATCCTCTAGCCTGATGTGGACAACAGATAAAATGGTGAAATGTAGTAAAAAACCATGGTACCCACCGATAGCAAACGGGAACATCACTAGCCACGTTAAGATATGTAAAACAAGTCTCAAGGCCTCAAGGTCTCAAGTGTGACTGGACAGTTCCCAATTGTAGAAATACAATTAGACCAAGTCATATAGAACATAACCATGATCTCCTCCCACCCCCACCAGGTACGTGCATTTCTTTAATAACAAAATGGTATATATGCATATTAATTTGCATAACAATGACTCATATACTTACTCACGTAGATATAGTAATTTGCATGCTGAAGTTTTATGGGCTATATGCCTCCTAATGTTATATAAATATGCCACACTATGTCTCCAAATGCAGATTAATTGAACATGGCGGAGTCTTATGAGGAATATGAGGAAACTTATTATTTCCCAATCATCCGGCAGGGGGGCCGGATGGTTGGGAAATAATAAGTTTCCTCATATTCCTCATAAGATCCGGCAGGGGGGCCAGGCGTCACACCTCCGGGGTGGAACAGACCCTGGATGACACCCAGAAGGCTGCCGGATGATCAACCACCACCGCCTACAGGGAGGCCAATGTCCAACCAGCAATCACCCGTGGGCCCTGCAGATTGACACCAGCCCAAGCAACACCCCTGCCAACCTGGGGTACGGAGAACAACTCGCCGGACTGCTTCTGGAGCTGCCATCCACATCAGGCGTGCAGGCTAAGCGCAAAGGGATGAGGCCTCCCTCTCCGCGAGCAGGGCGAGACGTGGTCTTCGCAGGCCTAGTGGTCAGCACTGAGGAATATCAGCACCTCACAGGGTTCTTTGCTCATCCAATGAATACCTATCGTTCTGTCAACGACATGGAGCCTGAGGTCACCTCTATGACCAAAGAGGTGTATTCAAAGATGATGAAGGGTCTGAAGTACTCCATCACACGTTGTCCCATCGAAGCTGTTCGCCGCAGCATATACAATGTAAACCCGGATAAGTAGAATGTACTTAAAAAAAATCAAGGTAACTCGTTGCCTTAAAATATGTAAGTAATGTGGTATTAGTTGTATGAGTGAAGTAAACTATGTTAAATGTACTTGAGCCCCTAATGGATTGGAATAGAATATTTAAGTTGTATTTACTGGTAATCAAGTTGTAGTAACTGACGATATGTAGTTGGAGCAACAGCTTAACACCTGTCAATTAAACTTAGCTTGTTAAGTAGGCATTACTGCATTTTAGTTCAATTAAATTGTGTATTCAAATTGACCAAACTTATATTTTTTAGTTCACAAAACTCAAAACGTGTTAAATTAATAGAGCTGTACAAAATACATTCCACTTCAACGTTTTATTGTTTTCATTGAACATTTTATTTGTATCAACAAAAGAAAATTCAAAGCCCAAAAGATTTTACATGAGCATATTCCTCAGTGATTACAAAGCAAAAACCTCACTCATCTCCAATCATTATAAAATTGTGCTGTGGCTCTATAAATGTGACTGAGATACAGACAAGATAAACTGAGGCCCTGCTAAACTCTGGCATCTTAAAAATTAGAAATAAATTTGTCTAAGAAGAAACCAAAAAGGGGTTGAGACTGAAAAAATAAAGAACAGGAGGGTAAAGGACAACAAAGAGCAGGTACCAGCCATACTCTTCCTTTCAACCTCAACACCTTCTCAAACCCCACTTTCCATTTTGGCATTTGTGAACTTAACCGAAATATTTGTCAAGATAGCACAAATGATACAGAGAAAGGATGACAAATAAAACTAGCAGTAGATGCTCATCTAGAACCCACTCTCTCCTCTCACCCACTCTGTCCCTTCTCATGACCCGTTTGCTTTCTCTATCCCCATATCTTTTTTTGTCTCACTTTATCCCCCCCCCCCCCCCCCCCCCCCACCACCACCACCACCTCTCCTCATTTCTATACATTCTCTATTTTAAAACTTAACCAGTGACCACATTTGTAATTTATTTTTTCTTCTTTTAAGGAAAATTTAACGTAAATTATTTAACTGCAAATTAATCAAAACATAAAACGACATTTGACAAGTTGGGGAGAGGAGATCTTGGATCTTACATGGCAAGCTGATTTTTAAGTGTTTGAAGTTTAGGCTTCAGATCTGTCTTACCCAAGTTAAGAAGTACCTGCTGAAAAAAATCAAAGGTGTTCTTCATGTACTTTGGGTAGCTGAGATGGAGTGCATAGGTAAGTCCAAAGACCGTGTACATGGCCTGCGGAAGGCTCTCAACTTCCATCACTACATTTCCCTCCAGGATAATTCCCACTGAGGATACATTATGGTGAATGGACTGCTTGTGTGGAGTTATATTTTCTTGTTCATTGCAGAGGACCCCCACAGGAACATTGTTGTGCAAACTTTCTTCATCATTGTCCTGAAAGAAATAACAGTACATGACTTTGTTAACATCTTGTAGTCAACAGCCTTTACAGTTATGCAGCCCACATGTCTGACTTGTCAAGTGTTCACCCCGTGCCTAGTTCAGAAATTAGTGCAAAAGGAGTTAAAAAATTATAAGAGGCACATGATACAGTTTTGGATGGTGCCTTTTTATGTATGCATACAAATCACATCAACATAAATTAAAAAGAACCAGTTAAACAATCATTTCCTTGAACAATATGCCTAAGAGAGGGAAAGCTGGAGATGCAGAGAGGACAGGTTATGGTATTATTCTGGCCTGTTGTGTTTGCCTTTGTTAACATTCCACTCTGTTCCCTGCACCAATTGATAATTTTCCCCACCAGGGACGACCCTGATCATTCCCAATCAGTTCTCATACCCACCTAGAAGCTCAATGGCAGACTAAAGCTGGCTTCACACATACCACTTTACGTGTCACTTTGTCATCCATCGCATAAACTTGCCATGCAGTAGTTCCCACTTGATGTGTGCAGGATGTCCTGCACATTGACTCTTAGTTTTCAATTTAATGTAACCACTTTTCTCTTGAATCCCTGTTTATCTAATTTGGTAGTTAGAAACTAAAACATTTTGCTCCACCATCCATCGTAAACAGACTCAATACCAGTATCTGATGGAGGAGCTGGCCATCATGCTGCAGTGCAACAGTGTCGGTAGGAATTACCAAAATAACTAGAAAGGCTTCCATTTGTGATGGAATGGAGGGTACACGGATGAAGTAGTCTGTGTAAATGAGGGATAACAGTGCGATAATTTTGAAAGCATTTTTGTGAGTAGATAACCAGGTCAGGTTAAACCCAGGACAAACCAAATTTTAGGATTCACATTCCCTTCTTGACTGGGACCCTTTTTCTGAATTACATTCAGTACAGCCGCTAACCTCCCTCCCCAGAGATCCTTGTCCCTGATGCTTGGGTGTGATGCTGTCTTGTTGATATATGTGCAATAAATCCTGAAAATTTTCTGTGTTTTGCTGGAATTTCAGGTACTCTGAGCCTCTGAGTATTACAGGTTAAAAATGGGGTAATTAGAAAAAGTCGGGGGTGTGAGGGGAAAAGAGTGGTAGTAAATGGGATAAGCTAGAGAAAGAGGAAAGAATGAAGCACAACATATCAAAGATTCTTACTGAGCAGGTCTTGAAGAAGGTTAAAGGATCATCACAGAGAATGATAGGAAGCCCCCTGAGGACAAGTCATCGGACTTCTGTGACATTCAAAGTCTGTTAGGTTGAGGGAGCAGGGAAGACATCACAAAATTAAAACAATGGTTTAGATGCTTCCCTGAAAACAATGAGCACACAACCATCTCCTGTCTCTAGCACTACTTTATTAAGGTCATGGGGATTGTAAGACAAAAACATTTAGCTGTAAATTAACAAACCTTTGTTTGTTGCATCAGGTCAGCCAACGCCTGTCCTGTGAGACCCCTCTTTGACTTAAAGATTTCCATGAGCCTGGGACTATGATGATCAAGGGCCTCATAGAATTCCTGTCTCAGGCTCTTACCAACCACTCTGCTGAACTCCAGACATACCCGAAACAGAAAAAAAGTATCACAAGTACAAGTATCATAATGTCATATTTTTATAAAATACCCAACTCCAATTTTAGAATTTAATTCATGTTTGCAAAAATTTCCATGCAGAGACTGTTGATCATTGCTTAAACCACAAACATGGACATGTCACTGTAGTTAATCCATATATATGAAATCAATTCCAAATTTTTGATACTTTTTTGTTAAAACAGAGTACACATAAATGAAAACTATGCAATTTAATAGTCACAAATTATTTTTAAATATCATCAGAGGGGCCCTGTAGAGACAGTATGTGAGACAAATCTATAGACCTACCTGTTGTTCAGTAAACAGAGCAGGCCAGCGTTGACGTATCTCAGCGATGGCAGGTTTGTCCATCACAACTTCACTCCTTCGAAGAGCAAATGTCAGATCCATCTTCTGCTTGATGAGGGCTCCATTAGGGGTTTTCTTTTTCATTTCATTCTCCATTATTTGTCGAGCATCTTCAAGGCTGGAGTCATCCTGTCCATCTGGATAATCTGGTAAGTACTTGATTTCTCCTCTCTTTGGCTTCTTAATTCTCTTGTTAGGTGGGTCTCTGCCAGGAGAGTGCTTACCATGTTTACCACCATTCACTGTGACATCACAGTGACCCAGCCTTCGTATTTTTGTTCTGTAATTTCCCATCTTGAATTTCAAGCTGTTTTTCCAGCCACTCCACCCAGATGCAGATCCTTGTTCTTTGAGGCATGGGTGTACTCGCACCAGTGCCGTGGCAACAGCTTCGAATTCTGAATTTGTTGGGTATGCTTTTAAGGCATAAATGGTCTCAGCAAGCCTCTCGAGAATGTCATGTTTGAGCTCCTTTGAAGGAATGAGGTGTGTTCCATCCCTGAAATGAACGAGATCTGCCTGACGCAGTCTGTATTCCACATCAACAGAAAATTTTGGTATATACATATCAAATTCCTCTGGCCACTGCTGGCGTCTTTCCTGAGAGGAGTTGGAGAGGATATCTGTGTCTGCCTGGCTGGGTGTGTCGCTTAGTTCTTCAGTTGATGCTGACTGTGGGACATGCACCTCCACAAGAGAAAGCATTGGAATAATTTTTAGTGTAGGTCGCTCTGGCAGTTCTGATATTTCTGTTAGATTGCAAAGTTCGTTGTCAAAGTTGGGATCTTTAAACTGTAAGGTGAAGTTGTAGTTTACTTGAATAGCATCTTTAAGGGAATCAATCAAAAGGTCAACAGTATCAGGCTTTGTCGTCAGTTCCACTTTTCGTATGTCTGCATCAGTGATGATCACTCTTACGAGCATTCTCTGTTGCACTGCCATCTGGTGATAAAGAGAGATTTTGTTCAGCACAGAATAAAACGTTTAAGAGTTACCATTAGTTTCCCACCTAGTCTGTACGCTGACAGGGGAAAAACATCGTTAAGCTCTGACAATGGAACCACACACAGGGGCGTGGTTATATCACAGTAGCAAACCTCATATGATCCAAGGTGCTCATGGTACCATGCACTCATTACTCTGCAGACAAACAATATTTCTGTATGAACTGCAACTATCTTTGTGATCTGCTTAAATTCAGGGAGACCTGAGCAAGTTCCAGCAGAAACTACCATATCTGGCTTGTATGTAACTCCATCCACACAAATGGATGACGCTACAAAAACTGTTGCTGACTCATGGATTTTCTGACTTAGTATCCTTTTGACATTCTCAGGGAAATATGAGACAGAGACAGTAGAGACCTTTTCCATTTCAACTGAAGGTTTGAAAAATGAACTTAAGTCCAAGTGATAGCTGACTGCTTTCTGATGTTTTACAGCAAGTGTAAGGGCTACATTCTTGTAGTTCTGAGCATCACGGAAAACTTTTTTGAAAAATTTGTGCTTTCCGTCAAAGCGCATAGTCCACACATCAGACAGTGGACCAAATGCCTTAATAAGTGAAGGATAGTGTTCAATGTAGTGGTGTTTTGGTCGTAATCTAAACTCTGGGAAAGTAGACTGCAGTAGTTCTCTGTGTTCTGCTAACTTGCACTCCAGGAAGTAGACCGTCTCTTCAGTGAACTTGGGAGCAACTACTAACTCTACAATATCTTTGACAAGCATTAGAACTTCCCATGCTTTTTCCCCTGGAGGAATACACTCACCAAGAAAAAAATGGTAAAAGTCTTATTAGGCACCAGTTCTCATGTGCATTTCCTCCGATTGTGTGTTTTGTGGCAAAGCCCTTTGTAATAGGCTGTGGCCTATCAGTTTTGTCAGTAAATGTGTATGGAAAAGACCTGATAGCCTGATTCAGTGTTTCTAAACTAAAATATCCCTTGGAAATCAGATCTGAAAGACACAAAGACAACTCCATAGGGACTATGCCCTCCAGAAGATCATGCATGAGGTCAGGAGGGTAACCTTTAACAACATGAAAGTGCTCCAATTTTGCAGTAAATGGGCACTCTTTTTTCACACCATATGTTCTACCGAGTTCTGGGTCTTTCAAAACTTCCTGCACTTGTCTGTCATGATTTTCTTTATTTCTGAGCTCAAAGGCACCAGGGCACACCATTTGTTCTTGAGTTTCACTTCTACTTGCCATGCAGAATCGGCAGAACTTGTCAACAGAGAAGCTCTCATAGAATCCTGCCACAGCATCAGCACTCAGGTTGTCGGCAGCTACATACAAAACAGTTCCTTTCACACTTGCACCCAATGCCTCGATATAAACACCATCCTTTTCTAATGACATAAGATCATGTATAAGGGGGTCAAGCACTTTAGCATAACCACATTCTTTTACAGTGGTTGTGTTGCATATGAGAGCAAGTTGAATAGAGTTGAGTGATGCTCTATATTTTGCTGGGATATTGGCAATTACCCAGTAGACAGCACACATCTTATGCTTCTTTGATGTTCCTAATGGATTGGCAACTTCAAAGTCATCAATATACAGACCAATGGCTATTGTGAACTCATCAATAGTAAGAAGGCAATTTTCTCTGAAGTATGCACCATCTACATAGGACTTGTATTCATTTGCAACGTGTATTTCTTCAGACATTGCTTTATCTAACACATCTGGCCTGCTCAGCAACTTCTGCAGCATTTGCTGTATAGGAACATATACAACCGATTTGTTATCTTTATCAATTATATACTCTACAGGCATTACCAGTGGAAATTCTTTAGACACATATGATGCTCTTTTTTTAGTGGTTGCCAAAGAACCTTCTTTGCTGCAAAATATTGTCATAATGTTGGTTTCAGAAACAGCAGTGATCACCTGTTTCACAACTGACTCATCCATCTCTGAATCATACTTCATGAGAATCATCTTCACCTTATGATGCAAAAGTGGCTCTGACAAATAGTGTATATCACAAAGCTGTTTGATTATCTCTTGTACAGAGTGCTCAGGTACACGAAGGATAGTTTGCATCTTCAAAAAAAGTGCAGCTAGGTTGTGCTCTAGCTGATTTTTTAAATCCTGAAAATCTATCTCACACTTTTCTTCACTTGCAACATCTACTTCCCCCATGTCTTCAGTTTGCATTTGCAAGGTTGCACTCTGTTTTCATCAGTTATCTCAACATCAACTATTTCTTTCTTAAACATCTTCCAGTTGTCCTCTCTATGTGTTTTACTTTTATGTGCATTAAAAGTTGAATACACACTGCTCTCAAATAAACAGCCTGCATATGGACACTGAACCTTGGTTAACTTTCAAATGTCTGCATCGGAGGTGGCTGAAAAATTCCGATTCAGAGCAACACTCGGTGAACTCACACTACTGACAACAGAATTTTACAGCTTCATTTTGTTCTCGTTGTTCCTCATTAGTATTAGAGTGAACACGTGATATGTGTGCTTTAAGGCTGTTTATGGACTTGAATGTGCATAGACAGTCGTGGTGCAAACAAGGGAATGGTACTGTCCTTGTGTAGCTTCCATGTTTTAGCTGATAGTGTTTAAGTAGCTGCGCTCTTTTCCCAGTAATAAAACCACAATATTTACACTTCCACTCCATCGTTGTATGGTTAAACTTCTGTGGAGTAAGGAAAATTACAGTTAATAGTGTAAAGCAGCGGTCCCCAACCACCGGGCCGCGGACCGGTCATTTGGTTCCGGGCCGCACAGAAAAAAAAAATAAATAAATAATATATATATATATATATATATATATAAATAAATAAATAAATAATTTATCGACGATCAGAGTCTGAGTGATGTTTTATTTTGAAAATATTAAAAAATTGCTGTATTCTCTCCCAATTACATCAGTCGGTGCATCTGTGCCTCTTGACACAGGTTAATTCAGTTCAAGACTCATCCTATCTATAACATCCTATCTTTGTGAAGCTGGATTTTCTGCGGTTACAGCCGCCTGTTGTTTCATTTTTATGCTGTTTGTATTTGATTTTATGCCAGCCATTTTACTCCCCCCTTTAAACACGATCAAGTAAAAAACGGTCCCCCGCCGGCACAACCACCGACCCCCCCCCCCCACATCAAGTAATAAACGGTCCACCGTCGGCCCAATCCACCCCCCGGTCCGTGAACATTTGTCTGAAATATAGCGGTCCGTGGTGCAAAAAAGGTTGAGGACCGCTGGTGTAAAGCTTCCTAAAGTCACTGAAAAATATTTCTAACCAAGCAAGATAGCTAACAAGCTAACATTAGCTAAGTAGCCTATGCTAAGTAGCAAAACAAGAGATTAAACTTACCGTTTTGTGGCTGAACTCACTTCATTCACCGAGTGCTTTAAATCTCTGTGGAATGACTTCCTTGTTATAAGTTGTTGAAGATAAGTTGTCGTCCGTTTCGTCTCAAAATGCTTCGGAGCTCCTCAGTGCCAGCTTTTCTATTTCACTCGCTCAAAACTGGTCTAAACCGGATTTTTCGCGTGCAGGTGGATGACGTGAGAGGTAAACTAATGATATTGAGTTGTCTGAGCTCAAATACATAATTACAATAAGCTAGATCATTGGAAAGTGGCGTTTACTGAGAAAAAATAGTTAATATAAAGAATTTAGTGATACTAACTTAGTTTGTTTAAGTCCAAACCATTGATTGTACTTAAAAATATACTAATTACACTGAAAAAGGACATAAAAACGTTCAGCTTAATTGAAATAAACAAGTAATGTCAGTAAATTAGACCTCTCTAAGTACTATTAACTCAGTCTCTTTGAGTACAAACAAAATCTGGGTTTACAGTGTACAAAACCAGGGAAAAGGGGAAGATGCAGCGTTTGACACGTCAACTTCTAGAGGCACGGCAGACCATAATCACCCTGCAAGGAAGGTTGCCGCAGCTGACCGCTGATCAAGGGCGCGTGGCTACTACTACTACATTGCTGCAGCTGCCGGGGCCACGCTATTATTAATCTCAACCACAACACCATACTGGATATAAAGGACAATACTGATTATTAATGATTATGAATACCTGAGCTAAAGATAACTGACAGAATAATTGTGTATAGGCATAACATATGTGACAGTACAAGTGCTGTGTAGGAGAGTGCCATATGGTTACTCGTATGTTGGTTGTAATGACGGTCCATTGACCATTAGATGATGTGTTTGCCCGGCATAGTCCAGGCATGATGGAGTTTTCCTTGGATTATTTATGGGTGTGTAATGACACCACGTGGAGGGGGATGCAGTGACCTAGGAGATGAAGCTGCTGGGGCAGTGGGATTCCCCTCTGCTTAGAAAACAATAACTGAAAATCCTTCTACAAAAAAAGTAAGCAAGAGGAAAGATCCTCATAAGTGAGCCAAGAGGGGGATCCCTCTTTGTTTTAAGACGTTTTCCATTTTTTTTTTTTACATTTTATCACTTTATCATGTAATCACCACATTTTATATCACTCACTACAAGCATATGGTGTGTTTTAGTCTCACTTTTAGTTTGGTGTGCAAAATATATAAACAGCAGTTATTTTTGAAACTTCACATTTATAGTATAGTATTTCACTTTGACAATCACCTGTAGATTCACTTAGTGATCCTTTTCAGGATCACAGGGGGGGAAATGTAGTGAATTAATCTGCACCAATGATTATAATAAAATGGAATTAAATGTTTTACAATGCATATAGAGTTGTTTCACAATAAATACATTTATGTTATTAAGGCCAAAGAGAGAGAAAGAGAGCAGTGTGTGTAAGGCTCTCTGCAGCTGGCCCTTTGAAGTTTTGGGATCCAAGTAAAAAAAGGGGACAGAAATATTGGATTGAATCCAAGGTGTTGGTACTGCAGAGCTACAGAGATAAGGCCTTTTGATGATGAAGTCACACTCATTAAAAATGAATTATTTGGACATATCAAGGTTGCACAGGCCAGCTGCACTAATTGTGATATATGAGTTGTCATATCCAAAGTGATACTGTGCGGTACTGAGCAGGTACTGAGCGACATACGAGTGATGTGTTACTGAAATTTTGAGCATCAAGGTTATGCCGACTTTTTTAATGAGATGTTATGAAAACATAAGTCACACTGGATGAAAGCGTTGTGTTGACATATTGAGTTTTGATTTAACTGCAATAAATGTCAGCATGAAAGTGTAAAGAAAAGGCTTTGATAGATCAAAAGAAAGGCTTTAAAAATAATGCTCCTCGAGTGTATATAAGTGGGACTGTTTCTGCATGTAAGTCAGATGTTTACCTGTGTGCATCTCGGGTGGTTCATCTGTATTTTGCAATAAACCACTCCGGACCTGGACCCAGCTGCCTCTGCCTGATTTTGATAATTGTTTGAAGACTTCTCAACTGTTTTTTTAAGAACTTAGAATTTTTATAAGACTTAGCACCAATTTTAAGTCGTTGGGAGGACATTTTCCACGACAGATGCAGTCATGTGTCATCAGGGTGAACAGCACGGGGC
Organism: Cyprinodon diabolis; assembly: GCA_030533445.1. Taxonomy (NCBI): domain Eukaryota; kingdom Metazoa; phylum Chordata; class Actinopteri; order Cyprinodontiformes; family Cyprinodontidae; genus Cyprinodon; species Cyprinodon diabolis. The sequence continues at coordinate 33,475,275 of CM060074.1, read as the reverse complement.
TCAGGACGCAGCCGTGAGGGGAGCCTGTGCTTAGACTGATGACATCAGAGGTGTTCTGTCCGACTGACTGAGGTCTGTTTGGGACGAAGTCTAGCAGCCAATTGCGGAGGGGTGTATTTAATCCCAGCTGTTTCAGTATGCCCATCAGATGCTGTGGGATGATGGTGTTGAAAGCTGATCTGAAGTCCAGGAACAGAATCTGCATGTGGGTGTTCTTCTCCTCCAGGTGTGCCAGGCTCAGGTGGAGAGCAGCAGAGATGGCGTCTTCATTGGAGCTGTTTCGTCGGTAGGCCAACTGGAACGGGCAGACTGGAGATGATGTGTTCTTTAACCAGCCTTTCGAAGCACTTCATCATTCATGACGTGGGAGTTTGTAGGAGTGTTGCTGTCAGTTGGATAGCTTCTAAAATAGATTGGTTGGTTCCAACCAATCTAGTTGCTTAAAATCGTTTTAGTTAGATTGAACAATGTAAGATCAAAATCTTAGCAAGCCACTGGACACAGCTGTAACTTTAGTGTTAAGTACTATTGCTGTGAGTATAACAGTTATTAATGTCGGTGGCGTCAGCTGTAAGACATTGTCTTTCACTTCTGAGGTTGTTGGTTCAACAACAACCTTTTGAAAGTTACAATTATACTTACGTATTTTAGCTAATGAGACTAAATTCTATTGGTTCGCCTTAGTGAAAATATAGATTGGGTAAAAACACTACCAAATTAGATTGGCTGGTTTAGCCAAAAGATTGGTTGAACACATAATTTCCAACCCGATTAGAACCAAAAACTATGGCGAAAAATATGTTATATGAATAAAAATGACTAACACCTTTCAGTTGCTCATCATTGCCCAATTTTCACAAACACTTTTACTGTCTGCTTTGAGCTTATTTCACCAAAATGGCAGAAAAATTGTGTACCTAAAATGATTAATCTCTTCTAAGAAATTTTACACCAAAAAAAATTACAAAAGATTTCATTATACAAACCAATAATTAACAATGGCAAAGGAACTTAAATGGGGGGAAAAACAACAAAAACCAATTGCAAAAAATCGCAGGTTTTATAACTAACTGTAGTTCTGCACTCCACCAGTAGGTGATGAAATGTTTACATGAAGCTTCATAAACTGTGGGGATCTTGAAGCAATTTAGCCAAATGGTTCAAATGCCTCATGAGGTTGATCTCACATCACTACAAAAATCCCAAATCCAAAAATACTGAAAACCAAACAAAAACCAATAAACATCAGGGAAAATACTCGGGGGAAGCAAGACACTAGAAAGCAATGAAACAACATCAACAGCACACCAGCACTGAGTAAAGCCTCTGCTGCTCTTTTAAGCCCAGCACTCTGATGAGAACGATTATCTTCACCTGTGTAGGCTACCCAGATTCTCCACAAAGATCCTCTCTGGAGGAGATGCATAACTCGCACTCCCTGACACTTTCAGATGCAGACAAATGCTGCTGATGCTCTTTCTAAGACTTTTACTTTGACATTTAAACAGATACACTTGCAAACTAGGTTTTTTTTACAGTTAATATAAGAGATAAAATGAATTGTATAGAACAAATATATATACAGTTCTCAATTACCTCAGCTAGATTAAATAATTTCTTAACAATCAGGCGGTAACTGATTTAATTTCCCATTTTTCAAATTATAGTTCACATACATATCCACAAACATCCACAAAACAGTTAAAGCAGTAACCTCTATATGATAATTTTTTATGTTAATATGCTCATTTTAAAGATATGCACAAATTTAGAAAGAGGAACAGAGAATAAAAGTAGTAACATATGATAAAACTGTTTAACTCATTATTTAATTTGGGAGAATGTTATGATTCCCCTATGGATTACTGTATGCAATTTGACAGCTTTGTGATCTCTCTCAGTGTCCTGTTGGTCCAGTCAGCCTATTTGTGTTCTCAGTAAGGGCGTTCCTTGTGTGCAGAGCTCTCTGGACCATCTGCCAGAAGACTCCTGGGTGGTGTGCAGCCTGTGGCCAGCTCAGGTAAGTGCGTTTCTTTACTAGTTTCCTCATGCGGAAATACGGAGATAGAAGATAACCAGGAATCTCCTCCAAAAACAGCAGGATCAGCACATCCCTTTTTTCGTCAAACAGCCGAAAGCTGCAAAATTAGTCAAAAAAGTAAAAAGAGTGTTGGTACTGTACTACATCTTGACACAAACACATTTGAATTAGTTATTTAGCGCTATGGTTACTTTGAATAAAACTAAAAGATGTTGTATTCTTATATACATGTTTTGCGAAAATATTGGAAATACATCAGCCCTTTTATCAACATTCTTTGTAATTTCTTTAATCAGAATAGAAAGTAATCAGAATACTTGGTCCCTCATTGGAGTAGTGCCAGTAAGCTGTGCATGCAACATAATATACCCACTCTAAATGCTGTGATCAGAAACCTTGTGTATCAATTTAGATTGCTTTTAGAGGACTCAAATGATACAGTAGGGTTGATAATTGTTGTTTTACTTACATTAGGCCTTAAAAACCAGATTGAGACACTTCTTGCTATCAAAAACTCTGAAGGATGTGCCTACATGGATTGTAGTGTATTTTTTAGGTGTAGTTGTCTGTTTTTGTATTTTTGATTCTGTTTTTTGGTATTGATATTAGATTGAAGCATTAATAAAGCATTTTCCATTCCTCCCATATGTATTAAAAAAATAGATATAATAAGAGATTTCACCTGTACCTTGCCATCTGGATCTCCCTGGAGCACCATTCACTTTGTAGGTAGCTGCGACTGATCACACAGATGGTCTTCCTGCTACTATAAATGGCGTCAGTGATGTTTTCTATGATGGGTTTACCTGTGGACGGGATACATGTGGTTTACTATCTGTATATTACACTGCGAGCTTTCACAGGGCAAACAATAATAAAATTACTTCCTTTGCCAAAATATAATAATCGCTAATATTTTTTATATTCATTGCCAGAAAATAGAGATTACCTGGAAGACCATTTTTTTTATAGTTTACCTGGTTGGAAATCTCTGTGGTGTAGACAAAGTCTCCAGCCCTGTTTCTCCTCCAACATGGGAAGCATCTCTCTATAAACCCAGTCTTCATCATTGATGTTGTAGGACACAAAAGCGTCAAACCTGTATGAGTCTCCCTTCTTCCTTTTCTTGCTATCATAGAGAAAGGCCAAGAAGAGGTGAAAGGTGTAGCCAAGTTTCCACCTTAGGTAATGGTGGATGAAGGGAATAAGAAGAGTTAGAACGACAAGACAGGTGCTGGACATGAAGCAGAAAAAGGTGCCATCATCCCGACAGGACAGGATATCAAAGTCTAACAGCAAGCTTCCTTGTTTGGCCAAAGGAAATTCACATATATACTGAGATGTGTTTGCTACTTGTGTTTGCTTGTTGTCTTTTGCCCAGCGGATAAAACCTGCATTTGAGCATTCACAGGAAAATGGGTTATTGCTCAGGTCCAAGTATGTTAGAGAGGGCAGGTACTGGAAGACAGTTTCATTAATGACAGTAATTTTATTCCCAGTCAGTTTTAGATATCTGAGTGCAGATAGATTGCTTTGTGCAATAAAATCCAAATCCTTGATCGTACATTTAGAGAGATCAAGAGCCTGCAGTTTTGGGACGTCTTGAAAAAGGTTTGGATTTAAATTGGACATATCAGTCTCAACAAATGTCATACTCTTGAGTTGAGGGTTAAATTGAAATATGTTGGCAAATACAGCATTTATATGTACATTTACAGCTGTAAAATGCTCCAGTTGTTTCATAGGCTGGAGCAACTGAATTGGTACACTAGGAAGGGAGCCAGAGGGATCTACTCTGGAGATGAATGTAATCCTTTTCACAGACTTTAGATGATATGAAACTGTGTAATTATCTGTCTGATTAATTTCTGAAGCATATTTAGTCACTAGATAGATTGTTATATTTTCTAAGTGCTCTAATCCGTTAACATTTAGTTCACAATTATGTGTAAGTGATACCACAAGAACCTGTATGTAGCTTAGCCCTTTAAATGTTTCACGTTTGATTGTTGTATCAATATTTGATGCCGTATTTAAATGCCTCAGAGATTGTAAAACTTGAAAGCAACCTGTTTCTAGAATCATTATTTTGTTGTCACTTATGTCCAAGACCTCAAGTCTGTGAAGGGAAACATCAAAGGTGCCTCTGATTGTCCGCAGTTGATTTTTGCTAAGGTTTAAATGCTTTAGATTTTTAACATTTTCAAATACACATCTTTTCAGCTTAGTAATACAATTACTGTAAAGGGAAAGCTCTCTAAGACTGGCTGTATTGATAAAATCCTCACAGCTAAGATGGGAGATGAGGTTAAATTCAATGTTTAGGATCTGAAGATTTGAGAGTGTCCTAATATCATATGGAACTTCTACAAGAGTGTTGGTACTCAAACTTAATGTTACTAGATTCTTCATTGTCTGTATTGAGCCATTTGGAAGTTCATTTATATATGTTTGAGTCAGGTTTAGTTCTGTGAGCTGGGAGCAAGGGGCAAGTTTCAAAGTCATGCTATTTAGATATGTGTGAAATAAATCCAGCTTTCTTAGTTTTGGTAATTTGCAAACAGTAGATAGCAAATCTTTAATGTACTTGTCCAAGTAATTAAGTCTGAGATTACTTAATGACTCAAGATTCTGGAGGACTTGTTTGAACCTATTCAAGGAAAGTACAGGTTGACTAATGTATAAATGCGTTATGTTCCTGAGTAAGGTTTTTTCAGGTGTTTTCCACCTCAGGGCAGAATGACTTCTATAGAGAACTAGCTTTTTGAGGTTAGGAAACACTGGTGTAGAGATACTAAAAGTTTTCATCTTATGTGTGGAAAGAATTAACTCTTCAAGATTTGAGGACAAATTTCTGAACAGGTGTGTCGTATTAAAGGATAAAAATGAATTGTGACTCAGGTTAACCCTTTGTATGTGGGGTAGCTGGAAGATTGGCTGAAAGTGAACAATTTGCTGGAGTTTATTATAATCTAAATCCAGAGTTTTTAGGCTTGTCAAATCTTGGAAAGCTAATTCATGAATGAACTGAATTCTGTTATGACTGAGGTCAAGAGAAATCAGGTTGGAAAGGCCCTGAAATATGTTTTTAGGCAGGTTGGTGAGGGTATTTGATGCTATTCTAAGTGTTGCCAGTATGACTAAATCCTTGAAGGAACCTTCATCCACATCAGAAATGTTATTTTCTCCTACATCCAGAATTTTCAGCTTTGACATGTCCAGAAAATCTCCTTTGTTAATCTTTTTTAGCTGATTGTTGTTGAGTTTAACCAAAACCGCATCTTTAGGAATTTCATCGGGAATAGTTCCAAGCTTCTTGTTTGCGCAGTCCAAAAAAAGATCATTAGAGAGATTCTCCTGATAAAGTATTGTGCACTTTTTCAGGGCAAAAGCCAGTGAAGGGTTAAAGCAAAGCAGAAGACAAAACATTTGCAGAATCAGGTATGAAGAGTAACTTTCGGCGGCATTCATGTTTTTTTTCATGGTTGTGAAGGTGTTTCTGTTTTTCATGGGTGTTAATCTGAAAAAGAAAGGGATATACAAATCAATAAAATCTAGTCAGTGCTAAAGTTCAAAAAGCAACTTTTCAGTGTTTGATATGGATGAAATATATTTAAGGAGAGGAGTAAGGGAAGAGATCTCTCAGCGAACAAGGCTAACCAAAATGCGATGCGCTTTTGTTAGAGGGAGTTCAGTCTGCATTAGAATTTAGATCTGCATCACAGCCCTTCTCAAGTTTCAAACCAGTTGGGTTGTTTGGTATTGTTTTTTGGAATCTTAATAAATACACATTCCCAAAACTGTGTTTGTGACTAAATCAAAGCAAACTCTTCTTCAAAAATTTTCATTGGAAATTTTAATTAATAAAATCTCCAGAAGTTTGTGAAAGTCAAAAGCGATTTGTAAGTATAAATTTAATTTACACAGTTCTGAAAAAGCTGAGTGACAGACTTTCCATAAATTGCAGTCTCAATCTCAAATTCAATAAAGTATAATAAATCTAAATCCATAGAACTTTTTATTATGATTATTATGTTGCTAATGCTAGATTTTAAGATAAATATATAGACAGTTGTGAAAATTTAGTCAGCAATTTTTCTAAATTACTTTTTTCTTCTAGTACCCTTTAATATTTTCACTAATATTTTTTTTTCCATATTTTATTTAAGATCTGGTTCAAGCAAGAAGAATAGCTTTTGCATGATGCAGCTAGATCATCTATATCAAATACAGCATGATGCATCTTAACTAATGAAAATGTACCTCATAACTCTAAACGTGTACAGAGTTGGTTCAATTTTACATTAGAATTGAGTCTTCACTTTTTATTTATTTATTTATTTTTTTTTTTTTATCAAGTGAAACCTTAGTCAAGAAGTCTGAAAAGACACATTGTTATATAAAATATCCAATCAGAGAGGAAAAATATATGTTTGGACCATTGTTAGACCATGGCAAATGTTGCCTATCATTGTGTCCCCTGCACTGTTCTGGGTCAATTTCTTCACACGCTGATCCATCTTTTTCCTGCATACTAACCAAAATGAAATCTCTTTAAACCTGTACTAAAACATCAAAGAAATAGACCATTTATGTTGTGGAGCATCTTCGGGCATGTATGGACTGTACTAACTGGGGTATTGTCATATCAACCAGATACATAATCCAGATGAGCCTAAAGAGGCTGCAGAATCTTATATCAACTCCTTTGCACACAGCTGTATTCCAAAGTAAACCATGGAGAGCAACATGGAAGGGAGCCAGAGCGTTGTCATTGTGCTTCGTTTCACTCCTTTGTCCGACAGAATCTCTCTTTGCTAGTTAATCAAATGCCAGCAGAGTTGTTTTATAAGTTGTGTTATATCAGATGCGTCTGACACAATGTTGTGACTTACATTCTTCGTGCTCAATGGTATTACGTAAGTTAGCGAGTCGACCTAGGTCTGATGTTCCCACTGTTCGTGATCGGGGGCCAGACCGTTTGAAGTTGATTTTTACTCATGTTATGCAGAGGTGTTTGACACGGGTTTCCACTTCCACTAAAAGCCGATTGTTTGGAGGTTTATATGGATTTCTTGGCAAGTGGAAAAGGGGTATTTGAAAGCTCATGGAGAGATCAGCACACAAAAACATGATAGATAAGTCACAGCTTCTACTGGGGTTCTGGGGTACACCCACAGATATCTAATAATTTGACTAATAAATATCACTCTGAACAATAGGTTTCTACATCTCCATGTTGTGTGGTGTTTCAACCTTGCAGCGTATAAATAAAAGCTCCAGACATGTCTGCACAACCCCACAAAAATCAACAAACAAAAATTAACAACAAAAAACAGACATCCTTATATGTGTATATGTATAATGTGTATATGCTCTGATTTAATATTGTGGTTCATGTTCAACTACTGCCACTGTGCTCTTATGCTGTAAAGCTTGCATTTCTTAATTCTAAAATGTTATATTTTGGTATTTAATTATGTTAACTTTTAAGCACCTCATCATAATACATGTAACAAATTCCTTGTATGTGTAAACAATACTACTTGGCAATAAAATAAAGTATTTTTGATTCTGATTGGCTGAGAGCCCTGATAAGGAATGCTAGAATAACTAAGAAAAGAATGATAGGATTAGGACTAAAAATGAGAAACTTGCTTTGTGAATGCTGATATTAACTTTTAAACAAAAATAGTTTTACTGATTATGGTGACCATAAACAAGTATTCAATATAAACAGCTTTCAAATACAAACGTAATGTTGCCAGAGTGGTCTAGACTGTGTATACTTTGTATTTAATAAGATGCTTTAAACATATAGGACAAGAAAGAATTTTCATATCAATAAGCACATACTAGTCAGGTTGGTCAGCTGAGATACGAAAAAACACAATTGAAAAGTCAGTGTCTTTTTTCTAACCGTCTTATAATGTTAAAAAAAATACTTCCCTTCTTTGCTTGGTTAGTTTATGCCCTTACATTTATATTATAGCTGGTTATGCTAACCTTATTACATTGACAAAGTTAGTAAAATGTATTATGAAAAAGATACATTTCTGCAACTTACTGTCAATGATGATATCTTGATGCTTCATCTTTCATGGCAAAAGCACAAACTGTTTCAGTTCTTCATTTTTTTCTTCAGAGAGATGATCTGTGGGCTGCAGCCTTACACATTTGTATTAAATACACAGAAAGCAAACAGGAAACTGTCATTTAGCTTCCAGTTATAGCCTACTGACTTGTACTGTTGTTCAACCTGAACAATTCTGAGAACTTTTTAGTGTGTGTGGGTGTGTAGCCACGATTGTGTTACCCTGGGGGGATATGTTCACAGATGTATGCTACATTTCTTGGTAAAGCCATAGAAATGAATGCAATATGAATTGAAGTCAATAGAAAATCCCTACAATCCCTACAAGAATAGTATTACACAACTTTGTGTTTGTGTATGTGTACTTGTCAAGGCAACAGAACGAGGACAATTTTTACAATTTCACCATCACAATCAGGAACAGTTGTTGTAAAGTGAGGATATTTTGCTGGTCCTCATGAGCTATTTTGCTAATGGTTAGGTTTAGGGCTAAGGTGTCAATTGGGTTAGGGTTAGGGTGAGGTATGCATGACGGGATAAAAAGTATTTTACGGAGGGGAGTGGAGCCCCGATGATCCTCTGTGCTATTTTTACCATTCTTCTCGCATTCTTCCAGTCTGAGGCGCTGCAGCCTCCACACCAAACAGTGAGACAGCTGGTCAGAACGCTCTCTATGGTGCTTCTGTAGAAGGTGGTGAGGATGGGTGGGAGCAGGTGGAATCTTCTCATCCTCCGCAGGAAGTACAGTTAGGGCCAGAAATATTTGGACAGTGACACAAGTTTTGTTATTTTAGCTGTTTACAAAACCATGTTCAGAAATACAATTATATATATAATATGGGCTAAAAGTGCACACTCCTAGCTGCAATATGAGAGTTTCCACATCCAAATCAGGGAAAGGGTTTAGGTATCATAGCTCTGTAATGCATAGCCTCCTCTTTTTCAAGGGACCAAAAGTAATTGGACAATGGAGTCTAAAGGCTGCAATTAACTCAGAAGGCGTCTCCCTCGTTAACCTGATATCATTTAAGTAGTTAAAAGGTCTGGGGTTGATTCCAGGTGTGGGGTTTTGCATTTGGAAGCTGTTGCTGTGACCAGACAACATGCAGTCAAAGGAACTCTCAATTGAGGTGAAGCAGAACATCCTGAGGCTGAAAAAAAGAAAAAAATCCATCAGAGAGATAGCAGAGATGATTGGAGTGGCAAAATCAACAGTCGGGTACATTCTGAGAAAAAAGGAATCCACTGGTGAGCTTGGGAACTCAAAAAGGCCTGGGCGTCCACGGAAGACAACGGTGGTGGATGATCGCTACATACTTTCTTTGGTGAAGAAGAACCCATTCACAACATCAACTGAAGTCCAGAACACTCTCAGGGAAGTAGGTGTATCTGTCTCTAAGTCAACAGTAAAGAGCAGACTCCATGAAAGTAAATACAAAGGGTTCACATCTAAATGCAAACCATTCATCAATTCCAAAAATAGACCGGCCAGAGTTAAATTTGCCAAAAAACACCTCAAGAAGCCAGCTCAGTTCTGGAAAAGTATTCTATGGACAGATGAGACAAAGATCAACCTGTACCAGAAGGATGGGAAGAAAAAAGTTTGGAGAAGAAAGCGAACAGCACATGATCCAAGGCACACCACATCTTCTGTAAAACATGGTGGAGGCAACGTAATGGCATGGGCATGCATGGCTTTCAATGGCACTGGGTCACTTGTGTTTATTGATGACATAACAGCAGACAAGAGTAGCCGGATGAATTCTGAAGTGTACCGCAATATACTTTCAGCCCAGATTCAGCCAAATGCTGCAAAGTTAATCGGACGGCGCTTCACAGTACAGATGGACAATGACCCCAAGCATAAAGCCAAAGCTACCCAGGGGTTCATGAGTGCAAAAAAGTGGAACATTCTGCAATGACCAAGTCAATCACCAAATCTTAACCCAATTGAGCATGCATTTCACTTGCTCAAATCCAGATTTCAGACAGAAAGACCCACAAACAAGCAAGACCTGAAGGCTGCGGCTGTAAAGGCATGGCAAAGCATTAAGAAGGAGGAAACCCAGCATTTGGTGATGTCCATGGGTTCCAGACTAAAGGCAGTGATTGGATCCAAAGGATTCGCCACAAAATATTGAAAAAAACTATTTTGTTTGGGTTATGTTTATTTGTCCAATTACTTTTGAGCTCCTAAAATGTGGAGTGTTTGTAAAGAAATGTGTACAATTCCTACATTTTCTATCAGATATTTTTGTTTAACCCTTTAAATTAAACGTTACAACATGCACTTGAATTCTGTTGTAGAGGTTTCATTTCAAATCCAATGCGGTGGCATGCATAGCCCAACTCGCGAAAATTGTGTTACTGTCCAAATATTTCTGGCCCTAACTGTACAAGCACTTCTGTGCCCTTTTGAGGTTGTGTACATAGTCCAAGTGAGGTCTGTGATGTGCACCCCCAGGAATTTGGTGCTGCTGAACATCTCTACAGCTGAGCTGTTGATAAGAAGTGGAGCGTGGTTAAGCTGGTTCTTCCTGAAGTCGACGATGATCTCGTTCTTCTTCTCCACATTCAGGATCAGGCTGTTATCTCTGCACAAACCCATCGGTTGCACAACCTCCTCACTGTAGTCCTGGTCGTTGTCTTCTTTGATGAGGCCCACCACCGTAGTGTCATCTGCAAACTTCACAATTTCTTGACTGGATTTCGGCTTTGGATTATCCCCAACGGACATTGTTGCTTGCTTTGTGTAGGCTGGTGCCAGCTCCCCCACACGCTGTGCTCTGAAGCGGTAACGGCCGCAAGCAGCAGTGCCTGGGTTTCTCCTCTCTCTGAATCAGGCTGAACTCTCAACCAGGTCAGTGACTTTTTGTAGTCTTTTTCCACTCAGAATTCTTGTTACTGACCCGAGATTCCTGTCTCAGCAGAGAATCCGAGAACCCACTCCAAGGAGTCTCCGTCGCTCTCTTTTTGTTTGTTTTTGAATAGACTTGTTTGAAACATTCAGTTTGACTGCTGAATATTGGGTCCAAGGTTCAGCGTCCGTTACAGTGTGTTCTTTCTGTAGGCAAGTGGTTCCCAAAGATTTTCTTCTGGGCCCCCCTTCGGATTACAATAAAATTTCCACGCCCCCATCCCACGCCCCCCCACCAAAATAAAAAAAATCAACTAGGCAAACACATCGTTCAACCAGATATAATAAACCTATACACATATTTTGTTTTCAAACTCCACTGAAGTTTATTTCACACTTCAGGTTGCAACAAAAAAAACTACACACCATCTTTACAGTGGAACATTTTTGTGTACCTGTATTTTTTTCATAGCTCTATACTGTAGATTAGAAGAGGATTCTTTGTTGTCTGTGTTATTTTAAACATACCGTAAATTCCGGACTATAAAGCGCACCTGATTACAAGCCGCACGCTCTAATTTTAGAAAGAAAATCAATTTTGTACTTTTATAAGCCGCCCCGGATTTTTAGCCGCAGGTTTCCCACATTGTATGAGATATTTACAAATAAAGATATTACACGTGAGCATTTTTTAACGTTTGATTTAATCCGTATGATAAAAAAACAAATACGGTACATATTATGAACGTTTTTTTTTTTCAAACTACCTGTAACACATTTTAAAACACATGTGTCGGTGACACACAAATAACGCTGCATGTGCCGGGACTTTTAATTGAACAACGCATTGAACAGAACATTGCAGCCTACCAGGAAAAGTCCTTAATCATTTTCTTCTTCCTCCTGCGCACTAAAACCCTCAAAGTCCTCTTCCTCGGTGTCTGAATGGAACAGCTTCAGGATGCTGTCGCTGACTTCAGTCTCATCCTTGTCGCTCTCACTTGAGCACTCGCTGCCTTTTCATCCCGCAGCAGCCCAGCCTTCCGAAACCCGCCGGTCATGCTGGATGTTTTTACACGGCTCCACGCATTGAGAACCCACTGGCAGACATCGGTGAAAGATGCCCTTCGCATGCGGCCAGTTTTGGTGAAGGATTTCTCGCCACTGGTCATCCACGTCTCCCACTCACTGCGCAGTGCCACTTTAAATACACGGTTCACACTGATGTCCAGTGGTTGCAAATACTTGGTGGTGCCCCCAGGAATCACAGCTGCAATTGAGTTTGTCCTCTTGATGGCAGCTTTTACAGAATCTGTAATATGGGCCCTCGTGCTGTCCATCACGAGCAGTGCTTTTTTTTGATTAAAAAATCCCCCCGGACGCTTGCCATAGCATTCCTTAAGCCATTCCTTCATTAGGCTTTCTTCCATCCAGCCTTTCTTATTAACTTTCACCACGATTTCTTTTGGGATTTTTTCCTTTGGCATTGTCAGCCGCTTAAAAATCACCATGGGTGGAAGCTTTAGTCCGGATGCTGTGCAGCTCAGAACACAGGTGAAGTGCGTCCTCTCGTGACCCGTGGTTTTTACTGAGATGGACGAGTCACCTTTTTTATTAACAGTCCGCATGAGAGGCATGTCATAAGTCAAAGGTACTTCATCCATGTTTATAATTTCATTTGGCCCGATGGAATGCTCCGCTATCTTTGTTTGGGTGAAAGTACGGAAGAGAGCGAGTTTTTCCTCATAGTCGGGAGGGAGCTGCTGACAACGTCGTGCGCGCCCGGACCACCAGGCCTTTTCGTTTCATAAATCTGAAACACCACGATGGCCCACCTCTGAAATCTTTAATTTTCATGTCGGTGGCTATTTCTTTAGCCTTCAGCCTGATCTGCACGGTGGATACACCGCGGCATCCCGCTCGCTGTGTGTTCACCCAGTCTTCAAAACAGTTTTCAAGCTCCGGCCACCTGCTGTGATTACCTCTGAAAGCTTTCGTGGTCTTTTTGCACCGAGTCAGTTCCTCACGCTGTTGTCTCCACCGTCTCACCATCGACTCATTTATCCCAAAATGACGTGCAACAGCTCGATTTCCGTTTTCAATCGCCAGATTTATTGCCTTTAATTTAAAAGCGGCATTGTATGCTTTTCTTCGAGTATCCATGTTGAGGGTCAGTATGAATGACTGATTTACAAGACTGCAAATAACAGTGAAAGTGAGAATTATGTATCGCACAATTTAATTTGACCTCTCTGAATATCCATCAATTTTATTGGTCTGTTTTTCGCGCCATGAAAAAAAAAAATTATTAAAATTATTAGCCGCACTGTATTATAGGCCGCAGTGTTCAAACAGCGGGAAAAAAGTAGCGGCTTATAGTCCGGAATTTACGGTATTTGTTTTTTTTTTGTACTTTAATCCTCCCATCTTTTCAGTGGCTGTAGTGAGCCTGCTTTTGCTGCAGATCTTCTAAAATCTGGGTTGCAGTGTCACAACTGTCCATTATGCTCAGTCAAGCAAGCACTGTTTTTTGTTTTTTTTTCTTCATTCATCCAAACCGTTTCCCGCGCCCCCCCTGCAATGCCATTGCGCCCCCCTGAAGGGGCGCGCCCCACGCTTTGGGAACCACTGCTGTAGGCAAAGCAGACACTTGACCTACAGGTTGTTTGTGAATTGGTGCTGGGGCTTCTCCGGGAGAAGTGTTAATGTTGTGATAGCCTACTGTGTGGTGCATCAAACACAGAGGGAGTTTTCTGACACATCAGGGCAATACATTGGCTTCAGACCTTCCCTTGACTGAAACGTGACACATGTGCAGCTATAGCTTCATCCAAGGCAGGTCTTTCATACTGAGCAGACAGTGGAGGAGGCAATGAAATCTTCTTGGCATCATCCGCAAACGGCCAGGGTACAGAGAACCTGGACAAACACCAGATCAGTCAAGTTGCAGACATTGTCTGATGTCTGTGATAACAGAACTTTATTACACATTTGCTCTGTATGACTTTGTAAATTTAATAGATTATTTTTACAGTATGAGTCAAAAGAAACATCAATTTAAACTTACAAATTGTTGATTCTGTCTTTGCTCTTTTTACTGTATGCCTAAAAGACTATACACCAGTTTCCCCTATGATGTCTTTTTATGTGTGCGAGAAACAATCTGTAAAAAATAGTATAAAGGGGAAGTGGGGTGTGGAGAAAAAATACTTGACATGACCAAAGTGCAGACATGATAATGACTGGAAGTTTAAAGAGGTGCAAAAGAAAAATCCCAGGTCAAGACTGGAAGAGTAACCTTAAAGATGATTTTGTATCATTTAATGTAAAAAATTTTATCAAATGAACTTAGATATAATCAAGCAAAGTTACAGGGCAGTATGAATCTACATGTATAACCTTTAATGTATTTAGACATAATCAGGATTGAAAGTATATTTTAATTCTTGCTAGCATTCTCAAAATGAAAGTAAGTCTCATTATTTTCTTACTCCCCTCACAGGCTTAGACACTATCTAAAAAACAATCCTCATCAATCCTCAATATTCTAGCAATTCCCAGTTGACACCCATCTTTTTATATTTAACAGTAAATGCCCCATAACAAAATTCAGAACTTTTTAAGATAATATTTTTAAAAGTCTTCACTTGGTATTATAGTAATAAAACTTGCCGTGGATTTAATTAAATTTTTTTTAATCTAAACTGCAATACCTACAGAACTGTGTTTAAAAGATATGTACACATTTAGCAGTTACTTTAATTATGAGTTAAAAAGCTAAATTGTTATGGTTCTTACATTCTTGCTCTTGTGAAAGCCGTTGAAATCTTTCAATGACCTCAGAGAGACTGATACAAATTAGTTGCAAAGACTGTCTTATAATGTCAAGAATATTCAGAATTTCATTTAGAAAATATAAATTAAAATATTTTTAACAACAATAAAAATAAAACACAGCTATTACCAGAAATAAGCACAAAGGAACTATGAAGGAGAAGTAGTTAGAGAGAGTCTTTGTGTCATGATGGGTTACTTGATGCTAGCCCATATGCAGAACACACTCAGGAGGCAGGGAAAAAGTTCAAAGGTTTATTGATTTATGAGGACGAAGCAGGTCAGGGTGTTATCTGGTCCAGGGCTGGTCACGGCCGGGTTCCTGACCTGGAGCTGAGTTGAACAGCAGAGGGGAATAGTCCAAGGAAGGTTCTGAGACTGGTGGCAGACTGTGGGCTTGAAGGAGGCTTGGCTTGTCTGAAACTAGTAGACCTCCTGATGAGTGTTCAGAGGCAGACGGCTGGCTGAAGCCTGAGGCTTGAGGTGAGCAGGCCGAAGGAGGGAACCAGGAGGGTTCAGAGGCAGACGGCAGGCTGAGGTCTGAGGCTTGAGGTGAGCAGGCCGAAGGAGGGAACCAGGAGGGTTCAGAGGCAGACGGCAGGCTGAGGTCTGAGGCTTGAGGTGAGCAGGCTGAAGGAGGGAACCAGGAGGGTTCAGAGGCAGACGGCAGGCTGAGGTCTGAGGCTTGAGGTGAGCAGGCCGAAGGAGGGAACCAGGAGGGTTCAGAGGCAGATGGCAGGCTGAGGTCTGAGGCTTGAGGTGAGCAGGCCAAAGGAGGGAGCCAGGAGGATTCAGAGGCAGACGGCAGGCTGAGGGCTGAGCAACAGCAGGGCTCGACTTCAGACCTTTCAGTGTTCTGATTCAGAGTCTCATCCGATCCTCTTCTTTGAGGGCGGCAGGCAGGTTCAGACGGTTTGGTTATTCTGATGAGCTCCTGAGGACCGGCAGGCAGATTTCAGCAGGGAAACTCTTCCTGAGTTCCAGGTTTCAGTCTGGTTTCTTCCTAAGAGGCAGAGAAGACAAAAACTGATTAGGTTCTGGTTCTGGTTTCCGGGGAGTCAGAGAAAAAGACAGACTGGTTCGCTCAGGGTTTGCTGTACCGTGACTAACTAACACTCTGGCCCGGAGTGTGGTCCTCAGCCCACTTAAATACTGGTCTCCTGATGAGCAGATGGAGAACAGCTGGTGAAGTCAGCACCAGCCTCAGGAGATCCAGTATGCCCTCTGGTGAAGAAAGGTAGACAGAAAACCCCCATATCCCAACAGTAACAGAAAATCCCCAGGAAGGGATCCTCGGCGCCCTCTGGTGGGCAAGCCTCAGGATCCCAACACTTTGTGCCTTTTTGTCTGGGTCTATATCTGAAAAACGACAATCAAATAATGAAATAATTTCTTTCTGGATATAGTATGGGCCTTACCTGGGGGTGAATGGGATAATTACTTCAAACTTAAAGAAAGAAAAAATGTCTGAAATAAATGCATTTTAATACTTGGCTTTTGTGTGTGTTTGTTTCTTTTAGTTTATTCATCTCATTTTTATTTTTTAAATGTATTTAAATATTTTTTTCTGTTTGTTAGAGTTTAAAGAACAACCTGCTGCTATTGATCATTACACTGCACACAAAATACATTCCAGATCCACTTTATTGTTAAAATTAGCATTATAGAAGGAAACCGCATGTTTGGTTGTGAATATACCTGCATAGCATTGCAATGTAAGTGAAAACTACATTCTTGGGGACAAAATGCAAAAAAGACACTGCAGAAGGACTGCAAAGGCAGATGTTTGGTAGGGAGGATTTTCAACATCTGTAAGGACACTCTTGTTGGTCAAGACCCTCTCCAATCGGTTCAATGCAGCATGACCTAAGCCAAACACTAGACGTGAAATTAAACTGAAAATCTGAATATATATTACAAGATAAATAACCACTAACTACTACAGTTCAGCATACTGACCTACAGTATTTCAACCAACTGCTGGAGTCCTTTCATAATTTTGCCCTGTGCAAACACTTGGGAAAAGCAGGATCTGAATTAAGGTGTATATCTTGAATGTGGTTCAGATTTCCAGCTTATGGTTTTCTCATCCCCAGAAGAACAACCAACGGCACTCCCGTGGAGGTGGTTGACGATGCTCTAATGCCACTTTTTTATCTGGCCACAGTCCTTGTTTTTTGCCTAACTGGTCCAGGTTTTTTGATAAACCTAAAGAATTGACAATAGCATAGAAAAACAAAAACACATTATTGGTGGGCTGCAAGAAAATTTAGTCTAACGGATAAGATGAATGCCAAAAAGAGGTGTGCATAATTCTAAGTATTCATATTCAGAATACAAATTTTCTAAACAAAGTTCTGATGTCATATACTATACTGTATGAGAAATGTTGTAGGTGATGTTATTTTTTACATAATTTACTAACATATTGATAAAAGAGTATTTTTATACAAAAATATACTTATGGATGTATATATATATAGCCAAATGGTGAACAATAACAAAGCCACATATTTTGACAAATAAAACTACTCTTTGTGTAATCTCTGGCTGAGTTGCCTATAATAGCCAGTTTCACACTGCACTATTTATGTGTTGATCCGTTGTTGCTTGTTATGACACGCCTAGCTGCTTACGTTGTACTTGTTGATTGAGTGTAAACGTGATCCCAAAGATTTCCTTGTAGTATAAAAGTTGTTTCAGCCAGATGAACCATTTGTGAAGAAAAATCATTTATTCCACGATGCACAGCTATAGGGATAACAATGACTCTGCCATAACGGTCAAAAACTTGTATGCCCTTCCGTACTCAATACCTGTCAACTACCTGTCACCGCTTGGTTTATATAGTGGAGCCGACAGCCCCATCTAGTGATCACAAAAAAAAGTAAGAAACAAAAATACATATATTTTGGCTCCAATATAGCCATTAGCACCCATGGTTCTGTTTTCAAATATAAGTCCGTTTGTGATTATTTTTTTTTCATTCAAATGCTACTTGTAGTATGGCAAACTACAGCAGCTGCACTTAGTAGGGGTAAATAAGTTTTTATACATTTGATGATTATCATTAAAATAAAACTTACAGATGTTGTTTCACAGTCAGAGGAAATTGCTCATATCAAACTCAGAACAAGAGGACCCAGTTTTCGAGGCAGAGTGACAGTTAGGTTTCCCAAAATGATTATATAAGATGGAACTGTAGAGAATGGCGTCGGAGGTAGAACAGAGGCTAGTGACCTACTGGGCAGAGGATGATAATAACCGTGTGAGTCACTAACCTGGTCTTAAAGTTCAGTCCTTGCTTGGAGAATGAAGATTCCCCTCGGGGGATTGTTCTCTAGGTGCAGGGTTGGGTAGTTTGATGGGTGCTGTCTCATCCTTATGTCTGCCCTCTGTGTCCCTCAGATCCTGGGCCCTGTAGGGGATCACACCTACTACTGAACATATTTTGTTTTATGAGGAGCTTTGTAAATCTTTTTTTTTAAACACAAACATGGCCATGCATACATGTCATTGGATTTTGGTGCCAGTTGTTCAGAGATATAGACGAATACTAAATATCAAGTTGCAGCTACAGATATATATTACCCTGAATAATTTTGTTTAATCACCACTTTTGCCTTCTGCAGGGATATCTAAGCTCTTGAAGCTTTTTTTATGTTTACTTCAGTTGACTGTTGCTTTCTTTTTGCTGTTGTTATGTTCTCTGTTTTGTGTCCCTCTCGTCTCATGCAGTAACTGTTTATCTTCTTTGTTGTCTATGTATGCTTTTTTGTTTTATTTCCTTCATGCACTCTCTCCTGTCCCTATCTTTTCCCCCTTAGTTCTTATTTCTTTAGCTCTTAGCTCTATCTTTCATACTTCCCTCTCTGTCCCTTTTCCATTATATATGATTTTACTCCCTAAATAATTTTATATCAAGTTTTATATATCAGTACCAAGGGGAACCTTATGACAACGGTCTTAAAGTTCTGCTTCTGAAAGCAAATCTTTTGGGCTACTATCTAGCCATGCGACATCTATTCCCAGAGCAATATCGGCAAAACAGGACCCAAAAAAAACTAAATCAAGTCCTCCATTACTGTAAACAAAGTGCTTGATTTTGTGGTGCTTAAGCCTCAAATAGTTGAGGTCCTGATGGAGTGGCCTGGACCTGCTCACAAAATACTTGAAATGCAAAACAAAGACGGAGATTTCTTCACTCCAAAACATCACAACACTTCGGATATCTAAGGGCTGCTTCAGCTTTTTTTTAATTAGGAAGTTTCAACTCCTCTTAGCAAAAAAAGATATATTTTCTGTCTGATGTGAACAAAGACCTAGAATGCTCCTTAAAAGAATGGCATATAACTTGAAAACATGCTTATCTTATTAAAGTTTCAATTTTATTTGAATTTGTAAATTGTTGGTTTGTATGAATTTGTGAAGGAGTAATGCACATGTTACCCCGAATACATTATAACCGTTCTAACCAAGGCAAAGAAGGGGATGTTTGTTTATATAGAAAAATTCAGTACAAAGACAATACAATTTTTTTTACATAAATTAAACTGTAAAATAGAACCCAAATAAAATTACAATAAACGCAAATAAAGATAAAATGATTGTAGAGCAAGTAGTTAAGCAAACAAAACAGTTGGACCAAAAACTTAAACCTCAGTTAAAAGTTTACTATAGTACATTACAGTCTTTGTAGCTAATGTTATCTGAATTTTGAGTTTGATTATGTACATGTCACTTTTGATAGCTATTTTATAAGTATGTATGGTCTATAAAAATCTGACTTTGTCTTATATAGATACAAATGAAATACAAATAAAATTGGATCTATCAAAAAGAAGAAGGCTTTATATTTTGTGAGAGTTACTGAGAATCGTAGCCTGCATGAAATCATATATAAAGTGCCAAAAGGGGGCAACACACATGTCATTTCCAAGGACTTTGTAGAGCTAATTCAATGACATTACACTGAATACTTGGTTGTTTTCTTTGCATGATGTGCTGGTCACCCACAGAAGCACCTTCAGTCAGAGACTCATTTCATCACTGCGCCACAGAGCAGCTCAGGAAGTAATTCTTGTTTGTGGCCATCAAACTGTTCAATTCATCTGAAAGTAATTTTATTTCATTACTTCTTATTTATTTCATTACTTCAATATGTTCAATAACCCAGTCATGTGCAATAAATGTAATATGGTACAGAGCAGCATTGTAAATTGTTGATGGTGTTGATTGTATATATTGTGATAAATATCTTATCTTATTTTATCCTTATCCTTATCTTATTTTATTATTATATCGTGTTTGTGCTTACAATCTTATTTTTATCACCTTTGTAAATGGTTGCACTGCAAGAAAAGAATTTCCTGCAAGGGATTTGATAAAATGATTCTAAGGAAACCCAGCTGACTACATTTAGTACTGATCTTATTTGATGAGGAAAATGACAGAGCTTGTGGCTAACTGTCATCCATGAATCACTTTCCTTTGGTAGTTTAATATTAAAGATTTTGTCTCTAGGAATGTATCTAAATAATTTCAACTTAGCTCTAGTCCTTCTACCTTGGCTCAGTATCTAACAGAAATATCACATAATTCCATACGCTGTGTATCTCTGTTTCTTTAATATTTTTTTTTTTTTGGTTCTGTGGTCCTGTCTGCATTCAGTCTGGACCAGATTAGCATTTCCTCCTAATCTACAGTAGTCATGCTGCACCTCCTCCAGTTCTCCCTGCTAATATATATGTTTATGACCAAAAAAAGCAATGTAAATGAATTATGGTATTGTAGCAAATTTTCTAACCAAAAACACTCTACTTTATAAAAACAGAGTAATAAAGAAAACACAATTACTGTCAGAGAAAGTAAAACTCTATAGTCCTACACATCAAATATCTGAAAGTGAAGGCATGAAAGGGCTCCACAGGTAAATATCCTGCATTACTATAAATAAAGAGCTTGTTTTTTATGGTGATTTAGCCTCAAATAGTTGAGATTCTGATTGAGTGATGTGGGCCTGCTCAAATAAATGCTTGAAATACAAAAAAAGTGTGAGGGTCCTCCCTACATAAGAATCACAACACAATATATTCAAGAGATGCTTAAGGTAAAAAAAAAAAAAAAAAGTTTTATGAAGTTTCTAATTTCATTTATGTAATTTATTTCATTTATGTAAATTGAGCAAAAGACTTAGACATTTAATTTTACAAGCTGTCACCTTTTACTCAAAAATAAAAAAATGCAAATGTATGCTGGAAAATCTCTTCCAAACTTTTGAGAGTGCTACAGTATCTCTTGCAAGGGCTATATTATATAGCCCTTTCATAACTTAGTTCAACAATGATTATGTGGTTTAGGTGCTACACTACATAATTATCTACGCTGTAGACGCCCCTGTTTACCAAGGAGTTCTTCCACGCTCATTCCTTCCCTTCGACCTTACATTGGATGCTTCTTTAGCAAAACTATCAAGTAAATAGTCTTTTCCATCATTCAGCAGACCATAAAACGCCTATAACAAAATCAAAAATAATTTTTTAGTTGGTTAAACCTTAGTGATATCATGTCCTCTGAGTGGTGCACATGTTTTGTTGTGCTCTTCTCTGCAGGCACAAAAGCAGGTCCCTCTCCAACGGTGTCCCCAACCAGAACCTCATTAGCAGATCTTCTGAAGGGGCTTAGATTGGCTTCTTCCAGCAAATTAGCCAAACCACGTGTTCTTGCCACTGTTTTCTAAATCAGCTCCTGCTTTCAACTTCTGAGTCTGACTGCCAAACTGTTTCACTGTTTGCACTCATTAGTAGTCTTCCTTCCAGCCTGTGTGCTCTTCTGTAGGAAGCCTGGTCCACCTCTGCCCGCACCTGCCTGTCCTCCCTCCATCCCTCCCTGAATTCTCTACACCCCAACCCTCTCTGTATTCGTAACCACCTATTGTCAACAGCCCCATTGCTAACATTCAGAACATTTCCTGACAACCCCACAGTACACGAGGAAGTGGAAAACACCACTATTTAACAATCTGTTGATAGTGGTGAGATTTATGAGCTAAATCACAGGATGTCACCTGTTAATGTTAACTTTTCTGAACCCTCGCCATCAGGAGCTGCCGCTTGCTTGCAGTGTCTTCTGCACAGATCTGTCTGCCTAGTTACACCTAGTTGCATGGTGTGCAGAAATTCTATCTTCACGGAAGCCACTAAGAGGGGGTTGGAAGCCCAGAGTGACGTAGGCCGTTTCTCATTTCACAAGAACGTGAGTACGGACTCATATCCTCGCCAAGTATGTTGTTGACTAGAACACAGGAAAGTATGGACTTGGGAAGAACAGGAGCATGCAGAATAAATATGGGTCAATTGGAATAGAAGCATACTCGTGATGTCACCACACACTAGGCTCGTCTAGAGCTGCATTTCACCTTCTGTTATTATTAGTCTCTTGGTAATAATAAATTCTTACTTTTTTCATTTAGTGGTGGAATAATAATGAACACAGTCAGATAAACACAATCAAATGAAAATTTTGCCAAATAAAACCAAAAAATCTCCATCAGTGCTAGCAGTCCTTCATACACGGCTATGCAGAGAGAGGGGTGCTGCAGACTGGCTAAGGTTAGCCCTGGCTGCGGTTACCCTCGGAGGTTCACTGGCTGCCATGGTCCTCTCAACATCTGAACTTTTTTTTTTTTTTAATTAGGCACTAAATCAGTATTTGGGCCATACAGTAAAGCTTAAAACTATTTATATCTTAAAACGTACTATGATAGAACAACAGCAACAGAAAAGAGAAATGTGAACTTTTCTGAGCAATGCCAGCACTCCTCTGGAAGCTGTTGCTGCCGCGGTGCACACTGGTAAAGCTGTCAATCCTGCAAATGGACAAGTCAGCTTTGATGCATACTCGGTAAAAAGGGAGGGGCGACAGCAACATCTGGGGACTTTGTCCGTTCTCAGTCTTGTGTTCTTTTGAATTGGAACAGTATAGGCCTGAGGCTGATGATGTTTCACGAGCACATGAGAACGCACAAGTACATATCTTGAGAAACGGACGTAATTTGGCCACACAGGTCGCGCATAAACCAAGCTTTAAATGGGTCAGCCCTCCATCATACTGGAAAAACTCACATTAAATGTGTGAAGTGACAGTCAGTTTTTGACAGTTGTAGCTGAGTTAAGTGAAGTTTTTTTTTCTTTTTTGGTAAAATTTTCTGTCCATCACCTGATTAAAACGTCATGAGCTCAGAACTTAGGACCCAATATTCAAGGCGAGACAGACAGTGGGAAGATTCAAAGCATTTATTAAAAAAAAGATAGAAAGAGCAGTGGATCTGCAGCAGCTGTGGGGGCAGGCGGAGCCCTTCCTATCATGGGCAACTCTAGTTTAGGGAGAAACACAAATCGGTGACCATGATAATCTGAAGGAAGATGATTATGCATTTGAGACCTGGTTTAACAGTTCAGTCCAACTCCTAAGAACTAGGCAGCATCCGGCCAATCGACTGCCAACGAGATGCAGCGGATGCTGCCCAGAGGGAAACCAGATGCAACAGCCCCAGTGAAAAGGCAGGACTCCAAGCAAGGTCAGGGAAACAGTTCAGAACAGGAAGGTTCTGAGATCCAGGTGTCCGTAACGGTCAGGTGTTCCAATCAGAACAGGAATAGACAGGTCCAGGGTTCCAGGAATCCACCGAGACTTCAGGCATGTTCAGTTCAACAGAAAGTTCAGGAAGAACGTTCAGATGGGAACAGGCAAGTTCAATAGTTGATAGGCAGAACAAGGCATGAAAACAGGAAAAGTACAGTACTGTAAAAACTTGACATGACTACAAAAAACTACGAAAACCATGTTACATTAAAAACTAGCTCCCTCCACTGTGCCAATAACAGGAACAGTACATGCTCAGTCGATAAGAGACTAAACATAATCAGGAACACTAAAAAAGCACTAAAATCTGTCATTCAACACTGACCTCAGAGAATGGGAACATGAAACATGAGCTATGAACTCAAAGTCAAACTCAAAACAAAGTCATCTCTGCAACAACCTTAAGAAACAGCAACAACGATCTGACCCCGACAGCTGGGCTGAGCCGTATATAAAGCAGGAGCAGGTGGATAAGATGAGTGACAATTAGAGACCAGGCAGAGTTAGGAAGGTGAATGAAATGAACAACGAGGTCAGCAATCAGGGTAGTGATCATGACATTAAACTCTCTAACAGTTGTTTATTTATTTATACTTTGGCGAATCCTGCTTGTTAGCTTGCTTGCTTGCTCCTATTTATTCTCTTTTAATTTCTGAAGCTCAGCTAACAACCTGATAATGATCCACCAAATCAATCCTTGCTCTTAAGATTATGATAAGGAGTCTTTTTAATATACATTTAATATAATTTTAATGAAAAAAAGTAAAGATTTCATTCACTTCAAGTCAATAGCATAATAGAAAGAGACACGCTCAGTTGTAATACGTTCCATTTCATGGAACATATTACATGAAATATATGTTTCAATTTTAAACACCTCCCAAATTTACTCTAATAATCAAATTTTTTTTTAAGGTTTTCTTTGTTGACATCTTAAAGCCCTTCCAAGTCTATTGTCAGAGAAAGCATTAATAATACTTATACACATTCATTTTGCAACAGATCTATGACAGTCTTGGAAAATCTGGAATATATTTGAATAAATCCATAGCCTTAAGCTTTTTGATCACAATTGTCTGCTCAGCAAAAATAAAACAGGCTTTTTTTTAAGCTGATAATGAGATAACATACCAATAGGCCCTACCTTGTTCAGTTTGGTGCTGTTGAAACATGAGTTATTCAAGTTTAATTAGATAGCAAAGACTCAAAGGATTAAAAGATTAGGTACTGCATGAAACATCAATGTTACAAATACATGAATTGTAAATTGTTCAATCCCATGAGGTAAAACAGCAGGGAGTATTGGCTACTCTGTCCGCTTTCTACTTCTTTTTAAACTCAAGGTTAGGCCAAGGATGGAATCATCCGTCTCTGATCCATATTTAATTTAATTGAACTTTCGGTGCGTATCAGTTCACACAGACAGATATTCTCTCAACATTAAGTCCTCTTTGCCCTTAATCGCCTTTTCTCAGACCACTTTCTCATAATCTCCCTCAGAAATAGACCAGGATCTGTGCAACACCCCTTTACTCTGCCATAAAGTCATCCTCTTCCTTGACCCACATTTCCTGTGAGTCCCTGGTTATCAGTTATCAATGAGGAGCACATTTCAGGATCTTCACCTTGTCAGCAGTCTGCTGCTGGCCTGCTGACACTAACAAAATCATTTTGCTCAAATCCTCTTTGACTCTTACAGTGCAAGTCAATGGGGGGCTGCATAGACACGAAATAGGAGCTCTTTGGGTTGCAGGCCCTTTTTCATAAAAATATTTAGCACATCATCTACCTGCCTACTCTTTGTCTTATAAAAAAACATCATTGTCTGCAAAAACAGACGAAGATTTTAAAATAAAATAGGTTTTTTCTCATATATAATACACTCTAAAAAGAAAATGTCATTCCAAATTAAATGAATTGCTTCAATTGGTGACAAGTAAATGAATCAAGTTGATCCAACTTAATTTATTAAGTTTATGAGTTAGGATCTTCAATAAATTATGAACTTAATTCAATAACTTTTTAACAATAAAGCCTTTTGTCTATGTTATAGTGCAAATAAACTTGGGCAATCCAAGAGTTTACATTTTGTAATTCTTTCTGCAAAATCTTTAAAGCAAGTATTTTTTTAAACAGATTTGTAATAATATTTTGTCTCTTTAAAAAAGAGGCTTAACCGAAACCTAGACTCACTACAAAACAAAAGGTTTCAGGATTAATATCAGAAGTTGTTAGCATTTCATCTCAATATTTTTTCTATATAACAGAGAACAGTAGAAAAACATCACTTGCTCCAAATTAGACAGACCAGAAAATAGAAAAAAGTAAAGAAAGTGTTAAAAAGTTAAATTAGGATGCAAGGTCCTCTGAGTTACCCCTGTGCCTTAAAGAGTTGTTACATTAAGAGGCATCAAAATGAAACAACTAATGACACTTGAGGCTTTCTTTTGACAGTTCTGAAGTATCTAGTTCCTAGATCACACTGTTAGTTGAAGCGTTTGGCATATTGGATAAGAATAGGTGACTTTATTCTGCTGCAGTGACCTGCTAACCGAGTGAATGTCAGGGCATAAGGTTTCCAAACTGAACTTTATGATCAGTATTATTCCCTTTATTTGTTCTAGAGGGAGGAACAGAACTGTTCCAACACTGTCTTGCATTATAAGCAGAAAGAATCTCTGGTCCCAATTCACTTCCTTCATGTATCGTACTTCATTTTATGTTTTCATCCTCCTGGCCCTTGCTTTCATTTCTTATTCATCCTGTTTCTGCTTTTGATTCTGGTCCCCTTTGATTTTGGCATTAATCATGATGGACGGCAGAGGCTGGAGCAGATGACCTCAGAAGATGCAGCACTCACTCTCCTCAAGTACTCAAGCCTGCAGTTCAGTTCAGAAAGAGCTGAGCTCCATTTTTACCAACAAGAGATGTATTGAGACTTCAAGTGTTTTACATCTTGTTGCCTTATGATCATGCAAACCTTAAAGTATTGCCATTGTTTCAAAATGGTTTACCAGAGTCAAGATTTCTTTTTCAGTTCTGTTCATTAATTTCTTTTTTGTCAGTATATTGTGAAAATAGTAGTTGAGTTGCACCATTTCACAATTTATACTTTAAGTCTTCCCAGAGATTCTCGTTTTAGTTAAGGCCTGGAGTCTTTTATGGCCAATGCATATGTGAAAGAGATGATTTACCGTACTGTATGCAACTCGAAACACTCTTGTCTAACGAGCTTGTGATTCCTCAGATTGTAATCAATGAATAATATGAACTGATTGAATAATCTGGTCATTCTGTACATTAAGGTGGTCAGTTGGCCTTTTTTTATTTCTTTGGGCACATAGCTCTACTGAGCCTTTACCTAAATAAATACTAAACAGCCCACAAAGGCTTGTGACACTAGAGATGCTGGGAGCATTGCTTTATCCACCTTATTACCCTATGAATTCCTTTATTTGTGTATTACTCTAGGATAGCTGCACAATGTGGACTCATCAGTCTGCATAACCTTCGTTTGTTTCCCATCTGCTGAATTTTAACTGCCTTCCAGTTAATCTGAGTGGGTTCATTAAGAGGTTGAGTCTGGGCAGAGAAAATTAGTTTAGGATAAAAGAAAAACAACATTTTGTTAATTTCATTGTGCATTTTTTAATCTTGATTCATAAACTGCGTAAGGCCAAAGCAGACCTAACGCAAGTCTGCAGACCTGATTGCTTGCAGGACAGGTGACTTACCACATGAAATGCTAGCGCATTGCCTGTTTAACGGAATAGTACACCCAAAACATAATTAGCCTTCATTTTCTACTCACCCCCATGCTGAACAACACTCTGGAGTACTTTTTTGATATCTCAAATGCATCTGGAGATCTGGGAGGCTTCTTGCTGTCTGCTGACATTCAAATAATGGAGGTCTATGGTGCCCGAGGCAGAAAGGTCCATAAAAGTCCACAAAAAACGTGTCAATATTCCTCCATACTGCTCGTCCAATGTATTCCAAGTGTCCTGAGTTGGTAGCGTCCATAATTTACTCGAAACGAAGTCATTTAGAATGTTTTTAGAGCATAAACAGTAGTGTATAGGATTTCCTAAAAGTGCGCGCCTGCGAGTTCACGAGCCTACGGAAACAGCGGCAGACCAAACCAGATGAAAGTGCGCATTCAGCTCAGCAAAGAACTCATGCTCTTCCTCAACATTGAAGTCCTCAGACATTTTTCTTTCGTTGTTTCTTTCGTTGCACAGGTAAACAGCACATTTCTTCTTCTACGCTTGCACTTTACCAAAATAATGAAATATCTCTTTTTGGATATCATTCAGGCGTTCCTGAATGATATCCAATGATATCCGTTCCTTTCATCTTGCATCACCTATCAGGAGAAATATCTTTCAGTAGGAAGGGTTTGAAGGATGTTACAATATTGTGTCTCCTTCAGTCCTTTTTTCCCCATCAAACCAAGCACATATGAGTATCTAAATAACTTGTTGCATCTCTACTAGCCAGCTCATTATTTTAGATATTTAATTTAAGGGTAACACAGTTTTGGCACATTTGGCTAAACTCTGCCAAAAACGGTGACAAATAATAGCTCTGCCTGTTGAAGTGTCAACTAAAATCTTTAGAAAAATATGGTTAATTCTTATTTAGTTTTACTTCGTTGAAGCTGTTAATATCTTGATTCATAAAATGTGAAGCATCTCATGGGTTTTCAACAAGGAAAAAGGAATTGAAATAAAGCCATCCAGTTCAGTTTCTTTATACGTTGTCAAGTCACAACACATTTTAACTCAAGATACTACACAGAATAATAGCAATAGTCATACTTAAAAGTTTCTATAAAAGAAAACCAGTTGATTGTATTGAGAGACTGACTTATAAGACATGCCCCTTTGGATAATCTTGCGGCGACAATTTTTACCTGCATGTTGTTGTTGACTTAATACTAAACGCTTAGATTTTATTTCAAATTAGGTCATGCCAAAAAAAAAAAAAAAAGAACAGTGACACCAAATACATAAGCAAATGTTCTACTAAAGAATTTTAAAAAAAATCGCAATGAAAGATTGGATGATACATTATCACAAATAACTTAATTTTTGGACATCTATGGTTTACTTTTTTATGTGTCGATTGCATCGACTGTTACCGACATCTGGTGAATATGTCATATCAATATCCCCTTTAGGAATATATCTACTGAGAAAAATGGAGCCATGTTCATTACAATTTTCACCCGCCGTATGCTGCAGTTAGAGTTCATACCTTTACTTTTAAAATATGTGGTCGAACCTTAAAAGAGATGTGCAAGAAAAGGCATGCAAAGGTAAAGTTGCTAAAAGAATATATATACACATAATTGCCCCCAGTAAAGTAAGAAGACAAAACTATAACTGCTAAAAGGATTACACAAGCTGCTGATGTGTATCAGTTATTCAGTGACTGCAACCTGTCTTGGTAATGTAAAACCGTCAATGAAAAGGTGCGTTAGAATGATGTCTGAAATCTTTTCCTGACAACTCGGAATTATATATTTTTTCAATTTGCAAACCCATTTTCATGTAAAGACTTTACCAGACTTTTTAAAAGTGGCAATGTTTTTTGAGATGTTTTCTGCAAAATATAGACATGCCATGTTTTTTTTTTTTCTCCACATACAGTCGTACTGTAGAGATCTAATGTCTATGGGTTATAAAAATAAAAAAAGCTCCTATTTTAAGACTTTTACAGGGTAGCCATTTGGCTCAAGATGCTGTACTTTAGTTCACTTAAACTGCTGTAGCTAGTTAAAAAAAAAACAAGTCAGATCTTTTTGAAACTCTGAAAATAAAGACTTTTGTATTAATGGCTACAATGGCTATACCTACTTCAACCTTTGTCTGTAAAGGTCTTTGCTCCTTCCCTGTCCATACTAATGAAGCTCTTTTAGTTTCTGGGTGCATCTTTTGGGATTTACCAACCACCAGTGCAGATTTTCGGCTCCTCCTCCCTGAAAGACAGATTACTTCCACCACGTCATGCCTCTGACCTTTCGGTGATGTATGGGGTCATTGGATCTTTTGCTCTGTCTTTCAGATTTATGAGGCTATCTGCAAAAAAATCCACATGACCTATTCAAAAAACAAGAAGTCTGTAGCTTCTGAAAGATTGGCCAAAAGGTCAATTTAAGTGATTATGAACTTATAAGGATTTAAGCTAATAGGATCTGTATTTCATTTTTTTTCCAAAATTTTCTCTGCGTATTATTTTTTTTTTCACAAGACTGGTTTCCCAATGATCTAGCACCCTTTTAAAAAGTACACTTATTTCAATATATTTTAACATAAAACTAATCAACATGAGGGAACCAGCCAAAAGCAAGCTAGCTACAAAAGACGGAATATCTGTTATTAGGAAAATAAAGCAGTCTGGTTACTACGGGTCATTCTGGAGAAGTTACAGCAACTCATTTAGCAATGGATCCAGCTCAAGATAGATGGGAAACTTTTTTTGCAAGCCTGCAATGAGCATTGACACATTCTCAGTGCTCTATTTTGACCCCAGAACTAATGCAATATATCACAAATTAAGCTAACAGCTGGGTCAAAACACATTCTTGGTTTAAGTCAATTTAAACATGGGGTTGTCCCTTTAATTGCAAATTTAATCTTAAAAAATGGAACCAGCAAAAATTAAAAACAACATATTGATATAAAAATAAAAACATTGGCCAACACAATGACAACTGTGCAATAAACTGTTACGGCTTAACATGATTCCCAGTGTATACATTGCAGCTGGTCTCAACATAATTAAAAGATGTAGTAGTTCTGTGGAGTAATGGTCCATTGATGAAAAAATCTCTAACGACTTTCATGAATAACTTAAATGTCCAGTACTGTATATAGCTTGTAGATATTCCATAATATCCTCCAAATCAGTGCAAGAATAAGCAACATTTATTATACTATATTACTATTTAAGGAAGAGTTATAAATTAGCAGAAACTTTTACAGGTTTTGGCAGTATTGCACATTATTTGGTTGTTTGTGTAGTCCTTTTGCTTAGTCAAGAAGGATCCTTCTGAAGATCGTTTTGCCAGCATAGTCCTTTACACTATTTCCACTGTAGAGTCCAGGGAACTGAGCTCAACTGGGGGTAAAGAGGAAAGGCTGATAGAAAGTTTCTTGATTAGCATTTTTGCTACCATATCTGACACACAGTGCGACCAGGCCTGAGCTTGGGCCACTGCATCTCAGTCTGATTAATCTCCTTTTATCACCTCTAAGCTACCTTTTTATAGAGTGTTTTATATATATATATATATATATATATATATATATATATATATATATATATATATATATATATATATACACACTCACCGGCCACTTTATTAGGTACACCTGTCCAACTGCTCGTTAACAATTAATTTCTAAGCAGCCAATCACATGGTGGCAACTCAGTGCATTTAGGCATGTAGAAATGGTCAACACAATCTCCTGCAGTTCAAACCGAGCATCAGTATGGGGAAGAAAGGTGATTTGAGTGACTTTGAACGTGGCATGATTGTTGGTGCCAGAAGGGCTGGTCTGAGTATTTCAGAAACTGCTGATCTACTGGGATTTTCACGCACAACCATC
The DNA here is from genome assembly GCA_030533445.1 of Cyprinodon diabolis. Lineage (NCBI taxonomy): Eukaryota > Metazoa > Chordata > Actinopteri > Cyprinodontiformes > Cyprinodontidae > Cyprinodon > Cyprinodon diabolis. Next base: position 33,444,190 of record CM060074.1, on the reverse strand, counting down.
TCTAGGGTTTACAGAGAATGGTCCGAAAAAGAAAAAACATCCAGTGAGCGGCAATTCTGTGGGCGGAAATGCCTTGTTGATGCCAGAGGTCAGAGGAGAATGGCCAGACTGGTTCGAGCTGATAGAAGGGCAACAGTGACTCAAATAACCACCCGTTACAACCAAGGTGGGCAGAAGAGCATCTCTGAACGCACAGTACGTCGAACTTTGAGGCAGATGGGCTACAGCAGCAGAAGACCACACCGGGTGCCACTCCTTTCAGCTAAGAACAGGAAACTGAGGCTACAATTTGCACAAGCTCATCGAAATTGGACAATAGAAGATTGGAAAAACGTTGCCTGGTCTGATGAGTCTCGATTTCTGCTGCGACATTCGGATGGTAGGGTCAGAATTGTTGAATCTATGCCACGAAGAATTGAGGCAGTTCTGAAGGCAAAAGGGGGTCCAACCCGTAACTAGCATGGGGTACCTAATAAAGTGGCCGGTGAGTGTATATATATATATATATATATATATATATATATATATATATATATATATATATAGTGTTTGACATGGTGTGCTTCAGCAGATCTGTGTCCTGTTGCATTAAACATGTACACATGAATTTAAGAGCCCCAGCTTGTAGTGGAAATTTGTCCTTCAGGCTTTTATTTGTCAGTCAGATTCCATCATTTAGAGTTCATATCCAAAGTAAGCAATAAAAAAAATCAATTTAGGAATACCATTTTATCTTGATATTTAGAGTTTTTTGTTTGCTTTTTTTTTTTTTTTTTTTTAAATGCAGTGATTGTTTGATGCCAGACTCTTTTGGTCCAACATTTTGTTTCACGTTGAGGAATTGTGTTTTTATAAATGTCAGGCCATTGAGGGCTTTTTCTCAAATAAAAATAATTTATTTATGTATTCATTTATTTTTTGTTTGTTTGTTGTGTGGCCAGCAGATTGTTATATCTTGGAACTCACCACAGTTGTTGCTCCTTCCCTTTCTTATTGCTGAATCATGAACTTCTACCCTCATGGCGGTAAATAGCCCTCTGAAGCTTAGGGTGTTGTTCTATGTGCTGTAGTTAACTCCCAGATAAATCATAATTACTGTTCCTGGTTCATCAAAATTTTATGGCCTTAGAAATTGCTTTTTTCATAGGGATTCATCACAGAGTTTTTTATTTTCTATTGCTGAATTTCTATGGTTTAGGAAATAAATTTTTTTTTATTATATATTCTAATTCAATGATTTCTTGATCGTACCAATACAACAATAATCAGGCCCAGGAGTGGCAAGTGAAACTGAACATTTAAATGTAGAAAATTACAGTTATTTTAATATTTAGAAAACGAATTTCCACATAAGGTTCATTTGGTTTGGATACATTTTTTTCCCTTCTAAAATCAAATAACTAATGGAAAAGCGTTTTTTTTTTTTGTTTTTGAATAGGTTACATTTGGCTGATTTTAAAACTAGTTAGCTGATAAAGTTAAAGAGTGAAAGAAATTTAGAAACATTATAAACCTGTATCAATTGCTTTTCCCCCAGCAGTGTAGCTCACTAATAGAGTAGATTTTGCACTTCACATTCTTTAAAAAAAGTGTATGAGCTTTCTGCCAGAAGATTTTATCTGTTTTAAATTTATTTTTTTTTACATTCAAAAAGTCTTATCTGAAGTCTTAGCTACAAGCCATGTATCTGCAGATTCCGGCTTCCCGGCCTCCTTCCATTTTGCGGGTGACGGCTCCATGAATTTAATCAGCGAGTAGATGTTTTAAATTCGTTATTCATATATCAACACATTTTGTCTCTTGATCTGTTGTCGACTGTGAATCATTGTGCACCACTTGTTTTTAAATTAACATTTCTTTATTGCAATTGATCTTCACTTTTCAATGGTTTGTTCAAGCACAGTTGTGACAGTAACATGTTGAAGCATCAATAATTCTGCCATGAATATGTATGAAACTGTGATCCATCAGCCTCCTCAATCCTGATTCCTGCAGCTTCATCAGAGGTGAAGATTAAAGGCTTTGAGTTTGTCTCTGCACACCTGAGCCTCATTCTTCAGCAACAGCAGTGGCTAATCACAAATCCTTTATGAGACAGAGGATGGGAAAAGTAGAGGTGTGCTCAGGAATCTGAATGGCACTGATTAGTTTCCAGAGAAAATGATTTTTAAGAGCCTTGCCTATGCTTGTCCTTACCTGAATAAGCACTGAAGGAACTGTTTAAAGAAACAGGATTGTAATCAGAAGATTTAAGCAGTTTGTAGGCATGAAACAAAATTCACACAAGTCACAAATTGTCCACCAAGAATAAGATTTCTTTCCCTGCGCTGCTATTTGTTCTAACTTAGATTCCAGCTTTACATTTACTGATTTACTTTTTTTCCCCCAAAGGTAGTAAAAAGGGGTGACAGCAGCCTGGGTTTTTAGACAAAGGGGGAGAGCAACTTAGCCTACCTCTGCTGCTGAATAATCCAATAAATCCAGCACACAGCTGCAGAAAGAGGATGAGAGGAGAACAGAGGAGGTGGAAGAGTGGATCTGTATAAGGTGGAGGGCAGGAAGTCCTCAGTAAAAGTAAATAGACCTTTTTATTGATCCTGTGCAGGTGATTGCTGAGCTGTGAGACTGAAACTGAGACACAAAGACTCCTTGAGCTCATTGAATTCATAGAAAATCAAAAGGTAATTGAAATTTCTTCATTAACATACTAGCTGTACAAATATAGAAGTATACAGCTGTGTATAAAAAGAAAAGCAAACTTTGGTTTAAGTTCATTCAATTACACTTACAACATAAAGACTGCATGCAAACATTTAGTTTTCCTTCTAAATCAAATTTAATACATAACTCACTTTGATGGCTGCAGGTAGTCACACAAAGTGGTAAATATCTGTCAAATTTCATATCAATACAATAGGGAACTACAAATTTCACTAAACTTGAATCATGCTTTATTTAAACATATCCTAAATATTCAAGAATGGAGAAGAACAATACAATCTGAGAGGAGAATTTGTATTGAAAAGGTGTGTATACAAGATGACAATAAAAGTTGTCAAAGTCTAATCTTCTACAGATCTATATGGCATATCTGATGTTTGTCTTTGGTATACAAGAAAGTGAATGGCAAATCCATTGAGATGGTCATGTGGTCAGATTCCCTAGGGTCATATAGCAAATTGGGATAGTAACCAGGTCGGATGTGTTTGGTGACATCTGCATGCTGAAAAGTTGAGACAGTCCACAAATGCAGAAATCCCACTGCAAAGTAGGGTTGACTACATTAATAAGAGTAGGTTATATCTATGAGAAGAAAGCTGAATTAATGTTTGGGGGACAAATGACAGAACTTTGCATAATGAAGATATATATACCTGATAAGTGCAACTGATGCCAAGATGTAATGGAACTGTATCTTGCATCTGAAAATTGCAATTCCATTTATTTAGTCTGGTAGCAGAGTTTAAACACACAATAACCATTGGTTCTCTTGTTAAGTTCTGTTTGTTTTGTGCAAAGGGTAATAATGGGTCTTTCCATATCAGCTGTGATACCAATATTATTTTGTGTACTTTTTTAATAAAAAAGCATCTAAGCCTTGCCGGTACAGCTGCTGCTGCTAGCCAAGCTGCCGCCCAGCCTTGATTGCTGCTAGCATGATAATGAACCACCAGTGTCTCACCGTGGGAGTTAGAAAACCCAACTTGTGCATGTCTGAGATAACAGGCGTTATCTAATTCTCTACACTTTTAACGGTGAGCATATTCTGCCCTTGATAAACACCAAAAGGTCCTTCCTAGATTCTGCAGAAATATAAAAATTATGGCTGATTTTCCTTGTCTGTGTGCAGTCTTTCCACTCCATATTAATATCTACCATAAACCTTTCTGATTTTTGTCCCAATAATGGAGTTTAAGCTGGTATTTTACATATACAGTGATTCTCAAATTTTAATTGAATTCAAGAAAAAAAAATGAAGCTCATTCAGACCTCTTTTCAAACTCGCTTTATTTCTTGTGAGAATTTGACTTGTGTGTTCATATTTGTGTGCTCTAAGTTCATTACATAGAACGTTGAGTTATCAACATTAGTAGTTTCCAATAGTTCATTTACTATCGTATCCCGTTCTCTTATTCACTAAAGGCCAATTTATGCTTCTGACGCATGGACTCTGCAAACGTCAAATCTGTCTCTGTGCACGACCACGCCCCCCACGCAGAGGTTCTGCAACCATCGTTGCGCACCTCTAAACAATCCTGACTACGCTTCGGATGGTCGCAAACCCGTGCAGACCTCAAGCGGAAAAAGCCGCTGTGATTGGTACTTGGTATGCCTTTCCGGCTGTATGTGTGGTTGTCCCTCTCGATTCGGTGCCGGGGCGCACCATTTATAAAAACAGAGGAACCACTACAATGGACAACTACTACAAAAGGCTTATCGGCCTTTTTGCCAACTCCATTAACAGGACCTGTTCCCCTTCGATGTCTATCAACTTTAGGTCCATCTCCGTGATATCTTTCAGGCGCGCCATTGTTGTTTTGGAAGATAAACACCCATGCTGGCGCCGCCGAAGTTCTTTTGACCATCCGCCGAGGTTCTCGCGAGTTCTGGAATAGGCTCCCCCTTGCGCTTTGGCGGGAAACTGCTGTGCGTCCCTAGAAATTCCAGACCGACAGTGCAGAAACATACCAGCAAAACTGGTTCACCACCAGACCCAAGCGACATTTGATGTGTGCGGTTGCAGAACTATGATCTGCCCTTAACACGATACACAAGCAGCAACACTTGAAGCAGGGGTGGACTATTCTTGTTTGAACAAAAAACACACAGAGAAACCAGGGCACTTTCAAAATCCAAATTATCATAGGTTTTAACTGAGCCCACAAATATAACATGTCACCTTTACAGGATTTTCAAAATTTCCTGAAAATATGCTGAGACAAGTAAAATTTTTGGCCAACAAATTACAAGTAGAAAAGGTTTGGATTTAAACAGGAGAAATTTGCCTCAGCAGGTCTGATCCTGCAATCAAATTAACTCAGTTCATCAATGTTTAAAAAAAGCTTAAATCTTCCCACAGGTATTTCTGTTTTTGAATCTTTTGGTGGCTGCAAAACAAGCAATAACTGAGGACTGTTACAGGAACATCTCGGAACAACCATGGTATGATGAAATGTTTCTTTTTAGTTGTCAAACTTTCAGCAAAATGCTTTTCTAGTAAATAGCAGCAATCCCACTCAACTTAACTCAGTGTGAAATCCTGAGCCTCTGAGAGAGCTGAGAGAAAAATAATAGGAGGAAATAGGAAGCACAGCTTTAACCAGTTTACAGAAGTTTTGACCTCATTGGGGGTGCTATTTTAGAAAGAGTCTTTGCTTTGTCCAACATATTTTTTTACAGAAAATGTACATTGACTTTCTGATTAACTTAATGATTGAAAATGTTTTTCCAGACCAGCTTACCTTAGAAAAACAAAATCAAGTAAGAGATCTGTAAGAGATAACTTCAATTCTGATTTTTGCATTATAATTTATCGAATATTTTAAAGTTAAAGGGAAGGTTTGTCTGTTCAACAAAGGTTCAATGAAAATTTTAAGTTTTTTAGCCATGAAATCAGAAACTTAGTTGTCCGTTCAGGAAGAGAGGTCACTCAATCCTCTGTCTCCACCCTCCTTAACTCCAAATCATGCTGTCTCATTTCCTGATTCAGTCAGGAGAGTCCTGTCATACCATTATGCGATGAAAAAAAAATGTCATCAGGTCCGTAAGACACATTAGGTGTTAAAAGAAAAACACATATTGAATATATTTTTAAGAGGATCCATTCAATGAAGAAGTGGCATTAATTCACAGGTAATAAATATTTGTTAGGAGAAGGTTCTCACACCACGTATAGATGTTCTTTCAGATTCAGAAAGTTATCTTTATAAGCAGAATATTAACTCCTTTGCAAAGCTTCAATGTTCAGCACTACTGTGTCTAAAACGCCTTCACTTTGTGCAACAAATAGCTAACATTAGATGTGATTTTCAAACAGTCATCTTTTTCTCTGTTGGCTTCCCACAGTGTGGGAGCCGTTCCTTCCTCTTCTTTTTCCTTTTCTCTCTGGGAGGTTCAAACTGTCCAGAAGTCTCTCAATTGCCACTTTCTTGTCCTTGACTTTGAACTTGAAATGGCTTCCTGTCAGCAGAGGAAGGATTGGCCATAAGACAGAATTTAATAGAAAATCAAAAAGAATGTAACAAAAAGGAATCAGTTCATGTGTAAATGTTAAAGGAGGTTTGTCATTAAAATATGTTCATAATTACTTTTCATAGTAATGCAAACATTACTCCCCTATTTACCACAATGTCAACCTTTAATAAAGAGGTTTTTGAATTTTTATAAATATCAAAACCAAATAAATCTATAATTTTCAAGGTTAACATACATTCTATTTACTAAAGTGCTTAAGTTTCAGAGAAATTGTTTCCACATAGTGTGGGAAAAAGAAGATTAATTCAATCATGTGAAAAACATGTAGTTAGAAAACTAGCCATTAAAAAACAAAAATTTGAAGGTCCGTCTTAAAGAAGTCAAGGAGCATATATGATATAAAAATAGCAGCCTGTGCATTTTAAAATATCAAATTTATGAGAAAATAGGCTGAAGGATAGAAGTCCCCAGTTGTTTTGTTCTTCATTGGTTGTCTTACTCTAAATAAATTGGCATCTGTTTTTACCCTTAGGCCATGTCATTGAAGTGAATCTTTATTTCAGCTGGTTGTCATCTATAAATCTTAAGTTGGTCTCTCTGCCCTCCCCAGAGCTTTGATACGGTTTGATAAAAAAAGACCAAAAAAACAACAACGACAAGACCCCCAATCACCAACAACTAAATCATGAAATAAAGTGAGACAAGTTAAAGTTTGAAGTTCAAAGAAACACGGAGAAAAACACAGAATGCTCCTCTATCTGTAGCATTTGTCCAACAAAAGAGTCAAGATAAGACAAGAGCTGAGGGAGATTAAAGACAAAAAATGTGTCCTTGAAGTGCTGAATGCCCAGTGCAGCTCCATGAAGGACTCCGGTGCCAATTAATGATCTGCAGACATTCAGCAAATGAGAGTGGCAGGATGTCGACTCAAGAGACCACCAGCTGATACTGGATCAGAGCTCCCACCTAAAACACTGAAGGGCTTTTAGAGCAATATAGTATAGAGTTGGATCTGATTTCTTTCTTTGTTGAAGTGGATCTGACTGAGAGTGCTGTTAAAACAACAGAGATTAGTTCAAATTAAAAACATATCTGCAGAAATATAGATAGATAGATAGATAGATAGATAGATAGATAGATAGATAGATAGATAGATAGATAGATAGATAGATAGATAGATAGATAGATAGATAGATAGATAGATAGATAGATAGATAGATAGATAGATAGATAGATAGATAGACAGACATTGGAGCAAGCCTTTGTGTTTGAGGGTTTGATATTAGAGTTTATGGGTTTATTGCATTTTCTTAGCTGTGGCTACAGCAAGTTAGAGTAAACAATCTCTAAGAGATAAGGGAAATTGTTGTACTTTTACATGTAAAACAAAAGTTGGGCTCTGGTTATTGTCATTTTTTATGTAGTTAGCCAGGTGATTCTATAAGATTTATCATAAGCATAAGAACTGTGGGTTACAAGTAGAGCGAATGCTTTGTGTTGCCAAACAAAACAAAAGACAGAAGATGCTATCAGAATTATTGTTTATTCAACCAAATTAATACCTTCCTGCCCCCGTTTCATACATGGAAATAATGTTATATTAATGTAATTCATTTTCTATACATTTACAATATACCATACGTTTACAATTTAAAACTTACTTATACAGGTTAAAATGTGTATAAGCACTGTTTGCTTTAAAACTGTTTATCTAATTGTTATAACGAGGGTAAAGATCATGTCTACTTTTCTTCACTAATACACCTGAAAGTTACCCAATGTAAAAATCAGAGAGATGATAGAAAAGCAGATGCCCTAAAATATTATCCAATAGCAGCAGCTCTATGGAAAGAGAGAAACAGTGATGAGTTCTTTAAAAGAAATACAAGATTTTCTATCTGGGTCACAGTTAAACTGTGAACGCTGCTAAGTCTTCCTGGATAGAAGTTCTTTACTTTGTTAGATCGGATCCTGCAGTTGACAGTCTCCAGGCTTTTCCTCTCACTGCCTGGAAGCAGATTATAGTTACTGTACAAAGTGCACGAATGTGTGTGTGAGAATTAATTTATTGTGTTGAATAAAGTCTAATAATACAGAGCACTCCTCTGCTGATCCCTGCAGGCTGTATAATTTTCTTTTCTGAGCAGAGTTTTTCAAGAGAGGAACACCGAGAAATCATCTGCCAGAAAAATAGAAAAGTGTTGACAGGAAAAAAAAAAAAAAAACTGAACCCTATATGGGCTGACTGTGGACAAGTTGAAATGGGTGATTTCATGTCTTTCAGGAAATTCTATTTCCTATTTTGTTTTTGTATTTATGAAACATAATCATTTTGGTATAGAAAGATGGAGAAACTTCTGAAGAGCTGAACTAACTTTAACTGAATAAAACACAAAACAAGTAAACAACATATGTCTTTATTGGAGATAACATAGATCAACACAGGAAGTTAAAGGGCAGGAGCTCTGGAATCATGCTCCACATTTAGAGGCTCAGTTCCCTGTGGGCAGAGCACTGCAAAAGGCCCTTCACTAACCCCTGACCTCAAGATCTGTTATTTCCCAGGACATGGAGAAAACAAAGCCTACAGTTACATCTGTTTGTGCACGGCTGCTCTTCAACATCTTCAATAGCCACAGCTTTGGAAAACTGAAACATATTTAGGCAGTTATAATATTTGGTAAAAGCAGTGTGACTTTAAAATAGTTGCAATTAAAAAAAAAACATTTGTGAACATTTTTAATACAAGGTTATCTTATTTGCAAAACATTGAATATGTTTGAAGGATACAGAAAAAAGGAGTTTGTTCAGCTGGTGAGGAAACTGTAAAGATTGTATCCAGTATAGTCGTTTTTAAGCATACACTGTATGATTTTTTTGCATTTTCTGGACGATTGTCCAGTCGTGTGAGAATTTTTTGATTGGGCCGACCTTCAGTCTGATCGTACGTCATGCATCATGTAGTGTAGTGGTAACGAGGGGCGATCTGCCTCTCAACGACCACCTCCCCATCAGTAATCATGAGGTCTAGAGAAAATCAAACATGTTTGAAATTCAGTCGGCCATTGTGGGCAAATAGCTCAGTGGGCATGCGCAATCAAAGATTTTTCTCTTTCTCTCAGATGAAAACACAGAAGCATGGTGGGGGTACGGGTGAAATGGAGGTCTTGCCAATTGCCAAGACAGCAAGTTTCTCTCTAGTGAGCTTCATATTTCTCTTCTACTCTTGGCTTCCAGATAGACGATGTCAGAGTAGCTCCATCTCACTGTGGAGCTGAGTCAGACGTGGTTTTTAACTGTAGAAGGTAGATTGCATTAGAGCACCGGGTCGCAAAGTGTCAGAACATACATTGTGAGCTGTGAACTTTTAAACCCTGTGGTTTCATTGTACAGCGTGAGCTGTAGCTGTGTGCAAAGATTGAAAAAAATAACACAGTGTATGCCTGGTTTTAAAGACAATAACATTTGTACCATACTATGATCTAAAATCACAGCTAGGTAACCGTGTGGTTGTCTATGCATAAAAGCATTTCATGTCCCAATTTTTTTTTTAAAGCAGCAAGAGCTGCTAATTCTGCCTTAAGTTTTTGAGTGTGGGAACGTAGACCAACTGGTAAATCCAAAGCTTTGCCTTTTCACTTAGCTCCCTCTCTTCACCACAACAACAGACCAGTGGAGTGTCTGCATTATAACAGAAGCCACTCTGCCGCTCTCCTGGTGTATTTTTTTCCTTATTCTTGAACATGAGCCCAATATACTTCAACTCCTCCACTTGAGACAGGAATTTTCCTCCAACCTGAGGGGGACAAGTCACCTTTTTTCAAATCGAGAACCATAGCCTTAGACTTGGAGGACCTGATTTATATCCCTACCGCTTCACTCTCAGCTGCAAACCGCCTCAATGGATGCTGTAGGTCTTGGAAGGAGGGAGCCAGTAGAACAACATTACCTGTAAAAAACAGGGATTAGAACCGCTGGTCCCTGAATTGGACCCCCTCTGGTCCTTGGCTGTGACTAGAAATTCTGTCCATAAAGGCTAAGAACAAGGCCGGTGACAGAGGGAAGCCTTGTTGGAATACAACATGCACCAAGAACAAGTCTTACTTAATGGTGGCAATGAGAAGCAAACTCCTGTTCCAACTATACAGAGACTGGATGGCCCCTATTAAAGGGCCCCCCAACTCCATACTCCTGAAACACCCACCAAAGGGCCACACTCGGAGTAGAGTCACTTCCCCTCCACATTGAGAGGAGTAAGCTTTTTCGTGTTACCCCTACTCATGTTCCAGGCATGTCCCACCGGGAGGAGGCCAAGGGGACGACCCAGGACACCATGGAGGGACAATGTCTCTCAGCAGGCCTGGGAGCGCCTCAGGTTTCCCCCAGCAGAGCTGGAGGAGGTGTCTGAGGAGAGGAAAGTTTGGGAGTCTCCGTCGAGACTGCTGCTCCCGTGACCTGGTCCAAGATGAAGCGGAAGGCTATAAGCACGAGTATGAGTGTACATGAATTAGCTTACATTACATATTGTAAACACAAAATAAAGCTTTTGATCATTTTCAAATTTTTAAGCATTTGAATTACAGTTAAAGTCCTTCAGCCAGATGATCAATTCCAAGCCATTACAGATATGGCTGTGAATGCTGAAGCTGAAGCCGGTTTTGAAGAATATAGCTTAAAACTATAAAGGGTATGAATATGTTTATATTCATGTTACAGGTTTTCCTTCTAGTACATGTCTGTGTACACCTTTAGCTAATTAAAAAAAAATCTACAGTTTTTCTTGTTGCATTTATAACAATTATGCTGAGAGGATGAAAATTGTGTAGGTTTCACATAAGGGGAATGCATACTAGGGCTAAGTGCTAGAGTTCAATATACAGTGGGGCAACAAAGTATTTAGTCAGCCACCAATAGTGCAAGTTCTCCCACTTAAAAAGATGAGAGAGGCCGGTAATTTTCATCATAGATATACCTCAACTATGAGAAACAAAATGAGAAAAAAAAATCCAGAAAATCACATTGTCTGATTTTTAAGGAATTTATTTGCAAAATATGGTGGAAAAAAAGTATTTGGTCAATAACAAAAGTTCATCTCAATACTTTTTAATATATATCCTTTGTTGGCAATGACAGAGATCAAACATTTTCTGTAAGTCTTCACAAGGTTTTCACACACTGTTGCTGGTATTTTGGCCCATTCCTCCATGCAGATCTCCTCTAGAGCAGTGATGTTCTGGGGCTGTCGCTGGGCAACACGGACTTTCAACTCCCTCCAAAGATTTTCTATGGGGTTGAGATCTGGAGACTGGCTAGGCCACTCCAGGACCTTGAAATGCTTCTTACGAAGCCACTCCTTCATTACCCGGGCGGTGTGTTTGGGATCATTGTCATGCTGAAAGACCCAGCCACGTTTCATCTTCAATGCCCTTGCTGGTAGAAGGAGGTTTTCACTCAAAATTTGACGATACATGGCTTCATTCATTCTTTCCTTCACACGGATCAGTCGTCCTGGTCCCTTAGCAGAAAAACAGCCCCAAAGCATGATGTTTCCACCCCCATGCTTCACTGTAGGTATGGTGTTCTTTGGATGCAACTCGCATTCCTTCTCCTCCAAACACGACGAGTAGAGTTTTTACCAAAAAGTTCTATTTTGGTTTCATCTGACCATATGATATTCTCCCAGTCATCGTCTGGATCATCCAAATGCTCTCTAGCAAACTTGAGACGGGCCTTGACATGTACTGGCTTAAGCAGGGGGACACGTCTGGCACTGCAGGATTTGAGTCCCTGGCGGCGTAGTGTGTTACTGATGGCAGCCTTTGTTACTTTGGTCCCAGCTCTCTGCAGGTCATTCACTAGGTCCCCCCGTGTGGTTCTGGGATTTTTACTCACCGTTCTTGTGATCATTTTGACCCCACGGGGTGAGATCTTGCGTGGAGCCCCAGATCGAGGAAGATTATCAGTGGTCTTGTATGTTTTCCATTTTCTAATAATTGATCCCACAGTTGATTTCTTCACACCAAGCTGTTTACCTATTGCAGATTCAGACTTCCCAGCCTGGTGCAGGTCTATAATTTTGTTTCGGGTGTCCTTTGACAGCTCTCTAGTTTTGGCCATGGTGGAGTTTAGAGTGTGACTGTTTGAGGTTGTGGACAGGTGTCTTTTATACCGATAACGGGTTCAAACAGGTGCCATTAATGAAGGTAACGAGTGGAGGACAGAGGAGTCTCTTACAGAAGAAGTTACAGGTCTGTGAGAGCCAGAAATCTTGCTTGTTTGTAACTGACAAAATACTTATTTTCCACCATATTTTGCAAATAAATTCTTTAAAAATCAGACAATGTGATTTTCTGGATTTTTTTTTCTCTCATTTTGTCTCTCATAGTTGAGGTATATCTATGATGAAAATTACCGGCCTCTCTCATCTTTTTGAGTGGGAGAACTTGCACTATTGGTGGCTGACTAAATACTTTTTTGCCCCACTGTAGCTGTTGATGCTTTCCAAGGAACTAAATGTTTTAAGAATCCTACAAGAAAGATCAGAACTACCCTTTATATATGTTATTGTTTAACAATATGTGACATGTTTTATTTCCTAGAAATATCACTAAACACACCTGTAAACATTGACAAGAATTTAAATGTCTTGACAGTTAGAACAAAAAGTGGAGAAGAAAACAAAAGCTTAAAATATATTCTGCATTTTTGTAACTACCAGAGCTTTGTGCTGACTTCAGATGACTAATTAATGACCACTGGCTTGTGCACTGTGTACTACATAACTATTCAGTCCAGAACTGTCAGTTTTATTTTGGTTGTCAAACTTGCAAGCAGTAAAATTCTTCCTCTGAGAGCCAGCATACAAACAAAAGAAGAAAAAAAAAGAAGAGTTATGGCTTGCTGCCAATGCTCACATCGACTTCCCTGAGAACCGCAAATAAAAACACTTCCACCAGCTGGGATCTGAAGGATTTGACAGAGTCAGAGGCCATAGTGGATGGGAAAAGAGGATCAGTCAGGAAACTAAAGAATGATGAAAACAAATAGGAACTTGAGAAACAAGATGGACCGTTTTGGGCTTAGATTTACACATGATGAGCATAGATGAGCAAACAAAATCCTCGAGAAACAGAACATGGTAATATATCTAAAATCTGCTTCAAAATTAGGATGTTCAAAATATTTTCCCAGTAAATATTTTTTTTCCATTATTTTGCATTTATGGTAAAAATATAGCTTAATGTGAAAATTCAAGATTAACATCCCTTTAAAATTGAATTTTTGATTACTCAAATTTTGCCATTTAAATTAACAACACAGTTTTTCCAATTGTACCTTACTGTTGTTATAGATCTATGCTTGCTGCTTAAGATGCATTGCTGAGTGTTAGCTCAGTGGCTGTAACTCTATGGATGCAACAACACAAAAGCTGTAAAGGTTAATTGTAAAATGGAGGTCTTATGATACTAGGGGTAAACAATGGCAGGGTTGTTGAGCAGGTGAAGCTCTGCAGGCTGGAGGTGAATGGGCAGAGCAGGTGGAGAGCAGCGGATATAGATTGTTCCAGAGACTGAGCATATCGGCATGAAACAGCAGTGCAAAATTAGCAGGCAGGTGGTGGCTTGGTGGGGATTTCTGGCTGATGATTTGTTAGAAGGTGAGGCTGTAGATGAAGGTAACTGCTTTGTGGGTGACTGAGACCTGAGAAATCTTCTACCATAGGAATGAGGGGAACAAGAAATAACAAGGGAAACATTAACAGAGATGGTCATGGAATACAGTGACTCAATTTTATCAGCTAACGATGAGCAAAGTGTCAACCTCAACTCATTCGGGGGCCCGACCTGGCTTGCCTGTAAAAGGTCACATAAACACACAAAAATAAAGAAGCTGGATTAAAAAAAGAAAACATTACTAATATAAAAAGATAAAAAATTATTATTACCAAAATACTTCATTTTTTTAAGCCCAGATATTTTTAGATCTCATTCTCATCTGAAAGAATGTATAACAAAGTTAAGCAGGTGTAGCTCTGCAGTTTAGTATGTTTATAAAGGTAGTGCATGAAATACTTTTAATGTTACTAATTCTTTTTTTTTCAGTCCTGTGTTCCCTCCAAGTATCCCGGCTTCCTCCCATAGTCCAAAAACATTATTGTATGGTTAATTGTCATCTCTAAATTGTCCTTAATTGTGAGTATATGTGTGCATGGTTGTGTGTCCCTGTGTTTCCCAGGCTGTACTGCACATGGGTTGTGTTTTATTCTGTCAAAATCTTCTTTTAAACCTTTTCAGGGACAATGAAATATCATATTTAATAAAAGATAAACATAATCAAGTTTTTTCAGAAAGCGTCTTCATTAAGCTTTTCGTTAAACTTTTATTGAACAAGCAACAAGGTATCATATGAAGGTGAAAATCTAGAATTTACATATATAGCATTTGCATTCAATAACTGGATACGTTTTGTATTACTTTCACTATAAGGATTAAAGCAATATTCTATGAAAGATACTTACAGCAAAGCACTGTAATTTCATAATCTGTGACATTACAATACTTGGTCATTAAAGGACAACTGTATTTAGCAACGTTACAATACAGTTATTGCATCAATGGTAAAGCAATTATGGTGATATTACCATTAATTCCTGGGGAATTAAATCATTTTGCTATAGATCATTGCAATAAAGCCCTGTACTTTAACAGAGTGTATTGTGAAACTAATATACTGGTTGATAGTAATTTACTGTGATTTTGCAATGTAATGTTAGGACTGCTCCTTTCTGTGATGGTCTGTGTGCTGCTTCTACCTGAACAGGTAATTGGATGCACCTGGAGGTCATTTGGCAGCAGGCTTAAAAAAGAGCGCGTTCACAGAGGAAGGAAAATAGATAATTGTGCTGTGAGTGGTAAACAGGCCTAAACCTCCCTTGAAAGCATTCCTAGTTTTTGTCCTGTAACTCACTGTCTTCTCTTCCATGCAGAACTCCTCAATGGTTTTGGAGCGGACTCCTAAATCGTCTTTGTTACTGTCGATCTTTGGAACCAACTGCTTTTTCCTTCCGTTTAAGCGTTCTGCTCTCAAGATAACTGGGAGCTGTCAAGCTCTTTGCCAAGAAAATCTCCACTCTCCAATACTCTCTCAGCACAGCTCTACCTGCCAGTAGAACGCCACTCAGTAAGAACACAGACCCAACGTTCTACCGCTGGCTCTTATCTCCCTTAGATCAGAAGTAAGCCAAACCTGTCATGGTTTTGGTTCTGTTCAACTTTTTTCTCTTAGTTTTCATTGGTCATATTTCCATTTTTATTATCTACTTATTTTTGATTATATTTGAGTTCTTAGATATTTCTTGTTTGCTCTCTTGTGTCAGTCTCCTTTTCACTAGCTCCCTTCCTGCCTCTGCTCACACCTGCTCCCAATATGCTATTTAGCCTGGTCTTTGTTTGTCTCTCCCATTTATTCTCCTCCTTTTCAGTCACTCTTTGCTGGTTTGTCATCATTACTTTGTCCCCTTCTTTTTGTGAGTATTCCTGGTTTTCAGCAATTCTTTTTTTTTTTTTTTTTTTTGGAGATTTGTTTTTGGATTTTTGCTTCTTTTACCCTTTGGTTAATTAAATCTAGCAAGAAACACCTCAGCTTCAGCCTCTGCATTTGGGTCCTGTCAAACCTCCACCAAACTGACAAAACCAAACCATAGAACATTCAGCTTTTCCTTCCACTAATTGACCTTTATCTCCTTTACACCTGCTGAAGATCCAGAAGTGTCTCATTCTTCCAGCTTCCCTTTAAGAACTGTTTGTTTTTTCCCTATTAAAAGAAAAAAATCTTTTTTTCCTGTCTCTCGGCTCGTTGTTGTGCTGACTTGAGTCAACTTAGATTCCCTAGATCAGGGGTGGGTAACTCCAATCCTGGAGGGCCTGTATCCTGTATCCTGCAACTTTTAGATATGTCCTTGACTTAACACACCTGAATCAAGTAAATAGCTACTTAAAAGGACAGATATTGATTGCATACTGGGGAGGTATTCAACCATTTGATTCTGCTTCAGCCCTGGAGTTGCCCACCCCTACCGTAGATCATGACATGTTAAAATTGAAAGTAAAGCAAATTAATATATCCGTCTCTTATCTCTGGCAGGGTCACGATGGGGCTGGGAGAAAGGTGGGCTTTACCCTTTACAGGTCACAGGGCAACATAGAGACACACAACTATGTGCACATACACTTAAAGTCAATTTAGAGAAAATAATTCACCTAACAGTCATGTTTTTGGACAGTGGGAGGAAGCTGGAGAACCTAGAGAGAACCCTAACAGGTATGGGGAGAACATCCAACTCCACGCAGAAAGACCCCAGGTTGGGAATCAAACCCCACGACTTCAATGCTGCAAGGCAAAAGTGCTATTAATGTCATGCAGGACATATATATATACATACTGCTTGCCTTTTCCATTCAGCCTGCAAGAAAGAAACTGCACCTTCCATTCAAGTAGTATCAAGCCTGTTATGTATTTATATACAATATTTAAGCTGTGCTACTACAACTGTACTAATACTGCTGTAATACTGCTGAATGCTATGAAATCCTTTTATTTTAAGCAGGCTGCTGTGATATCACAGACCTTGATATATAACAAGTTTTTTCATTGATGGATTTTACTTTAAAATAATAATTTTAAGTGCCGTAAAATTACATTGGACTTGTAATGATTTTATCAAGAGCTCGGACCCACATGCAGAGAAACCAATTCAAAGAGACCAGGGGAAAGGTTTAACCGGTTTATTGAAGAGATAATGCTGAATCAAGTGTTGCTCTGAACACTGCTCAACTGAAACTGAAAAGTGAGGGGAAGACACAGTAGTTAGTTCAGGCTCAGTAGGAAATTTGGTTCTTGAACTTGAACAGGAGAATTTGGTTGCTGACTCGCGTTTCCAGAGAATTTGACTCTTTGACTCCAGTCTGTGTGCGGTAGTTCCAGTGTTTGTCTGATTCGGTGGAGGGCAGACAGGGTTTATCCAGAATGTGGTTGTTTGTAGGTGAACGGAGAAGCTGACTTTCCACACAGATTTACTGCGGTACTTGAACGGGTTGTTGTGGAGATGAATCCCTTGCTTACTGTGAAGCTCAAACGATCTCTTGAGAGGAAGTGGATTCTGACCTCCAGTTTAAATCCTCAGCTCAGTTTGAAGCTCAGATGATCCTTCCAGTGAGAGAAGGTACGAAACATCCAGTTTTCAGGATGACTTCCTGCCGAGAGGCAAAGACAAAAACCAAGATTAAGACTCAGGTTGACAAGAACTCAGTTTGACTCAGCAAAACTCAGCTTGGCTAGAGTACCCAAAACTGGCAAACACTCAGTCAGCAGCTTAAGAGTGCTCTGTTAATGAGGTAACCCTCTGCAGGTGTGTGGGGAGGCGGAGCAGAACCAGGCGCCTCCTGGTGGAGGAAGGGAGACAAACACAGAAACACAGACACACAGACAGGAATCCTAACAGGACTCATTTCTACAGGTATTCAGTGGGATATCACAAGGGATATCATCACAACAAGTTACCATAAGATAATTCTGTTAAAAATCCTGTATTTTAATCATGTAAAGCACTTTGCATTGTCTTTGTACTGAATTGTGCTATACAAATAAATTAGCCTTGCCTTGCCTCATGGTGGACAGCTGGTCATTTATAACAGTGCATGTTTCCCTTTTGGCAGCCAACTTTATGGTAGGATATTGCTAATCATATAGTTAAAAGAAGGTAATGCACAGTTCAAAGAGGAAATACTTTTGGAGGGAGCATTTTGCAAAGTTAACAAAAAAATTATATAGATCTAGCAACTAAAGTTTGATCTATATTAAGTCTGGATACAATTTGGAGTTTCAGCTTGAACTTTCAATGGACCTTTTTAACATTAATATATAATTTAAGTCATTCTAATCAAATTCTGGCTGAACATAAAGGGTTGTAATCCTGCTGGAAAGCCTTTTGCTAGCACTAACTGATCCTCTTAGAAGACTGTTGGATGACTCTCATGTCTAGAGACTGAAATTTTGCTTTTTATTCTTTCTAATATCAGATGTCTTGTATTTTCAGTTGGCCTCAGGTCTGAACTTTCACTAGGTCATTCCATCAGGGATATGCATGTTTAAAGTGGTTGCTCTGCTGGAAGATGAATATCCATTAATCAGGATTCATGCCTGGATTTACCTGGATTTAACTCCAACTATCTTCCAATCAACATGACCAGCTTCCCTGTTATCATCACATTCCTGCTCCCACCATTACTGAAGGTGATGTGCAATCTTGTTATCTAAAAAATGTTTCTGAATCTTAAATAAGAGGTAAAAAATATATATATATCACCAGACTTTATCCACATGTTTTTTCCCTGTTGACAATGCTCCTCAAGTCCCTCCTTTATACAGGCCAGAATTTTCCTATATCTAAATAATAGTCACGTACTAAAACAAGAGTCTTCCACCTAAACTATTAATCTGTTGTGTGTAGATGTCAGATTAATACTCTCACTCTCTGACCCCTCACCACCACTGGACCTGCCATGTCTTGGTAGATGGGATAATTTTCAGTCTCAGTTTTTATGGACTGAAAAGCATGGGATATTCTTTAACAACTTAATGTCACAATAACAGGTTCAAAAGTTTTTGTGCTGTTCAGGATTTCCATAGCTTTTCATTTGTTTTGTAAGATAAAATCTTATTTTGGCATTTTTATAGCTGTGTTATCATTTAAAAACTTAAAAAAAAGTTTGTGGGGTACATTTTTAAGACTGAAACCAGTCGAGCTGTTGTAGTAGACTATTGATTTTCACTCTTACATGAATACCTCTTTCCATTGCAAAAGTCAATATCTTAAACTCCAAAGTGCTGTTGTAAAAAAGTATTGCAGATACCAAATATACACCAAAAGAAGAGCATGCTGGGTACTTAGAGTGGTAAATGTTCATGTTTTATTTATTTGTTTTATTCAGTATTTACTCTTCTAAGAAATACATTCATTGAGATTAATAATCTGTCTCTCAAGGATGTCTTGGCCAAGATCAAAAGACGCTCAAATATGTAAAACTTCAAAGAAAGAACAAACCTCTAAAGAATGAGGAATGTCATCAAGAGGCAAACCAATAACGAACAAACCATTGCATGTATTCTTATATGTATCAGTTTATAATACATGCTACCCAAAGCTATTTAAAACGTATGAAAGTCCTCAAATGTAGAGTTTCTCTTGGCTGTACAAAACAATCATAAACAACAGTAGCAAAAGTGATATTAGTTGGGATAGATCTTTACTTACCCAAGTTTGGAGACAAAAAAGGGAGTACCTGCCCAGACTTTCTGGAATGCTAATGAAATTATTATTCATGATATCAGAGATCAAAAGACAGTCAGAGAAGAAAAGAGGCAGCAATTACAAGGAAAGTTTCTGATTTAATTAAAATTATCATAATTTGAACTCTGCATAAGCTGTGTGAGTTCAAGGTAATTTAATTCCCTCTTGTTTGCTTTAATTCTGTTCTCGGCAACACTAAATAAAACAACTCCACATCAAAGAGCAAATGGTTGACCTGATTCTTACTGTAGGTGAAGAAGAGTTTGATATTTAGATTCAGAAACATACTTTTCAACCTCAGAAAGAATCTGCCTTTTTGTTGAATTGACATTCTCATTCACTCACTGGTGTTCTGCACAAAAAAGGTGTCTATATGCTTTTCATTAATCTGAATCACAATGAAAAGTCATGAAATTTAAGAAACCTTTTAGTCAGGTAATTTTCTTTATCCCATCATAATGATGGATTTTTTTTTTTTTAATAAACCTTTTATTGAAAATATAAAAACTTGCCTTGCCTTGTCCAATGCACCTGAATCAAAGAAATGGCTGTAATCCCTCAAACTTAAAGGAATGCATCTAAATGTTGTAGGATGGTAACTTTGAAGGACTGGACTTTTGACTTCTCTGCCATTTACTATTCAAGCCATTTAATCATGGTACTTGCTGTGTTCTGCCTCTGCAAGAACATAGCAGCCAGTGATTATAAGATGGACTGCTTTAGGAAAGCCTCCAGGAATCCGTAATTTTTAACCTTATGTCCTGTCTGATGTAGTAAAATGCGTGTGGGGGTGGGTGTGTGTGTGAATATTTATTTTTTTGTTTGTGGTTGTCCTTAAATAAGACAAACATAAATAAATAAATAATGCACACACGAATATATATATATATATATATATATATATATATATATATATATATATATATATATATATATATATATATAGATATATATATATATATATATATATATATATATATATATATATATAATAGGTGGATTTCTAATGCTTAAAGAAAGAAAAGCATGGAATTATCAGGGGTTGGTTCTTCTGCACAGTCATGTTGTGCTTTAGAACTCTTTAAAGATCTTGCTGAGTTTTACTTGTTTATGTGATATCTGAAGAACATTGAACTGGGGACTGACAATGTATCATTACATATTTAAGAGTCAAAGCAAGAGCTCTTTTTTGTATGCATCAAAACAAACTTCAGATATATCAACAGTGCCAAAGTCCCACTGGCAGGGTGTCCCAGATTATTTAATTCTTTTTTATGTAGAATTTTAAATCTTATATGATGTTGTTTTTCAGATTAGCCAATGGCAAGCCCATAGCTAAGAATAAAATATTTAGAGAAAAAAGTATTTTATTTTTATTAGGTACCTCTGATAAAAGAGACATTTAAAACAAAAGCTTAGAAATATAACATACACAAAGTCCATACTGAATATGACTTGGCTTTATTTTGCAATGATAACAAAGCAGTGGGAAAAGCCTAATCTTGCACCCAATAACACAATGCCTATTTTTAGTGTTTAATAAGTAAACAAAGACCATCTATCCATCTCTGTTCTACAGCTTATCCTTTGCAAAATTTAGTTATTAGAAAACATAATATTTGTGTAGTTGGACTGTGGGAGGAAGCCGGAGTACTCAGAGAGACCCTACACAGGCATGGAACATGCAGGTTGGGGATCACATCTGTGACCTTCTAACAGCCCAACAGTCAAAAAAAGTCATACAATTAAAGTCAATATTATTGCTTTTCTGGACTAACATTCCTAATTTCTCCAGATAGACATGGTCATTCATCCACATGGTTTCGGTTTAACATTTAGGTCTACTCGAAAGTTTCCCTAAATTCTCCTTAGACATGAGTATGTGCATGAATGGTTGTTTTTCTCTTTGTTGCCCTGCTATGGACTGGTGACCTGTCCAGGGTGTATACTGCCTCACATCTGTAGACAGCTGGAGATTGGCACCTGCGACCCTGCTTGGAATAAGCGTAGCGGAAAATGGATGGGATAACCATTTGAGTTTTGAATATGTGAAATTAATTCAGCTGTTGACGTAAAAATATACCAAAATTTACTTTTCTTTTGATATATATATATCTACTGAAATGAACTTTTCAAAATGTGGCTCCAATGTTTTGAAATAAATCTTTCCCTGATTTTAACTTGTCTTCCACATATTTACATTGGCATATTGTCAAAATGAATTCATGTGTGTTGACACTTCCCGGCATCTCCTCATACTTTTTAGGCTGTTTCAGTGTAATGTTCCCCTCCTCCACCCTCCGCTTGCCTCATTTACCACCACCTCCTCATATTCTTTTGAACTGAGAATTAATGAGGAGGTTCTAATTTCACAGTTCACATTGAAATTGTTTAAACTCATTAACAATCCATGAAAAATGTATGTCAGTAATTGATGAAGGACTCAGTGAATGGCTCAGACAATGGAAGCTAGATATAAAGGAACTGGAAGAACAATCATGGAAGGAAAAACCTATGCATAGAATGTATGACCGACATATAGCTCAAGTGACTGGTTTAACTGAATCTTACCAATGGCTGGAGAGGGCCAGGCTGAAGGGCAGTACAGAAGCACTAATCATGGCAGCACAGGAGCAGACCTTGAGGACCAGAACAATAGAGGCCCAAATATACAATACAAGGCAAGATTCCATGTGCAGCTAGTACTCCTTGTTGGCAATCAGAAGGGTTGTCTATATTGGAACAGTTTCCTGGAGCAAACTACCAGTTGGTTCCACTCTCTAAGTGAACCAGACCATAAGCTCGCCTGGATCAAGCCCGCTTACTTTCTCTCCTTGCTGCTCCGTAATTGTCACCACTCAGGTTGACTCCGCACTGGTCCCACCAGACTGCCTATCCACCCTCTGTCCAGCACAATACCATTCACTGGAAAAAGAACCACAAAACACAGGTTCCCCTTCACTGCTTCAGCCCAAGTCCCATTCCTCTCCTCTAGTCAATGGTCCGCAACCTTCTCCGCCACTTCTGAGAAAAAACCTTCAAAATTTGCTTTGTTTCCATAGCTGCTGTTTGCTTAAAAGTTTCTGGTTCAAGCATCATGTCAGGAGCAACACAAAGTTCTTAGAGAGAAACTAGAAAGAGCCTGGAGAGCAAATCAAGCTGTAGTGCCCTTGGTCATGAGGGCACTCGGGGCATAAACCCTCACTAGAGAGGAGGCTCCAACAGATACCTGGAGAAACATTGCACAGTTCTAAGGAAATCTAAGATACTGCAAAGAACACACAAGCTCCAAGGCTTTTGGTAGAGGACCCGAATTTGAGACAAAGAAGCAACCCACACTCCCATAGTACGAATAACGTGAAGAGCTGACATAGATGCAGCTATAAAGCCACTGGGTTTGCTTCAGGGAAAATTATTTTTAACAAGCTTCCCAATGGAAACCTGAACAAGACTAAAGTTGATTGCACCTTGTGAACTTGTCATCATGCAATTCAAATGAGCCATTTTAATTTAGATCGATCTAGATTAATGTCAAGATTAAAGTGAGATTAATCTAGATTAAAGAATAATCTATGCCCACCACTAATAAATTTATGTCACCTAAGCTGTTTCTTTTAATGAATTTACAAAGCACCAGAGTTCCCATTCCTATTTTTCTGAGTTTCAATAACACCATACCTGACTTTGACCTTGCAGATGTTCCTTCTGGTGTCCTCTTCCAGCTGTAAACAGTTTGATAGGAATAGTGTAAAACTTTAGAGCAGGATTCTTTCATTGTCTAGTTTTCTTTCTCTTGTTTTTGTTCAGTTAGCTTTTTTCCTGCAGAGCGCCTCTGAGCGCTTTCCTCAGGGGCAGCTCCACAGTAGAGGGGAAACTTCTCAGCTCAACACTCAGAGGATGAGTTTGGGGGTAAAATAGATTATCTTTGATATTCTAATAAGGGGTTTCCACCAGGATCTTAAGGAGGCCAGGGCACAGGGGAACAAAGACATGTATATGTTTAACATGATTTGGATCTGGGGGGACGTTTTACTGCTGCATATTCAACTGTTTGTCGTCAGGCAGATTTTTTAATATATTCATGTAGAATACATTATAACTAAATTATTTTAATCGAGTCTTGCAGAATTGTTTTACAATTGGCTTGCATACATGTTAATATGATGAACTGAATATAGTTTGTGCTCTTGAAGAATAATGCCTCAAGACTGTCTGGTATGTATCCACTTAAAGGAAAAGTTTTCAAACTCTCTTAATATAATTTCTGGGCAGGTTAAGACATAAAAAAATCAAGCATTACACAATCCTATCCTTTGACCCAATCTTCCTTCAGTCTATTCCAAAAAGACATCTGATCTTTAAAAAAAAAGGACATTTGTGAGACTGAAAATTCTACAAACATGGACGAGCAAACCCATGCAGGATGTACCCTTCCTTTCACCCATAGACTACTGCAACTAAGATGCATAATTAATAGAAAGGGATCAAGGCGATTTCGGGCTGATGGATCATTGGGTCAAAGTCTGTTTTTTTATTTATTTTTTGCAATCCACATGTTGCTTCTCCCTTGCTAAAGCTTTGATTCATATTAGATAGTCAATTAGATTTGCATGTTTATCACACAGAGGTGCATCACAGGTGACTAGGAAAAGAGGTGTAACACATCTCTGCTCCAACAGGAGCATTGCATTGCTGCCACGGAGGGCAGACCCAAGAAATGGGTCAGCATCTTTTATTATCCGTCTTTGCAATTCACTTATCTTATCCTCTCTTGCTGCAGCCCTACAGTGGGCATCATCTCTGCATATATGAATTTGATAAACAATCAGATTCACACATTCGCCATGATGTGCAAACTCTGCAACAGAAACCACAGCAATGAGTGCTGTGTGCATTGCAGAACATATACTAGACTCAATTGTAGGAAGGACTCACCTTGGGTTTGAGGAAACTGCTAAATGAACAATTTTAGGCTACCATCAATACTGCAGCCTATAGTTGTATTAGCACACATAATGTAGGGAATGGGTGAATATTATGTTACATCTTTGGGCTACATATGTAGTACTTTTCATATTGTGAAATACATGTTATTCTTATAGTAAGGTGAGTTTGCAGCAACAAGCAGAAGTAAGTACAGTATGGCCATGCAGCAGGTAGTGGGTAGGGTAATTAACTCTGATAGAGGGAGGGAGAAACTGAAAAACCTGAGAATGCTACTATTAAGGATACTTATAATATGGGTGATAAATCAAAACAAGCAGGAAGAAGAACTTAGTTGGTGTACTATTTCCTGAAAGTTAGAGTTATGCACCAGCTCATCTATAGCGTTGGAGTTTCTTCAGTAATTGGCTTTTCTAGACCCTTTGCAAGACAGACTGCTACATAAGCCTACAGCTGTCAACATATACAACACCTGTTTAAAAAAGGTAACATATGAGTTACTCAAACATTTAGGTTCCCTGTTGGATTAATAAAGTATTTCTGAACTGGATCGAATTGAATTGACAAAGTCACCGTCTGGCTAATTTCCTCACTGGTGTCTGGGCCTCGGGGAGAAGACTACTCTAATCCTTTTCAGAGGTAACTTAGCCAAGCAAATATTGATAAACAGCATCGGAGTCTTCTGCCTGGGCAAGAGAGAAAAATAAATTATTTAATTCAGAAGGATTGTGAATATTCATGAACATAGTTTGCAGGTGGGTTAATTTGTCTTTTGTTTATTGGTTTCAGTTACTCACTATTCTTTTAAACCAAAAAGGGTTACCTGGCCTAATTTGGATAATGAGAACATGTGAAAATCCTTGAACTGCAAATTAAGAGGTTTTGCAATTACTTCATCTTGTATACACAAATAAATCCCATATAGCTGACCTAATTAATACCTTTATGGTATTTACAGTTAGAAATGCACATCCTTGAACAATTATGTACTATATAAACAGATACAACCATCAACCATGTAAGCTGCTGACATCATGCCATTAAGCTTTCATATACTGCACGTTAGCAACAGCTGCAACAATGACAAACTTTATATTCACTACTTATGAATTCCACTCACAGTTCAGTCTGCTTCACTCCAAGCTCACGCACAGTTGGCATCCAAAGCAGCTCTGTCTCTGGTTTTCCGATTACAGCTGAGTGGGGAAGTGCAAGCTTGTATTTCTGCTACATGCAAAACTATTTGCTAAACCAGAACATGTGATTGAGGTATTCTACAGTAGGAAGTGCTAGTGTTGAATAGAAAAGCAGGGGCTGTTTATGCATAGGCTTAATATTGGGTTACACAAGCATTTAGTGTTTTGGACTCTAATGTAAAAAAATAAAATGTTAAAGACTTTTAGGAAGGAAATATATAGTTATTAAAAATAAGAAATATAGTTATAATGTGCCTGAAATGTTGAGATGTTGGGTATG
This sequence comes from Cyprinodon diabolis, assembly GCA_030533445.1. NCBI lineage: Eukaryota > Metazoa > Chordata > Actinopteri > Cyprinodontiformes > Cyprinodontidae > Cyprinodon > Cyprinodon diabolis. The sequence goes on along the minus strand of CM060074.1, from coordinate 33,418,227 downwards.
TGTTGGGTCTAAAAACTATTGCTTTGATAAAAAATGAAATAACTTAAAAATATTATTCAATAAAGAAAATTTATGCAGTTTTGTATTTTCTCCACTTTTTGTATAGTAAGATGGATGATTTTGAATTTAGTTGACACTTCATTACCTCCCTTTCTTGACTGCAGAGGTTCTACAACCCCTTTTTTTAAGAATTTCAAGCCATATTTTGTGTCTCACCATGTTGACACTCATTAACAGTAAGCGGCACACCAAACTAAATGTCTTAAGTTTAAATAGGGAAAAAAACTCCTAAAAAAGTTATGCAAAGTGATGTTGTGATGTGTTTTAATTTTTCATGTGGAAATAAACTTCGGATTCCCCTACACTAATCCATTCCTCACCAGAAGTAAATTCCTAAATTACACTTGGAATTTTACTGTCTCCTTGTATTGGTTTTGTTTTTCTTTGACAAAAAATAATTATTGCATATCAGTGTTGTTTTTATATCTTAATGTACAGTAGAAAAACACAGGCTTTGATAAACTGTCTTAGTTTTTTAAATTTTAGCTGATTACATTAGCTGATAACTCTATACCAGAGTAATGTATTTCATTTTTAGCCTCTTCACCATGAACACCGAAGAGGCAATAATCTGAAAAATACATCTATGTCATTGCTAATTTTTGACCATATTTGAAGATAATCTGGCTAATACTGAAATATCTAGGTCAAGGATAACAGAAGGAGAAATTCTGTGTCAGGGTTTAGTTGAGGTTTTGAGGACCCAAATGCAGGGAGGCAGAGGTGAGTTCTTGTAGTTTAATGGATGAATCACAGGTAACAGAGGCAGGAATCCAAAAATCAAACTTAAAAATGCAAAACAAATCAGAACCATGGAGACATCAGGGTAAACATGAACGAGGAGCCAGGGAAAGATGGGGAAAGACGAGGAACCAGCACTGAGGAACTGCACAGGGAGAGAATTTATGGCTGATTGAACAAAGACAGGACTAACAAGCTGATTGGGAGCAGGTGTGAACACAGGCCTCTAGAAAGGAGCTAGGGAAAAGAGGACCAACACAAGAGGGCAACAAAGAAAAACCTATGAACTCAAATACATCCAGAAAAAACAAAATAGGAATAAAACTAGAAAACAAAGAAAAACATGAATCAACTTGAAACTCAAAACTCAAAGAAAACTTAACAGCACCAAGAACTTGGCATTCTGCTACTGTGGTTATTGTCTCTTAGATAAGCACATTACCTTTCTTTTACCACTCCCCTTTCAAATTAATGTCTCCTGCTTTTAAACACCTAAGTGAAACATCCCTTACTATTTATTTTACAATTATATTTCCCATTTTTCTTTTCTTCTTGGATCCTGGATTGTAATTTTCCCAATTTCTTTGTTTTCTTATTTAGAATTCCCAGGTCTTTCAATGAAATGCTTTCCTCTTTTGCTCTATTTGTTTTTTTTATTTGAATGTCTTATGTTCTTGTCTTCACCCTTTTGTCTTTTTTTTTTATTCCTTCCAGACAAATAAATGGGAGTGTAAGGAGGTGTAATCTAACAAAATCTGTTAATTAGCAGGGGTACACAAAAAAGCAACTCATTTATTATCAGAGCTAATCTACATGATGATACGAGGGTGAATTATTTGAGACTGCTATCACTGGAATGTGAATGTGTGGAATAATCTTTCTCTGCATTTTTGTGCTTTCACAACAAAGGATATATATACACACACACAATTAAAGACTGTGGGGATCGAAGTGTGTACTTGCAACCATCTCAGAGCACAAGTGCACTGCTCTAACCACTAGGACAACACTCCCCCAATACATATGTACTGTCCATAATCCTCGGAGCCCCAGTTCTCCGAGGATTATGGACAATACAGTTGCTTTTGCCCTCCAGAGTCTAGTTCCTCCCAGAGTCCCTGGTATTGATTGATTTTCTAATGTTTTTTTGTTTTTTTTCTATGATTTTTTCCATTATTATAGATGGTCAGATGGGTAACTACATGTGTCCTCTGCTGTTTGTCAATGATCACAGTGTCTGGTTGGTTGGCCACAACCATTTTGTCTGTGTTCATCTGGACATTCTTAGCTCTATCATTCTCCACCACCTCGGGAGGTGGCTCCCATTTTGACCTTGGAGTCCCCAGCTCATATTTTGGACATATGTTTCTGTCCACTCATATATGATGTTCCATGTCTTCATTTCCTGCTAGTATCTTACAACCTGCTCTTAAATGCTGTAATGTTTCCGGGACCTCTTGGCATAGCCTCCACCTGGGATCGTGCCTGGTATGGTAGAGCTGGGCCTCCAACCCTCTCTTACCATTAGTAGGATTTGGTCATATCAGCTACATGTGCTATCTGTCGGTGGTGTATCCATGACTGAGCCTTTTTCTCACCTTTCTCAAATAGTATATTCACAGTATTATCACAGCTTCTCAGTCAGAGAATGTTCAATAATGATCAAAAGTTTGGCATGGACATAAATGACTGTCCTCTGCACCTGTACAGTGAATGGCCTAGGCCCCAGTCAGTCAGTCCACCAACATCTTTTTGGGAAACAAGGGTGTTATAAGTTAAACTGAAATCCATAACCTGTATCTTGATATAGCTGGTAACCTTCTCCAGGTGTCTCTTGGGTGTATGGAAAAATGTATATACATATATTCTGTTCACCTCTCTTCTATGCATGTAAACAGATGTTTAACAGAAACAGAAAATGTGGGGGAAGATAGATTTTTCAAAATTCTATATGGTGACGATAGAAGTCAGGGCAATCACATTTTCAAAATGCTTACAGCTGTAATTGAAACGTGATAAAATACTGATTTTATGGGGTTATCAGCACAATGCTGGTTTAAAACCTGATTGTCAAATAGATTTCAGTTTGTTCCTGTTTTTTGATTAAGCTTCCATAAGCTGCAATGTTTCTTTTGGAGAAAGACAGGGATCAGTGCTACTACTTTTATCTTTACAGAGTCACCTGTAGAAGTAGTTTACCCTTACCTCTTTTAGCATAGAAAAGGTGCATGGAACCAAGCTTCTGCGTTGCTCTTGCATATGTCCTTATGTCTTCTTTTAACCTACAGACAGTTTTGGCAGAAGGCTGTTCAAACTGAGCCGTGCTCTGCTGGAGGTTACTTCCTGTTAAATGGGAGATATTCCTTTCCACTATCACCGCATGCATGCTCGATGTGAGGCATTACAATAGAGTCAACAACAAATTGAAAGTGAACATCTACTGTCACCACATGTTCATTTAGAAAGAGCATGACCTACAAGTTAATGATTCGATGCAATTATTGATTTCCTCAGATAGAAACTTCTGACTTATCTGATTGAATTGTGTCTTTAGACTGCTTGGAGATTGTATGCATTGTGAATTGGCACTAAATAAATAAACTGAATATCAATTTAAGTTATCTAAGTTTTAGTTATCTACAGTGAAATTCTTTTTCTTTTTTGACAATACATCTTCAATTATTGAGGCTTGTTAATAGAAATGAAATTATTCGAAATTTCAAACTATTTTAATACAAGTTGTGAGATAATAAAAATAAATATGACTGTGAATACGTTTGGCCAATAATCTCTAAAAAATATGTACACATAAATGGTATTCGTTTTCTGACTGAATGAAGAGACTTGAGTAAAGATTTCATAACAGAATGAAGAATAAATGTCTTAAAATGCATTGAGCTTAAAAAAAACACAGGCTCAGTCAGACAGAGTAGGAGAGGGAGTGTGTGTGTCAATCTCAGTTTGTCACGCGTCATCGTCTGCAATGTTGGCAGACAAGATGACAGGCGGTCTCCAAGCTGTCAGGAGCAAAAACTGGAGATGGATCTTTGCTTAAATAAAGCGGGAAAAACCAGTGGTTTGATGAGGGTGGAGTGGTGGGAGGATATATGTGGCAGCACATGGTTATGATGTTTCACTCATCAGCAGAACTGCGGAGAGGTGTCTGCAACATTAAACTGTGTGAGAGGCTGTAGAATTTTTTAGAGAAAGCAGGTTTACAGAATCTTTCTTTTTTTTTTCCTCAGTGGATCTTTTTTCGCCTCAGTCTGGGAAGGAAAACGAGTAACAAGTTGATGCAGTGAAGATGCAGAGAAAAAACCCACAAAATAAAAATATACAGTAAATATACTCTTTGGAACAGGTAAATTTTCTAAACCTGAACACATGGTTTAAATAACCAGGTGGCTATTAAGGTGTAGTTTTTCTGTTGTGTGTTTATAAGTCTTTTATAATCAAGTGTAAAGGGAGGCCTTTTAATGAGGAATTTCCTGAGGTGTTTTTTTTTTTTCAAAAACCTGGGGTAATGAAATAGTAAATAAAATGAAAACGTGCTTTGTTAAGTAAAACACACCCATTTAATCAAGTTTTTTCTGATTCCAATCCAATGCCGATACCTCCACTGAGTGCATAGGCTGATATACCATGGCAATTTGATTCAACTGATGAATGAATGAACCATATACACTATATTGCCAAAAGTATTTGCTCACCCATCCAAATTATTGGAATCAGGTGTTCCAATCACTTCCATGGCCACAGGTGTATAAATTCAAGCACCTAGGCATGCAGACTGTTTTTACAAACATTTGTGAAAGAATGGGTCGCTCTCAGGAGCTCAGTGAATTCCAGCGTGGAACTGTGATAGGATGCCACCTGTGCAACAAATCCAGTCGTGAAATTTCCTCGCTCCTAAATATTCCACAGTCAACTGTCAGCTGTATTATAAGAAAATGGAAGTGTTTGGGAACGACAGCAACTCAGCCACGAAGTGGTAGGCCACGTAAACTGACGGAGCGGGGTCAGCGGATGCTGAAGCGCATAGTGCGAAGAGGTCGCCAACTTTCTGCAGAGTCAATCACTACAGACCTCCAAACTTCATGTGGCCTTCAGATTAGCTCAAGAACAGTGCGCAGAGAGCTTCATGGAATGGGTTTCCATGGTCGAGCAGCTGCATCCAAGCCATACATAACCAAGTGCAATGCAAAGCGTCGGATGCGGTGGTGTAAAGCACGCCGCCACTGGACTCTAGAGCAGTGGAGACGCGTTCTCTGGAGTGACGAATCGCGCTTCTCCATCTGGCAATCTGATGGACGGGTCTGGGTTTGGCGGTTGCCAGGAGAACGGTACTTGTCTGACTGCATTGTGCCAAGTGTAAAGTTTGGTGGAGGGGGGATTATGGTGTGGGGTTGTTTTTCAGGAGCTGGGCTTGGCCCCTTAGTTCCAGTGAAAGGAACTCTGAATGCTTCAGCATACGAAGACATTTTGGACAATTCCATGCTCCCAACTTTGTGGGAACAGTTTGGAGCTGGCCCCTTCCTCTTCCAACATGACTGTGCACCAGTGCACAAAGCAAGGTCCATAAAGACATGGATGACAGAGTCTGGTGTGGATGAACTTGACTGGCCTGCACAGAGTCCTGACCTCAACCCGATAGAACACCTTTGGGATGAATTAGAGCGGAGACTGAGAGCCAGGCCTTCTCGTCCAACATCAGTGTGCGACCTCACAAATGCGCTTCTGGAAGAATGGTCAAAAATTCCCATAAACACACTCCTAAACCTTGTGGACAGCCTTCCCAGAAGAGTTGAAGCTGTTCTAGCTGCAAAGGGTGGACCGACGTCATATTGAACCCTATGGATTAGGAACGGGATGTCACTTAAGCTCATATGTGAGTCAAGGCAGGTGAGCAAATACTTTTGGCAATATAGTGTATCTTTACTGGAAAAATTATCTAGAAATAAGTAAAAATATCTTAAATTGAGTGTATTTACCCTTAATTTAAATAGGTAAATGACATAGTTTGACAATGGAATGATTATTTTTACTCTTAAAATAAGATCATTAGATATAATGCATTTGAAATAAGACAATGCAATTGTGTTTTCTTATTTTAAATGTAAATTGTCTTGTTCCATTGGCAGAAATGTCTGTTTTACCTCCTAATTCAAAGAACAAATGCACTTATTTAGCTTTAGCCTTGACATAAACATTGTTAAAAAGGTAAAAAATCAACACAGATACTTTACTGTACTTCATATTATTAATTAACAAATAAGCAGCAAAAAAAAAAGAAATAATATTTTCATGTAAACTGCAGAGGTTAGGATCTTCAATATTAAATCACAGATATTTGATCCTTACCTTGTAAGCAAAATGAAATGTTACAAGAATTCTGAATTCACAAACTCCCAAAAATACATCTTGAAAGGAGCCAGTAGATATGTTTGCCTCAATACAGAAATATTTCGAACCAATAAAATGGAGTGACATCTATGTCTTAGCCCGAGACGGAAAGGTGAGGCAAAACAAATACTACAGCACCGGTTTTAGCAAGAATACCCTCCATTTCTTAAAAAAAAACAGCAAAAGGATGCAATTTTTGCCCTTGTGGATGGAAAGAGGGTTGCGCAATTCCCCGACCAGATTGATAAGAGTTCAATTTATCAGTTAACTCCAATAGTTGTGAAACTAATCAAGCTGCTACTGCTACTCTGATTAGCTAAAAACTGGACATGGGACACAGGTACAGAATCAGCTCAAAGAATTGTACTGAATGCTGCTCTCTTTTGCAAACACTTTCTACAGGAGCCTTCCTAGATCCATACGTGCAGTTTTAGACAATATCAATATGGCTTATGCTAGGTTCAATTGATCCAGCTAATTGGTCAGTATTTGAGTCAATATCCAATCCAGGTATTATCTATTATTTTAATAAGTAGTTGACATATAAAGCCTAATTTTATTATATTTTAAAAATAAACTCTGAAAGATGAAACTTTATAACGTGCAATTAAACTAGAGCAAAAACACCATTAATGGACTTATTATTGGGGTAACTGTATAGAAGAAATAACTAAAGTGAAAATTTCTAAATACCAAAAATAAATCATCACAGAGCCTGCAAAGAGTGACCGAAGAGTCAAAAAAACTTTTTTTGTTTTACACGGCCTTAAAAGTTCACAACATAATCTTATAGTAAAAAAGATTATTTTTGTTATTTTTCCCTGTATTCCATTAAAGGCTCCATATGATGCAAATGTATGTCATTAAACTATTACAGGCCCACCTTTGTAATATTTCGGGTTAAGCTGGTGTTTTGAGGAGTTGGTAAAGCTAATCCAACTGTTTGAACTGAATATTTCTGTCAGACCGGAGTGGGAGGGAGCAGATGACATTGTCACCATTCCAGGTTTTATGACTTATTTTTTTTTATCTTTTTACATTTGCATTTTTATGTTTAACTTTTGCTTTTAGCACTTTGAGATACTTATATATAAAGTGCCCTATACATTATCTTCACCATTGTTTTTATTTCTATTTTTTTGTTGTTTTACACTATTACCTCATTTTCCATTCATCGTTCTTTACGGCCACTCCCAAATTGAAAATAGCACATGTAACTTCCTCAAAAGAATAATGTTGATCTGTCTCTTAAAGCTACAGTGTGTAATAATTACAGGGATATACAGTCAGAAATGTAATATATTATACATAACTATGTTATTTATCATCATCTACGAGCTCAGCCTCTTAACCTTAATATTTGCGTTGCCTTAGAATTCGTTATTTATAATTACATAAGAGCGGGTCTCGCAGCCATGGAGGCAGACATCTTTGCGCTACGGCAGCGCAGAGCCAACAAACTAGCGATTGCGAGATCGCCAAAACGTCACAACGATGTAGAAAAAATAACGGGTATATTTATTATCTTAAGTCTACATGAAATCTATACCCTACACTGACTAATGAAATACTATCTGTAAAATTATCTAGGTAAACAAACCTCATCACTTGAGAAGGTAGGTGATGCGGACGTCGTGGAAGACATTTTGTCCCGTAACGCTCGCTGTACTGTTGGGGGGGAGAAGCGGTGGGGGGGGGAGATGTTCATGTTGCTGCAGTCTGCAGTCTGACCGCTAGATGTCGCTAAAAGTTACACACTGTAGCTTTAAGCTAAAAAAAAAAAAAAAAAAAAGGATTCTTGGATTAATTAGCCTAGCAGTTTAACACAGACTGAACGACAAACCAGTTTGTCAATTTTCACAAATTTGATCAAGCTAACTCTGCTATACAGTAATAGCTTAAGTGTTACAATAACACCCTGGATAGTATACCGTTGTACTACAAAAAAAAAAAAAAGTGCAACACAAAGAATTCTATCCTCTTTGTGTCATATAAGCAGGCTGACATTTGATTGAGATTAACGACATTTTACTCCGGCCAAAAACACTTAAAAAATCAAATCAGTACATTTGAAAAAAAATACATCACCCATCTGATCAAGCTCAACCCATGAAAATTTGACCTGTTTGGTCTCTAATACTACAGGTTCCTCTAAAATACACCATATATAACACTTTCCTTGTGACAAGTTGCAATTCGAACATTTGACAGATCCAGGAAACGTTTGAAAAATCTTACTGCTGATAATAGTTGGCTTATGGACTAAACTCAGGATGAAGACTTTCTGGTCTCTGAAATAGGGCCCTGATGTACTGTATAACTAGTATGGGGTTCTTTTTCCCCCCTATTTTTTTTCCGGTAAAGGCATTTCAGGTATACCATATAGGCAAGTCTGTTGCCTCCGTCTGTTTTTGAGTAAGAACAACTTTTCCTTTGTTGCTCCTCTGCAGCTCCATTTCATCCTTATGAAGTGTGCCTTTTGACAAAGTTTATCACCATCGGTAGAGCAATTTTACAAACTGTATTCCTTCCCTTTTCTGTTTTTTCTGAAATTTGTTGTTACCCCTCATCCATCCCCCAAAACCAATTATCTCCCCCAGCTTTGCACATTGGTTTATAATCCCCAAGCTTGCCACAGATGAGGCTTTTCTTTCACCATTGCTCATCGTTTTTCAGGATTGCAGAAGAAGGAGAAGAAGAAGATTCGTGTCTTGGGAAGAGCGTGTCTGATGAGACTAGGGGATGAAGAAATGAAGCAATTCGATTAGCGAGGCAAGCATTGGGTTGTAGGTCACAGAGGCGGGCTGAGTTGGACACCGCAGACAAATCAGCCGCTATTAATGGGTTTCCAATTTTAGAGTTGAATTATGCCATCTGTCTGCTAGGCCTCATTCTGTCACTTTGTGGAGGGCTTAGCATCCAAAATGCTTTTTGAGCTCTAATGACTTTTTTGGAAACAAGACAGGGTACCAAAAAGGGGTTTGCGAGGCTTTTCCTGCAAAATGTAAGACTGGAGCAAACTCATATGGAGACAGGAAGCTCTTTCTTATGACCTTTTAAAGGACACTTAAAATAAAAAAAATGTATGCAGAAGCAACATCAAACTTTTTATTCATTCAATATTTGGAATTCCTGCTATAAAGGGTGTTTGTAGTCTCGATTTGTTAAGCAACCTATTCAGTTGGTTCTCTGATTTCCTTCACAGTCTGTGAGTTAATCTTTATATTGTGTTAACATTTATTCTGCATTTGATTCAATCATATCCTTAAAATTAATGTTTAACACTTTTACCTCCTAGCAGCACACACCAGATAAGCCATTTAAATGATGGGTCACACCAAACTTAAAGGCAAAATTGTCTTGATATTTATGGCACAAAAATCTAATGAATCTACAGTAGTGCACTAGAAAAAAAAGACTCTATGCATATTATTCACAAGCTTTAAAAAATTTACATCAACTTTGTAAGATTACAAGCATATATTTCAATAAAGAAATGGTTCCTGACTGACTTGCAAAATGGCCCTTCCCAGTCAAAAGCCAGCCGAATGGTAGCCACTGGCCTTCTACTGGGTGTGAATTTTTTTTTTACTCTGACTCTACCCTTTCACTGAATTACAGGGTCTGACCAAGAGATAATGCTTCTCTTTAGATCTTAATGTCCACAAATCATGACAGAAAGAATACTTTAGTACAAATATTGATGTTTGAAAATGAAATGTAGGGGGCTAGCCAAGGACCAGCAAAGGAAAGTGGGGGAAACTTTGTATGGCTACTACTGTACATGTTGTTGTGAGAGAAGCTCCTTCTTCCATGTTTGTTCTGTACTCTCCTGAACTTGTGTCTACTTTTAACTTTTGGTTTTCTTTTTGCTACTCATTTTTGAAAGCCCGATTTGTGGATTAAAAAAGCTAAAAGTGTCATGGTCTTGGCGCTGATGGTTTGTTTTATCGTTTACTCTTTTCACCTGTCTAATTGTCCCGTCTGTTTATTAGGTTAATCTTGTCCACCTGGTTCCTGCTGCGATTTATGCTGCCTGTTTGCCTACCATCAGTGCCAGATTATCCAAGCTGTTTGGTGAGAGTAACTTTAGCATTCTGATTATTTTTAGGATTTTTTTTTTATCCTGACCTGATTCACCCTTTGGTACTCCTGACCTCAGCTTGGATTCTCCTCTGGTACTTCCTCGGCTCTCTGATCTTCTGGTTGCTTTACCTGGTTCTGCTTCCACTCCAGCTCTGCATATTCCTTCACGGACACTGTTGCTCCGTGGCAGGCGACAACTCTGCTCTTCACTAGGAACTCTGGGGGAAGCACCCGCCGCAAGCTGTGAACAAATCTCCCCTTCGGGTTCAACTCATTCCTCTGGGATTGAACTGAACTCTGAACCAGGTTAGTGGCTTTTGCTTATCATCGTGGCCAGTCTGTGATTCTAAGTCACGATCCTGAGTTCTATTTCTACAGAGGATATGGTTTATCTGCACCAGCTGACAGGCAGCCGCACGAGTGTTGTTGAATAAACGCTTATTTGAAATCATCCAGATCTGTCTAATTTGAATATTGGGTTCAAGATTTCGAGCCCCTGACAAAAGTCCACCTTTGTCAGTAGATTCTTTCATCCAAACTGAATTTTCATACTTATTGAACAGCACAACAAGGGATGTTCAATGCCTCACATATTGTGTTCGAAATTCACCCACCTCCATCCCCTTCTCCGCCATCGCAGCCGAATCGTCCTTCATGACACGACTTCACCTCAACCTCATCAGAGAGTATTAATCCCAGTTGTCACCATCCGTCGTCTCATCGCATTGGTCCGGCAGAAGACCACCATGTTGAGCCCGGTTCTGCCAGAGGTTTCTTCCCAAAGGGGAGTTTTTCCTCTCCACTATCGCTTCATGCTTGCTCATCATGGACAGTTCACGGTACCTGCATCACCGAGCAGGACCTCTATATCCCGAGTCTGAGTGAAGCCCCGGCATCAGCTCCCTCAGTCTTCTAGTCCCACAATTCTGCTCAGCAGATCACCTTGTCAACCAGCTCGGATCAACCACCACCAGTTTCAGGCCGGGGGGAACATCCCTATTCTCATTCATCCATCTACTTATGCATGTTAAAGCATAATTCAGCATGAATGTTCCTGCCGAGGTCTGAGCGCCAAAGACTATACTTTCTTATCAATAAATTCTTCTAATTATTTTTTCTCTCTGTGGCAGTTTTTCAGATTGAAATGTTTTTGAGTGTTCCTTTGTCAAAAGTATAAGGCTTCTGAAAATGGCAGTTATACTGAGATTATATTTAACACAGGGGAATTACGAAATATCTTGTAAAGACAATTATACCACTTTTTTTTTAGTATAAGATTCATTGGAAATAAAATGTATTCTACATATTTTAGAGTTTTATAACCAGAGACAATTTAATTCTACATTTTTTCCCCCCTTCTGCTTCACAGTTATATACTAGTTGGTATTTTATCTATCCTACACTTTCCGTAAAAATTCAAAAAATATCCACTGGACTTGGTTTTCAAGATTTGAAGACGTTTCGCCACCTCTCCAGGAAACTTTCTCAATTCAAATGTCTGGATCCGCAGAGAGTTTGAGTCTTATATGGACAAGGACTTGTATTGCTTGGAAACATGCAAATGGTAACCGATGAATGGGTTGTTTAGTTCCATCGTTAGCCTGTAATATCTGAACCTGTCTATGATTCTAGGGGTCGGTCGTTAAAGGGGGGATTGCCGTTAAGGGGGGGATTGTCTCCTGTAATACCTGAAACCTGTCTATGATTGTTAAGGGTCGGTCATTAAGGAGGTATTGTTCACCGGCTGGAGCGGGTAGGTCCCTCGTTCCTCTGTGATGGGGTGGGGGGTTTGGTGATATCTGGAAGGGATCATGTCTATGATTGAATTGTATGTTTTTGGAAGCTGGAATCTGAGTCCACGACCTCTGTTTAAAGTTGGTTTTTCTCTCTCTATCCTACACATTCCTAATAAGAATACTGTGAAATGTTAATCATCTTTCATGGCACTGTAATTATAATCTGGACACAGTTTAGATTTTGTTTAAAAACAGCAAACAATGTAAATGCAGTTTTGCAATTTCCCTCAGACCTTTTTTGATTTACAGCTGTTTAAGGAAAAGGCTGAGGTCTGAAATGCCAACACTTACTAAAGAGACTTTGCACTTGTTGGCATAAAAGACAGGGTGACAGGAAAAGCAAAGCTTTTAGAGTGTGATGTTTGGACGGCAAGATCACTGGAAAAGAGTGGTGTTGAAAAATAAAAAATTCCATAGGTTTCAGACCTAGAGTCCATTTCTGATTTCACATGTTTTTAATCTTGTAAATTATTATCTTGTATATTTTAAAAAGAATATCATATTATATTTATGATGCTTGTTAATACCTGCCAATTAGTACCTGCCTCACTCTTCACCAGTCTGCCTCCTCTTTAAGGGCTGGTTATACTCCCGCAGCAGCGTGTCGCAGTGAGCATGTCGCAGATATTTTTCATTTATGACGAGGCGAAAAAGACCAGAGATCCAGGTGGAAAAAGGGTCCCCGTGTTCTATCTGGTCCATCTTCACGAGTCATTTTCCACAAGGGCGGTCATATAAGCAAAACAAGCCGATACGGTACCAAACAGGAAATAGGCATAGTGTAGAGCAGATGTAACTTTGATAAATCAGAGGCCTCCTGTTTGCAGCACTGTCTGTTTTCACCTACAATTTGGGAGAGGTGCACCAGGGTGTCTGCAGAAGTTGCAGGGGCATATTTGCGTTCACTGCGACACACAGGCAGATGACCTGGTTTCTGAGTATAAACCAGCCTTTAGTGCTTATGATTAGTGATTAAGGGACAGTTTAGTCCAGCATTGCTGTTACCTGTCTGCCTGGCTGATTCTGCTTCCTGGTTCTCTGAGTCTGCCTGATTCCTATTGAACCTGTCATATTAGGTTTTTGTATATCTGACCAATTGATTTTATATGCCCTGCCCTCTCTTCAGGATTCTCCTCTGGATTGTCTCTGGATCTCAGATCACCTTGTTCTGACTCTGGACCGGCTCTTGGATTTGGAATTCGGTTTGTCCCAATGATCATTCTGCCTGTTTCTGCTCTCATGGATCTGACCCTGTGAATTTTCTTTTACCAATGGGTAACTATTAAACAAGGTTACCTCCAAATCTACCTTGACGGATTCAGTAATCCTTCAAAGTTTACCAGTGATGTCAGACTCCAACCGACTTCTTCAGAAACTCTCAAAGTTTTTCCCCTAACTCCTAGAAGGTCAGTGTATTAAAATTAAACATCGGAAACATTTCCTTCTGTTTCTGCCTGGTAACTCGACTGTCTCTTTCCACACATTCCAGTTGCTGACTCTGGTGAATCCCTCCTAACCTGCAGCAGTTCTATATTTAAAAAAACGGTTCAAATGTCAACTATTGTCTCTGTTTGAATTCTGGGTCTTCCATTAATGATCAGAAGTCTGAGTAACCGTGCGGACAGAATTCCCTTCAATGCAGTCTTACTCAAGAGTCGCCAAAAAATTGGAATGTGCTTAGGAGGATGGGCCTCATAGAGTTTGCCTTATTTTTTTAGACTATACCTTGTTCTAGTGCAACCCAACAGAATGAATAAAGACACCAGAGGAAAGGTGTTGAAAGGTTTTTTTACACAATGACTAAAAGTCCAGTTGCCTCAAATTTAAGCCAGTTTTGTAACTAACTAAGAGTTTTTTTTTTTTCAAATAAACTAAGCTAGTTTGGAAACAAAAACAAACCTAAGTACAATTCAGAGACAAACAACTTAATGATCATGTTTTGGACCATGGAAAGAAGCCAGGGTACCCAGAGAGAACCCAGGCATGCAGAGGGAGAAGATGTAAACTCCGAAACTGCCGAAAGATCTTTGGATCAAACTCAGGACCTTCTTATGGCAATACAACAGTGCCAAAACCTGCAGCACCATACAGCTTGAAGATAAATAAATAACAAATAAAAATAAATACATTATGAAAGTTTTTCAAATCACAGGGATTTATTTTTCTACTTTTGAATGAAAAAATATCATGAAGGGAGGGTTTGATAAATGGAGGGATTAACTGGAGCAAGCTAATGAAACTCCATTAAAGAGCCATTCAATTAAAAGGCCTTTTGTTTTCAGCCCTGTCAAAATGTTTGTTTAGTCTCAGCATGACTGTGACGGTAAATATCACCAAGGTCAGCCAGACCCAGGCTTCAGCTTGTCACTATGGGAACAGTATGAGCTGTCATCATGAAAAAGGTTTATGTAAACTGCTTCCTGTTTTCACTTGATGTATCAGTGATGGGACACAAAATAAGAGAAACATTCAGCAGAAAAATCTCCTCTCATGTTTGTTAATGATATGCTGTGAGTTTACACTGTTCTTTCTGTTTTCTGACTTATTTTAAAGATAAACTGTGAAGTTTTACCTTTCTTGCTGTTTTCTAAGATGCATTTTGAAGGAGAAAAAAAATAATTTAAATGATTGGTAATTCTAAACAAACCTCTAATGTATTGAAAAGGAAAAATGGTTGTTTTATTACTATAAAACCAAATCATTCTCAGTGTGATATTGTGTATACTTTCAAAATGGTGTTACTAAAACCCAAAAGCAAAGAAGGGGAAAAGTAAAAATAGAAAAGAGAAGTAATGTAAATCCAATGCGAAGGAAGGGTATATGATATAAGTTGGGTTGGGTGATGTTATTCAAAATATTGATGTATTGCAGATTTACAATGTCTACAATGGCTTTGTAGCAGCAAATTAGTAACTGTAGTGGCAACAAAGAGCTGTTTGCATCTAGTTCACTGCAGGCTTTGTTATTTCGACAGGGTGCTTATGCAATGCTCATTGAATCTATCCCTAACATCAAAAGAATATCCCTCGCTCAATCACCACTCAAACACCCATAACTCAGAAAAAATGTGTGCATTTTTGCATCTAGAGGAGAAACGGGTAAATTGTGAAAGTATGGAGAAAGCAACAGTTGATGAAATTAGTGGGAATCCGCAATTACAAAGGGAAGGGAAACAAATCTGATAGGTTAGTTCCAAAGATAAACTGCCTTAATGGCTCATATGAATGATTTTAAACAACAAGCGACAATTTGCAAAATATTAAGCAAAATCCTCCATCCAGTTTTGTAATTTATCACTTGAAAATAGTCCTGGAATAAAAAGAACATGTACCTTTATAATCCCTCCCCCACCCACCTCACCACCACCACATAGGCTCATTATCTTCTTGCTTTATGATGTTAGGAATGTGTGTTGATTTCCCACTGATTTTCAATAATTTCCTATCTTTTTATGCCTTAACCCGACAATAACCTAACCAATGCCTAAACTCACTTCAGCCTAAACCTGTTGGCAAAGAGGATATGAAATAGGAAAAATGGCCCTCACTCTGATACCAAGACAGAGTGCAAACATTAAACAAAGACAGCATTATGTGAATCAAATAGGAGATTTACAAAGTGATTCAAAATGCCTTTAAGATTAGGGAGTTTATTTATTTTTTATTAATATTTTTTAATAATAAAAAATTTTTTAAAAATTAGTGAGTTCAAAGAAAAAAAAAATTTGGAACATGCTCCTGTTAGCCTTGTGGTTACCAAGGATTCAGAAATCTTCTTATACCTACTGAGAGGGAGATTTTGAAAAAATGTATTAGAATACCTTGCACAATTTATACATCTGTACAAAGTATTTTGCTTCTTTTTATTTTACTATTATGCGTATTTGGAACTTTATTTAATAATTTTTAGGCCTAATCAACACAAGTTCATGGAAGTTATATTGTAATGGCAACATCAAACAAGCTAGTGGTCGCAAAGAAAAGAGGCATCCTGCTCACAACAGCAGACAAGTACATTTACATGGTCTAATGACAGAAACGAAGAGGAAATAAGGAAAATAAATACATTTTAGATTTTTTTGGAAAACCACCACAAGTGAAAAAGAACACTAGACACAACAACGGAGAGCAGCTGGAGTGAGGAGACTGTCCGCCCACCTCTGATAGCAGTTGCACCGGCAGCCCCAACACCTGCAACCCAACCTAACGAGTAACAAGGGCACCCTGCCCATAGCTCAACGTAAGAGCATGGTCCTGCCGAGCAATTGCATCCCTATTTGTGCAGTTTAACATAGCCATAGTATTTTAGAGAGTGTTACTTTGATCTATTTTGATACTGTTATCTTTGTGTGATAGATGTGAAGAACTGGTCAAGTATTGTTAAATGATATAATTATTTCCTTGTGGTTTGCGTGAAAGGATTTTGGAGCTAATAGAGTCACATGTGACATAAACGTAGTGATTCAGTTTCATGCCAACTTACCAAATCTATGCTGTTATAGTATTGTTGTGAAGTTTAATTAATAGCGCCTACTGTATATTCAGCTGAGAACTGATGATGTCTATGTGTTACACATCCTGATTGCGTGCACTAAAATGTATGAAAAATAACGTACTAAATCTTAATCTATTCATTTATTTTACTTTATTGTATTTTAAATAGGCCTATAGGTTCATAGTTCTTTTGTCCAAAAAAAAAAAAAAACAATTTTCACAGCATCCATCGTTCAAAATGACTACCAGCATTGAAGTATAACTTTCCTAGTTGGAAATGTTTTGCTGACAAAGCACCGCAAGAGTTGGACATATGATTACCAGAAAGTTTGTCCTTGCAGCTAACAAATGTAAGCTGCTATATATACTTTAATAAACCAGGCTATGGTGATTTGGCCACCAAATACAGCCAACCTGGTTTATTTTATTTTTTTTTATTATTCTGTAAGTTAGAAATAGCTGATCAAATTGTTGGATGCAAAAAAAAAAAAAAAAAAAAGACATATCTCGGGTTCATTCACCACAACAGTTTTAAAATATTTTACTGGACATTTTTTTTTTTTATCTGTGTATGCATGTCATATTTTGAAATATTTCGATGTAACTTTTCTTAGGCTATATTTTAGCTATCAGGCTGAGCGATTGCTTCTCTAAGTTATTGTCTAAGTATTTTTCTCTTTATTTCAGTGTTGGAGAGAAGCATGAAAGACACATGATTCTGTTCTTTGCAAAAAGAATTTAAGCAACCTTTCATTCAGGTAGAGGAGGTGAGACCATTCCAGTTACTAGACAGAAAAAAGGGACATCTACTTGATCTGAGTAGTGAGTCTCACCAGGGGTCGAGGTACAAAAGTATTGACTGGGTACTGAGCAATAGCAAACCATTCCTCAGCTTTTGGCCTCAGGCAAAAGAGAAAGACAACTTCTTCTGCCTTTTTAAGGCCACAAGGCTTTGTCTCATAAAATTGTCATATAGTAATTTTGTGTTTCAGGCAGCATTATATTGTTTTACTTTCCTTAATGGGCCCTTGGCTGGTCCTCTACAATTACTTTTTAAACATCAATCTTTTTACTAAGGTATTATTTCTGCCATGATTTGTGGACATTAAGATCTAAAGAGAAATGCTATCTCCCTGTAATTCAGTGAAAGGGTTGAGTCAAAGTAAAAAAAAAAATGCACGCCCGGGAGAAGGACGGGGTCACTCCAGTGGCTGGAAGTTTGAGGCGATTCTGCTGGGAGTTGTAGAGAAGTGGGCTGCCATTCAGCTGGTGTTTGATTGGAAAGGGCAATTTTGAATGGCTGCTACTGTTGTAACATTTTTCTGTTCGTTTTGGACTTTTTTTCATAGAGACAACAAGGAGAAAGAGCCCTAAGATCAAAGCCATTTTAAGCTATAATGATTAAATGATTAGTTAATACCAATTACTAATGGAAAACTAGAAGGTAAACTTTTACAAAAGACGTTTCACTAAATGCAGAAAATAATCAAAATTATATTTCTGATTGATTTAAACATCTTGGAATTATTTCCATATTACTTTTAACTCAGGACATATATTAAAGGTCTAAGTAGAGTATGACATAAATGCAACTGACTCTTACCTTTACAGGGAAATTCTTGCTACCACTGGGTTGAACCCTTTTGTCATACTGTAAGCACTGCTTTAATTCTGTAAAATACTGGGAACAAATCTTAGAGTTTATGGTGAATATTTTCATGATAACGTTTCCCAGTTGCTGCAGTTTTAGTGGCTTTACATCCATAATGCATACCACCCTATTCCTGTGACTGTTAAGGCCATTGAAATGAACTATTTGCCATGTTTAAAAAAACATTTTCAGATTATTTGAGTTTTATAACAGCGTTAAACTGTAGGAAATAGTCTGTAGAAGATAAGTGCATTGTGTCATAAAACTACAGTATAATATAAAACAACACTTTAATTCACTGTGGCATTTAAAGCATGATTAATCTGTATTAAAGGGCCCATGTTGAAAACATGTTAGTTACAGTACAGTTACAGTAGTGTAGAACAGTGTGGTCTTCTGCAGCCTATTGCTCCAATAACTTGTACAGTACACTGTGTGATCAGGCACTTTATATTACCTCAAACCAGTCTGCCTAGTTCCCTCAGACATCTCACATCAACAAGGCATTTCCTCTCACACAACTGCTGCAGTCGGTAAATGTAGTTTTGTTTTATAGCATGTTAATAAGGTGCCATTATATCCAAACAGCAGAAACCTTTATTTTTTGTTTAAGTGTATACGACACACCATTACATCATAAAATGTACGATCAATTGTTATTTCAACAATGTAGTATTTGTGAGGTATGTATTGAGTCTTTGAGTCACAGAACTGTAGGAGATCAAAGTACATCAGCTACAGATGTAAAGAAAGTAAAATTCAGATTGCCATTAAGCTTTGCTTCTTATTAAAAAAACAAGGCAGAAACGCATTACTATGCCAAATATGTTCCAGCAACATTGAACATGCAATTTATAGAGTTTACTTTGCAGAAACATTTAGCAGTAACAGTGAGAATATATGGTAGGAGACATTAGTAGTAGTTATCACCTGTGTGTGTGTTGAAGTCAAAACCCTAAAAACTGCGGGTCATGGTTTAATGTGTTCATCTTAGTATGTTCATTCTCTATGCAGCTTTAACCTTCATTTTAGGTCAGCGGTCAGCAACCAGCGGCTTCGGAGCAGCATGCAGCTCTTTAGTGCTCCCTTTATGGCTTCCTGGAGCTTTTTTCAAGAATTTATGAAAATTGATTTTTTGGTTTCTTTATTTTAATATGGTGTGTAGGATGTCAGACAAATATTCATTATGTTTTTCAATGCTGTACACATTTGTATAATAAATACATTTAAACAATAAATGTAAACATTTCTTTTAAAGAAAATTGGGTCATAGCCATAGAGATCAGTGGTCATAGCCTGCAACACAAGTTTCAGCGCTCCACGATGCCAGGCAAACACGAAGGGGAAAAAAAGGAAGATACGTACTGAGAACAGAGGATTCAAAGAAGAATGGACCTAATCATTTGCTTTAATTATCAATGTGGAAGGATTGTCTGCATTTTTGCTTTGTAATGAAAGGTTGTCAAAAAATAAAAAGTGTCATTTGGAAAGGCATTTCCAGGGAAGGCATACTTAATACACAGCCGACCACC
Organism: Cyprinodon diabolis; assembly: GCA_030533445.1. NCBI lineage: Eukaryota > Metazoa > Chordata > Actinopteri > Cyprinodontiformes > Cyprinodontidae > Cyprinodon > Cyprinodon diabolis. Next base: position 33,398,465 of record CM060074.1, on the reverse strand, counting down.
AAGTTGGGAGTGAGAGAAAAAGTGTGATAGCAGAACTTCTGGATAAATTATAAATTATAAGGACTCCCTTGAAAAAGAGATTGTTAATCTCAATGGGACTTTTCCTGGTTAAATAAAGGAATAAATAAAAGAGAGCAAAGATATATTTCAGAAGTGGGTTGCATCTCCAAACTCCACCACTTCTGGTAGTTTTGTTGCCAGCATGAAAAACCGTCCACAGATGGAACAGGTAGTGCTCTTATACAGGTATGTGATCTTTCTTCAATTTTTACCCCAAATTCTCAAAGTCAAAAATAACACCAAGAAACAATGGTGACGGAAGATGTGAGATTTCAGGGTTAGAGATCTCTGCTCTGATGGATGTCAATTCCTGCTTGATTCCTTATGACTCAATCAACTACTCCTAACAGAAACATGTCCACCATAGAAAGATTCCTTTATCATGTGTCTTTAATTTCATCAATGTAACAAAACCTAAACTGTGTGGTGAAGGGCGTTGAAGCGATGAATTCCACTGAGAGCATTCACTGCTCCTCCCTCACCTCATGCTATTTTGTGACATTTGCTCCAGGATAAACATTTAATCATGAATGTTTATTATATACCTAAGGCCACATAATCCTTTTTTTATAGTGGACTATTACGCTTAGAGCCTGTGTTCTCATACAAGGCTTATGGAAGACTTCTACATTTTTGCGGCTCCAGACACTTTTTCTTTTTTTTCTTTGGTCCAATATGGCTCATTGATCAGTTTGGGTTGCGAAGCCCTGATTTTCAGTGATGAAAGGCTCAAACTAGTGACACAAATTTTATTAAAGTTGTTTAAGCTATTTGTAGTAATCGCTCTTTTTTAGGGTCATGTTTAAGTTATTGCTGCAGAAAATTTCCTGAATATTCCGAATATGTCTGAGAAGACCAATTAGAGTGGATCTGAAAGAGCTCTCGCAAAATGACACTAAAGTCCAAGAAAAGACAAAAAAACTTTAACCATCTGTCTGCATGGTTTGAACCATCCTGGTTGAGGTGTAGAGGTAGGGACTACGTTTTTTTTTTTTTTACGTTACTATAACTGCTGTTTTTATGTTGAGCTTGGAAGCCTGTGTGCTCATGAATATAAAAAAATAAGATAAATCTGTCTGTGATCATTTTATTGCTCCTCTGTCAACTGAACATATTTTCAGGAGTTTGGTTGGTCCCTCTGAGAATAGTACAGGCATTCTGTGTGACAGACAGCATAGAGTACAGCTAAATCCCCTATCCCAGCATGCTCTGCTCCTTACTGCCCCACTGACTCATGCTGTGTAGTGTTTTCAGCTGGTTCTGAATCCCACCTGATCAGTCAAATCTGTCATCCCTGAATTTCACATTTTACAGCTATTACAGGATAAAGACATAGCTGCCTGAAAAACAGGAAACTATGGTAAAGATACATGTACAGAAGCAAAAAAATGATTTAATAAATACATTTACAACGTATTGCCATCCTTAGTGGCAATTTTTATTAAAGTTCTCTAAATTTTAAAGTTGATCAGAAAAACTTATTATCAGCACTACTGGAACTCTGCAACAAAGGAAGGACAATATTAAAATGGTCAAAGAAATTACAGCACAAAGGACAAAGAGCCTGTCACGAAACGAGGACAGATGGACCCAGTATTCAGGAGAGACAGTCAGTAGGAAAGGTTTATTAAAATAAAAACAAAACAAAAGCGGAGCTGTGGCTCGCGGACACTGCAGGCAGGGGGTGTGTGTGTGTGTGGGGGGGGGGTACACTCTTACTCTACACAGGTAAGTGACCACGATAAACTGATATGATTATCTGGGTTGGTCACTTACCTGGTTTAACAGTCCAGACCACGAGTGTCCCCAGTGCTGCAGTCCCAGAGGTTATGCTGGAAGCTGATCCTGGTGAGGGATCCAGAACAGACAGGAACAGGCAGGATCCCGATCAGACAGGAACAGAGACAGGTGGCAGGATCCAGGCATGCACAGGCTTCCAGGAGGGTTCAGAGTCAGACTGGGACCAGAAGCATGACCAGGTGGTCACGCACAGGAGCAGACAGGATCAGGTGAAGACAGGCAGGCTCAGTGGAAAAGGGTAGCCGAGACAGGACGTAGGAACCGGAACTTGAAGCAGACTTTAAACTGGTCTCCACCCTGGAGCCAGGCTTACTTAGATAAAAACTGAACCTCCCCCCGTAATGAGCCAAAAACCCAGAGGACTCCGCAGGGGAGGAACAGTGGACGATCAGGAGACGAGACAAACACTAAAACCCTCTTTCCACTGGCTGCTAGGATCCAGGACATGAACCAAATAAAAACTGAACAGAAAGACTGACAGAAAGACAAGCAATGATCTGGCACTGAATGCTCAGGCTGAACTGAATATAAACCAGAGGAAACAGGTGAGAGGAATAAATTATAATAGAGGCTGGGAAGGAAGAGGGCAGGTGAGAGGAATTACTAATTAGGGGAGAGCAAACAGGCCAGATCATGACAGAGCCATGTTTAAAAACATATAGACTGAATGTTAGAGAACGGTGGTGGCATTCTGTAGTTTGAAGACTCAGTGTTATATACTATGCCAAAGAGTTATTTCAAAGCTACGCTAACTATCTTATCTGTTCTCCAATTACATGAATAATTTCTTGAAGTTTCCCTAGTTAATTATTCAGGGACCTTTTTCTTTTCATATGCAGTCATCTGTGTAACATATGGTTCATCTCATCTAAATACACATTGAATTTTCTTCTTCATCAGCTACCACAGCAAAGCCAAAATAACATCATAAAATGTTATGTTTCTAAATTTCTCTGCTTGGACATCTTTGGCTCTCCTGGGGGGGGAAATATCACCTGCTTATGATCATAACAGACAGTGATAGCTGATTGAAGCTTTTTTGAAGCTTCTAAACTTAATTTAAGATATAGTTACTACTTGAGGGGTCAATGACATGGTTTTCACTTAAAACAACTAGTGGTAACAAAAAAAAAAAGCAGTGTTATCTCAGTTTGAAGACCTCTTGAAAATGTGCAGGGTGATCTGAAGAGAAGAAAACCCAGCCAAGCACACTGGATGATGTGGGGAGACTGTGAAAAGAGTATCTCACTGTACCGTTCAATCTCATTAATGTAAGCTTACTCCGTTTAGTCAGGTTGTTTATATGGAGGTATATTGGGGTCATAGAGTCTGTTCAAATGAGAGTTAAACAGTCAGTACAAAAAGAAAAAAATTGTATTTAAGACTGAAAAAAAACGTATTTAAAACTGAAAAAACATGTTTGGAGCTAAAAAAAATGAGTTTTAACATACTTTCTAAATTCAAGTGTTTTTTTTTAGACTTAGACTTAGATGGATTTTATTTTGTCATTTTGTACATACAAGTATAAAAAAAAATTGTTAAGTACAGCCTTGGTAGCAGGTAAGCAGCAGTGATTAAAAACATTGTAATAAAAAAAGGTGACGTAAACATATGTCTGTCCAACGTTCAGTTTTTTTTTTAATAACCCATTTTACATTTGTCAAAGTTTCTATATTCTATATACTGTAAAGAAATAAAGATTTTTTTCCTAATTTCCAAACTGCTCCCCCCTGTGTGTGTGTGTGTGTGTGTGTGTATGTGTAAGTGTGGTCTTGTTTTACCTACAATGTGAGGGAAGTATTTTGTAAAATACCCTACATGTGAGGACTTACAGGTACATATGGGGACATTCAACTGGTCCCTATATGGTAAAGTTCTCTTCTTTGAGTTGGGGTTAGGTTTAGGACTAAGGTGGGAATCCAGTTTAGGTTAGGATTAGATAAATCTTGGTAATAGTTAGGGTAAGGGTCTGGGTTAGGCCATATAAAATGAATGCAAGTCAATGAAATGTCCCCATACGTCATAAAAACAAAGCGGTGTGGGGTGACATGGGGTGTGGAATGAACAAAATGAACACATTTACCTCGGAAATTTAGAAAAATATCTAGAACTACAAAAAAAAAAAAAAAAACCCACATGAATCTGAAAAATAGTTTTTAGCATCTATTTTTAGTTGTAACTTTCTTTTTAAGTTAGAAAAAAAATTCCAGTTTTTTTTTTTGCAGTTTAAATTGAAAATATATTTTTAAAAAACTTAATGGCCCCAATTAAACTCTAAGTGCTTAACGTCACAACTGACCTCAAACGCTGAGCTAATAATGTGGAATCAATTCTACATTCATAAACTTGTATTATTTGTACATGTATGCATGACTTTGTTGTCATCTGGTCTGGAGTACCATGCTGAAGAGGCAAATTCAGCTCTAGAAGGGGAGATTCCTTACTTCAGCTGTAAAAATCTGCTCAGTGTCAAAACTCCTGTCTGTGTTTGCATGTGTGGCGTGTGAGTCTGTGTTATGTGTGCATTTCAGAGTTTGTTTGAGGAACACAATGCAAGCATATGGTGTGTTTATATGTATGTGACTCCAGAGAAGGCAGCAAGGGATTTTGAGGCGTCAGCCTGTCAGAGCTTAAACACAGACAGTGTGTGTACCTCCATCCTTTTGGGGTCCAAAAAACAGTTTTTCTGAAGATCCCAACCTGAATGTGAAATGAATTTTTTAAACCTATAGAGATTTAGCCCAAACTGAGCACCAAAGGTATCTTTCAATGTTTTAAACTAAAACTAGTTCTCACATAGATATATCCACATTAATAGACAAACACATAAACAATGTTGGCCTAGTGGAAGAAAAATATGCAGAGTGACAGAACACACATCTGCTGGGAGACAAGCTTGTTTACACCTGGTCTCACGTGTGTGGGTATGTCTGTGTGTGTCTGTGTACAGCTTGCACAAAGGCCGAAGCTGACATATGTTCTTGCAGATGGTGTTCTACTGTGTGAGGGGGTGTGTGTGTGGGTCTTATTGTTTTTAACATGTGCACTGAAAGTTAAATTTAGCGATACATGTAGAGGAGGATGGCAGTAGCTGGATGGGATTGCAGCAGCTGTGTTAATCCATCCATAAGGGTGCAGAGTTCAGTCAATTCTGGTAAGTTTTAAACTCTGGAGAAAGGTGTGTGTACCTGCATGTGTGGTTATGCATTTGTTATCTTGTGGGGACAATTTCACAGGCAATTGCTTAAGGGTATTGTATTTGTTTGGACCAATAAATGATCCCCATGAGGAGAAGTTCTCTTCTTGGGTTTGGGGTTTGGTTTAACCCAAAGGTGTACATCGAGTTACAGTAAGTTACTTTTAGGGTTGTGTATGTGTTGGTAATGGTTAAGGTTAGGGTGTGCTTTAGGGTTAGGCCATAGAAATGAATGCGTATGAATACAAGTAAATAGAAAGTCCCCACAAGAATATTGTGACACAGCATATCTGTGTGTGTGTTTGTGGTAAATATAGTGTAAAAGCAGATGCATTTACATCTGTGTGCATGTCTGACAGAGCAAAGCTTTGGTTGGTCTTGTAATCTGTTCACTGCAAACAGATGACATAAGGCATTACAGCATTATAAAATAAAGATGACATTTGCTTTTCAACATTCCACTTGTTTACATCAGTTATGCCCCATTGCATCAGTCATATGGGTGTTCTCATTCCATACAAAGATTTCACAACATTAATGCCTATTGTTTCATATGGTACCTTAGTGCATACAAAATTGCATACAGTTAAATTTGAATGTTTTAGAAAAGATTTTTAAAACTAAAATTGAAATCAAAAATTGGGACAATTAAAGAGTCATCTTTGATTAGTTGATAAAAGTGAAAGACATATTGAGCTTGTCATTATTAAAAAAGACTTCCTAAATATGATTTATTTTTGTTTACAACTTTTTTCTGTGGCATTGCTCTTAATTTTATGTAACCTTAAGTATGAACTATAACAATTTTGTTTGCATCTGTTGATTTTTTTTGGTTGTTGCTCACATACAACTTATATCTTATGACAAAGGTATAAACAAAAGTAGATTTACAAAAAAGTGTTGTTTTTTTTTGTTTCCATGAAGTGGTTGATTGGTTGTAAATAAATGTGAAATTGAATTTTAAGACTCAAAACAATTCTGAGCGGTGCTTCAGAGGTTCAAATGTCAACCCTCGAGGATGTACGATCTATAGTCAGCCAACTGCATGGCAATGCTTAAAGAGTCATTTCAAGAAGAGTCATTTCAAAAGCTGTAGAAAGTCAGAGCAGGCAGCTGTTGTATTGGGTATATGGAGCTATGCTGTCACTTGTGAACAGCCATGACAAGACTAATGTGGCTTTACTGCATCCCAGACATGTGATGCAGTAAAGTAGTGAACAGAGTAAAAGCAGACACAATGGGACATTCATGCTTTATAGTCTTGATTCATTTATACAAATTAAAACATATACATTCAATTATTAGTCAAGGTGTATTTTTTTTCTCTCTGTACAATTTCATACCTCTTGAGTCCAGTATTTAACCTAGAAGCATTTAGCTAACTGCAAGCTGTATTTTTTAAAGGTATTGGATCATTGTGGATTTTTTAAAAATTGCTTGACCTTAAAAATTCTCATCTTCTATAGAAATCTTAAACAATGTCTGTGTTTATCTCAGCAAACTTAATCCCTGTATTGAGTATCTATACAGAGAACCTCCTCACCCATTTCAGGAAAATAATTCCTCACAATAAAAGCAGCTTTTAAGCAGCTGGGTTGGAGGTCTCCATTTCTATCAGCCTCTTCTATTTCCTGATTCTTTTCTGAAATTTCCAGACAGAATCGGTCCCTAACCCCAAACAGACTGAACTGTCTTTTTTTTTTTCCATTATGCTTTTAGGATTGCTTTTACAAGTTAGCCAATTACAAACCTCTTAACCCCATCTTTTCCTTTTTTTTCTCTATAACAATGTAGGCTTGTGTCATCCTGAACAAGCTTTGTGCACACATACAGAGGGACATGGGAGCTCCATCCAAATAGCTCAGGTCAAACCATGGTCTGTGATAAAGGTACTAAAAAGTATTTTTATCACATAGTTTTTGATTTAAAATCTGACTAGCTTAATTAATCAATAACAGATGCTTGTGTTTCAGACTGTTACAATTGCAGATGGTTTGGGTTTGGGCTTTAGTCTCTTTATTTTTTTTTTTTATAATAGTCAATAAACAGCATCACACAGATCAAAGAGGACAGCAGACTGGTCAGAGCGAGGGAAAATGAAAATAAGTTTAAAGCAGCTTGAGGTATAAGAATCACTTTTATACTTTGAACATCCCTTAGAATGCAATTTTCCTGAAAAGGAGAAAGGCATAACTGCAAACAGAGCAAGACATGACTGTCAACCTAAAGTGACTGAGAAGCAGTGAAGAGGTTAATTGAAACCCTCAGGTGGAAGAATCTTACGACAGCACTAATACTGGTTTTTGTACTCCAAGGTCAATAGGGATCAGAACAACAAAAAATGTGTATCCTGCAGGGAAAAAACGTAAAAAGTAACCCTGCATGTGACCCTAAACCCGCAGTCTCAACTGTGACGCAAAGGCGTGGCAGCATCATACTATGAAGATAGTTTTCTCATTTGCAACAAAGAATAGGTAAAGATTTTAGTGTCTAGATCTGCAAACTTTAAGCGACACATTCCTACAGAAATGCAGGTGTAAGTACAGTTAAAAGTGTTTCTAAATGGACTTTCAGTGAATCAGAATCAGCTTTATTTGCCAGATACTGTATGTGTAAACAGGAATTTGACTCAAGGGTGTAAAAATCCAGTACTGTAAATAAATGTCTCACTTCTCAGATTGTCTCACTTCTTAGATGGGCCAATAAGGTAAGGGGGTATATAATTGGGCATGTACAGTGATAGTGATTAATTCAAGGATTGTCGGCTGTTCAGCTAATACAGATGAACAATATCTGTGGTGTGGCTGTTTTTGATAACATTGAAAATGTGGGGAAATAGAGAAAGTAATGTTTTGGCCACAACAGTAGTAGATTTACAAACTTTATTTCTGTGATTATGATGATTTCCCACTTACAGCTCATTAAAACAAGACATTTGGGATTAGAAGAATACACCAAACCAGTAAAAAAATAAAAATAAATAAAAAGTTGGCTTAACATAATGTATGTATTATAAGATACAAGATACTTCTAATCTGACAAATTACCCTCATCAGAACTTATTCTGATTTATTTGAATTTATTAAATAAGGCTGTACAAAGGAAGGGAAATATAAACCTTAATAAAACCTTAATAAAACAAATAGTGGACAATTCACAATGTAAATTACCCCTGCACAAAACTCAAAAGGGTATTTTGTTTATATGTTGACACATAGACATTTTTTTTATTTTTTATTTTTGTCAAGTGTAAACAGAAAAAAACGCCCTGTGTTGATTGAACCCCCACATATTTGATAATAACACTTCTTAGGGTTCAAATTCTTCAAATTTGAATTAACAGAATTGAAATAGTTACATATTTAAAACTGAAACAGTTTTTGTTTTTGTTTTTTTTTACTCACAAGATGGTCAAATTTTAAGACTAAGACTCATTATGAGTTCTGAATATCAAATGGCTTATGAGAGTTTAGCTCCAAGACTTACAGAAGATGTGTTTCTTCACTGTTAGCAACCCTAAAAGCATGAAGATATACCATTTTGAAAATGTGCCTCCTTGAGTTGATTATTGAAATTTGGTAAATTACAAGAAGTTGGCACTGTAACAGATATGATTACTCAAAACAACCATGTCACTAACAATGTGAAACATAAATAGCTGACATTCAAGGAGGCATTAATTACTAGAAATATACCTCATAATTCACTCTATTAATGTCATAGTGCTTTACCAAAGAGTTGGGAAGTTTCCCTTTCCGTGTAAAACAACAGGAAACTAACAAAATGGAGCCGTGTCCAGACTGCACTCCATTGAAGACCATGAAGAAGTGGGAGGAGCTTTTATTTTTTCCCCTCCCTTTTCCTCTTTACACAGAAGCCCAGCAAAGCCTTGTTTTTGTTTAGAAAACATGCAAATTCAAAGTTTGTGTTATGAAATGGACCCGTTCGTCCATTTCAATTTGCATGTTTTCTAAACAAAAACCAGGCTTTGTTGGGCTTCTGTTTAAAGCCTCGAACTCAACGCTATTCCTGACATTTTGAATTGAAAAAGCTTCCTGAATGGGAAGCGAAAAGTCTTCAAATTTGGAAACAAGGTCTAGTGGATTGTTTTTTAACTTTTATGGATGAACTCTGAATTGTTAACTCTTTAATTTTTGCTGTTTTTATCAACAAAGATTTGTTTTTTATAACTTCTTTTTGGATTTTGTTTCTTCTATGCTAAGCAGCATGTTTAGACAAAAGCTCTGAAAGTAAAGTTGTTGTTTAAAATCTAGGCTTTAATTTTTAGCAACACTTGTGAGAGTTGATTTGAACTCGGTTTGCAATACTGGTTCATTCTATTTATTTTATGCCAGATTCTGTCTGTTGATGGCATACATTCTGGAATATTTTTTTTCTCTGTGCAAGCTTTCTTATTTTAGTTTTGAAGATGATGTGACAGCACCATAATGGTATCACGTTGAAAACCTGATAATGTTGAATGTGATGTTTATCCTAATAAGATGTTAAAAGTGAAACCTAATCCTAATCGCCCATTCTATGTTCATTGCATCTGTACCCTCCTGTCACGCTATGCCTCTTTCTTCTTTCCTTCCATCCTCCCCCATTTTTTTCTTCCCTCCAATCTGCTCCTCCCAGCATGCATATCTTCCACAGATGGCTCCCTTCTCCTTCATTCCATGCTCTGCAGGTGGAGGAGAAGGAGAGGAAATAAACATTTGTTGGTGAGAAAGAAGATCAAGAGGAAGCGTTTCAGTCTTAGTTTTGACCGACCAAGTTTTATCATCAACATTTTCGCATAAAGATAATTGGGTTAGGAAGCTTCAACAGTCCAAAAGTCTAATGGGGTTCATGTCAAAGGTACCATTTCTGCTTATAGAATAATAAATTCTATTCAGTTTATTTATATAGCGTTACTTAACAACGCATGTCATCTTAAGATACTTTACAGAGACAACCAGATCATAAAGTCAGATTGTTTAAAAGTTTTCTATCTAAGTAAAACCAGCTGATTGCATTGACTTCATAAATGTTTAATAATGAATTAATGTATAAAAGTTCAATGTTGCTTTTTTGAAAAGCAATCACAAGAACTACTACTCTGTTTTAAGAGTATTGTAAGTATATGCTGTTTTTTCTATTCATTTTTGTTGCTGTTGTTTTTCGAATGCTCTTAAAAGATCAAAACTTTTTTAACAATAAATGAACAGACTAGAAGCACAGAGACTTGTTTAAGTGTAGTATTTATATTTGCCTGTTAGTTTTCAGCACTTTAATTGAGATTTATTGCTTATAACTTGTTGATTTTCCTCTCCATCTAGTGTCTGTTGGGATCTGGGGATTTACCACCTTCCACCAGCAGAGTGCGCCGTGGGTCTCCTGGGCTGGAGCCCTCCAGCACACCTGAGACGCATCTACTCATCAGGAGACCTTCCCTTTATAAGCAGCTGCCAGACCTTCCTTCAAGGCCGCAGTGTTGACCTTAGTTTGGTTAGCAACCTGAGCCTCTGTTACCTGAAACAATCTAAGTTGTCTCTAAGTGAGAAAACTGGTTCTAACCTTCCTCTGTCTTTGCTCACAGGAAACCTGTCTCAAGCCTGAAGCTCTGGGTGAGCTTAACCTGCCTTCCAGCCCTGGTGAGCCAAACCTGAAGATTCCTTTTTGGATTTCCCCTGCTGCTCTCTGTGAAGAGCTGGAAACTCTGATCAAGGTCTGCCATTCAAAGTCAGAAGCTAGACGCTGCAGCTGCTTGTGTACTCTGCTGAACCAACAGTCTCTGGACCCAACGGTTCCCTCTCTCACAAGAGAAGCCTGGACCCCGTCAAGGTAGAATCAGAATAATCTAAAAGGACTCTTTAATCATCTGTCTGCCCAGCTAATCAAACTATCATCTCTGCAGACTTCAGTGAACCCAACCCGGACCTGTTCCAGATCCTGTTCATGTTTTTGTGTCAACATCTTAAATAAACTCTGTTAAACTTTTACCCAGCCTCCGTTGTGTTCTGCATGTGGGTTTGAATTAAAACCAATCATGACAGTGTCAGATTTGGACCCATTATGAATTTCGAGAAGCCCCGATCAAAATGGTTCAACCTAAAAGCTTTCCATTCACTTTTTTTATTTCTACTTTAATGTAACTAATCTAAGGAAAACAGAAGCCTCTGAATGAACCCTCTCAATATATGGAGGGCTCTTATTGTTGGGATCCAGTGGTTTGCCCTCCAGAGGGCGACGTGGATCCCTTCCTGTGCGCTTCTGTTTCTGTTGGTATCCAGGGGTTTGCCCTCCAGAGGGTGATGTGGATCCCTTTTCTGTGTGTTTTCTGTTATCTGTTAGGATCCAGAGGTTTGCCCACCAGAGGGCGCCGTGGATCCATGCCTGGGGAGCTTGGGTTCAGCATGGACAGCTGTTTCCCATCAGCTCATTAAGAGCTCTCCCTATTTAAGCTGGTTGAGAGCTCCACTCTGAGCCGGATTGTTTGGTTAAGCAAGCCTGAGCCACCCTGCCTGTCTGAACCTCTGTCTGAACCTGAGAACCTGAAGGTTTGTTAACCTGTACCAGAACCTAACCTGCTCTGTCCTCTCTGCCTCCCAGGAGGAACCCTGTGTCTATCCAATAAAATATTGGACTTTAATCCTGCCTATGTGTCTGGAGTTCTGCATCTGGGCTAGAAAACCTGCCACATCATGACAGAACAATCCGGCCAACAGACTAGCCCAGCAGACCCAACGGAGGCATTCCTCAGGATGTATGAGGGGGAACCAACTAACTCCACGGAACCACACTGGACGGTTTCGTTCTGTCGATGGCAGAAGATTGTGGACCGTCCGGAGACCCCTGAGCCCGCTCTGAGCAGTCTGGAGACCCCTGAGCCCGCTCTGAGACGTCCGCCACCGCCCTGGCAGGTGGCCTGGAGTCGACATTATGAGGAGTTGGTGGCCTCCTTAGCTCCTGAGCCTGCTCTGAGCCGTCTAGAGACCCCTGAGCCTGCTCTGAGCCGTCTGGAGACCCCTGAGCCCGCTCTGAGCCGTCTGGAGACCCCTGAGTCGTCCGCCATCATCCTGCTGGGTGGAGTGGCGCCGGCGTAATGAGGAGTTGGATCGCAAATGGGAGATGGCGTGTCGTCGACGAGATGAGGAGTGGGATCGCGAAAGGCAGGAGATTTGGAGCCATCTGAAGACCCCTGAGCCTGCTCTTTGTCATCCAGAGACTCCTGAATCGGATCCACAGTCGGTGGTTTCCGGTGTTCCGGATTCGGAACCGCAAGCGCCAGCCTCCTGTGTTCCTGTGGAGCCAAAGTCTGTGGTTTCCTCTGTTCCTGTTCCGGAGCCGCAATCGGCGGCCTCCTGCGTTCCTGTGGAGCCACAGTCGGTGGCCTCCTCTGTTCCTGATCCGGAGCCGCAATCGGCAGCCTCCTGTGTTCCTGTGGAGCCACAGTCGGTGGCCTCCTCTGCTCCTGATGTGGAGCCGCAATCGGCAGCCCCTTCAGTTCCTGATTCGGAGCCGCAGTGGGCGGCCCTGTGTGAGCCTGTTGCAGAGCAGCAGAAGCGGAGGTGGCGTCCTCCTCGGATCTTCCTGCTGGAGTGGAGGCGGCGCCCTCCTCGGAGCTTCCTGCTGGAGCGGAGGCGGCGTCCTCCTCGGAGCTTCCTGCTGGAGCGGGGGCGGCGTCCTCCTCTGAGCTTCCTGCAGAAGCTGGGATGCCGTTCTCCTCCGGGGCCTTTGCAGCTTCTGAGACTCCGGTCCCGCGGCCGGCCTCCGGAGCATCTGTTTCAGCTCCGTTTCCACGGCCGGCCATCTTAGACTCTGCCCTGCTGCCGGTCCCACGGCCGGCCATCTGAGAATCTGTCTTGCCTCCGGCCCCACGGCCGGTCACCTGAGACTCTGCCCTGCTGCCGGTCCCATGGCCGGCCACCTGAGACTCTGTCTTGCCTCCGGCCCCACGCCCGACCACCTGAGATTTTCCCTGTCCTCGCCCACCCTGGGTGGGTTGTTTTGATTTCTGGTCCCTGTTCTGTTTCTGTGCCTGGCCCTCCTTGCCTGTTTCCCCCTCCGCCCGCCCTGGGTGGGTTGTTTTTGTTTCTGGTTTTTTGTTTTTGGGCGTCTGGTATCCGCCCTTAAGAGGGGGGGGGTACGGTTGGGATCCAGTGGTTTGCCCTCCAGAGGGCAATGTGGATCCCTTTTCTGTGTGTTTTCTGTTATCTGTTAGGATCCAGAGGTTTGCCCACCAGAGGGCGCCGTGGATCCATGCCTGGGGAGCTTGGGTTCAGCATGGACAGCTGTTTCCCATCAGCTCATTAAGAGCTCTCCCTATTTAAGCTGGTTGAGAGCTCCACTCTGAGCCGGATTGTTTGGTTAAGCAAGCCTGAGCCACCCTGCCTGTCTGAACCTCTGTCTGAACCTGAGAACCTGAAGGTTTGTTAACCTGTTAACCTGTACCAGAACCTAACCTGCTCTGTCCTCTCTGCCTCCCAGGAGGAACCCTGTGTCTATCCAATAAAATATTGGACTTTAATCCTGCCTGTGTGTCTGGAGTTCTGCATCTGGGCTAGAAAACCTGCCACATCATGACACTTATAGTTGGAAAATACCAGTAAAAAAAATAGATAAAAATAAACGGAAACCAGATACACATCTGATTACAATAAAAAATCTTCTTGAAGATAAGTGTACATGTCTCAGCAGGAAATCGAGGTTTATTAATGATGGCTGCATTCCAGTTAGTAAAAGGTCAACATATACTGCTGTTGATTTCTACACCAAAGAAATGAGCCCTGCAATTACTAGCTATGGAAAATCCTCTTATATAACAGTTAAAATTTGTAATTAAAGTGTCACTTTTTTTATTGCATCTGTTTGAATAGACCTTCCATGTGTATTTGGGTTATATTTGAGTATATTTAAACTTAATATTGATTGTCATGCTACTTTCTTCAGCTAGCAAAAAAGAAAATGCTATTTTTAACTTTAGATTATGTGTCACACATTAGTGAAAAATACATTAGAATGCCATCATCATTAGAATGAGGATAGTTTCTAACTAAACTTTTAAAGCGTTTTCTACATACCTCCACTTAAATGTTAGGCGGGCAGTTGAATCTGTTTATGCAAACTAGGTTTATACTGTGTAATAACCTAATGAGAACAAGAAAGATTTTTGCTAGCACCAATCAATCTCCTCCATTTCAATCCAATCCAGTCCACTTTATTTATATATACATTTAACAACAATGTTTCCACACACACCCCCACGAAAAACACACACCCACACACACCCAAAATAAGTAAGAGTATCAAATAAATAAATAAATAAAAAGGAACACAAAAGACAACAGAATCACCCTGTGTTTAAAGACAAAGAATAAAAGTGAGTCTTAAGTTTTCCAAGGCTCTGTCCCCTCTGGTTTTAAGCTTCATCTTAGTCACTATTAGCTAAAAATGGCCCTCAGACTTCAGAGCATGTGCCGGAGAGTAAATCTGGAGGAGGTTGGTAATATATTGAGAAGCCATCCCATTCAAACCTCGAAATACTTGGAATCAGATTAATAACCTATTTTTGGTGTTTATCTATTCTTGTTTTACTTAAATTTTATTTTCACTTGTTAAAGGACAGATTTCAAATGTAAGAAAGTAATAAACTTAAATCAAAACCTTCTTAAAAAGTAGGAACGATTAACGAAAAAGGGAAAGATTTGGAAGAAAAAAGCAACTTCTATGCTTTTTAAAATACCAAACCATAATACAGGGAATTGTGATGCAGTGGGAGGATGAAACAAAAGAACATGTTAAATCAATTTGGTAAATGGCATGTATTGTATAGTGCTTTAAAGTCCAAGGACACTCAAGTGTTTCACACTTCAATTGGTCATTGACCCATTCATAAACACATTGATATATACCTATACAAAATTGTACCACCTTGTTGCTGAAGATGTCGTAGAAGTAGTAGACATATATTTCATCTTTTTAATAATTAATCATTTCAGAAGAGCTAATATGTTAAGTGTGATATGACTATAGGAACTTGGGGTAGGTTTGCATAAGTTCCCAAACCTCTACAGTACCTATTCCTTTTGAGCTCTATTAGCCTGTATTGAAATGTAAACGTTGCTGAAGGAAACAGAATAAAAAATAAACTGGTAAAAAAAAAAAAAAAAAGGTTTAGAACATACAATTGAAATTATTGTTGGGGAATCAAACTTATTCTCATAGTTTTTTAGACAGTTTACTAAAATATCCACCCCTGGAACTAAAAATAATTCTCCTAAAGTAAATTTTCCCAGAATATAGAGGTGTCACATTATTATACATTTAGCTTTTACATAGCAGCTGTTAAGCAGAGAAAAATTGCTTGCATACTGTAACACTTTTTTGCACTGATCTATAGCTAAGCCTACTTCACTATTGTGGAGGACAGTGAGGTAACACATAAGATTATGTCATGTCTAAATGAAACCACATGCTTTTCATTTTGTTTAGTTTTTTGTTGCTCCATCATTTTTTTCTTGCAGCCAAATGCTGTCATCACATTGAAGAAATGCCAACATGTTTTCTCCACATGTCTGAATATTGCTGCTTCTGTTTCTCTAAAGAATGCAAACCATTCTGTTTAACACATCTCAAGTTGGTAAAAACTCAAATTTACACTGAGAAAACAACGGCATTGACATTGCAATCCAAGTCTTTCTTATAAGCAAAAACAATTTAATGCAGCTGGACTGAAAATGTACCACAGAAAAAAGCTTCAGCAACCTTTCTTTTGCTGCTTCTTTTATCTGTGGGCTGACATGTTAACAGTCCAGATGGTTGACAATTCATCTCTGACACCATCCCTCCATCAATCTCTCCGTCTGACAGATGATCCTGGCTGCTGCTCGTGACACGTTGCTCCACGGAGGCTCCAACTCAGATGCAGCACAGACACTTGCTTCATTATATTCTGCAGACACATTCACAAATACACTGATCACAAACTGTATGCGATAAACATAACACTGACAAAAGAGTGGCCTCATTTTTATTTGTCCCTTAGTTTACATATTTTAGTTTTAGTAAATCCCACAAAGAAAAAACTCACAGTACAAGTTGGAGGAAGCTCTTAAACATGGCCTCATTAACCTAAAAGGGACTAATTATATGTTGGTCCCTCACTGACCTCTTGTCATTTTCTTTATTTCCCCTGACGCCCAGAAAATCACTGCAGCATTCTACAGCAGAAATGATCTATGTAATTACTAGGTGCATAATATAAAAACAATAAACTCACAACAGCTTTGCTGTAGGTTTGTGAACAAATCTAAAAACAGTAAATAAAAATGTTGAGAAAAAAAAGCAGTCAAAAGATATTGATTTGTCAGAGCTTTAAGGATTTTTTAAACCTACAAAATGAACAATCATTAAGAATATATACATTTACTGTACACTATAAAAAATGTGTTCTGGTAAAAGAATATAAAAATCTGAAACTATTATCCACCTGCTCGATCCAGATCATCACTGATTACATTTAACTGCAGGCTAATGCTAGATTAACACTAAGTGTTGGGATCTGGGGATTTACCACCTTCCTCCAGCAGAGTGCGCCGTGGGTCTCCTGGGCTGTAGCCCTCCAGCACACCTGAGACACATCTACTCATCAGGAGACCTTCCCTTTATAAGCAGCTGCCTGACCTTCCTTCAACGCCGCAGTGTTGACCTTAGTTTGGTTAGCAACCTGAGCCTCTGTTACCTGAAACAATCTAAGTTGTCCCTAAGTGAGAAAACTGGTTCTAACCTTCCTCTGTCTTTGCTCACAGGAAACCTGTCTCAAGCCTGAAGCTCTGGGTGAGCTTAACCTGCCTACCAGCCCTGGTGAGCCAAACCTGAAGATTCCTTTTTGGATTTCCCCTGCTGCTCTCTGAGAAGAGCTTGAAACTCTGATCAAGGTCTGCCATTCAAAGTGAGAAGCTAGACCCTGCAGCTGCTTGTGTACTCTGCTGAACCAACAGTCTCTGGACCCAACGGTTCCCTCTCTCACAAGAGAAGCCTGGACCCCGTCAAGGTAGAATCAGAATTAACTAAAAGGACTCTTTAATCATCTGCCTGCCCAGTTAATCAAACTATCATCTCTGCAGACTTCAGGGAACCCAACCCGGACCAGTTCCAGATCCAGTTCATGTCTTTTTGTGTCAACATCTTAAATAAACTCTGTTAAACTTTTACCCAGCCTCCGTTGTGTTCTGCATCTGGTTTTGATATAAAACCAATCATGACACTAAGGGTACCGCTTTAGCTAATTAGAAGGCTGATGAATGAGAGTCCAGAGGTGACTGTGAACATGGGTTGCGACCTCACATATGGGGAACCTAAAGCAGCGTTTACCAAATTGTATCCTTTCAGATACTCACCAAAAACAGACCTTAACATTCTGGACCAGCTTTACTGTATCGGCACAGAAGCGTATATCGAAGTAGAAGCTCCATATCCAAGCATTTCCCACACGTCTCTATGTACAGTAGCTAATCCTGACCATCAGACTTCTAATTTGCAAGAAAAAAACAAAAACAAACCAACACCAGAGCAGTACAGGTTTGTAGTGAGGAATTTCATCTGCTCTACACGACTGTTTTGCTCACACAGACTGTAGAATATTTAGAGGGGACACAGATTTGGAGGAATATAAAACATCTGATAAGTCTTTTGTCTATTTCTGTATTGATGCCATGCTCCCCACAAAGTCCATCAAAGTTTTCCCAAATCTGAAACCCTGACACTGAAGTTTTTGTCACAGTTTGTCTTGTAATATGCTGATCCTGGTTAAGCAACATAACTTTTCAATTCTTCAACAGGCCTCATGTGATAAATATAAAGAGATCGGGAAATTCCACACTACTCTTGAACCTGGCTTCATAATTATGGACTCCCCTCACTCATGGCTACTCTTCCCTTTACTTTAGTAAAAGTGTTTGGGGATGTTTCTGTTTTGGTGCGTGTTATATCAAACAATGATCAGAATTACTTTAGATAGATGATGAAAAAACAGTGTTGCTAAGAAAACAAACCATTCCTGAACACTAGTAAGACTAAGAAAGGCAGAAACACTTCTCTCCTCTTACACAGGAGGGTGATAAAGCATGTGGAAAACATAAAGTTGTTGAGTAAACACATGACATCTAAACTGACATGATCACTGAACACATCAAAATTGTAAAAATAAGTCATTTTCAAATCAGGACTACAGCCTTCTGAAAAACAGCTATGAAAGAAAAAAACGTACAGAAGTGTCTTGCAGAGCAAAAACCTATCCCGGTTTTGGTTCTGTTTAATTTTTCCTTTTCGTTTTCATTGGTTTCATTTCCATTTTGTTTTATTCTAGTCGTTATCATGATCTACCCTGATAGCTGACCTTAATTGCTTACTTCATTCACCTGCCGTTCTCTCCCTGCTCCCTCATTATCACTTATCTTATTCACCTGCTCCCTCTGCTATATAAACAGTTTAGCCCAGCTATCAGGGCCAGACGTGGCATCAGGGTCATTGCTTGTTTGTTTATGCCTGTTAGTTTGTCAGTTTCGTTAGTTTGGTTTATTCCAAGGTTCATGTCTTTGTTCCCGGCGGCCAGTGGAGGTTTTGGCGTTTGTCTTGTCTTCTGATCATGTCCCAGCACTCCTCCGCCGAGCCCTCAGTGTTTTGGCTCAGCATGCGGGGGAGCTCGGTTTCTGGCCCTTCTCCAAGGAGCCCTCAATATTTTGGATCCGAATGCGAGGGAGGTCAGTTTTAAGTCCCATAAGCCTGGCTTCAAAAGGTGGAGACCAGTTTAAAGTTTCTGCAATTATCCTGATCCCATGCCTTGTCTCCTTCTCATTGAATGCCTTGATCAGATGATAGAGGGGAAAAAAGCAGGGTATGATCAAACCCTTGCCTGTCTGGTAAGCTTTTATCTTAGGTTCCTGATTCATCTGCAACTAACAATCCTCCCAGACCCCTCTACCCCCTCGGCAGAAAACCTTACCACTCAAGTAAGCCTATCTGCAACCATTACTTCCATGGAGGTTGTGATTATTCTGTGATTATCCAGTTCATGAACCATTTCGTCCTGAATGCCGCAGTAATCTTACCATAATTCTAAGAATATTCTTAAAACATTTTTGAGTCTTCAGAGTGATGTTCTTGCATTTGGATCAGACATCTAGCCAAAACAATGACTATTGTTTTTGTCAAGGATTTGAGGAGAGGTATTGTGATTTCTTTAGAGGTTGTATTCCATGCTTTCAGGCTGCAAAGTACTTTGAAAGAGGGGGATAGTGAAATATTATTTTGATAGATCAATGATTATTTCCTTCCAGATATTTGGAGTTTTTAAAATGGACCCAGAATGCATGAAGGTGGTCATCATTAGAGCTAAGTATTAGTGCAGCCAAGTATCTGATTTCTGAGTCCCATGAGGTTCATCCTATATTGTTTGGGATGGGTTCTGTGAATGACTTTTCAGTCTATTACTTGTATCCTGGAGCTATTTCACTGCATAGATAATACCACAAACCTTGTTATAGAACTTATTGTCTATTTGAGAATTGTGAGCATTTTTATTCACTAATACAAGTACAAGGTGTATCATTGTCAGTGGCTATTAGTTTATACAATATTACTATAATATAATAGAATATCCACTATAATATTTAGACTTAGAGACTTAGACTGACTTTATTGTCATTTTGTACACACAGAGTGTATACAAAAAGAAATTTCATTCAGTACAGCTCTCAAGACATTTCCATTTCTAAAGTGCAGCAGTAATGAAATGTAAGAAGCAGTGATAAAATGTAAACATGGTGATCAATATATAATTATAGTGGAGGATTGAATATATGTGCATTGCTCTCAACACCAACAAATATCTGCCTCAGAATTCTTTTGTTGTGAATCTGATAGAGCTGTTTCCATTTATTTCCTATTTGCTAGGATTTTCTTCAACTAGAAATAATACCAAAACAAAATTCTACACAGATTGCTCTTCGATCTGCAACCTGGAGAGTAGCTAAGACATACCATGAATGAGAAGTTAACCTGGAAGAAACACAACAAAAATTTTCCCTAGGAGGAAATACCTTGCTCTATTTTTGAGTAATTCTTTCAGCTGTGATTACATCATGTGTGAACCCTTTAACCAAGAGACAGCGAAAGCCAAGCTTGATGGAAAATTTAATATACACAGAAAAAAACATATATTTGTTTAAAAGGCTTTAAAGGAAAAATTGCGGAGAATTGTTGGTCTATCTGAAAAGAAAGAATAACATACAGATTTTTTTTCTATCCATTAAAGGTGTGTATTAGAGCAATAATGAGTTGGGATTTTTCCAAGTATTTTATAGTAAAAATCAAGTTGATGTGTTGCTATTGTCATGATATTGGCACTGACAGCTATATGATGTCATTACATAAGGACAGGTCTGGGTGGGACCAATAACTACTTACAATGTGTCCTGCTGCAGTGACTGTCTTAGTCATATCTGGTAGTTCTAATCCAACGTTCATTGCTAAATGTAGAATGTTCTCAACAAAACCCATCGAATAATCTGATAAGAGACCAGTTTATCATCTACAAGCACAACCACACATGACAGTTGGGGGGTGGGACTTACGAGTTGTTCAGATGTGTTCAGATGTGATTCGACTCAATTTAATCATGTTTTATATATAGGTTTGGAAGATTTGTAGGAGGGTGTTGAGACTAATTGCAGCTATCTGTTTATAATTTCAGTTAATCTGGCTGAACTTGAACAACCACTTCTGTATTTTCACCTATTCAGAAGTGCAAATGTCACAATAAATATCGTACATCTTGTCCATATTCCAGACAGTACTCTACTTACTGCTGTCAGGCTTAATTAACAACCTGCTGTAAAGGAGCCTGTAATAACCTGTAATTGGCACGGTGAGTTGTTAGCAACAAGGATGATCATTTATTTGCACAGTGTTTGTCCTTGAGTGCCAGTGAGTCACAGTCTGGTCATCACCTTCTTTTTTGATAGCAGCTTCTGGTTCTGGATAAGTTGGAACAATATCAAGGAGATGAGGCTGTTAAATTTAGAGATTAAAATGTAACTTACAGCTAAACCCATGATTTTGTCTTGTGTGCTTCTGTTGGTAATCTGTTATACTGGATTTCAAAGTTTTAGATTTAAATACCGCCTTCCTTTTATTTCTGTTGAGTTACTTAAGCCGGATATTATGTGATCCTGAAATCTTCCTGTGGAGCATGGTGTGGAACTCCATCAGCTGTAGAGCTAATTAACCGGCTTCAACAGGGGGCATCACACCACCTGAAGTCGTTTCTCCTCCCACCTCCTTCTCCTCTCTGTTTTTTTCTCATATTTCATACCTTTGCATTAATTCATTCATGCATCCAACTATTTTATTCATTTATGCATCTATGCATGTATAATTGATGCTAACATGACGTTCTAACTATTCATGGGAGTTTGCCAAATCCATCTATCCATCCCTACCTCCGTCTCCCTTCGGTTTTACATCTTTCTCCTCCATATGGCTGGGTCACAGTCCCTCCTTACCCCTTCCCTCCCTTCATCTACAGGGAGGTTGGGTTTGTTAATAGTCCATATGGCCCCATCATATGCTGCCAGTGAATTCTAATGACAAGAGATTGGCAGGCATTCCCTTGCTGGCTGCAAACATGCCTTTAATAAAACTTCAGTCTGCTGAATGTCTTTTAAAAACAGAATGAGTACCTCTTCTATTGAACTGAATGGTTACATTGACTGTAAGTAAATAGGGAAAAAGGAGAGAAGTTATTTTTATATTGTCAATGTAGCATGTCTTTTGCAATGTATAGAGATGCTGAAAGCTTTTGAAGTGCACTTAATGCAGAACCATACCTTTCCCCTGGTGTAAGTGAAACCCTGAAGCATGGGACGTCAGCTTTCCGCTTATAGGACAATGCTCCTCTCTGTAATCAAGACTCTCTTTCCATACAGCAGCTGGCTGCTAAACAAAGCTTAGAAGTTTAATCTCTGCTTAAACTGAGCTTGATAGATGTCTCATGTCTTTACATGATTCTACTCTATTATACTTCTCTGCTTAGGTTCCAAACATCACTGGAATTATTCCAGCTGTTCAACATTGTTGGATCTTGTAAGAGTCGGTTATTTACTGGATGCTCACAGTGACCAAAAAAGGAGATGGAAATATATGGTTTTTGTGTCTTGTATTTTTTTTTTCAGATTCAGAAAATCTGGTAAGTGAACATTGTATTTTAAAGCCTGGTCAATCTTGAAGGGGTAATCCTAACAAAAAGACAAGTTTTTAGGTTATAACCGATTTAATGCATCACTGGTGTATTGTCTTTTTATAAAGTTGTAGGGAAGCAGCTGTTCCAACCGTTGCATTTCCGAATTCTCCTGAGTGGTGCCTGACTTTACACGAGTGAATAAAGTTAATGTGATGGTCATTTATCAAGGGGCAGCATTGTTGTGGCAGGAGGTTTGCAAGCAGGTTTGGTTGTGGCTGGTGTCTTGAAAGTCTCTTGCTAACCAGTTAGCAACATAGCGCTAGTAGGTTAACAATGGGAAATTACATTGGATGAAGTAGCAAATAGAAACGACGCTCTCAAGAAACGCTATAGACAACGGAAACATGCAAAAGGAGAAGAGGCTTTGTGTCGTAGGTCATGGATGAGTCCGATCCGTCATACATTTTTTATTTAGAGGAGGAAAGTGGGGACAATGATGTTGTGGAAGAAGACGCCAGGGCGGCAGAAGCTTCGTTTAGTCTAGAAGGCTTAGAGCCGTATATGTTTGAGCCCTTTTCCTCGCAGCACTGCCAGTTCTGTGAGCTCTACGCCTGCCCAAGACTTAGACGTCCATCCTCATGAACACTGGGACGTAACTCAATGGTAAAGTAAATAATTCTTACTTCTTATTTCAACCGTTGCATATATTAGCTGTGACATATGAATGAAGATGCTATGACCGTTGATATATGATTGGCTGAATTTAGGTGTACAAGCTGATGTATGACTAACTGGCCTGCATAAAATAACGAAAAAAAAGAAAAAAGATTTTAAGAGGATTTTTTTTTTTTTTTTTATCAAAATGTTCTAAATTTTGGGAAAAGTCTTATAAAGAGAACAACTATATACATATTTAAACCAGAATGATTTCACATTCAAGAATGACTTCCCTACGACTTTAATGTTGTGTACTTCTACTGCAAAATCCGGCATCAGAAGTCAATTAACAATTTTTTTCATGACAGACACACCTTGTTAAGTGATAAAATCCCCCTGTTGAGACTTAAAAGGACCAGATTACTATGATCAACTAATTTGCTTTGAAATACAAGATGCACTAAAGAGATTGAGTAATGCCGGAAATTGGTCAACGTTCAGCATGATTAACCCTTATCACTGACATTAATAAAATCACTGGGAACCATAAAAGTTTCATGTCCTCAATGAAGCAAATATGTTCAAACAAATGTGGACCTTAAAAAGTGTAGAAAATAACAGAATAAGGGAGTTAAAACAATAAACAAATAAAATACTGTACTGTACAATGTTTTTAGAATATAAATAATGTGTGAATATAAATAATGTGTGTGTAATCTGGAGAATAAATAATCAATATACAGTTGGATATTTTTACAGTAATGGATATGTGATTAATAGCAGCAACACCAGAGATGAGCAAAAAAAAAGAAATCAAGCCATCAACACATATGCCCTACCAGTCATCAGATACCCCGCTGGTATAATAAACTGGCCAAAGGAGGAGATAGAGGCCACTGACATCAAGACAAGAAAGCTCCTCACAATGCATGGAGGGTTCCACCCCAAATCCAGCACCCTGAGACTGTATGCCATAGCGAGGGAGGCCGAGGGCTAGTGAGTGTCAAGACCACTGTCCAGGATGAAACAACTAAGACCCAGGAGTACATCAGAAAGATGGCCCCCAAGACAAATGGCTTGGTGAATACCTCAGGCAGGAGAAAAACGAAAGCGAGGACAAGAAAGAGGAAGGAGAACCATCATGGAGGGACAAGCCACTGCACGGCATATACCACAGACAAATAGAAGAAGTGGCTGATATCAAAAAAATCCTACCAGTGGCTGGAAAAGGCTGGACTGAAGGACAGCACAGAGGCACTAATCATGGCAGCACAAAAACAGGCACTCAGTACAAGATCAATAGAGGCCAGGGTCTACCACACCAGGCAGGACCCCCGATGCAGACTGTGCAAAGATGCCTCTGAAACAATACAGCACATAACCGCAGGGTGTAAAATGCAGAAAGGAAGTGCATACATGGAACGCCACAACCAGGTAGCTGTCATAGTGTACAGGAACATCTGCCATGAGTATGGGCTGGAAGTCCCAAGGTCAAAATGGAAGACACCTCCTAAGGTAGTTGAGAATGACCAAGCTAAGATCCTATGGGACTTCAAGATCCAGACTGACAAACAGGTGATGGCTAACCAACCAGACATCGTGTTGATCGACAAACAGCAGAAGAAGGCAGTAGTGATAGATGTGGCAATCCCAAGCGACAGCAACATCAAGAAGAAAGAACACGAGAAGCTTGAGAAATACCAAGGGCTGAAAGAGGAGCTAGAAAAGATGTGGAAAGTAAGAGCAGCAGAGGTGCCAGTGGTAATTGGAGCACTGGGGGCTGTGACCCCCAAACTGGGAGAGTGGCTACAGCAGATTCCAGGTAAAACATCAGAGGTCTCTGTCCAGAAGAGCGCAGTCCTAGGAACAGCAAAGATACTACGCAGAACCCTCAAACTCCCAGGCCTCTGGTAGAGGACCCGAGCTTGACACATACCACCCCACGAGGGGTGAGAAAACAGTATATATATATACATACAACAACAAAACAATATCAAATTGCATTTTCATACCAAAACAAGTGTACGATTTTTGAAGTTTTTTTTTATTGCAGACTTCTGGTCTTCTGCCCAGACTTGTTGTACTTGAAAAGAAACAAGGAAGAACAATGTCAACAACAATAAGCTGTTCAATCCTGATACCAGGCAAACACAAACAAACTACTAAAAAATAAATTGTGCAGAGAAGCCATTACAATAGAAATAAAACTTGGGGAGGAGAACAGGAGGTTATGGTGAGGGACACACAAGAAGAGGTACTGAGCCAGTTACCTGGGAAACAGTAACCACGGAAGCAATGTTTTGACCTCCAATCATCCTCTTCAGATGGTCTCCATCTGTTCTCATTACAGAAGGATTAAGAAAGAATGAAGAAATGATGGAGGAATGAAAATTGGTTCGACAATGTTGAAAATCTACTCATAATGAAGGGGTAAAATTCTAATGCTAAGTTAAAGACATGGCAAATGTTGTCAGTTAATAATCAACCCCTCATAAATTTACTAACTATTTAAATATCCCTCTGAGCACAAAACACTAAGAGATTTTCTAATTGACATATTTTTTCCTGAAAAGGTCTCGAAGAATGTGAAAACAGGAGGCTAATATAGGTGTGTATTCTTGTAAATTACGTGGAGAATGAATGTAAAACAATTGAAACTGCCTCAGTAACATTTGTTATAACGATTTAATCAGCTGGAAATAATATAAAAAAAGGATGAAGTTTGAGCAGAATCAGATTTTTGATACATATGTATGTATATATATATATATATATATATATATATATATATATATATATATATATATATATATATATATAAAACACACTGACTACCCTAAATGCATTAAAAATACAATTAATTTTGCACATCTAAAGACCAGCGTGTCAAAGTCAACTCTAAAGAGTTTTTTTACAGGACAATGATGTTGTACATCATTGTTTGAACATTGTCCTTTTGCTAATGATGTACAAAAGGAGGATGTTCAAACTCTTTCAGAAAACAGTAATTTGTATTTGAAAAGATCTTAAAATAATAAGAAATTATAAGAATTTTTTTTCTCTCTCTTCCCTCTCTTATGATCTCTCTTCTGACAAGGTTTCTGTCCTGACCAGACACCCTGTGTCTGATGTGCCCTTCTGCTAGAGTGGTTCTGACTCCCATGAACATGCCAAGTTGTATGACTGCCTATCCCAGTTGCCTGTGAGCTGCTGCGGAACCCTACTGACCAGACACCATAGTGAGTGCTTCTCTTAAAATATCCATAAGTGACCCAAAAGTTTAAGGTATTACAATATCCCCTGTGCTGTATTGGACTGACTACTAATTTTTCAGCCAAGGCAGAAATATAGAACCCAGACTCCAGGGTCCTGGGTCCAACAGAACCGGACCAAAGCCCTTCCTAACCTTTTGCATTCCTACTGTGGGACACCAACACATTAAGGATCTTTTTATAATTTTAGTTGGGATCAAGTAGAATTAATAATCAGATGCTGATTTGTTTATTAAAAAAGATCTCCTGAGCTATTTTTGGCAAAGTTTAAGACAAACATTAAAATTGTGTGTTTTTGATGTTACAGCCGTCACTCCCATCTTTTCGTAATGTTGGGTCTTTTTCATATTTTTTTGTGTGTTTGTCCTTGTGTGTGTTTCTTCAGTCTGAATTCACTTTGAACAGACGCTGCCATTCGAATGCGTCATAAGTCATCATATGGAAGGTGGTTTGATTTACAACTTCTTGCTTCCATTGATTACTTTGAGAGCATAAATACTAGATAAAACGACAGTTACTTAGTTTAGACAGTATGACTGGTGCATTCAAACATGCATATTGTGATCTACCATTACTGACTTTTGGGTTCTGTGTAAGTTTTCATTTTGGGTTCTCAGTTATGCTTTATTTTGTTGTACTGTATTGTCAAGATTTATATAATTTCTATAAGTAGTTTTAGTCTTTGTTGTTATATCTTTTCAGCATTTTCATGTTTATATATTCCTAGGTTAAGTTTTCCATGGCTTCAGTTTTCTCTAATCCCTTCTCATATCCCTAGTTTTCCCCCTTGGTTTTTCCTTATATAGTCGTTTTTAGTTTTATATTCATTTAGCCTTATTTAAGTTATTCTGTTGTTAAAGTTAAACCATGTTTTCCCTGTTTACTCTTTGTTGCCCCCTATTGCCTCTTTCCTTTCCCCTTCATTGTAGGACTAAACTGCAGGTTTTTGTCCTACAATGCGAGTTCACAGCTCATGAAGTATGTTCTCACACTGTGCCGCCCTGACCCTCTGATGCGATCTACCTGCTCACACTGTACATCCAAAAACCACATCAGACTCAGCTCCTCAGTGAGATGGCACTACCCGTACTCGTCTATCCGGAAGCCAAATGAGTAGAAGAGGAAAATGAAGCTCTCTAGAGCGAAACGCACTGCCTTGGAAAGTTGTGCAATTTTGTTTGCTGAAAGCCCTAAAAAGAAAAGGTATATATGCTACGACATGTGATATATACGATACAATATATGCTTCTGTGTTTCTGTCTAAAAAGAAGAAGAAGCTGAATCCTTGTTTGCACATGGCCACTGAGCACTGAGCCAAAGACGGCCGACTGAATTTCAAACATGTTTGATTTTCTCCCGACTTTACGACTCCTGATCTGGAAGTGGTCATGAGAGGCTGATCAGCCCTCGTTACCCCCTGTATACTACAGGATGCACGATCAGGCTGAAAGTCGGCCAGATCGAAAAATTCTTGTACGACTCAAGAATCCGCCCCAAAAGGGCAAAAAATTGTACAGCTTATGCCTGGCTTTAGCTCCTTTCTATCTCCTTCTGTCCACACCTGCTCCCAAATAAATGATTACTCCCCTCCTTGTTCTGTCTTCCATATATGCTCTTCCTCTGCAGTTCTTCAGTGCTGGATTCTCTTCATTTCTTCTTGTATGTTTCTCCCGAGTGTCTCAAGTTTTTGGGTTCTAAGTTCCTAGCCTGTTATTTCTGGATTTATGTTTTTTTCTGTACCATCTATATCACCATTTAAACTGCAAGAACTATCTCTGCCTCCTCTACTCTATATTTGGCTCCACAGCAACATCCACCAGCCCTGACGCTTATTTAGAAACTTAGGTCTAATTTATGTGGTTTTACCAAATCAGATAACAAGTCATACAATTCTAAGAAAAAAGTGTTTTAACTGGCTCTGGGATTGTGCTTCATTGCAGTTGAACCGAAGAACTGAAATATGAAGGCTTAAGTATTATTACTGGAACGCTTGTCTATGTGTGTCTGAGTATTGTAAAACCAAACTGGTTATGATTTTGTTTCACAGCAGAATCAATGAAGAGTACCACAAAAATTAACAGCATCTTCACAGTGACTGCTTTTCTCCAATCTGCCTGAAGCCGTTTATCCTCCCTGTCCTCCTTAATGACCTCATTAGTTTGGTAGTGGCTGTTTGAAGGAAGCTGAATGTTTGTCTTGCTGGGTGGCTGCTGAGTCTTCACTTTACATAGAGACACCATGCAGCAGAAACTCACTGATGAAGAACGTGCAGAGTTCATCAGGGAACACAAAAAGAGGAGCTGAAAATTCTATGTAGACTTAAGAACAGTTATATTTCTTTGTATTACATTGCTTGTTAATACAACAAGTCTATATGTTTCAATAGTAAATTGTTTATATTCAATAAAAGAGCTGAACATAATTTCAGTTCATGAAAGGAAAAGATGTGGCTTTAAAAATATCCATTAATGCATTAATAATTCAGACTTATTTAAATTGTTACATAGAGAAACAATGGTGGCCTTACTTAATGTCAGGATTTTATGCAAAGATCTGACCCATATGCAGAAACCAAACAGAGAGACCAGGGGAAGGTTTAACAGGTTTATTGAGAACTGGTAGGGATGGGTCCAGTGCTGCTCTGAACACTGGCGAACCGGGAACTAACCGCGTTAGTTCAGGCTCGGCGGGAAATTTGAGCTTGGAATTGCAAAAGGGAATTAAGGCAACAGGACTCACGTTTCCAGAAAAGGTGTCGTTCTCTGAATCCAGTTGGTGTGGGTTGTTCCAGTGATACACTTGCTCGTTGGAGGGCGGACAGGGTTTACCCAGGTTGAGGTGTTTCCTTGAGGAACAGAGGAGTTGACATCCACTTGGATTTCCTATAGTACTTGAACTGTTTCTTGTGGAGATGAATCCCCTGCTCAGTGTGAAGCTCAAACAATCCTTTGGGGAAAAGTAGATCTAAACCTCCAGTTTGAATCCCCAGCTCAGTTTGAAGCTTAGACCATCCTTCCAAGGGGAGAAGGTCCAAAACATCCAGTTTGCAGGATGACTTCCCAAAAATGGCAAACACTCTGGCCTCGAGGTAGTGGCAGTCTGCTGCTTAAGAGTCCTCTGGTACTGAGGCAACCATCCGCAGGTGAGTGAGAGGGCCAACGAGAACAAGGCGCCACCTGGTGGTGTTGGGAAAATGCACAAAAACACAACCCACAAAAACTGGATTCCTAACACTTAAATTGCAAAGAGAGAGACACATTTTTCAATAAATTATCTGAAGGAAAATTATCCTGATATGGTAAATGGACTGTACTTACCTATATAATACAGAGCATCTACTTTTTCAGGTCAGAAGACCTTACAGAATGACATTACTTTACGCTCACTAATTCACGCACGCACAGTGGCAAGCTACATTGTAGCCACAGCTACCCTGGGCTCCCAGAGAGAGAAGTAAAAGTAGATCAAGAAGGAAAAAAATTTGAAAATGATCCATTTATATAAGTAAAATGCAATAACAATACCTATCTTTCAAAAATCTGCAGGAGCTCAAATAATCATTTATCCCAGAGTATGATTTTAAGTTATAATGAGTTGACAAATTAAAAATAAACTTTTAAAACTCAATTCCAGTCACAGCATTGTCCTCTGACACAAGGCATGTTATTGGTTCAAGCCAGACTGACTGAGCGTTGGGGCTTTACCATGTAACAACGATGGACAAAAGGGTGCAAAATACATGTGTATCATGTTTACATGTGTTAATCTGATACTGTGGGGTGCCAAGCAGTACAAAAGACCGCAGCAGCACGTAAATATTGTGTAACCTGAAGCTGGAACACGTGAAGTAAAGGCCAATTGCAACATTGTCTTCTAGCAATTAAGTTCAAGACAAGTCCCTTACATAATACATGAAGTAATGAAAGCAGTTTAGCTCCATGGAGCAGCAGGAAATAGATCTGAAACATGCTGAAAGGCAAAATATCTGCTAGCATAACAACAAGCTGGTGACCGCAACGGAACGGTGTTGGAATGAAAATTAAGAATTTACCAGAGAGCTTATTTCCTCTGAATTTTTTTTTTAGGGTAAACCAGCAGAAATTGATCATTATAAAGTTTCTTCAAAAGCTTAAGATGTCTCACGGACTACATAATCCCATCTGTATCTGATTGGTTCTAACATGATGAGGCTCACCGTGTTAGTCCATCCTTTGAAGTGGAGCTGTACCAGCCCTTTCCCAGACTAATATAACATGTATACCTTGTATAAGTCCTGTTGTTACAAAATGCTAAAAATACATTCTGCAAGATTGAAACACAGAGTGCTGCTAAACCAAAAGAAGCAATTAAGTTAGACAGTTTTTGCAATATCCATGAGACAGTAAATAAAAAAAATTGTATCTCCTAAAAGCAATATGTCATGTAGGTTGGCCAAACAACATTGTTTTCAAAGTGTCAGTGACATGGTAAGTGTGAACCAAAATCAACACTGGGGTATCATCTTTACTAAGCTTGAATGTAAAATACTGTGACCCACTGCTGTAAAAGGAAGAATAATAGAGAAAACTGTGTATATCTCAAATTTATGCTTAATATTTAGATTAAGCTCAGGTAGTTTAGGATCATTTTAGTGACGTTTTCAATATTAGCAGTTAATAATTGAACTGTAGTAGTAGTTCAATCTGTAAGCCTTGCTTTGGTTGAAAAATAGATTAGTTGCTTCCAGAGTTTGAATTAACAGTAAATTTGAACAGGACTAAAACAAATATGATTAAAAAGAAATCTCTGATGTCTAAAATGTCACTTCAGCTAATGCTATTTTCCTAACAGTGGACTGTTGTATTGTGGTATCTTGCCCCTCAGACTGTCTGAGGGGAGTTGCCCATGATATACAGTATGAAACTAAATGTATCTGTCTAAATGTAAAATAACTTTAAGACCGCATTTGGACTATGTACATTTTGGGAAGAAATAGTATAAAAAAATAATTATGCAATAAATAAAGCTTAAAGCAAAAATTCAGACTAAAAGACTTAATTCAACCTCAGCTATCCTTCAATCACTCTGGTGCTACTGCGCTTAACCCTTTCTGCCTTTTTGCACGCCTCTGCCATGGCCAATCATAATTTAGGACTGTTTAAAAGACTGTGTACAACCAACAGTTTCTGCTCCATCAAGCTGCAGACACCTTAACATGTCTGATTTCAACTCCGAAGACTGTGTCGGGTTTATGCTCCAGTCCCTCTGTCTCATTACTCACAGAAGCGCCAACTCGACAAATCATTAAGCTGTTCCCGCAACTTCTCTTTTCTCAATGTCATTCATTAATTATTTTATTAAGCTGTTCCTGCATCTTCTTTTTTTCCCATTGATATTTATTCATTAAACTGTTCCTGCATCCTACTTTATGCCAATATTTCACCGACATCAGTCGAATTTTCAAGCAGTAATTTGATTTCCTCCTTTCTTAAAGCTCACAGGAAAGAAAGGTGCTTCACACTGCTTAACTCCATTGCTTCAATCATTCAGACTCCCAATCTCCCAAAGTATTTACTATTGGACATTTTTTATTTTCAGTGTATGTGTCAAATTCAAGACCTGCTAATATGGGAAAACATTATTATGCTAGAGCATTATGGTCTTCTTAAATTATTGAATAACAAATGCTGGTCCTTTAAAAGGCTTGATTATGAAGGGGCAGTTGTAGAAGGATTTGTAAGTCATATCAATCTTTTGCCTTTTATGAATGTAGAGTTGAATTGGGCACTTACCTGTCCTTCATTAGACTGCAAAATGCAACTATAGACCTGTGGAATTTTATGTTTATTTGCTTAACTTTTATTGGTTTAATGTATGAGAAAAGGTTTAAATAACATTTATTAGCTGTATCTTATAAAATGTAAATCCCTTTATTGTTCCACAATGGGGGAATTCACTCCCTGCATTTGACTTATCCCCTTGGGGAAAAGTGGGCTGCCATTGTGTGGTGCCTAGGGAGCAGTGTGGGGTTAAGGGTTTTGCCCAGGAACCCAGAGTGGAGGCTGTGGGGATGAAACGGTCAGGACATGATCTCCTCAAGGTGGCTGCTTGTTGTAGTAGTCCCTCTGTTTGCAGAACAGTTGTTTTCACCAATGTTTTTTGTTTTACATTGGAAAAAATAGAATTTCTGCTATATTTCACTTTAAACATGTTTTATGAATTAAAAACCATATCAATCATATTAAGTTCTATATTCTTTCCGGAGAAGCTCATTATAATTTATCCCCTCGTGGTCCAAAAGGAATTATTGAAAGAAAGAAAGAGTTCTATAGTAATTTCCACTCCAAATACAATCACTGTTAAACAAAATGTTGCCAATTTTCCTGTTATGTTCATTTCACTGCATTTTTTTTTAGCAATTTCAGCATCTACCGCTGCTGGTTCTTAAGTAAAATATATATATATTTTTTTTGTTGAAGACATCATTGATTGCATCAACTCATTAACTCAAAGGCATTCCCTCACACCAAACATGCTTATAGCGACAGTGGAGAGGAAATCACGCTTAACAGGAAGAAAATTCCAGCAGAACAAAGTACAGTGTAAGCGGTCATCTGCCAAGGCCGACTGGGGTTCAAAGAGACAGAAGCAGGCATACAGACAGAAGCAGAGATACAGACAGAAGCAGAGATACAGAAAGAAGCAGAGATACAAAAGAACTTGTCAACCAGCTCCACAGGCGGCCCTGTCCAGGAAACACACAGCCAGGCAGATGAACTCTGAGCAAGCTCCCACGTCAGAGGATGAAGAGAGCACATCCAGCCGTCACATCAGGGAAACAGGACTACACTGAAAAATAGGCCGACTTTGAACATTTATAAACAAAGGTGTTGATGGGAGCAGCACAGCTGATATTTCTCTCGAGGATGATGTCACAGCCAAACAGGAACAGGCCAGATGAAGCTACTATGAGGAAAAACAGAGAGAGCATAATGTTAGAGATTGAACTAACAAATTCTGCAGAGTGGAAGAACATAGATAGAATAAAGCAGAAGGATGAAAAAGGGGTCCCTGATCCTGTGAACATTAGGATTCCTCTTAGACAGGAAATAACACATTTTAAGACCTCAGGCCAAAGTTTTAACTGACCCAAAAGAAGAAGATTAGGTGCTCTTTGTTGATTACCTGTTGTTGATTACTTCCACTTGTCCCTCTCTTGGACACTAGGCCTGTTTTCGAGAAATATGCTTGAAAATAACATGCCCAAAATGAATTGAATATATCTCAAGAACTACAGAGTTTATTTTAATTGTTTTGGTATCAAAATAAAGGCAAGACCCCAGAGAATATGTTACAGGCCTAAAAATCATCTTGGGTCGAGTGCTGAGGACCGAAATTTGGGTCCTCATGTTATGAAAAGGTTAAAATACAATCTCAGGAGTTCTTCAAGTCAAGGCTGTTTAAAAGAACGTGTATCAAAGTTTAAAATATCTGCTATTTAAATGTATTTTGGGAATGAAGAATTTATGCTTTGATCAATTGTAGGAAAAAAAACGTATTGTTGAGAGAGGTTTAAATCAAATTTTATGGAAATGTGATAATCGCATGTTCTTGAACACACTATATTGTAAAACACTTTTCATACAGTTTGTTTAGAGTAAAGGTACTCTGAGTACTACCTTTTTTAACCTAAGTTACAAAAGAAAGTTGCTGTGGACTTGCTGTGTTTGCACCATTACTTACAAGCCTGTCAAACTTTTATTTTTCTTAGTAAAGTTACGCTTTGCTTGAGTCACACAAATCGAAACTTGTCTTTTTATTCCCAGTGACAGCGGGAAACCCGCACGTAACACATTCATGCACTCTCAGTGGTCAATGACAACTGCTTCACTGGAGCCAAACAATACACTGTTGAATAATTGAGTGTTTCTGAAGGTGAAAAACATTGGGGTTCAGCAGGACCTGACCAACACACACTCATAAACAGACACACACATGCACAACTATAAGTACAAGCAACATAAACATGAGTCGATTGTAGTTGACCACCTATTAAAATAAGATGATTAGACAGTGTATTTAGAGTGAGTAGCAAAAGATATTGAGAAACAAAAAGGAGACTAAGATAAATTAATCTTTGTTTAGCTTGATGAAGGTTTTCTTTGATTGTATTAACTTAAACATACAGAGTTAAAGCTATATTTCTTCAAATATAGACTGAAAAATGAAGAGAAGAATAAACCCGATGTACTATGGTCTGTTGAGGATGAGTTGCAGCAGTTTTACCTCCAGTGTATTTCTTTCAACTATCTTTTGTGCTGTGAAATGTAGGACAGCTGAAATATTTATTCAATCTAAAGATTCTAAAAAGGAACAACAGGAGATTTATAATTCCGATTTGAAGAGCTTGTCTTCATAGTTCTTTTCATCTATGCACCACAGGAAACCTTAACAAGCTAGATCAAACAGCAGTAGAGCATCCTCAGCAACAAAAGTGATTTTTTTTTGCCCCATACTGCCCCCCAATACTGTTTGCATTTTGAGATGAGCATTGCACCAAATGCAGGCAAAAACCGCGATCACATCCTCTGTGAATCATATATGAGTCACCTTTTATCGTACCTCAGCACAGAGATGGAGTCAGAAATAGAGCACCGGAATAAAGTAGAAGTTTGGTATCTGTCTCACTGCTGACGAGAATTTGTTGGGTTTTTTTTTGTTATTCTCTTCTTTATTATATGCAACAGAACAACTTTTTCAAAAGTTGCTGACAGTAAACTGGCTGATGGAGGACACTACTAGTGGAAAAAGTGGAGAGATAGGTAAAAAGGTTTTGGAAGACGTTGAGATGCAGGAAGGTTTAAGGCAGTGTTTTTCAACCCTCGTCCTCTAAGCACACTGCCCTGCATGCTTTAGATTTTTCTCTGCTTCAAAACTCCTGATTCAGATGACTGCAGTTCAGCAAAGCCTTTTAATCTACTACGTATTGATATCAGGTGTGTTAAAGCTGGGAAACATCCAAGATATGCAGGGCAGTGTGCCTGGAGGGATGGGATTGAAAATACTGGTTTAAGGTAAGCATTAAAGAGCAATTAAACAATTAAAGTTGAATTTTCCCTCCATCCCTACATCTGTAAAGGACAAAGGAAAGATGGGAAGAAGCACAGAAAAAATATGGAAAGCATTACTGCTGCTGCAAAGAGAACAAAACCCAACAAGAATTACTTATACAATTCAGATACAGACAAAAAAAAGAAAAGAAGAAAAACATACTAAAACAGTCAGTCAGGTTTGGAAATAACATTACATAAAAAAGATAACTGCTGTACATTCCATTGCAACAAAAGTCAATTCCATTCATTTCGTTTTATTGATATAGTGCCAATGTTAAGCTCAGTATTCAAAGTGGACAAACAGATTTTTCAAAATATCTTTAAATAACAAATGCTCATTGTTGGCTGGCCTAACAGCTTCTAAAAAAAATGATAGTTTGCAGTTGGAAACCACTCTCTAAAGCTCACATACATGCCAAAATCCCTACATGTAATCTTAATTGTTGGTTTTAACTGATAGAAAAACCCTGTATTATGATTTAGTCCCATTATGCATCACTGGACTTATTTTTATATCTTTTCTTGGTTACCATGGACATACTATGGTACTATTTATTTTTCTAGTGATTCTATTTGTATGCATATGAATGTATATGTTGCTATCTTTGTGGATGTTATGATGGAAGATATAGCTGTATAGCAATTATAGATTACTGTTCTCTACTGTTACAACGGGGATGTGGATTTTTAAAGGGCTTTAAAGGGCTGTCTCAGTCCTGGTCTATGCCGTCTCCTGGTGCAGGCTTCGTCTGGGGTGGGGGATCTGTATGGTATGAGTACGTCCTGCAATTAGTTACCTTTAATTTACTACGTAACAAAGAGTACCACCCTTCCTAAAGGGAAACATTTTATATTTCATTGCTACATAAGCCTCTGCTCAGTTTAACATTTATTTTTAGCTTTACTGCTATTAAAGATTGCTTACCTGAGACCCATGAGTGTTTGACTTTTTGCCTGAACCTTAGAATAGAACTATTACTTCCTTTCTTACCTTCTGTTAACTGCTTTAAAAATGCAGAAAACAAACAAATCAAAACACTTTGACCAACCAACTGCTCATTCATATTTCAGTTTGAGTCAAACATGAACTTAAGGTTCGTAGCATAAGTGAGCTTTAGGAAAAAAGAATCTGAATTATAAAAAAGTCCTTTCAGTTTCGATGTTCTGATCTAAATGCACATATGCAGGGACCCAGTGGAGTCTTGTTACCTTGAATGCCAATTAACAGCATGTATCATGTTACACAGGCCTCTGACAATCAGTTCTTTTGTTTGGATGATCAGGCAGTGCCCTGTAGGAGTCTTTAAAGGATTAAGAAAAAGGTCAAAGATCTGTTGGAGGGGAAAGAATGCCCCAGGATGATTTAGCTATCTCTGAAATTCCCCAATTTCTACATTCACTAGAAACTTTC
Organism: Cyprinodon diabolis; assembly: GCA_030533445.1. Taxonomy (NCBI): domain Eukaryota; kingdom Metazoa; phylum Chordata; class Actinopteri; order Cyprinodontiformes; family Cyprinodontidae; genus Cyprinodon; species Cyprinodon diabolis. The sequence goes on along the minus strand of CM060074.1, from coordinate 33,361,753 downwards.
CACCATAACTTAGTATTCTTATCAGAATTTGCATTTTTTTAGAACTGAATTTCTTTCATGATGAACAATTTCACAGAAGCAACAAAAATATTGGCAAGAAGGGTTGTGTGAAAAATGAAAGATGAAAAGTTTAATTGAAAGTAGATACACTGCAAAGTATACCATAATAACATCTATACCAAAGTGTGAAAACAAGATATGTTTAGTCCTATCCAAGAAGACAAGAAAAAAGGAGATGAAAATTCAAAATAACAACACATTCATCAAACATTTGGAGAAAGTCAGAAATAATTAATACTTTTCAAAATAGCACCAGACCAATAATAGGATATGGTCTTCTAGCAGCTGATAAGTGAAGATCTTGTATAATTCATCAAAGGGATAAATTATTAACTTGTTTACTTCACACATCATCCTCTGTGGACCAGTCCAAACCAAAGCCATCAGCAAAGAATGACAAGACAATAAACAGAACTACTTCCCACTTCCTAGAACAGGAAAAGAAATTGCAGCAAAGTGAAACACAACATTGTGTGGGTGTATCTTATTTTTATCAAAGAGAAGATGTCTGGGAAGCACAGAAAGTATCAAATGAAATGCAATCCAAAGAAAATGCAATTACTGATTTTGTAAAAAGTGTTTAACAGTAATTTCTTCTTTTCATTTTTTTTATTTTTTTTTTGTAACCTTTAAACATTCTAGAAAAAAAAAACACCTTGGTATCTAGACTTGAATTGAAAAGGGAATAGGTTATCCTAGTAACTGCAAACTGTGCAAAAAAAGAATAAATGGGCTAATCTTAAAAGGAAAAAAAAGTTTGTGACAAATATGAAAAATGACAATTATGAAAAATGGCATCAAAATGTGACTTCAAGTTTATATTTCTCCAACTACAGAGTTAGAGTATAAAAAAATAATAAATGCAGTGTTTTAAAGCGTTTAGGTTTTGTTAAATAACAGAAATATGCAGTGTCACAGGGAATGAAAATAAAAAAGAAACTAGATCTTGGACAGTGCAGACCACCACATAGCGAATTTTGACTCAATTGTGACCTACACATATGGCTAAACATTCCAATTTTAAATCAATTATTCCCTGGCATGAAGCACACCTGGTAAAAAATGTTGAAAAAAATAAATGTTCAATTGATCCTGCTAACAAACCAACAATGTTCCCTTTTCTTTCTTTTTTTTTTTTCTTCAGTAAAATACCTCTGGACCTCTGATGTCGAGGCTATCAGTAGTCACTTCTGCCACCTCTTTGAGTTGGGAACAGCTTGTTCCAATAAATATCTCTTTCGCAAAATGTTGGAGAATAGCTTTTAAAATTCCTGTATCCGGATCAGGATCTGGATCATCACCAAAATGGAATGGATTGTTCCTTGGCATAAGGGACATCTCTGATAGAAATATCATTAAAATCCACCCATACATTTTCAAGTTAACTTCTACACTGACAGACAAACACAAACACAATCTCTCCTTAAATATAACCTCCTTGGCGGCGGTAATTAAATGGCATGATAACATTTAAGCATGACAAAACATGTTTCCAATCAGTGCTGAAAAGCAAAGAATCTGAAGCTGTAAAATGTTGCTTATTTTTTCATTTAGATCAATTTAATTGTTTTTCTTGTTGTATTATATGTTATAAAAATTGCTATATTATGCCAGAAAAGGTTTACTTTTAGATGTTAATATATGTTAGGTGTTTTTCTTTATTTTCTTGCATTAAGCATTCTAGTTTATTCATGGGTCTTAGTTTATTCACCAAACAGATTTATGAACAATCTGTTTGGTTCTATTCATGCATTAGTAACTTAATCAACCTAAATCTTCTCACCTCTTTATAGTTTCTATCAGTTATGCCTTTTTTTTACTTGCACCCAGCTCTTTTTATACTCATCTTTACTCACTTATTCAATACTGTTTGTCATCTCATACCAAATCCAGAACTGTCGGAGCCTTTCCAGCCAGACTCTCTTCACGCTGTAATCACAACATATTAATCTTGAGGGAAAGTCCCATTTCAAAGGTGAGACAAGGGATCAGGATGTACAGTCAATGGAAACTAGTTAGAATCAATCAGATACTGTAGGTTTGAAATAAAAATTACTTTTTTTATTGAAAAAGCTGTTAAAGCAGCCAGTTGTTTAAGTTTTAAAGGTATATCCAGTTAATTCGACATATACAGCAACAAAGGGCATCAAAAAACAAGATTGCCAACTGTAACTTTATTTAACTCTGGCCCTAAGAGTAAACTCCTACATCCCACACTGTGATTGGTCCAGTTCTGTTTCAGATCAGAGAGTCTGAGCCCTACTGACTTCAATGTTGTATAACGCCGTCCCACCAGCCCAATGACCTTGATTAAGAGTCTTAATTTAAGACATAAAAGACTCAAATTGAAATTAAATTATAAAATTAAAATATTTCAAAATATATTGATATACATTTTTTAGATGTGCAAGATAAATATTGAATCTTTAATGATGAGTAAAGCATGATTACATTTTTCATTGGATTGGTGAAGTATTTCTGCCCTAGAGCACAAAAATGTTTGCCTATTGACCCTGGTTAAAAGTTGTACATGTGCAGTAGCTCCTCTGCAATACAAAGGTATAGGGTGCAGCACTTGTGTGCCTTGAAGTGACAGGAACTGTTGTCACAGTTGTTGTGCTGGGTGATAGACAGGCCGATTCGTGGCAGGGAATGAAACTTACCAAGAGAATCTGGAGGTGAAATCGTTTGGACCTGATCATCCGAACATCAAAATCAATCAGCAGTCCAAAAGACACATGAAGGCGACACACTCTGCCTTTTTCCAGGACCCGGTTTAGCTACAAGGCTTGGCTAACTGCATGCAGCGAGGCTAACTATTCTGCTATCTTGACTGCCTGCCTTCTTTTTCAAACATCTGGATCTGACGCAGCATGGATAAAGACAGATGCTCTTAAATAAATAAATTCTCAGAAAAAAACGTTAGTATATATTAAAAAAAATATAACGCTGACTACTAGCTTCTCCATTATTAAACTGGTACATCATTTTTTTTAGGTTTGTGACACAATATTGGACCATGCCTTCACAAAGCCTCAGAAGGGCAAGATTTATATACAAAACGTAAACCCGTACATGAAATTATGTTTTGTTTTTATAAAGTGTTTTTTTTAATAATGTTTCTTGTTGTTGGCATTGATATAAATATATTGTAATAAAAAATTTGTATACATTTGATTGGTTTTTGGTATACGTCTATTTTGATTTTATAGCCCCCCCTGGAGAAAGCTCCACCAGCCGCCACTGCTCTAACCTTAAAATGTCAGGATAAGGATTTGACAAAGGTTCATCGAACTATACACTATATATGACAAACATAACAAGATAAGTACTTAAAAGCAGAAGCGTGTTTTTTATTTATTTATTGTATTTATGGACAAGGATTCTTATTTTGGTATTTTTCTGTTTAAAACCCACATAGATACTCTGACTCACAACCAGCCATGCACATATCCACATAATTACCTTAATGTGAGAGATATAACTGCAGAAGAGCAGCCCAGAAACACTCATACTGTGTTCTCTGATGTTTCTTACAATGGGGTCAGGGCCAACACATACAGAGAAGCAAATAAAAACACTCTAAGCTGATCTAAGAGGGTGGATGATTTATTTTTACCCACGGAAGTGAAAGAAAACGGTATGCAAGGTGAGCCATGGTGGCTTCTTCTTCTCCCTTTTAAGCGTAAGCAGCCGCCACAAAGTGAAGCAGATCTACTCTCAGCTGAAAACAAACCTGAAACAGAAAAGGCTCCACTATGAAACTGTGAGATATTTGTTGACATCTTTACACATCAGGAGAGCTGCTGAGATTTTTAGAACAAAATTAGGTGCAGAGCGACATAATAAAAATAAATCAACTACAGTCTACAAAAGCAAAGGTGCGTTATAATTCCAAATTTAGGTCAAACCTTCAGAGAGATAAGAGCATCATATCTACCACTGTGTCACGTAATTACAATAACAGAACTGATTGTTTTATACAGCCACTTTAGAAATCACAGTTAATTTTGTTAAGTTTCTATTATAACTTTGTGCCCTTGTGGCAGAAAGATTTATACATAAAAAGCAATACATGATTTTTTTTTTCGGAAAGTAATCTGGATGAAAGCAGAGAAAGCTGAATTGACAAAATTAAAAAAATGTCAAAGAAATTCAGAAAAAACATTTTTTTCTTATTTTGCCACCTAAAGTTGTTATAGATCTATATCTATAATAACTTTATGTAGGCCTTACCCAAATATACTACCAGAATAACTGACAATAAGTAGGACCACTTATTTTGACGATCCACCCGGAAACAGAACATCCTTCACTGTACCCTTAAGCTGGGTCCCACCAGTCCAGGGGTGAACCGAAGTGGGGCCCAGGCGGCCAAAGAAAAAAAATTCCACTTTGTACTTCAATTTAAAATGACTGATGCAGAATTTTGAGTTCACTTTTATTCATGATTTTTAGCAGCCTTCCATTTTACAGAGGCATCATCACCTCATCTACCCTGTCAGTGGAACTGAGCCCAAGAATTTTTAGCCTTCTTTGCTTACCTCTCAAGCTGGCATTTCAACTTTTATCCTTATTTTATCTACATGGTAAGTCAAATGTTATGTATAGATTTTCAAGCTGAATCAAATGTGTTCGTACTATAGCTTCATGTTTAATCGATGCCCAAATACATACAATTATTCATCATGAAGGCTATTTTAGGGTTAAATGGTTTTCATTTTCAGTTATATTTTGTTTTTTATTGATTTTTTAGCATTTTCTGACTAGTTCAGTTCTTTCTATTCTCTTTGATAAAGCCTAGTTTCAGTTTAGTTTTCATTATGTTCAATTTTAGTTTAGACTATCTCTTTAGCAGAATATGACTTCCCCGTTGGCCTTAAGCTGGTGTCCAGTGTAACTTGTTAGCAGTTCCCGACTCCCACCGAAAAACAGCGTTAGGAAAGCCCTGATCATGGATGGATGGATGGATGGATGGATGGATGAATGGCTGGGAAGGAAGGAATGAAGGAAGGAAGGAAGGAAGGAAATGTGTGAAATGGATTTTTATTTTTTTTTCTTCTTTCAAGCACATGCACATGTAAAACACACCCTATTTGTGAAGGGTCCTTTCTTCTTTTTGTTCCTTGTTTAGAAACTTGTTTACATTTCTGATATTCATAATTTCTGTTTTCTTTATTAGGAGAAAAAAATTTTAGTTTTTCAGCACTGAAGGGTACAAACTGCATCTGCAATGTATGATTCACACTGTGCTGCTGGACATGTCTGCTGACCTGAAAGGGATTCTAGAGTCACAGAGCGTATCATTGCTTTAGATTCCTCTAAACCAGAGGTGTAACATAGGAAATATTTAAAATCAACGAATGTAACAGCAACTGAAAAATAAACATTTTTATGGTAGGTGAAAAGGGGGGAAGGGCATTGTTGTCTGGATTACATTTATCTGTAATCATACACCAGTTGTTTTTTCTGACAAAGAGCTTCTTACTCATTGTTTTTTGTTCCAGACATTAATCAGGCTGCCTCAAATCGACCAGCAGAACATGAACCATAAATTTCACTTTGTATCTCAACACCTGAGGATCCCAGCAGGGTGGAAGAGATAGTCCATTCATTGCTTACATCATGTTATTGAACCCAGCTATCAAGCTCGACCTCACGGCAGGACCAAGAACACTCTCTGCCCTCTAGCCATTTTCATTCTGAATAAGTGCTGTTGAGGATCTTAAAGGAGACAAAAAACATGTTCAAAAATTCTAAAATAACAGAACATAAAAAAAAGAACAGAATTTGGCAAAACTAATATCTTCTTCTAAGCCTTCAACTTTCATGTTAGATCCAGTTCCAGTTATAAATGCAACACTTTTGGTTTTGTTCCCATTTTTTAAAAGATGAACTTAAAGGTCTAAAACTTTTTCCAAATACACAATATCACAATTTCTCTCAAATGCTGTTCACAAACCAGTCTAAATCAGTGAAAGTGAGCACTCCTCCTTTGCTGAGATAATCCAACCACCTCACAGGTGAGTCATATCAAGATGCTGATTAGACACCATGATTAGTGCACGTGTGCCTTAGACTGCCCATAAAAAAAGGCCATTCTGAAAGGTGCCTCATTCTGCTTCATTCTATCTATAATCTCCCATTCTGCAGTATTTGTTAGTTAAATCTCGAACTTTATGCTCTCTCTGCTTTGTTTCATCATAGTTATCTGGTTTGTTCCTGTTTGGCTGTGACCCCATCCTGGAAAAAAAATATCATCTGTGCTGCTTTCGAGTCAATGAGTCGATGCAGTTAGCTGGTTTTCCTTGCACAGAAAATGTTGAACCAATCTGATGGGTCTGGTTAATTTGTCTATGTAAAGTGCTTGACATGACATGCATTGTGAATTGTCGCTATATAAATTAACTGATGAAGGTTCTCAGTCATCCAGGTCATAGTCATTCCGTAAAAATTCAAAAAATATCCACTGGACTTGGTTTTCAAGATTTGAAGACGTTTCGCCACCTCTCCAGGAAGCTTTCTCAATTCAAATTTGAATTGAGAAAGCTTCCTGGAGAGGTGGCAAAACGTCTTCAAATCTTGAAAACCAAGTCCAGTGGATATTTTTTGAATTTTTACGGAAATATATAAATTAACTGAATTTGCAGGAATAATTCTAAAAAGTCCATGCTAAACAACAAGACCTCAGAAGTAGTAGTAGCACCCTCCATCCATCCATCCATCCATCCATCCATCCATCCATCCATCATATTGATTATCCCCTTGGGAAGTCCAATAGAAAAGACTTAAAGACTTTGATAGCTGAGCAATGGGTTAGAAACACCATGTAATAGATATCCAGGTTTCAGGAAAGCTGAATATAGGAATACCCTAGCATTAGTGTAAAGCAAAGCAATCCACAGAAGATGTCAGCTTCACAGCCAGATAGGCCACTTCTTTGATTTTATCAATAGGCTCATAAGCCCACAGATGGCCGAATGTTGAAAGGGCAATATTATTGCCATTACCGTTAATATATGGTAGAAATTTTACACATTCAGTAATAAATGTCACAGGGGATGGTACAGGGCAGGGGTAACCAATTAAATCAGCAGGGCCCGAATAAAGAAAATCAACAACTAGTAAAGGTCTGGAGACATTTTTAATTATTATCTGTTACTTTAAAGATAAGTCAACACCTAAATAAAATGTGATGTTTATGCATCCATGTTATATGTTGACTTTTTAAATAAAAAATATATTTAAGAAAAAGAAAATTTTTCCATTTTATAATCTAAAGTGTTTTTTTAAGTATAGAACAACAATTGTTCAGTTTGATATATATAGACAATTTCCTCATTCACATATTTTATTAAACACCTGAACTGACCTTTTGTTATTTTTTAAAGAGAGAAGTGGGCTTTAGGTTTAAAGCCTAAAAGGATTGAATGGCGACAAAGCCATTCTAAAGCAGTATGCTGATGAAGGTTCTCAGTCATCCAGGTCATAGTCATTTCGTAAAAATTCAAAAAATATCCACTGGACTTGGTTTTCAAGATTTGAAGACGTTTTGCCACCTCTCCAGGAAGCTTTCTCAATTTGAGAAAGCTTCCTGGAGAGGTGGCGAAACGTCTTCTCAATTTGAGAAAGCTTCCTGGAGAGGTGGCGAAACGTCTTCAAATCTTGAAAACCAAGTCCAGTGGATATTTTTTTGAATTTTTACCATTCTAAAGCACATATTAAGGTGCTCATTTTGAGCCTGAATCAATATTTATTTTTGATTATGTTCATGGCGGGGAATGGTCCCATGCCCTCTGGAGTGCTTTACCATACAAACAGGAGAAGCGGAGCAACTGCCGTCGGACAACATTCGGTAATTTATAAAGATTTTTTTAAGATGCGGGATGCCATCCCCCTTTACCCCCGCTCAACTTGAGTACTGAATTGAACACAACGTACCTCAACACACCGCAGCTGTCGTGTCTGATCTAACATGCCAAAACAACTCTGTTTACATTTGATAAACATGCTGCAGCACTGGTGAGAGGGACTAGAAGGGACAAAAGAGCAAAACAATAAAGCACACTTACTATGTCCTGGCTTCTTTACACGTTGCTCTGCATTGTTTACTTTCCTGATTTCTGACAGAAATTTCTGACAGGTCGGCCCATGTTTGAAAAACACACATTAACGTGCCATTTTCACTATATGAACTCTGTGATTCTCGTTGCTCTTCACTGAATCTCTATATCGCTATGCTCATGTCCCTCAATGTTGTGTGTTCAGACATGTTTTTGTAACATCTGTATATTAAATAGTCATTGAAAAGTGGATATTACTAGTAAGCAATGAAGCCTGAATAGAGCAAACCTAATGATGGTCGAAGACACAGAACAAAGGAGGCTTATGAGGGGGTCTGGTTTGAGATGCAGAGAAAAAGAATGATAGAGCAGGATGCACTGGTTTTACAGCCTGCTGCAAATCTCTCCATCACTTTGCCCTTTAGCAGCTGTTAAATTTACAGGAGAAAAGTGAGGGAGAGGAGAAGTGACAAAAAAAGGACCATGGCAAAGTTATGCATTTCGGTATGTCATGTTAATTATCTTGGTCCCAGGATGTTATAAAGAGCTATCTTTTTTACAAGATTTTTTAAAAGAACAGCACAGAGTGAGATCTAAATAGATGTTAAAATAAACTGAGTTTGACCATTTTTTGTGGTCTCTTTCTATCCATTATTTTTCCTCTTGCTACAAATGAGGAGTGTTTTCCTGAAATTCAGCTTTATAAGAAACTATCCATTCTAAAAATAAAAATAAAAATATTTTAAATTAGCCCTAATTATTTAATCTTTCTAGGTGATGAGGAATTTACAAGTTTGAAGGAGAAATACACTGGCAGCAGAGCAAAATGCCTGTTAAATCAATACATCAATGTTTCCGCCACCACCCAAGGAATCTTTTTATCTTCTTCCTCCTTCGTCCTCCTCTAGCTTCGTTGTTTTCTTTAACTCTCTCCCCTGTCTTAAAGTGTCCTGCAGTTAATTGGCATTCAGCTTGTGTTTCACGTAAATTGAATGTCTCTGTCCATTACACAGAGTGTCAACTAGCGACTTGACGAGGCGACAATCCAATTACAGCTCGCAGATGAGCCATGACAGGTCCGTCTGTCTGTCCCTGGGTTTGTCTGTCTTTTTATTACCACTTTAACATTTTTTAGAAAATCATACAGATTTTGCTTTACTTACAAGTTCATATTTGGATAGATGTATAACAAAAAGGGGGTTACCGTATGAAAATATGCATATAAAAGAGACCTGAGGGGAATTCCTATTTCTGTATTGCAGGTATATTCTTTCATTTAGTATTTTAGTGACTGAAAAAAACAATATTTTCACTATTTAGATATATTTATATATATAACAAAAATAGAACTTAACTACTCTGAAGTAAAGATAAAATTGGTTTGCTGGTAATTAGTTATACTTTAAGTGTAACTCACTCAAAAATAAACTCCTGTTTTACCGATAAGAGATACAGATTGCTGCCTTAATGGAAATGTTGAAGTTTGTACATATTTATGCGAACTTGTTTAGCTCTACAATATTTGTCATAAAACTGTGTGTCTTAGAGTGTGTGTGAGTTAATTTTTTCTAGTGGTTCAAAATATGTATGCAAGTACATGCTTTTTCATCATAATACCCTATTTTTGGGTACATAAGCAACCTTATATCAGCAATTTATAATTAAAATAACTGAACCTAAATCTTTCTCAAGCTTAGTCTATAGAAACTGGATGCATTTGTAACCATTTGAAAAACCTGTTAAAGGTGTGAATGGAAATTGTCTATCTTAAAAAAGTTGATTGAAGATGTAACTTTCAGAAGAACTAAATAGGTACCCTTAAAAAAAAAACTTATATGCTAAGTAAGGCAATACATTTTGGGAAAGTGTTTAACGTTTACAAGAGGATATAATTATTTCTATAATACCTATTTTGTAAAGCTTTGACTCTTACATTTTAATTTATTCTAGTTTTCAAGGGCAATAAAAAACAAAAACAGATTTTATTCTATTTTCTAAGTTTATAAAAACAAATATTGGCAAAAACAACTAATTTTAGATATAGATGAAACAATGATCAGCCAAATATAGCAGCACAATCTCTCTATATCTCTACAAAAAAAAAATAATAATAAATTGCATTTTCTTATTCCCTTACAAAGATAATAGCTAACAATTTTACATTCCTGGTTTTCTGTTTTTGATCAAATTAAACTGAAAAATAAATTGTTACTGTAAAGGAGCCTCTTTCTTGTGGTTTATCACTGTTAATATTGGGATCAGAAGTACCATCACATATTGTGTGTGGAGATGGGCTCTGCACTATTTGCAACCAAATAATTAGTTTTTTAAAATAGACAAGAGGAACCATGAGTTTGAACTTAAACTTTATGCATCTTAAATAGATGGTTCAAAAAGTTAGTATGATTAGCAATAGAAAGTATACATTTCTATATGTATACTTACTTACTATATGTTTAGTGTTGTCAGAGTTTCCTTAGCTGTGATATCTACAACAGGTTGACTTAATTCTAGACTATTAATAGCATGGAATATTGGAGTACCCTCTTTGCTTTCTATTGAACTCCCATCCTCTGCCTTAAATACCAAGCAGAATTAAAAAAGAATATGCCTATATCAATAATAAATCTTCCAAAGCTTTTTATTAAACACAAAATTGACTACTTTAGGTTTTAGATGTATACTGCCTGTTTCCCTCAGTTGCATTTTTCATACAACAGTTCTTTTTTCAGGAAAAAAACTGCTACTGTTTACAGTAGGTATGGTACACCCTATGCAAGAGTCTGTAAAAAAAAAAAAATGACTGTGCAATTTGAAATCACTAGCCAATAGATACAGCAGCACCTAGAAAGAGTTTAGCACAAATTTCATTTGAACTGAATGTAGAAAAAAATGCCAAAAAGACAAGTAAAAAAAAGCAATCCCCACAAAATTTTAAGACACAGATAATCTAAAAATTTTAGAAAAACAAACACGGCCAAATGCATCAGCAGGATCAACTAACATTTCGGTATAAGTTGTCCAGTCCCGTTCCTCCTTTTGGTGTCATAGGAAGTCATAGTTTCCTCTTGATAATATTATAAAAGCCTTGCTTATAGTTTGAGGCTTGCAAAAAAGATTTGTTGGCAACAAGGAAACCAAGGAGAGAAAAACTTTCTCTTTGTCATAGGTTTCCACAAAACCTGTCTAATCAGCTGACACATATGTCAGCATAAAAGATAAAAAAGTTAAATTAATTAGTGACAGAGATGGAGAACGAAGCTAAAGAGCATCAGATAGGGGCACAACAATAGTGACAGTGAGACAATGATAGACTGCAGGGGAGTGAGATAAAAGTTAAAGCAGTAAGACATAATCAGTCACAAAATATATATATATGAATAAATATGACAATGGAGATAAAAAAAAGAAAATGGACAGGTGAAATAGAGAAGAAGAGTGGACAGGATATATTAGGATGCAGGGGCGGATCTAGAAAAATATTTATGGGGTGGCGAGAGGGGGGCAGGAATTTTTGAGGGGTGGCAACATATGGCATTTGCTTACACTGAATTTAATCCCAGTTATCACAGTTTGGTGAGAATAGTATGTAAAGTAAGTGTTTCATGTGAAGCAGTTCATATTAGAAATACATCGTACAATACAATCGTAGTTTAACACACATCTCTGCAGCTTCTCTACTGTTACCCACTCTTTACTCCATCCAGACAGTGTCTTGCCCACGACCAAAATCTAATAAATTAGCAAAGATTCCCAAAGGAGTAAATCATGATAATCTAATTAAAATCAAAATAACTCCAATTGGGGAAAAAGTTAAAACAATTAAATGCGGTCTGTTTAACATAAGATCGCTTTCCTCTAAAAGTCTGCTAGTTAATGACTTGATTTGTGATAATCACATTGACTTGTGTTGCCTTACAGAAACCTGGCTGCAGTAAGAGGATTATGTGCACATAAATGAGGCAACTCCTTCAAGATATTTAAATTTTCACATACCCAGAAGTTCTGGGCGAGGAGGAGGAGTAGCAACAATCTTCCAGTCTGACTTACTGATTACTCCCAAAACAGTTAATACCTACAACTCTTTTGAACATTTAACCCTTAATTTCCCTGATCCACATTTCAAGGCAAGAAAACCTCTTCTTTTTGTAACTTTGTATCGTCCACCAGGTCCTTATTCTGAATTTTTAGATAAGTTTTCAGAGTTCCTTTCTGATTTGGTATTAAAAACTGACAGGTTCATCATAGTGGGAGATTTTAACATCCATGCTGACATTGAAGGCGATAGCTTAAGAGCAGCCTTTAATGCTATCTTAGACACTATTGGCTTTGTTCAAAATGTCAATAGTCCCACACATTCTCATCTTCATACTTTGGATCTTGTGCTGACATACGGCATAGAATGTGAAGAAATAACAGTATTTCCTCACAACCCTGTCCTCTCTGACCACTTTCTGATAACCTTCAGGATTACTTTAACAGAGTTCTCCTCCCCCAAAAGAAGGTTCAATTTTAGTAGATCTTTATCAGATAGTGCAGTTATAAATTTTAAAGAATCTGCTTCACTTTCTCTCTCCTCTGTGTCGCTGAGCAGTGCTGCAGAGTGCAAAAGCATAGCTTATTCCCCTTCACAGGTTGATGATTTTGTTGATGGGGTTGCTAGTTCTCTGCGTACTGCCTTAGACAACGCAGCTCCCTTGAAAATGAAAACCGTTAAAAATAGAAAGCTTGCTCCTTGGTTTAATGCAGAGCTGCGTATTTTGAAGCAAAATGCTAGGAAACTGGAGAGAAAATATCGCTCCACAGGCCTGCGGGAGTCATTCCTAGTCTGGAAAAATGGTTTACTGCTGTATAAGAGGACCCTTTGTAAAGCAAGAGCAGCATACTTCTCCTCATTAATAGAGGAGAATAAGAATAATCCTAGATTTCTTTTTAATACAGTTGCCAAACTCACCCAGAGCCATAGCTCTGTTGAACCGTCCATTCCACCTGCTCTTAGCAGCAATGATTTTATGGGATTCTTTATAAATAAGATTGATCTTATTAAAAATAAGATCATAAGCACTCCTCTATCCGCGATTGTACCTGAGGTAGTCATGGAATCTGAACCGGGTTTAGACTGCTTTGATCCAGTTGAACTTTCTGAATTAGCAAAATTATTGTCTTCATCTAAGCCTTCAACTTGTATGTTAGATCCAGTTCCAACCAGGTTATTTAAGGAGGTATTCCCTTTGATCTCCTCCTCCATTTTAGATGTGATTAATCTATCTCTGTTACAGGGATATGTACCTAAAGCTTTTAAGGTTGCTGTAATTAAACCTCTGCTTAAGAAACCGTCTCTTGACCCAGATGACTTGGTTAGTTATAGACCTATATCCAATCTTCCTTTCTTATCCAAAATTCTTGAGAAAGTAGTTGCCAAACAAGTTTGCGATCACTTATACCATAATGAACTTTTTGAAGAGTTTCAGTCTGGCTTTAGAGCTCATCATAGCACTGAAACAGCTCTGGTGAAAGTCACTAATGATATTCTCATGGCCTCAGATAATGGACTTGTATCTGTGCTCGTCCTGTTGGATCTTAGTGCTGCATTTGATACAGTTGACCATAATATTCTTTTAGAAAGACTTGAATATTTTGTTGGAATTAAAGGAACAGCACTAGACTGGTTTAAATCTTATCTATTTGATCGAATTCAGTTTGTTCATGTTAATGATAGATCTTCAACACGCTCAAAGGTTACCAGTGGAGTACCACAGGGATCAGTGCTAGGACCAATTCTCTTTACTTTATACATGCTACTAATCGGTAGAATTATTAGACAGCATGGGATTAATTTTCACTGTTATGCTGATGATACCCAGCTATATCTGTCTATAAATCCAGATGAAGCTAACCCATTACATAGATTACAGGCATGTCTTGAAGACATAAAAACTTGGATGACTCTTAACTTTCTGCTTCTGAATGCAGACAAAACAGAAGTTATGGTCTTTGGACCAGAGTCTCTGAAAAAGAAGCTGATTAGCCAGTCACTTCATTTGGATGGGATTAAACTGCTTTCAGTTAATAAAGTAAAAAATCTTGGTGTTATTTTTGATCAGGACCTGTCATTTAAATCTCATATCAAAGAGGTTTCTAGAATTTCCTTCTTTCATCTGAGGAACATTGCAAAAATTAGAAATCTCCTGTCCAGGGGTGATGCTGAGAAACTAGTCCATGCATTTGTTACTTCAAGGCTGTACTATTGTAATTCTTTACTCTCAGGAAGTCCACAAACTGTAGTTAAAAGCCTTCAGCTGATCCAAAATGCTGCAGCCAGAGTTCTGATGAAAATTAAAAAGAGAGATCATATCTCTCCTATCCTGGCTTCAAATCATTGGCTTCCTGTTAAATCAATAATAGAATTTAAAATCCTCCTTCTCACATATAAAGCCTTAAATGGCCAAGCTCCATCTTATATCAGAGATCTGATTGTTCCTTATGTTTCTAACAGAGCACTTCGCTCTCAATCTGCAGGTTTACTAGTGGTTCCTAGAATTTCTAAAAGTAGAATGGGAGGCAGATCTTTTAGTTATCAGGCTGCTCTCCTGTGGAACCAACTACCAGTTTTAGTCCGTGAGGCAGACACCCTGTCTACTTTTAAGGCTAGACTTAAAACTTTCCTTTTTGATAAAGCTTATAGTCAGGGTGGCTCAGTTTATCCTGAGCTATCTCTATAGGAACAAGAAAGTTAGGATTGTCACAAAGGACAGGTCTACAAATGAACTTTACATCAGTTACACTTAAATTTGTTTTATAGAATTTAGAAGCTCTGGAAGGCTATATGTCTGTGTGTCTGTCTGTCTATCAATAATCATTAGATATTAATCCTCTTTCTGGCTTCATTCATCTAATGTGCTTTTTAGTGTTCTTTTCAATCTGGGAGTTTGAGGGGGTTGGAAACCATAAATAAATGAAGAGTAAGCTGATGAAGGTTCTCAGTCATCCAGGTCATAGTCATTCCGTAAAAATTTAAAAAATATCCACTGGACTTGGTTTTCAAGATTTGAAGACGTTTCGCCACCTCTCCAGGAAGCTTTCTCAATTCAAATGTCTGGATCCGCAGTGAGTTTGAGTCTTATATGGACAAGGGCTTGTATTGCTTGGAAACATGCAAATGGTAACCGATGAATGGGTCATTTAGTTCCATCGTTAGCCTGTAATATCTGAACCTGTCTATGATTCTAGGGGTCGGTCGTTAAAGGGGGGATTGCCGTTAAGGGGGGGATTGTCTCCTGTAATACCTGAAACCTGTCTATGATTGTTAAGGGTCGGTCGTTAAGGAGGTATTGTTCACCGGCTGGAGCGGGTAGGTCCCTCGTTCCTCTGTGATGGGGTGGAGGGTTTGGTGATATCTGGAAGGGATCATGTCTATTATTGAATTGTATGTTTTTGGAAGCTGGAATCTGAGTCCACCACTTCTGTTTAAACTTTAAACTTTAAACAGATGGAACTAAACGACCCATTCATCGGTTACCATTTGCATGTTTCCAAGCAATACAAGGCCTTGCCCATATAAGACTCAAACTCACTGCGGATCCAGACATTTGAATTGAGAAAGCTTCCTGGAGAGGTGGCGAAACGTCTTCAAATCTTGAAAACCAAGTCCATGGATATTTTTTGAATTTTTACGGAATGAAGAGTAAGCTTGTGAAAATCAGGCTATGACACATTATCATGGTTCTCTTCTCTCAATACTGAAGTTATGCTTTGTAAACCTTGCCCAAAATTCCTCGTCTTTCAAACAGATAATCTTAGGGGGAAATTTTATTGCTCATAGTTTGCTATTCTTTAGCTCATAAGACATATAAGAGTTTGTCATCTCAGCTTCATTTTAGTTACAATTTTGAAGATTAGAAAGGATAAAAATGAATAATTTGCAATATAAATTCAATTAAGTTTTTGGTCTTGATTTATCGATACATCTTTTGTTTTTTTCTGGTATTGGTTATAATATAATGATTCCTTGTTTCGAAGTTGTCCTTAAAATATGATTTCAATAGGCATACATTATTTTTGTCTTGATCTTGGCACTGATGACTGGATTATTTGTTTATTCCATCCACCCTCCTAGTTTGTCACAGTTTTTATTACCATTCATCAGATCCACCCTTTCCAGTTCTTATTTAAACTGCTTGGTCCCAGCCATCAGTGCCAGATTATTAGAGCTGTAAAATGGTAAATGGTAAATGGCATGTACTTATATAGCGCCTTTATTCAAGTTAGGAGACTTGACCAAGGCACTTTACACTACATTCATTCACCCATTCACACACACACTCACACACTGATAGTGGCAAGCCACATTGTAGCCACAGCTGCCCTGGGGCTTACTGACAGAAGCGTAGGTGTAGGTGACAGTTCTCTAGCGTAACCAGTGTGTTTATTCTGATTGCCTGATCCTGAATAGTTTTTGCTGCAGGATTTCTGAGCCTGCCTGCCCGTGTCCTGATATGTTTGCCTGAACTGACTTTGGACTCCTATTGAATTCTGTCCCCGGATGCCGGCTTGGATGTTCTTCAGTGCCTCTTCGGGTCTCTGATCTTCTGGCCTGGACTTCTGCTTCTTCATCTACCCCAGCGTTGGCTTCTCCTTTCAGAAATTCCTTCCCTTACTCCTCAGTGCCAAGAACATGACAAAAATAATGTAGTGCCTATTGAAAAAAGTATAAGTCCAGCTATGAAACAAGGAGTCATTCTATTATAAGCAAAAGCTCTTCCTAGCTTTGGCTAATGGTTTAAAATCATCCTCTGTTAGATTATCATAGTCACTAACCTGACGTCGAAGGCACTGCTACTCTGATCCTCCAGTTTTAAATAAATGCTTCTGAATTATCCCACTGTCTGTCTTGCCTTAAATACTGGGTCCCTCTGTTCTGAGTCGTGAAAGTTTGAGGCTACTTAGAACTTTAAAATTTAATTTAAACACGATTAAAACACATTATTCCCTTCAATCCAATTAAATCCAGTCTATCTATACAGTGTCAGTTCACAAGTCTCATCTCCTGGCATTTATCATAGACGATTAAATTATCATACAGACAGATGGGTTTCCTATCTAAGGAATCCCAGCCGATTACATAAAGTCATTGACTTTGCAGACTTAACTCCTCCCTGATAAGCAAGATGCGACAGTAGACATCCGTTTGCAGAGTGCTGTTGACTCTGCAGCAATCCCTCACAGCATACAGTAACAAGTACAGTTATTTAATAAGCCATTCTCTTTAATATGTTCTGGAAAATAACCTATGAAACACGATGTAGGTCACTTTTTGCTGGTAAAAGGAAATAATATAGCACCTTATTGTCATGTTGGGGTCTAATCGTCTAACCCACATGCAGAAACACTCAGCAGACAGGGAAAAAGTTAAAAGGTTTATTGACAATATATTCAGAGAAATGTGAACGTTGTCTTGGTTCGTCAGGCTGGTCACGGGAGGGAAGTAACTAGGGGAGGACAGATCGGTTAGAGAGGATCCAAGAAACTTGCTGCTTAATGGCGGCTTGGATTATACCTGCTCAGAGGGTATTCAGATCAGCTGGGGGGGGGGGACCTGTGGGTCCAGAGGCTGGTCGGCAGGCTGAGGGCTTAGGGAAGAGGCGGAGGCGGAGACGGAGGCTGAGGCGGAGGGCAGACAGGCAGGTTCCAGGCAGCGAGAGTTTTCTCCAGGAATTGACTGGTTAACAGGTTTGTCAGGTTCTGAGAGGCAGAAGAACACAGAGTCAGATGGTTCACAAAAAATCAGGAGAAACAGATCAGATTAGGCTGGCTCAGGTTTGCTGGTACCATTACTGGCAAACACTCTGGCAGGGAAGTGTCAGCCTCCTCCTCCTTAAGAAGGCCTCTAGATGAGCAGATGGGAAACAGGTGTGTAGAAGTCTATTTTTGTTTTTTAACATGATGGTGAATACAGTGATTTCGGGAGAGTAATAATATGAATTGTTGTTAGCCAACATGTTTCAATTCAGATGACCTAAAAAAATGTTCAATAGTATTAAGTGATATTTATATACCGTTAGATGAGTGTTTTATCTGACCGTAAAAAAAAAAAAAGATAAAAGCATTATAAAGACAACCCACTGAATTTCCCTACATGCCATGCATTACCAGAGTTTATGCTTCATATTTACTTTATAACACTCCAAGTTTTGAATAAGTAATTGGAACCAGTTTAACTGAAATATTAACTAAACGTTTTTTAAATTTGTCAAGTTTTTCTCTGAACTTAACTGAGAGTGTCAGACAAAACGAAAGAGAAGTTATGCTTTTAAGTATGTAAGATCGACCCCAAAATAAGGATGAGTCATGGAAGTTATTACACAATACATTTCTATGAAAGTAGCCACAGCTCTCTCTGAGCAAAATTAGAATTATTCAACCCAAGAGACACTTCCTGAAAAATGTGTTAATGGTGTCATTTTATAGGATAATCTTAATCGTCCTTCAACAACAAAGCTGACATTGGTTGGATTTTTTTCTAATGTGCTTCTGAGACCTCACACCACTCTGCAGTCTTTCATGACTTAAATAATATTACCCTTTTATCATTCTTTTATATTTTATGGGGGCAGTGAAGAAGGACACAATGACTGTGAATGAGGAGCTGCATTTTCAATCTTCTATAGCTGAGGTGCTCTTTAGCCTTTGAGAAACACAGCAATGGTAAAAAATATAGCAGAATAAAATTGTGTCTGCCAGATCATTGAGTCAGACTCTGAGACATTTATTGCTGTTAGATGTGGTTACATTCTTTTATTTTCTTAGCTGTGAAAGGTATATTGATAGTACAGCAGTAAAACTACCTCAGTGTTTTTAATTTTCACTCGTAGCCTGAGAAAAGTATTTTATATAAGTATTTTATATTTTATATATATATATATATATATATATATATATATATATATACATATATACAATTTTAAATATCTAGCTCCAGTGATCAAGAAGTTTGTCATAACCTGCTGTATATCAAACTTGGCTTCATCAGATGTAAAACAAAATCAAGAAACTGCTTGATTATCTGACCCTGGAGGAAAATATATAAAACAGAAAAGAGCAGGTGCCAAGACTGAGCCTGGGGTAACCCATATGCCAGGTTCTTAGAGTCTGATTTGAACTGCTTCACAAATACAGTGGATATTCTTTAGGAGAGCTGGCAGTGATAGACTGACTATATTGTGGAGATTGTTAACTTTGATACTCTGTTCAAAACTATGAAGGACAAGTGTAAGATCCTGGAGAACAATTAAAGGGGAAAGTACAAGGTCAACTGATATCAAAATGCCATAAAAAAAAAAAAAACTCTAACTATTGTCACTTTGAGTGTTCAAAAAAAGAGACTTGCCCATTTTGGATTCCTGGAAATATTGTTTTAAGGTGTGATAAGAGATGTAATTTACTCTTCTTTGTTGGGTCTTGATCTTCCCTGATAAAGAAAAGTCTTAGATTAAGCACTAATAGTCCAGATTGTTTGATAGGGTGAAGATATTTTTAAAATGGAGCAAAAACTAGCGCTCAACTGTTCTCATGGACCTATTACCCTCAAAGTCCAAAAGTCACAGAGGTGTCAACAAAGATAGAAGTACAAATACTTCTGAAACAAAACATATTCTTTTTTATGTCCTTTTGAATCTTTCATTTAATCACTAACTCTCTGCAGCAACCCAGTTTTTATCACACACACACACACACACACATCACAGATTCTGCTGAGGATGCAATTGTCAGTAACACTTCATATCAAACATCTGCCTCCCATGTGCCAGATTCTGCTCCCTTTGAGAGCATCTTCATCAGCTTAAATGCATGTGTTAGCAAGTTTGCATGTTTTTTTTTTTCTTTTTGTGTGTGTGTGTTTCTGAGTAATTACTAGATCAAGAGTGCAGAACCACATTCATGCTTTTAAACAGAGATCAGGCAGGTAAGTAAATCAGATGTTTTTTTCCCAAATTGTGGGTCAAATTAAGAATATTAATTCCTTTTAGGAATATAATGATCTGTTCCCTCATACATAAGGAAATTACTCAATGTCCTGTTTATGTAAGCTCAAATGAATGGATAAATTAAAATCCATCTCTATCTAAAAATGCAAATCTTGTCACATTTTTCACATTTAAACTGCAACATACCCCAAAATAAACTTATATTGCATATTTCGCAAACCACTACATCTATTTGGCTCTTGGAAGTACTTTTCAAGATTTCAAAGCCATAAGGTGTATGTTCAGAATTTTTCAATATTTGCATAAGGGCTGGAGGGTGGACAGGTAGGTTAATTATGGCAGTAAGATGTGAAATAATCTAGTCACGACATGTCCAAAGTTTGTCTTCAAAGGCTGATGTCCTGCAGGCTTTAGAGGTTTCCCTGCATCAACACAGCAGATTTCCATTGATAGGACGTTTTATTTAGTCAGATTTTTTTCATAGTTTTGTGCATAAGAAATATATATGATTCACCAGGTCCGTTACATACATTAGGCTTTAAAAACAAACATGGCATTACCATTTGATGAGGATCTTATTAAAGAACGATCTGCAGTTTTTCCAGAAAGAATTAAATATTTATTGGGAGAGGATTTTAAAACTCAGTTGACAGGGCATGAGTTTACTTGTTTTTAGTTTAATATGAGCAAGATGCAGAAGGTTTTATTTGTATTTAGATATATTTACAGTTCATTAAGAACATCTGAAATTATTTTCAGATTACCCCAAAAGAGATTAATTAATTCAGCGGGGAAAAAGGAATTATGTTAGGGTTAGGATTCACTCGATGATAACAACCTAATTGAGCCTACAGGCAAAAACTGAAGCCTTTTTATGGGACTGATAGCCGCTGTTAACAGTCATTTATTGGGATGATAACATTTGAAGCACTGCTGCAAACAGCCGCTTATTTAATGTGTAAAAGAAGACTGAATGAACATTTTGAGGGACGCATGAGATTATCTATAGGTTCTATATATTAGAACAACGTTTTTATTCTTCAGCTCCTTCTCCTTCCTTCACCTCCTTCATCTCTTCTGCCTGAAGATTTCACCTAAATATATACACTGATCTACTACCATTCAAGAAATTGTCCTGTAATATTTTCATAGTAACAACAGCAATGGCAAGCCGTTTTGATATGCACTAGTTTTACTGAAAATGTATTCCTGATATCTGAAAAAAACTTTTTTTTTTTGTCTAATTGACCATTTCAATGAAACTCTTCACAGCTAAAATAAACATTCTGGATGTCTATAACTTGATTTCAGATCTCCATATTCCTAATATTACTGGTCAGCATTTGTATTAGCAGCCGTTGTGAAACCGAACACTCAGTTCCCGACTTTAGGCTAAATCAATTTAGAGTTGCGGATTTGCATCTGAGTTTGTTAAACCTGCTTCGTGAAACGGACCCCTGATCAGTCTTCTCCTTGTCTGGGTTTAAGGTATAGAGAGACATCTGGGTCTTTGTAGATTCTAAGTGGTGTGATACCCTGTTCATTTCTATATTATTGCTTTTTCAGAGCTCCTTTGAATGTTTAAAGCTTGGGAAATATTTTTTGTCCAAATCCGGTTTTAAGTTTCTCCGCAATAGAATCTAGGACCTGACTGATGTGTTCCTTGTGTTTGACGATGCTCTCTGTCTATCACAGAGTAGATGCATTTACAGGTGCTGGTCATAAAATTAGAATATCATGAAAAAGTAGATTGATTTCAGTAATTCCATTTAAAAAGTGAAACTTGTATATTATATTCATACATTACATACAAACTCATATATTTCAGATGTTTATTTTGTTTAATTTTGATGATTACAAATGACAACAAATGAAAATCTCAAATTCATCATATCAGAAAATTAGAATATTGTGAAAAGGTTCAAAATTGATGGCCCCTGGTGCCACACTCTAATCAGCTAATTAACTCAAACCACCTGCAAAAGCCTTTAAATGGTCTTTCAGTCTAGTTCTATAGGCTACACAATCATGGGGAAGACTGCTGACTTGACAGTTGTCCAAAAGACGACCATCGACACCTTGCACAAGGAGGGCAAGACACAAAAGGTCATCGCTAAAGAGGCTGGCTGTTCACAGAGCTCAGTGTCCAAGCACATTAATAGAGAGGCGAAGGGAAGGAAAAGATGTGGTCGAAAAAAGTGTACAAGCAAGAGAGATAACCGCACCCTGGAGAGGATTGTGAAACAAAACCCATTCAAAAATGTGGGGGAGATTCACAAAGAGTGGACTGCAGCTGGAGTGAGTGCTTCAAGAACCACACACAGACGTATGAAAGACATGGGTTTCTGCTGTCGCATTCCTTGTGTCAAGCCACTCTTGAACCACAGACAGCGTCAGAAGCGTCTTGCCTGGGCTAAAGAGAAACAGGACTGGACTGCTGGTGAGTGGTCCAAAGTCATGTTCTCTGATGAAAGTAAATTTTGCATTTCCTTTGGAAATCAAGGTCCCAGAGTCTGGAGGAAAAGAAGAGAGGCACTTCATCCACGTTGCTTGAAGTCCAGTGTAAAGTTTCCACAGTCAGTGATGGTTTGGGGTGCCATGTCATCTGCTGGTGTTGGTCCATTGTGTTTTCTGAGGTCCAGGGTCAACGCAGCCACATACCAGGAAGTTTTAGAGCACTTCATGCTTCCTGCAGCTGACCAACTTTTTGGAGATGCAGATTTCATTTTCCAACAGGACTTGGCACCTGCACACAGTGCCAAAGCTACCAGTACCTGGTTGAAGGACCATGGTATCCCTGTTCTTAATTGGCCAGCAAACTCTCCTGACCTTAACCCCATAGAAAATCTATGGGGTATTGTGAAGAAGAAGATGCAATACACCAGACCCAACAATTCAGAAGAGCTAAAAGCCACTATTAGAGCAACCTGGGCTATCATAACACCTGAGCAGTGCCACAGACTGATCGACTCCATGCCACGCCGCATTGCTGCAGTAATACAGGCCAAAGGAGGCCCAACTAAATACTGAGTGCTGTACATGCTCATACTTTTCATGTTCATACTTTTCAGTTGGCCAACATTTCTATAAATCCTTTGTTTTTATTGGTCTTCAGTAATATTCTAATTTTCTGATATGATGAATTTGAGATTTTCATTTGTTGTCATTTGTAATCATCAAAATTAAACAAAATAAACATCTGAAATATATGAGTTTGTATGTAATGTATGAATATAATATACAAGTTTCACTTTTTAAATGGAATTACTGAAATCAATCTACTTTTTCATGATATTCTAATTTTATGACCAGCACCTGTATATGGAGACTTGATTAAACACAGGTGGTTCCAGTTTATCATCATCAGTGATCAGTCAACATTGGATTATTCAGAAATCCTCACTGAAAAGATTTTGCTGCACTGAAAGTAAAGGGTAGGTTAATTTGGAGCGATCCAATCTTCTTTTTTTTTATGTATTTTTGTACATACATACATATTGGATTTTTTTTATCCAATACATTTCATTCCACTTCATGACTTGTTGTTAATTCTTCTCATACAATTAGAAATGTATATATTTATGTGTAAAGACTGAAAAGTGGCAAAGGGTTAAAAAGTTTAAGGTGGCTTTCACAAGGCACTGTAGATATAGTGAGAGAGATAGGAAGAGACTGAGGTTTTGTGTGATTATTTAATTCTGTAGGTATGAATTTTAACAGTTTAAAGCTGTAACCTGTATGTAGTGTAAAAAAAAATTGAAAAGATGTCTCTGTCCTCTTATGTTGGTTGACCATATCGAGTTCTAATCTGATTACCATTAGGATTTTACCTTTTTTAATTTTCTTATAAGAATGTTTTTACTGTATGTTAGAAAATATGTCAAATGTAATTCATTCATTCATTCATACATTCATTAATTTGTTCATTCATTTACTGGGTTACTTTTGAATCATGAGTCAATGAAATATCCAGCAAATAACAGCAGGCATGCTTGATTCAGCATCCTTTTATCACAGATTCTCTGACAGATATTTTGGCTAAAGTCAGTCCATAAACAGCTGAAGTCTGTCAGTGACAAATTCTTGTATGAGTAGGCTTCAGACAAATCAACTCCAGCAGCTTCAGTTGGCTGGGATTAAACAATATAAAGCAGATGAATCACAAATTGAATACAGGTTGACACTACGGGTAAAGGGACTGTGAAGTAAACCAGGACCTCCCAAGTTGTGACACTGTGCCTTATAGAGCTGCCACACTCCACTGGGCATCTATATTAGATTCCAGCTATGGTGGTGTTGGCACATTGAAACGTGGTATGATGAAATCAATCCAGTTGAGTGAGATTAGAATAACCTGCAGGAAGTCAAATGAAGCAGAGCCAGCAGCTGACATGCGGTTGGTTTAGCTGCCTGTTATCTGAGTTACTGCACCAGGGTTTTTCCTAGACAAGTTGACAACTCTATGCAAAGAAACTTTATGGTTAAGTTTGGAGTCATAACTAAGTGTTTTGGAAGGAGTATAAAGAAACAGTTTTTTATCCTTGGCCAATTTTACATCAAAGTTAATTAGACTTTAGATAAATTAATCAAACAAAAAACGAAGCAGAACAAATATATCAATTCTCTTTCTAGTGGTTTTCAAGCACAGTTGAGATATGAAGGTTATCTGAGAGAAAATATTTCACACTAATGAGAGAAAGGGAACGAGAACATTAACCAAGTTGGAGATATGCTGAAACTAATTCAGTCTCCTTCGTTTAGTTTTAACTGCTATATTAAGTGCATGTTGAATGAGTCTAAAACTGAGAATAAAATATGATGTTTTTAAAGGACACCTGCTCCAAATAGTGAATGTACACCTAGTTTTTTACGTAAAATGTATTCTGCTGATTCATGAGTAGGGGATTACCAGTATGCTACATGTATTTTAACATGTTTTAGTTTGGCATGCTGAGTTTGAGGCGTTCTCTGCATCACTAAAGTTGAGTAACAACACACTTCCTCACCGAATTGCAAAGAAGATCGGAATACAAGAGTAGAATAAACTAAAGTTTAATCCCCACATTTCTCAACAGCAATAAAATGACTTAATCTATGTGGTAAATTAATAATTATCCATATATTAAACTACATTGCAGAGAGTGAACTTCCCCATTGTGGGACGATAGACGGATTTGATTTTACATTATCAAAAGTATTTGCCCACCCATCCAAATTATAAATAATGTTGGAATCATGTGCTCCAATCACTTCAATGGCAGCACAGGTGTACAAAGTCAAGTATTTAGGCCTGTAGATTGTTTTTACAAACATCTGTGAAAGAATTGGTCCCTCTCAGGAGCTCAGTGAATTCCAGCTTGGAACTGTGATAGGATGTTGTGAAATGTCCTTGCTCCCAAATATTCCACAGTTAACTGTCATCTTTATCATTAAAATGCATTATCAGCTGGTGCTGATGCTCATAGGGTAAAGAGGTTGTAAACTTTCTGCAGATTCAGTCCCAGAGCTCCAATCTTCATGTGGCCTTTAGATTTTTTTTAGAACAGTGTGCAAAACAAGCGTCATAGAATGGGTTTCCATGGTTGAGCAGATGCATCTAAGCCATGTATCACAAAGTGGAATGCAAAGCATCAGTTGCATTGGTATAAAGCACACTGCAGCCAGACTCCATAGCAGTGGAGACACATTTTCTGGAGTGAAGAATCTCGCTTTTCCATCTGGTAACCTGACATATGAGTCTGGGTTCGGTGGTTGCCAGGATAACGGTATTTTTCTGACTGCATTATGCCAAGAGCTTTTCAGGAGCTAGGCTTGGTCTCTTTGTTCCAGTGAAAGGAACTCTGAATGCTTCAGTATTCCAACACATTTTGGATCATTTTATGCTCCTAACTTTATGGTAATAGTTTGGAGCTGGCCTCCTCTTCCGACGTGACTGTACAAACCAAGGTCCACAAAGACATGGATAGCAAAGTATGATGCAGAGGAACTTGACTAGCCTGCATAGAATCCTGACTTCAACCGGACAAAAAGACATTTGAGATGAATTAGAGTGGAGAATGAGAGCCAGGCCTTCTTTTACAACACCAATGTGTCATCTCACAAATGTATTTGTGGAATAATGGTCAATAAAAAGCCTATAAGCACACCTGAAACCCTTGAGGACGGCCCTCCTAGAATAGTTGAAGGTGTTCTTCCTGCAAAGTGGAGACCAAATTCATAATCAACTCCTATGGATCAGGAGCCTGTATCAAGCCTCTTGCTGTGCAAACATCCTCAGTAGCCTAAATGAAGATGTGTGTAAGAAAATCATTACAAAAAACATTTTGTCATGATTGGTTTTATATCAAACCCACATGCAGAACACAACGGAGGCTGGGTAAAAGTTTAACAGAGTTTATTAAAGATGTTGACACAAAAAACATGAACTGGATCTGGAACAGGTCCGGGTTGGGTTCACTGAAGTCTGCAGAGATGATAGTTTGATTAGCTGGGCAGGCAGATGATTAAAGAGTCCTTTTAGATAATTCTGATTCTACCTTGACGGGGTCCAGGCTTCTCTTGTGAGAGAGGGAACCGTTGGGTCCAGAGACTGTTGGTTCAGCAGAGTACACAAGCAGCTGCAGCGTCTAGCTTCTGACTTTAAATGGCAGACCTTGATCAGAGTTTCAAGCTCTTCACAGAGAGCAGCAGGGGAAATCCAAATAGGAATCTTCAGGTTTGGCTCACCAGGGCTGGAAGGCAGGTTAAGCTCACCCAGAGCTTCAGGCTTGAGACAGGTTTCCTGTGAGCAAAGACAGAGGAATCTTAGAAACCAGTTTTCTCACTTAGAGACAACTTAGATTCTTTCAGGTAACAGAGGCTCAGGGTGCTAACCAAACTAAGGTCAACACTGCGGCGTCGAAGGAAGGTCTGGCAGCTGCTTATGAAGGGAAGGTCTCCTGATGAGTAGATGCGTATCAGGTGTGCTGGAGGGCTCCAGCCCAGGAGACCTACAGCGCACTCTGCTGGAGAAAGGTGGTACATCTCCAGATCCCAACACATTTGGGTTAAGTTTTTTATTATTAGTATAATAACAATTAAAAAATAAACTCTGTCTTCTATGTTGGAATTTTTAAACTTGACAATAAACACAAATACAGTACATTGCTGTTGTATATAAAACTAATTAAGTTTGTCTGTTAATTTTTATGAAAGGCTTTATAAAACTGAATTGGTCATTTCATGCCATTAAATTAGTGGTATATTTCTTTTGAACGTTAAGTAGAAGAAATAAAAACTGACGCACTCTTTGTCAAAAAGCTGTAAAATTTAGGAAACATTTTTTTACAAACTATTCAAATGGTCCCAAGGTTTTGTTTTTTTTATCTATTCAGTGCTTTGTGACTGCTTCCTTCACTCTGCCTTGAGCCATCTACACCTTAAAAATATATTTTTTTGTTTTTTAAATGTTGGCCAATTTCACCCTGCTCGGAAAATATAAAGGTGCTTAAAAACTGTTCCTTGAGCATATTGTTTGCCACACAAAACCTGACCCAAGTTCTATTGTTCAACTTTCTGTGCATGTTTTCTAAGAAAGTCTTTAGACATCATCAAATTTTCTGTAGCAGTCCTGGAAGTAAAATTTCCTCTCCTCTGAGTTTTCTTATTAACAGTTATTTGACCTCTTTGGTAAATACATGTTTTAACAATGTTAAACTGATCTCTGAGCTGGTATTTACTATCAATACATCATAAAGAAAACTGTCTATAAACATCTTCTGTGTTACTTATTGGAACAATAAATATGGAGAAAATCTAGTCAGATTCCTGTTAAGTTTAGTTTGCAGGTTATTAACTGGTGGAATAAGGGACTAGAAATAAAAATTATTAACAACACTTGTTCTTTTGGAAGAAGTTCAACATAAGTATCAGTGGATTAATCATATTGCATGTTGCAGAGTATCATAATTTCACATGATACTCTGAGACCTTCATGTTGGTAATAACTGCAACAATACCTAATAAAGGCTTTATGTGACCTGGTGATGCAAACCATGATGCAGTCCTGTAAAATTTGAGCTGACACTGTATGTCATCACAGAAACTGAGATGATGCAAAATGGCATGACATCATGTGTAACTAAGCATGACATATAATGACAAAGGCTCACTTGACAGCTCTCATATGACCTGCAGGACAGCACTGCTTTATTGGCTTAGACTCAGCATATCATCATACTCAAACACCAATCAATGATCAGTCAGTGCTCTGTTCAGGTTGACCAGAGCTTGAATTACAGAGCTCCGTAAATAAAAGCTTCAGGAAAATATCTTTGTTGTATTAAAGTTCCTGAGACTTTAGCCAAATCAGCCTAATGTATAGAACAGATCAGACAAAAGCAGTTTCTGTCCTCTGAAAAGTCCTCAAATACTTGTGATTATTCTTCATAATGAAAATGATCATCTGAGCTTTTAAAATGAAATGATATACAGATGGATGGATGAGCAGATGGACGGATGAAGAGACACACAGTGAGCCAGCCGAGATAAAGGGAGATTAATTGGCTCAGTGACATTTTAGGAGCTTACTTTTTGAGAGCTTTTTCTTGAACAGTAATCTGTCTTCTGGTTCATCCATCCTTCTGTATGTCTTTGTTCTTTTGAGCATAAATTCTTCTCTGTGTCCATCTTTGGTGTGACTTATCCATATGTTGATCTAATTCTTAATCCTTTGACTATCTTGGTTGTCATGTTCTTTCTTGAAACCTATTCTTTTATATTTATATGTCCTTCCAAGTTGCACTTTTGAATGCGCACCCTAGATTTTGATCATTTGCAAATTTTTGTGGTTATATCTCTCCTGCTTAATCGGATTTCCTTACGTTTTGTAACTTTGTTCTTTTTTATTCATTAAAATGTGTTATTAATTTTCCTTAATGGTGGCTATTTAAAATTTTGTTTTCTTCTATTGAATCTTTTCTAATCATTCCATATTTCTAACTAAGCTTTTGTCTGTATTTTCTTCCATTACCCTGTTTTCTTATCAGTTTGATATTGATCTGTTCTGTTCCTTCCTTTAAGTCCATTTATCCTTTTGGCATAATTCATAGAAAATGTTGGGATCTGGAGAAGTACCACCTTTCTCCAGCAGAGTGCACCGTGGGTCTCCTGGGCTGGAGCCCTCCAGCACACCTGGAGCTTGTCAGCCCATCAGGAGACCTCCCCTACTTAAGCAGCTGCCAGACCTTCCTTCAACGCCGCAGTGTTGACCAAGTTTGGTTAGCGAGCCTGAGCCTCTGTTACCTGAAGAATCTTAGTTGTCTCTAGCGAGAAACCTGATTCTAATCTGTCTCTGTCTTCTCGCTCACAGGAAACACGTCTCAAGTCTGAAGCTCTGGAAGAGCTAAGCCTCTTACCTGCCTGCCTGCCCTAGAGAGCCAAACCTGAAGATCTCAATCTGGATTCCTCCTGCTGCTCTCAGAGAAAGAGCTGGAATCCCAAACCAAGGTCTGACACTCACTAGCCAGAAGCTAGACGCTGCTGCTGCTGTGCACTCTGCTGAACCAACAGTCTCTGGTCCCAACCGGTTCCCCCTCTCACACAAGGAAAGCCTGAACCTCTTCAAGGTATTTTCAGAATATCAAATCTCAACAAATCATCTGATAACTTGGCTAATCAAACTATCCATCTCCGCAGTCGTCAGTGAATCCAGCCCGGACCAGTTTCCTGAACCAGTTCATGTCATTGTGTGAAATCCATTCAATAAACTCTGTTGAACTTTTACTCTGTCTCCAGTGGTGTTCTGCATGTGGGTTTAGATCCTTAAACCAATCATGACAGAACACTGCGGCCTAACACAAAGCCCAGCAGATCACCTCCGGAGGAGGCTTGAGGAGCAGGACGCTCAAATCCTTGGACATGCCCACACCATCCGTGAGTTACATAACAAACTTGAATATCAGAACCAAGTCTTGCAGAATTAAGCTGGCTACATGGGAAATGCTAATGCTACGCCTGCAGTCCGTTCTGTTCCGGAACCACTTCCACCTCTAAGGTCACCGTCCGTGACGTCATTTCCTGAGTTCCGTCCGAGTCTTCCTGAAAGATTTTCAGGTAACCAAAAGGAGTGTAAAGGATTTTTGTTTCAATGTCGTTTGCTTTTTGAACGCTCTCCTGGCAGTTTTCCAAATGATAGAAAAAAGATTTCCTTCTTTCTCTCTTAGCTTACTAGTCAAGCCCTTGAATGGGCGGAGGCAAGGTTCTCTTCTGAGTCCAGTTTTTCATGTACTTTTTCTGAATTCATATCTGAGTTTTCCCAAGTTTTCAACCATGACTCAGATAAAACTCTTGGTTCCCGAGCCCTGCTAAATTTAAAACAGGGAAATTCCACAGTAGTTGAGTTCTCCATTGACTTCCGGGTTAAAGCCGCAGCCTCAGGATGGAACGAGTGTGCACTTAAGAGTGCTTACTTTAAGGCTTTGAATGACAACATTAAAGATGAACTCGTCACATTAGACGAACCTGCTAGTTTGGAGGATTTAATCTGTTTAACCATCAGATCGGATAATAGACTTCGTACTAGAAATAACTCTAGGCAAAGAAGCCTCAATTTTTCTGTTTCTGCCCCTGCATTTAACAATGCTTCTGTTTTTTCTGGATCCCCAGAACCCAGTTCCAAGCCAAAGTCTAAGAACCAGACTCTTTCTGTGCCTGTCCATGTCTCTCATTCAGAAGAAACGGAAGCCGAACCCATGCAGATTGGACACACAAGGCTATCCCCTGAAGAAAGACAACGAAGATTTAGAGGAAATCTGTGTCTGTACTGTGGTGAGACTGGCCATTTCATTGCTTCATGCCCGGCTAAATCAAAAGTCAGGGCCTGTCAGAAGATTTGAGGAGTCTGACGGGCCATCTAAAATCTGAAAAAACTCCTCATTTATTGTTGCCTGCCACCCTTTTCTTTTCTAACCAGAATCTCACTTTATCAGCTTTCATCGACTCTGGGTGCGACAGAAATCTCATTGATTCAGATCTGGTCCAGCAGTTAAAGATTGAGACTGTCCCTTTAACTAAGCCTCTCAGAGTATCTGCTATAGATGGAAAGAAGCTTCATCAAGTCACTCATCAGACACAACCTTTAGAACTCCTAATCTCTGGAAACCATCGTGAGATATTAACATTTTTTGTTTTTCCCTCTGCATGTTCCCCTCTGGTGCTGGGATTCGAGTGGCTGGAACGTCACAACCGCCATATCAACTGTGCCGGACGCCACATAGAGTCGTGGTCCACTTCCTGTCACGGATCATGCCTTCGTTCTGCGGCTCCTACTATTCAGTCACCTAGAGGTAGGGGGGAGATGGACTCTCCTGACCTTACTTCTGTCCCTCCCGAGTATCATGATCTGGCACCAGTCTTCAGTAAGGTCAGTGCGATGTCTCTTCCGCCTCATAGACCATATGACTGCGCCATTGACTTACTACCAGGAGCCACCCTTCCCAGCAGTAGACTATACAACATCTCCAAACCTGAACGCGAAACCATGGAGAAATATATCAATGAGTCTCTAGCTGCCGGAATTATTCATCCATCTTCATCTCCTCTCGGTGCTGGTTTCTTTTTTGTGGGTAAAAAGGATGGTTCCCTCCGACCCTGTATTGACTACAGAGGCTTGAATCAGATAACCGTCAAAAATAAATACCCACTACCATTACTGGCATCAGCTTTTGAACCTGTTCAGGGTGCAACAGTGTTCACCAAACTCGATTTAAGAAACGCCTATCATCTCCTTAGAATAAGAGAAGGAGATGAATGGAAGACAGCCTTTAAGACCCCCTTAGGCCAATTTGAATATTTGGTCATGCCTTTTGGTCTCACAAACGCTCCTGCTTGCTTCCAAGCCCTAGTCAACGACGTCCTCAGAGATTTTTTGAATATTTTTGTTTTTGTATACATCGATGATATTTTGATCTACTCCAAAAACCTCTCAGACCACAGGAAACATGTTCGTCTAGTTCTTCAGAGACTATTGAAAAACAAACTCTTTGTGAAAGCTGAAAAATGTGAATTTCACCAACCATCTGTCACTTTTCTAGGGTTTGTGCTCGAGGGCGGGCAGGTGAAGCCATCCGAAGACAAAATAAAGGCAGTTCTGGACTGGCCGACACCTGAAAACCGCAAACAGCTTCAGAGGTTTCTTGGGTTTGCAAACTTCTACAGACGTTTTATAAGAAACTATAGTCAAACAGCTCTTCCTCTCACAACTCTGACTTCTGTGAAGAAGACATTTCAATGGACACCTGAAGGCGAGAATGCCTTCAATAAATTAAAGAACCTGTTTTCCAGAGCTCCCATCCTTGTCCAGCAGGATCCCTCTAAACAGTTTATTTTAGAGGTGGACGCATCTGACTCCGGTGTAGGAGCTGTTTTATCTCAACAGTCAGACTCAGATCAGAAAACTCACCCCTGTGCTTTTTTTTCACGCAGACTCTCACCAGCTGGGCAAAATTATGATGTTGGAGACCGAGAACTTCTTGCCATTAAACTCGCCCTGGAGGAATGGAGACACTGGCTCGAGGGGGCCGAGCATCCAGTATTGGTTTGGACAGACCACAAAAACCTGGCTTATCTCCAATCGGCAAAACGATCCAACCCACGTCACTCTAGATGGTCATTATTCTTTTCTCGTTTCAACCTCATCATTTCTTACAGACCTGGTTCCAAGAACGTCAAGCCTGATTCTCTCTCTCGTCTGTACTCCACTGATGAACCTGAGATACCCGAGCCTGTTCTTCCTCCCCCCTGTACTGTTGGAGCCGTTTCCTGGGAGATCACTGATCTCATCAACTCTGCCCTGGCCTCTGAACCTGACCCAGGTAATGGTCCTCCAAATAAAACTTATGTTCCGTCTTCCGTCAGATCCCGACTGATCCAGTGGATGCATGCAGCTAAATTCTCCGCCCATCCTGGAGTGAGCAGAACCATTGCCATCATAACCAGACGTTTTTGGTGGCCATCACTTCACAGAGATGTCAAGGAGTACGTTCTGGCTTGTCCCATCTGCGCCAGAAATAAGA
This sequence comes from Cyprinodon diabolis, assembly GCA_030533445.1. Classification (NCBI taxonomy): domain Eukaryota; kingdom Metazoa; phylum Chordata; class Actinopteri; order Cyprinodontiformes; family Cyprinodontidae; genus Cyprinodon; species Cyprinodon diabolis. The sequence continues at coordinate 33,328,594 of CM060074.1, read as the reverse complement.
CCTCTCACCAACCACCTTCTGGCCTGCTGCATCCTCTACCTGTTCCAACCCCTCCTTGGTCCCATATCGCTGTAGATTTTGTCACCGGTCTCCCGATTTCCAGAGGTATGTCCACCATTTTAACCATCGTCGACCGTTTTTCCAAGGCCTGTCACTTGATTCCCATCAGGAAACTTCCCACTGCATTCCAGACGGCCCAGCTTCTCGTGAAGCATGTTTTCCGCCTTCATGGAATTTCTCAAGAATTAGATTATCAGCCTCCACTCTTCCCTGCAGATGAGAGAGAGATAACGGTTAGATCAGTCCACCACCACATCCGCCGTTGTCAGCGTATTTGGAAAGACACCATCACCACCCTCAACTGCTCATCTGCCTCGACTAAAAGATTCGCTGATTCCAAACGGCGTCCTGCCCCCGACTATACCCCAGGTCAAGAGGTATGGTTGTCGACACCTGACATTCCTCTCAAGGCCATGTCTAAGAAGAGTTCATCTCACAGGTCTGGAAAGCTTTCTGTTCAGCGTTAAACTGCAAGTCCTCTCTCACCTCTGGTTATCATCCTCAGTCAAATGGGCAGACGGAGAGGATGAGTCAACAACTCGAGTCCACTCTCCGCTGCCTAACATCCAATAATCCTACTGACTGGAGTCAGTTCCTGACATGGATCGAATACGCCCTCAATTCTCAGAGATCAGCTTCTACCGGTTTATCCCCTTTCCAGGTCTCCATAGGTTATCAGCCTCCACTCTTCCCTGCAGACGAGAGAGAGATAACGGTTAGATCAGTCCACCACCACATCCGCCGTTGTCAGCGTATTTGGAAAGACACCATCACCACCCTCAACTGCTCATCTGCCTCGACTAAAAGATTCGCTGATTCCAAACGGCGTCCTGCCCCTGACTATACCCCAGGTCAAGAGGTATGGTTGTCGACACGTGACATTCCTCTCAAGGCCATGTCTAAGAAGCTCTCACCTCGATTAATCAGTCCGTACAAGATAGCCCAGATCATTAATCCCTCTGCTGTCCGCCTGCACCTGCCACCGTCTCTACATATCCACCCCACCTTTCATGTGTCTCAGATCAAGCCTGTCGTCACTAGCTCTTTGTGCCCACCTTCCGACTCCCCTCCACCCGCCCTGGACATCGATGGACATCCAGCCTTCACTGTTCGCCGGATCGTGGACTCCCGTCGGCGAGGTCGCGGCTGGCAGTACCTCGTCGACTGGGAGGGCTACGGTCCTGAGGATCGCACCTTGGTTCCTGGCTCATTTATCCTCGATCCCTCCCTGATCGAGGATTATGAGAAGTCCCTCCCGTCTACATCCTCGGGACCGCCAAGAGGCGGTCGTTGAGAGGGGGGTACTGTTGGGATCTGGAGAAGTACCACCTTTCTCCAGCAGAGTGCGGCATGGGTCTCCTGGGCTGGAGCCCTCCAGCACACCTGGAGCTCGTCAGCCCATCAAGAGACCTCCCCTAGCAGCTGCCAGACCTTCCTTCAACGCCGCAGTGTTGACCAAGTTTGGTTAGCGAACCTGAGCCTCTGTTACCTGAAGAATCTTAGTTGTCTCTAGAGAGAAACCTGATTCTAATCTGTCTCTGTCTTCTCGCTCACAGGAAACCCGTCTCAAGTCTGAAGCTCTGGAAGAGCTAAGCCTGTTACCTGCCTGCCTGCCCTAGAGAGCCAAACCTGAAGATCTCAGTCTGGATTCCTCCTGCTGCTCTCAGAGAAAGAGCTGGAATCCCAAACCAAGGTCTGACACTCACTAGCCAGAAGCTAGACGCTGCTGCTGCTGTGCACTCTGCTGAACCAACAGTCTCTGGACCCAACCCGTTCCCCCTCTCACACAAGGAAAGCCTGAACCTCTTCAAGGTATTTTCAGAATATCAAATCTCAACAAATCATCTGATAACTTGGCTAATCAAACTATCCGTCTCCGCAGTCATCAGTGAATCCAGCCCGGACCAGTTTCCAGAACCAGTTCATGTCATTGTGTGAAATCCAATCAATAAACTCTGTTGAACTTTTACTCTGTCTCCAGTGGTGTTCTGCATGTGGGTTTAGATCCTTAAACCAATCATGACAGGAAATCCAAAAACACATAATTTCCATATGTAATAAACAGATTCTCTGCAAATTAACCAGTAACATATATATATATATATATATATATATATATATATATATATATATATATATACACTATATTGCCAAAAGTATTTGCTCACCTGCCTTGACTCACATATGAGCTTAAGTGACATCCCGTTCCTAATCCATAGGGTTCAATATGACGTCGGTCCACCCTTTGCAGCTAGAACAGCTTCAACTCTTCTGGGAAGGCTGTCCACAAGGTTTAGGAGTGTGTTTATGGGAATTTTTGACCATTCTTCCAGAAGCGCATTTGTGAGGTCGCACACTGATGTTGGACGAGAAGGCCTGGCTCTCAGTCTCCGCTCTAATTCATCCCAAAGGTGTTCTATCGGGTTGAGGTCAGGACTCTGTGCAGGCCAGTCAAGTTCATCCACACCAGACTCTGTCATCCATGTCTTTATGGACCTTGCTTTGTGCACTGGTGCACAGTCATGTTGGAAGAGGAAGGGGCCAGCTCCAAACTGTTCCCACAAAGTTGGGAGCATGGAATTGTCCAAAATGTCTTGGTATGCTGAAGCATTCAGAGTTCCTTTCACTGGAACTAAGGGGCCAAGCCCAGCTCCTGAAAAACAACCCCACACCATAATCCCCCCTCCACCAAACTTTACACTTGGCACAATGCAGTCAGACAAGTACCGTTCTCCTGGCAACCGCCAAACCCAGACCCGTCCATCAGATTGCCAGATGGAGAAGCGCGATTCGTCACTCCAGAGAACGCGTCTCCACTGCTCTAGAGTCCAGTGGCGGCGTGCTTTACACCACCGCATCCGACGCTTTGCATTGCACTTGGTTATGTATGGCTTGGATGCAGCTGCTCGACCATGGAAACCCATTCCATGAAGCTCTCTGCGCACTGTTCTTGAGCTAATCTGAAGGCCACATGAAGTTTGGAGGTCTGTAGTGATTGACTCTGCAGAAAGTTGGCGACCTCTTCGCACTATGCGCTTCAGCATCCGCTGACCCCGCTCCGTCAGTTTACGTGGCCTACCACTTCGTGGCTGAGTTGCTGTCGTTCCCAAACACTTCCATTTTCTTATAATACAGCTGACAGTTGACTGTGGAATATTTAGGAGCGAGGAAATTTCACGACTGGATTTGTTGCACAGGTGGCATCCTATCACAGTTCCACGCTGGAATTCACTGAGCTCCTGAGAGCGACCCATTCTTTCACAAATGTTTGTAAAAACAGTCTGCATGCCTAGGTGCTTGAATTTATACACCTGTGGCCATGGAAGTGATTGGAACACCTGATTCCAATAATTTGGATGGGTGAGCAAATACTTTTGGCAATATAGTGTATATAATATATAGCTTGAGATTTCCGTGCAGTATCTTTGCTGCACTTTTCTGGACAGTGATGTCTGAAGTATATCCAGGATCTGCTGTAACCACTCCTCAAGTTTGGGGGTCACTGCCCCGAGTGCCCCAATGACCACAGGCACCACTTATGCCTCGACATTCCAGGTTTTCTGCAGCTCTTCTCTGAGTCCCTGGTATTTCTCTAGTTTCTTGTTTTCCTTTTTTTTTCCTGATGTTGCAGTCAGTTGGTATTGGTATGTCAACCACACTTTCACCTTGGGGTTTCCAGCCCATACTCTGCACAGATGTTCCTGTGCACAACTCGAGCCACTTAGTTAGTGCAGTCTATGTAGGCTTTCCCTGCTAGCATCTCACACCCTGCGTTATGTGCTGGATTGTCTCAAGGGCCTCTTGGCACAGTCTGCACCTAGGGTCTTGTCTGGTGTGGTAGATCTGGACCTGTATTGGTCTGGTGCTCAGGGCCTGCTCCTGTGCTGCCATGATGAGTGCCTCTATGCTGTCCATCAGTCCGGCTTTGTCTAGCCATTGGTAGGATTTCCTGATATCTGCCACTTTGGTTATGTTTCAGTGGTACATCCTGTGTTGAGGGTTATCCTCCCATGATGTCCTTACTTATGGCTAGCGTACAGTCTCAGGGTTTGGGGTTGTACCCTCCATGTATGGTTAGGAGCTTTCGTGTCTACATGTGGCCTGTATCTCATCCTTTGGCTAGCTTATTATTCCTGCTGGGTATCTGATTTCTGGTAGTGCTTAGCTATTTATGGCCTCAGACTTATTCTTGCCATTGAGCTGGTTACTTAGGACCTGCCTCACTTGTTGGAGGTATTTGGCCGTAGCCCCTTTCCTTGTCACCTCTTTGAGGTTGCCATTTACTTGTGGGATTCTGAGGTACTTGTAACTGTCCTCAATATCTGCTATTGTTCTTTCTGGTAGTGAGACCCCCTCTGTGTGGACTATCTTCCCTCTATTAGTCACCGTCCGACCACACTTCTCTAGTCCGAATGACATCCAGGTGTCTATGCTGTAGATCCTGGTGGTCATCCATGTAAAGGAGGTTACTGATGGTGGCCCCGTTCATGAGTTGGTATTGGTAGACAGTCTTATGGTTTATTTGGCTGAGGGGGTTCAGACCTATACAGAACAGCAGTGGGGACAGTGCATGTCCTTAGTATAAGACAGATTTAATGGAGACACGTACAAGAGTCTTGCCATAGGCCTCAGGGGTGGATTCCACAACCTCATCGAGTTTGCAATGAAGGTTCTTAGACCCCTGTTGATGCTGTGTAGCTCCAAGCATTCAATGATTCAAGTTTGTGGCATTGAGTCATAGGCTTTCTTGTAATTAATCCAGGCAGTGCTCAGGTTAGTGTTTCGGGTTCTGCAGTCTCAAGCAACTGTTCTGTCTACTAGGAGCTGTTTATTCAGGAATTCCCTTCTGAGCTGTGCTTATGTATTGATCCATGTGCCCGTTTATCTTAGCCTCCATGATCCCAGACATGAGCTTGTTATTGGCTGGATGGGACTGTACCTTATACCCTTCAGGATCAGGATAGTCTATATATGTATCTGTATATATATATACAGACAGATAGATAGATAGATAGATAGATAGATAGATAGATAGATAGATAGATAGATAGATAGATAGATAGATAGATAGATAGATAGATAGATAGATAGATAGATAGATAGATAGATAGATAGATAGGAACAGACAATCCCTCATATATGTACATTATCTTAAAATGTCAAACTCAGCTGGGGAAATGCATTTAATTTCATATCCAGATACTTTATTTGTACTGTTTTGGTTTGTTGTTGAAGCAGAGATACAAAAGGTAACTGTCAACCAACTCCACAGGCGGCCCAATCCAGGAAACACACAGCCAGGCAGAAGAGCTCCGAGCCATCTCCCATGTCAGAGGATGAAGAGAGTACATCCAGTTAGTCACAGTAGGAGAAACAGGACTACACTGAAAAACAGGCAGATCTCGAACATCTATAAACAAAGGTCTTGATGGCAGCAGGACGGCTGATATTTCTCTCCAAGATGGTGTCACAGCCAAACAGGAACAGACCAGATGAAGCTGCCAGAAAAAGCAGGGAGAGCATAAAGTTAGAGATTGAACTGACATATATTGCAGAGTGGGAGAATAGAGGTAGAATGAAGCAGAATGATGAAAAAGGGGTCCCTATGTCCTCCAGCAGTCTAAGCCTATAGTAGCATAACTGTAGACATAGCTCTGGATAACCTGCTCCAATCTAACTCAAAGCTTTATCAAAAAGGAAAGTTTTAAGCCTACCTTTAAAAGTAGACAGCCTGGTTCTGCTGGAGGTGCCTGCCTCATGGACTAAAACTGGTTGTTGGTTTCACAGGAGAGGAGCCTGATTACTTTTAGAAATTCTAGGAACCACTAGTAAACCTGCATATTGAGAGCTAAGTCATCTAGCTAAGTCTGTTAGGAACATAAGGAACAATCATATCTCTGATGTAAGATGGAGCTTTGCCATTTCAGGCTTTATATTTGAGAAGGAGGATTTTTAATTCTATTTTGGATTTAACAGGAAGCCATTGAAGAAATGCAAGGATAGGACAAATATTATCTCTCTTTGTAATTTTCATCAGAACTCTGGCTGCAGCATTTTGGATCAGCTGAAGGCTTTTAACAACAGTTTGTGGACTTCCTGATAGTAAAGAATTACAATAGTCCAGCCTTGAAGTAACAAATGCCTGAAATAGTTTGTCAGCATCGCCCCTGGACAGGAGATTTCTAACTTTTGAAATATAGAAGGATCAACGTCATCAGGGGAATCAATAAATATTTAATAGATCAGAATAGAATACAGTACAATAGAATAGAAATATTGTCACTGTAAACTAGAGTGCAAATTCATCGTCAATAAAACCCAAATATCGAAGAAATATTAACAAATTGATATGTAAAGATTCACAATTCATAGATAAAATAATAAAGTAAGAATAGCAACAAAATTAAGATTGAATGAGATAAATTATAGGTATATTTTTACAACTTTTAAATTTACTGTTTTAGATTAGGAAAGATGGAAGTATTGGCAACATTTTAGTAGAAGTAATATGGTTGGTAATCTAGATAATTTTCTTTGGATGGTATGCTGTAAATATTTATATGTATTTTTTATTTTCTTTTGCTTCTTGTTTTGGATGTCTTCACCTGTACTTTTTCTACAAAGTCTTTTGGAGCCGAAGCTGTTGTCCCTTTGGTCTGAATATAATGTACTCAAATTATCAATAGGCCAACATATTCTGTGACCAGGCCACAGCCCTTAGTCTTTCCCTGCTAAGCCTGTCAATAGAGGATTTGTAAGTTTCTTACTACAATTACTTCTGATAAATGCAGTCTCACTGCAACATTGTAGTTTCTAGCTGACCCACTGTATTTACCTTTATATTTTATTTTCTTAATGTGTTTTTTTTTAATTCTTATTAACTTTCCAATTTTCAATGGGCATGTTACAATTTGACATAATGGTTGAGTGACAATACAGAAAGGGTATTTTCTAGTACTATTTCCAATTTTCTTCACACAGCAGTCCTTTTGTAACAGACAGTTGTATTAACCAGATATACTCAACACACAACATTTTGCATCTGCACTGCTTGAAAAAGGAGCTCAACAAAAAGGAGAGGGTCGGCTTACATGCTTGTTCGTTGTTTTATTCTGAGAACGTGCATTCCTAGTTTTTACACAATTATGGAAATGGTTCATGGACTTGGTTTCTATGCTACAGTAAGGCTATACCTTTTTCACACATATTTCAACCTCAAGCACACAACCCTTATTTGTTTATAACATTTTTTGAAATGTCTTTTGAAATGTCTTTTTATCTTTTAATATTAATTTCAAGGTATAAAAAATGTATCCGCATTTTTAAGGGCAGAAAAGTCAAAATATTATGCTAAATATAAAAAAAATACGTAGTATTTACATATTTGTGCTGTACTTACAGATGTAAGGAGCACTTGTATACTTCAGAAATACAAAAAGTTGCACATTAAATAAGTTGCTTTGTTGCAGATGACCTATAAGATAGTGGTCATAATTGATAACAGGTGTAAAAGTCTTGTGAACAGCGCTATTTCTGGCTGGTTTATGCTCAGAAACCGGGACATCTGCATATGTGTCGCAGTTAACACACATATGACCCCGTCTCTTCTGCAGACACTCTGGTGTGCCTCTCCAAAATTATGTTTGACCGAAGACAGTGCCACAGACAGGAGGCATTAGATTGGTCAAATCTAAATCTGCTGTACACTATGCATATTTCCTGTTTGGTACCTTACCCACTTGTTCTGTTTGTATGACCGCCATTATGGAAAATGACTCTTGAAGATGGACCACCTAGAAGAGCGAGATGAGCGAGAATGCTGGGACCCTTTTTTCACTTTAATCCCCGCTCTTTTTCGCCCTCATCTCCCTTACTTGTCAGACAAACTTGCCCCTTTGCGTTCTTTCACTTCCTCACCGCCTCAGCCATTTCCAGACCCACAGCTAGTTTGTGATTGTCCCTTTTGCGTTGTGGCGTGGAACAACATAGCGCAGACCACGCTTCAAAATTTGGTGATCAATCAAAAATATGTGCATCATAGCTCAAACAAGCTCACTGCAACACACTGCTGCGGGAGTATAACCAGCCCTTAAAATGAGGACTTTGCTTGTACTACCAGAAGAGCAAATTGAAATTGTCTGACCTTTCCCAAAGGCAGCCGCAGTAAGCAACAGAACTGCACACAGTAAGATATTAGTGTCTTTGAAGACCTCTTTATGAAGTCCTTCAAACTCCATTCAGTCATTCAACCATTCACACACATTACACACTGATGGTAGCACGCTACATATAAGGCACAGCTGCCTTAGGACAGAGTAGCAAAACCTAGACTGCTATGCAGTCAAGGCCTTTGATCACCAGCAGCAGACAAGGTGGTTTAAGTGTCTTACCCCAGACGGTATTGCCAAAGGACATAACTAAGACCGGGAATGAGGAGGCTCAGTTTCGGAAAACCGTCAGTCACAGGACAACACTCCCACTTCCTGACCATCGCTCATACATGTATAATTGCTAGTAGCTGAAGGCCAGAGTTGCATGATACATATATTTTAAGCTTAGGAGGCAGAATGGCTAGTCTCAATCCCCAGAACAATCCCAAGATTGCAACTCTTCCTACTCCAGAACTTGGTGTCCTTCTCAGCCTCCAGACTAATATACTCAAAATGCATCTTCTTTTATTCCTCTGATACCCTGTCCCTCTGTTGATCTGGTCTGCTGCCATTGTTTGTGAAGCAGGACCTGACCAAGGATAACAATAAGCAGACTTCTGGAGGCACATGGAGGCAAGGGAGGTTTAATAATGAAATCAGGACAGCATTATAAATTTTTATTGGATTGATGGACCAGACATTTGAAAATTTATTTTCTAAGCTTTAAATGACTTAACAGCTCAAAGGAGCCACCATAACATTGGAGATTGCAGCAGTTTGACCTAGTCTGACTGAATGTCACAAAAATAATCTCTGTATTATCAAATTGAGGAGGAGGATTTTTCCACCATAGGTATCATAGTGACTGGCTATTAAAGTGCACCATAACTGAACCACAACAGAGTTTTTCATATCAGTGCTAGCTATACCAAAGGACTGCTTAAATGTAGTATATAGCATGCTAATTTTATTTCAAATACTTTTAATATATCTAAAAATAATGTGCCTCGCCATTTGAAAAGAAACAGAAACAGATTTTTGTTGCTCCTTACATGTAAATAAAGGAGCAACTAAATGCAACTAAATCTGGCATTGCACTATTAAACAATACAATATTTTCCCTAAAATTGTGGAGCCCTACTTTTAACCTGTAAACTATGCCTGGTCATTCTTAAATTATTCTTCAATTTAGCATTTTAAAGAATCATAAAATAGATAATATTTATACCTTGGTAAATATCTAGAGTTTATTTTAGATAATTTTCTATTGCATATTTACAGTACTTATTTAATCGTGACATGATGTGAGACATGTTCCCGGCCCTCTGTTTGTTTTTTTAAGGTAATAATGAGGAAATGCTGCCCTATCTCCTTGATAATTTGACAGACTGTCAACTCTTTTAAAGGCTGTGTACTCATGATTAGAGTTAACTTAACACATTTCACAGACTTTGGCAAAAAGATTAAGAATTTTCTGCCTTGTGTTACCAGAATTCAGCAATTCTCTGGTGGAATGTCAAAAATTTTAAACAATCTAAAGTGTGAAATAGCTTTTAAACACATATTGGCAACCATTAAAGCGAGATAACAGTGCAATAGCCCACAGGTAGGAAAGGTTTAGTTAAGAGGAGTAAGGATGAGCTAAGATGCTAATTAAAATGGGTAAATATTTAGAGAGGGAGTTGTACTTAAATCTTTGGCTCCAGGCAGCTTTTCAAAGTCTTAAAGCCTTTAAGGTCCTTCTAACCCTTTAACCCTGGGATCTCCTCTTCAACAATATGCCTCAAACGATGTGCTGACATACCAGCAGGATGAAGTCTCACTGAAATGACAGCTGGGGCTGCATGGATTAGCCAAATGCAGCTAAAACCGCTGTCAAAGATTGTCTGGACTGAGCAGCTATTAGTTGCCAAACTGTCAGACATAATCTCTATAGTCGAGATTAAACTCCCTCTGGGCTTCATAAAAACACATAACAAAAATCTCTAATCTTTAGAGTAACATATTTAATGTTCGTAAACTCCAGCATATTGCCCTATTTCAGTCTGAAAATGTGCCAATCCCAGGACAATCTGGGTTTATCTTAACCCTATGATACAATCAGTAAGATGACATTTGAAGCAGATATATATAGGGCACGTTATGACACTAGGCTGCTTTATTTTAATTAATACAGCTGTGCACAGGGGTTTCATAATGCCTGGATGGCATCTGCACTTGGTTGTGCTTGGGAAACCAAACCACAACCAAAGGGGCTTGTTGTGCATTAAACCAAATAAAGCCTCTAAAAAATGAAATCTCTTTGTTGCTTTTGGGATGCCGCTATGTATTGCACCACTCTAAAACAAACCACTATGCCAATTATTTTATACTAAAAGTCATTCAACTTTTAAATGACTTATTGAGTTTTTGTTGAGATAATTTTAAAATTGTGCTTGCATGAGCTAAACTTTTAACAATTAAATTAACAAAAAGAGGGAGTTATAAACAATGATTCAAAGGTCTATGTTCTTATTTTCATCCTTGCTGGTCCTCCGCTGACTCTCCAAAACCCCTTTACTATTTTAGCCTCAGAGATCTTTTGGAATTGGAAAAAGCACGGAGTATCTCAGGCACCCTGCGGGATTTTAAAGCTTAGCGAAGAAATGTTAACATCACCTCAAGTGTCTCTCAGAGGGACAGCAAGGTTAAGCCCAGGGATATCTCTGCAGGATATGAGGCGCTTGGTCCCACCGGGCGGCGCAGAGGTCCCATCACTCGGACTGCGATCTGACAGCCAGAGGTCAAAGGTTCAGATCCGTCTCGGCTCTCAATCCTCGCCTTGACGACCAGGCCCCACGCTGCCGTGGCTAATAACTGTCAGCTCTTAAATCACAGGGCTGCTGATGATTCAGCGGAAGCCTTGCACCGCATTAACAAGAAGACAAATGAGACTGTAAAAAGAGATTTAAAATCAGTTTTACTGCTGCAGAGTTGTGCCGAAGTGAGAGGAAAACTTAAATTACCCACAGCAGCTAAGTAAAACTTTTTAACATATCATCTTTTTATGGCATAATTAAAGACTAATTAAAGAATTCTGCTCATATAACTTCTATTGGAACTGACATTTATCTTTCACAATTTAACTGACTCAGTTACATTTGACATGACTTAAGAGTTACTGACAGCTGGAAGGAGTCGTTACTCCTGTTTGTTCGTCACTGGTCTCTTCAGCTCGATCCTCGCCAAAGGAAAGGTTGAAGGTTAGACTCAAATCAAGTAAATCAGAGTAAATTAAAGCCTCATATTTTTATTAAAAATTTTATGGAATAAAATTGTAGAGGATATGATTAATTTAACAATGTAACAGCACTTGGTACTTTATTCTTTTAATAGACAGCTGTACTTAATGTGCTGATTTTAGCTGTTTACATGTTCAGAGTAGATGAAGGGAAGATTAGTGATTCAATCATTTAAAAAAAAAGTCAAAAATCATGTTTGAAATAGTCTTCAACCATTTACATTCTTGTGGATGTGTTTTGCCGATTAGGGAACAAGTCTACTTTTTAAAACTTAAAACAGTTACAGAAAACATCAACTTTGTTAGACCAAACTACAACCCAATTAAAAAGAAATGCCATAGATGGCCATAGACATAGGTGCCTTAATTGTACAGAAAATAATCTCTGAACCAATATCTATTTACCATTAAAATACTTTACTTACAGAACATTAAACTTGAAACTACTGGCAGATGTAACCAGGTAAGTCCTTATCTTTAGAAGTAATGTGCTGAGAGGTCAATGAAAAAACATCCTGAGTGAAGAATAGTAAGCCTGCATATGAATGATTAGCAGATTGAAAAGTCGTAAAACCCTAATACAGATAAAAACGTGTGTCATCCTAAAATGTTGTACGGATGTTGAAATACTCTGAAATCACTTCCACAGAGACCCACTGAGCATGGAAGATTTTATGCAGTTCTTTGGTTTTAACACATTATTATGTACTTTGTCAGATGATGGAGTACTACAATATAACAAGCTTCTCATTTAAGTGATTTCTAGCTGACACTTGTTTTACATAAATAATTGATTATATTGTTTGTTTTTGTAAATACAGTGTTGTTAAAAGTCAAAGTCTTAATTCTTCTTCCTCTTCTAATTTCTATCTTATTTTACCACTTATTTTCCACTTATTATTTTACCATCATACACTGTATGATGTGGCTCACAACAGGTCACCTGTTTCAACCAGACACAGTCTCTTCATTTCCTTAAGTATCTGAAAAGTTCCTGAAACTGAAGACTGCAAATATACTGTTTGCAGCAGTTTGGTTCTGAAACGTCAATCATCATGGATAACCCTTAGTCTGGAGATCTGGACCTTGGGCATGGTGATGCTCTTCCAATCTGAATGTCCTGGAGCCTCATGCAAAAGAGATCCTGTGTGGTGTGATGTTTCTGTCTTCAAACATGGTGGGGGGCAAATGCACACCTCTAAGGAGTGTCTTGTGATATTTTCTTGGGGGAGGGTGTTGTAGAGCAAGTCAGCTGAAGAGCAAAACTTTAATCTTTCTCCCCTAATGGTCATGGTTAGTATAAAGCATGGACACTGGTTTCCAATTTCCAAAATTATTATCATGGTTTATGGCACAATATTAGTAATTCTTTGTCAGTGTTTTGTGTGCGTTTCGTGTTAAGCGATCCTTATATTGAAGTGTTCATGTGAGTGTGGGGATATGTCTGTCCTAATGAGAAATATCATTGTGCAAAATCTTTATCATGGATTCCCATTATTGGAATTTTATTTTGTTAAGTCAGAAACTTTTCCTTTTCTTGGTAAAAGGTTTGAACAGACGAGTCTTTTTCCATGCATATTTTTGTGACTTTCACCACTTAAAGAGAACAAAAAAAGAAAAAATATTAAGAAATCAATTATGATCTCTTTTACTTTTTATTAACACCATACATTATGATACTGGAAAACAGCAGCTTGGTTTTAATAAAATGTCTTTGTTTGAATTGAACTTCAATAAACAATAATTCATTCCATAATAAATGAGTCTACATTTAGATTCAGGTTAAAGAAATTCTTGAATTAAGCCAGAATGTTTCCGGTAGTCAACATTCCCTTTAAATTTATAAATTTGGCATCTTTTTTTCCCACTCACTGGTCTTCTTTATACTCAGCTCAAGGTGACTCTACAACAAAAGCTACTGTTGTGAACACACACTCATGAGGACACACATAGCAAATGCTGCAAGCACAATGGTTTGAAATCTGATGAGAATTACGATAACGACACGCAAAATTTCATGCTTAAGCCCACATACAAACACAAGAGCACACCCACAACCCAACAGTAAGACCCACACCCAGAGATACACACAGATTTGAATCTAAAATATGATCTGAATAATGAGGTCTCGTCTCTTTTATTCTCCTGCACACAGCAGCTTGGAATTGATTTGCATTTTTTTTTAAAAGAGACACACCTCCAAACAACGATAGGACTTAAGATAAGGAATACATTTTATTTTGACACAAAGATTAAATTATGTGTGGGATTAGGATAGAAAACACTCGCTGTTGTTGTTTTTTTGTGCATTCTGCTGTGTCAGCACCAGCGTTGTGATATTATAATGATACTCAGACTGTGGGGGAAGCAAAGAAGATAAAGGAGAGGAAGAAAAGACGAGGATGTTTGTGGGGTGATGGTAGAATAAAGATGGAAAAGACAAAGTTGTAAAGAATGAGGATTAAGGGAATGAAGGTGCAGCGACAGGAGGTCTGATGAGATCCGTTTCCTGAATATTCAATGAGCTATGTGTGCCTTCAAGGAGGATGTGGAGTAATCAACGCTCTGTTAGCGACAACGAACAAAGACAATCTAAATGATAAATGGGATCGCTGTAGCTGAAATGTGAAACTTTGTCCAGCTCATTATTCAAATGTTATTGTGTTAGCTTGATGGTATTTAAGGGATCCGATGTGCAATGTTATAACTTGTTATTTGTCAGTTACAAAAAGTAATGAAGAATCATATGAAACGTGACTGAACACTGCAGTAAATCTTCAATGGATGAATATATAGATCTTGGTTACAGGTATTTTATAATTTTCAAAACTACCAGGTTTTTCTGTCATAAACAGCAGGTAATATTGTTGCTTACTGCCTGTGTTAGGCACCAAGCAGGACAGAAAAAATACATGTAGGTAAATCATTATGATTAGTATTAGATCTAAAGCCTTGAAATAAAATCTACTCATTCAGAGGTAACTTTTCATATAGTAGTTAATGGTTTGAGTAGCTTTCTTAAAGATGTCATCTTGATGTTTGTGTGGTCATTTTCTCCCCCCTCCACTGCCTCGGCTGTTCTATTTTTTTTAAACATCTCTAGCACAATGGATCTGCATATACCTGTCAGTCCATCTGCCTTTGTTTTGATGCATTTTATTAACATGTTTTTGCAATAAACACACCAAGAAGTGGATAGATTTGAAGATTCCACTTCAAGAAACAGGGTTTTATTATCTTTCACTGAAAAAAATAACTGTCAGTCCCTGCATCAATTGGAGGAGTTTATTTACTGGCTTTGTGTTCAAGAGTCATGGAAGGAAAATGCTTGGTGTTGCTCTGGTCTGTTGTGAAAAAAGGCTTGAGTTTAAAAGCTTTACATTCAGTGGTCCTTCAAAGATTTACCAAGGATGTCTCACTGCAAAGAGACCTCAGGGCAGAACAGGCTGAGGGAGGACAATATTTACCTTCAGTTGGAGAGGGTTGCTGAGTAGAGAAGTCTGGGACTCTCTTATTCACACAATTTAGGAGGATGCTACTTATTGGTGCTGAAATAACTAATGGAAGCATAAAAGTTATTCATTTTTATTCAAGTCCTCCAGGTCAAAGCTCTGCAGAACTCCATTTGGTGGTAGGTGTTTTTGTTTTTATTAGCTTTCCAAATCTAAATGGGTTTCTTCTTTGTAAAACAGCTGAGGGTTAGATGCAGAATCTTTGAGAGCTTCATTTTTATTTTATTTTGCCACCGATTTTCTGTTGGCTTTAGATCCTGATTTTGCCTCACCCCTATCTCTGCACATTTAGGTTTTGTGGCTGTTGTCCTCAGGATGAGCTACCTCCATCTAGGTTTCAAGTATTCTGTAGCCTTCTTTTAAGAACTGCCCTGCAATCACCTTTATTCATCATCCCATTTTGTCCATCCAGAAAATATTTCAACAGATTGGTGGTGTAATTAGCATCTGGGGGATGTTCAATCTTGGTTACCTGCCACACAAAGGATAGAGATCAATTTTAAACAAAACAAAATATAAATACAATATAAAAGTGGCTTCAGTTTTCTTTTTTTTTTTTTTTTTTTTTTTTTTTTTTTTTTTGCTAGTACTCCATT
This sequence comes from Cyprinodon diabolis, assembly GCA_030533445.1. Lineage (NCBI taxonomy): Eukaryota > Metazoa > Chordata > Actinopteri > Cyprinodontiformes > Cyprinodontidae > Cyprinodon > Cyprinodon diabolis. The sequence goes on along the minus strand of CM060074.1, from coordinate 33,312,996 downwards.
AAAACTAGATTAGATGTATCATCTAAATGTCTCAACAGGACTATGGTTGCTTCTTGATTATTATTATTTATTTTTTATTTTTGCACAAATTTGGTTAATCTGTTGTGGTGCCATACTGAGCAGTCTTCTGTGATGCACAAAGCTTGCAATATATTTTTCATACCCCAAACCTGCTTACTTTTCCATCCTTGACCCATTAACTGTGTTCCATGATCTCCATGAGGATTTTTGTTTTCCATTGTTCTCTGTTAAACAATCCAGGACATTACAGAACAGTTTTATTTGTACTGAGATTGAGTTATTCCTGGTTGAACTTCATTTAAAAGTTACAGGACTTCTGAATGCAGCTCAGTTTACTACATTCTATTCAAAAGTACTGTTTTTAGAGATGTTAAAACTAATATTCCTACCAAAAGACAAATATGCACTACTCTGTGTTGCTTACAAACTGCTTTTTTCATGTAACTACCATAAATATGTTTATGGTAGTTACATGATAAAACTGGAAGAGTTTGAGGTATTGCTGTTCCACTTACCTCCAAATGTTTACCTAGACACCTACCATCATCTGTAGAAGGGTCTGCTGGTCCTCTTTGCACCACAGCCATCCCTGGAACTGCATCTGATACCCTCTGGTCAGACAGTTAACCGGTTCTCACCTGCCAGTCCGCCCTCCTCTGATCCCAAATCTCCATCAGCCCTGCCTGCACATATGTGCCCTCCTTTAATTAGTCCATTACTCATCTTGAAATCTCCTCATGTTCCTCTGTCTCACCCTGGGATCCACAATACTCCTCCAACGCACACCTCCCTGCTTCTGTACGCAATCATTTACAATTCACCCACCCACTCTGAGCATTAAAGACAGTTCTAATTTTGAAGAACTAACCTTGAGTCCTACTTTTTGTAGCTAAATTATTTCATTCTTGAATTCTCCACGCATTTAGATAAAAATAAGTCGTATCTTTCCATATAAAGTTAACTTTACAAACATTTTTTTTTAACCTAACAGAATAATGTGATTGTTTAATGTTTTAATGAGGAACCGAAATGAAAGATTGTCAGATTTTTACAAACAGGTCAAAAACGTATCAAAAAGCCAGGATTAAAAAATGTATAACACTTCAACGTTTCATTATTTATTTACCTAGTTAAGACCCAATCCACTCTTCTTAAGGAACAGTATTAAAGTATTAAAATACTCTTTTGTGTGATTATGTCAACCCTGTGAGCTGAAATGGCTCATAGATGAAGGGACTAGATTCAATTTATGTAAAAGGAATAAAAAAGCATGTCTAATAATGATAAATGTGTTAAAGAATTGGGTATTACAGGAGAACATTTATATATCACCATGCACAGACCAACATGGTATTCAACATGAATACGCTCGCCCATCTCAGTCAGCAATGGCAGCAGGATTGTCTATGAGGTTTTTAATCTGTAAATGTTTCTGCAGATTCTATAGGAAGTTTTAGTACATAAGATGTAATTTAGATATGTCAGTGTTACATTTCATGCCAGCTGAATCATCGAACGTTGTGCAGCTACTGCACAAATGAGGTACATGAGGTTTATTGAAACAGCAACAGGTGCATGATTTCTTTAACAGATGGATCACTTTCTGTCAGACAGTAACTCATCACAAAGTTTAATGTGAGAAGGTGGACTCATCAGGATTGAGGGAGCAGCACAGTTTTCTAAGCACAACTTTGGATGTAGTTTCAGGGCATTCTACTGATAGTCTGATCAAACATTTTATTGTCCTTAAATTTTTTGTTGTCTGTCGTGATAATAATAATGTTGTAAGATGCATTTGTAAAATAATATATGAAATGGAAAAGGTCTGGAAAAAGTTCTGCGAAGTTTGGTTAAACAACTTAGTCAACAAGGAAGAATTTTCGTTATTAGAAAACTAGGCAAAGAAGTGATGGATAACCAGGGACAAAGCAGATAAGAATGAATAGAGTGATAATTATGGGAGGTAACAAAAGCATAAACTAAATTCTAAATTAAAATATAAAAAGATGAAACAGAAAAAGAAAGCATTAAAATCCAACACAGTTTACAAAAATTTAAACTAGCCAAAGAGGAAAAGCCAAGGTGTACTGAGAATAATCAGCATGCTGATTAAACAGCAAACTTCCTGTTTGCCCTTTTGGAGGTCCTGCAGTAATCAGACATTCCTGCTGTTTTATTAATGCAGCGTTGGCTGTGACTACTGGCAAAATAATATCTTAGAAAATATTTGATTCATAGACCAACCAAACAAGTTATAGGTTTAGAAAATTGAAGTTCAGGTCCATGGGGGAAACCCAGAGTCTGCCTTGGGTTTATTACCAATTGGTTTGTGCCATTAAACCTTCAGGTGGAGGCGCCAGGATGCATCCTGAGCACATAGCTGATCACAGCAACAGGAAATAATTGTTCAACTAAAGTAACAGAAGGTCTAGCCTTCATTTTTTCACCAGTATGTGTCTGTCATTTTTTTGTTATCCTATTTTATTAGCAGTGGCATTCATCTATCTGCTACGAGACATTTGTTTCTAACTATGCATTGATTTATGCCTGTCGAGGGAATTTCATGGCTACTTTGACATCTTATTACTTATACTTCTACTTATCATAATTGGGGTTATCATATAAATATGTGCCAACAGGAGGTTGCTTGGAGCTATTTCTTTTAATTAAAGGCATACTATGCAACATTTTTCAGTTAATTAATGTGTTCCATAACGTTTTGGATGATTAAATGAGTCATTTCAGGTCGACCAAAGGTTTTCTCGGCCGCCCTGGTGGTCTGTAGGAGAAATACCGTACTTGCAATTGCAGGAGCCCTCGGCCCGCACCCACAGGCTCAGAAGTCTCGTGCATCGCGAGAGTTGGTCTTGCTTTACGGCGAGAACTGCTACACACCCCCAGTGAAAGGCATGCTCGTTGCTAGCGCAGTGGCGATAATTGTGCAGTTATCATGGCGGAACCAGCGAGAAAACAGCGAAAGCCCATGTCGGAGCAGGCAAGAAAGAGGAAAAGGGCTCTCTACCGCAGTAGACATGGTGATTCGTTGCGTTCACCTGTCTGCTAAGCTCAAAGCAACCGCGCCTGGCTTGACGGAGAAACCGGGAAACCGCTGAGCATATTTACAACAGTGCACTTTTACTTTCGCCCTCTGGGGGGAGCCTCGCTGGAAAATCAACACCGGTTGCATAGTATACCTTTAAGGGTCATAATACATACATTAAAAGAGTCAGCTGTTCCAAACTTGAATTCAGCCTTACAGTTAAAAGAAAACCAAATTCAGAGGTTTTTCAAAACCAGTGATTACAGTATAACATTATAATTAGGTGTTTACTAGTTATTAGTAATGCATGGAAAAAATAATGTAACTACAATTAAAAACCTTGCTCATTGTCATCAGGTACAGCTGTAGACCATCAGCGTATAATACCTATGATTGTTTTAATAACCCATCTTTATGCAAAAGATGATTTTGGTATTCAATTTGTTCCTCCTCCTCCATGCATTATAAGCTGCCTGTCTTCTGTGTTTCAATGATTTTATCCAAGACACAATAAGCGTATATATAATATAGAAGATTACTTTATTAAGCCCTAGTGGGAATTACATATATATATATTAAAAAAAAAAAAACTGTTTTCTCACCCCTCGTGGGGTGGTATGTGACATCCTCAAGCTCGGGTCCTCTACCAGAGGCCTGGGAGTTTGAGGGTTCTGCGCAGTATCTTAGCTGTTCCTAGGACTGCGCTCTTCTGGACAGAGACCTCTGATGTTTTACCTGGAATCTGCTGTAGCCACTCTCCCAGTTTGGGGGTCACAGCCCCCAGTGCTCCAATTACCGCTGGCACCACTGCTGCTCTTACTTTCCACATCTTTTCTAGCTCCTCTTTCAGCCCTTGGTATTTCTCAAGCTTCTCGTGTTCTTTCTTCTTGATGTTGCTGTCACTTGGGATTGCCACATCTATTACTACTGCCTTCTTCTTCTGTTTGTCGATCAACACGATGTCTGGTTGGTTAGCCATCACCTGTTTGTCAGTCTGGATCTTGAAATCCCATAGGATCTTAGCTCGGTCATTCTCAACTACCTTAGGAGGTGTCTTCCATTTTGACCTTGGGACTTCCAGCCCATACTCATGGCAGATGTTCCTGTACACTATGACAGCTACCTGGTTGTGGCGTTCCATGTATGCACATCCTGCCTGCATTTTACACCCTGCTGTTATGTGCTGTATTGTTTCAGAGGCATCTTTGCACAGTCTGCACCGGGGGTCCTGCCTGGTGTGGTAGACCCCGGCCTCTATTGATCTTGTACTGAGTGCCTGTTCTTGTGCTGCCATGATTAGTGCCTCTGTGCTGTCCTTCAGTCCAGCCTTTTCCAGCCACTGGTAGGATTTTTTTATATCAGCCACTTCTTCTATTTGTCTGTGGTATATGCCGTGCAGTGGCTTGTCCCTCCATGATGGTTCTTCTTCCTCTTCCTTGTCCTCACTTTCAGTTTTCTCCTGCCTGAGGTATTCGCCAAGCCATTTGTCTTTGGGGGCCATCTTCCTGATGTACTCCTGGATCTTAGTTGTTTCATCCTGTACAGTGGTCTTGACACTCACTAACCCTCGGCCTCCCTCGCTACGCTTGGTGTACAGTCTCAGGGTGCTGGATTTGGGGTGGAACCCTCCATGCATTGTGAGGAGCTTTCTTGTCTTGATGTCAGTGGCCTCTATCTCCTCGTTTGGCCAGTTTATTATTCCAGCAGGGTATCTGATGACTGGTAGAGCATATGTGTTGATGGCTTGGATCTTGTTTTTCCCATTCAGCTGACTTTTCAGGACCTGCCTTACTCTTTGTAGGTATTTAGCTGTGGCAGTCTTTCTTGCTATCTCCTTGTGGTTTCCGTTAGCCTGTGGCACCCCAAGGTATTTGTAGCTGTCCTGAACATCTGTAATGTGGCCTTCTGGTAGTTCAACCCCCTCGGTTCTGATCATCTTCCCTCTCTTTGAGACCATGCGATTGCACTTGTCCAGTCCGAATGACATCCCAATGTCGTTGCTGTAGATCCTAGTAGTGTGGATCAGTGAGTCGATGTCTCGCTCACTCCTGGCATACAGCTTGATGTCATCCATGTAGAGGAGGTGACTGATGATTGTTCCGCTTCGGAATTGGTATCCGTAGCCAGTCTTTGTGATGATCTGGCTGAGGGGGTTCAGGCCTATGCAGAACAGCAGCGGGGATAGTGCATCGCCCTGGTATATGTCGCACTTGATGGTGACTTGTGCTATTGGCTTTGCATTGGCTTCCAGACTTGTTTTCCACAGCTTCACTGAGTTCTTGATGAAGGCTATTAGAGTCCTGTTGATCTTGTACATTTCCAAGCATTCCAGTATCCATGTATGTGGCATTGAGTCGTAGGCTTTCTTATAGTCAATCCAGGCAGTGCACAGATTTGTCTGCCTGGTCTTACAGTCTCGAGTGACTGCTCTATCCACTAGTAGCTGGTGCTGGTGTTACTGCCAATTCCCTTCTGGGAAGGGTGCATGTATTGAGCCATGTGCCTATTCATCTTAGCCGCTATGATTCCTGACAGGAGCTTCCATGTTGTACATAGGCAAGTTATTGGCCCGTAGTTGGATGGGATTGTTCCCTTCTGGGGATCCTTCATGATCAGGATTGTCCGTCCTCGGATTAACCATTCTGGGTGGGTCCCATCCATCAGCAGTTGGTTCATTTGTGCTGCGAGGCGTGCATGAAGTGCAGTTAGCGGCTAGTTTTTTCATATATATATATATATATATATATATATATATATATATATATATATATATATATATATATATATATATAAATATACATATATATATATATATATATATACATATATAGTGAAAAGCTGAGATACAGTGGGGTGCTTTTGTTTTTTTTTGATGATTGGGTTTGTTAGGGAATGTGTTCAGGTGCTTGCAAACACCAAGACACAAAAGTTTTGCTTGGCATGTTACAAGCAATATAGGATATTTATTTTCTATTCTATTCTATTCTATTCTATTCTATTCTATTCCATTACCCTGCAAAAGCAGTACATATCAAATAAGGTAGATACAATTACAACTATTGTTTATTCTGGGATAAGATTAGGATACATCGATATTTCCAAATATTACAAAGATCACTGTAAACACATTATTAGACACCACTATCAGTTTATATGTCGCTTGCTCTGAAATGAAAACCTTATTCTCTAAGAAAATACTGATATCAAAGACAAAAAACCCAAAAAACTCGAAAATCTGAGTGTCTTTTGACAAAGTTCTCCCGATGTTGCATTTTTATTTCAGGTTCACCAACCATCAAGTTATATACTCAGCAGCTGTTCTCTTACCCTGTGTGGTTTTAAGGTCTACATTAATATTGATGAAGTGCCATATGAGCCAGATTTCCTGCTTTTTTACAGATGGAGCCACGTTTCTGCCTCTTAGCCATATCCAGCCTGCTCTGATCTCCCCTTACATTCAACACAAGAAACACGACGAGTAAACAGAAACTCTGTTTCGGCTTAGAGGTTGATGCATTTCTTCCATCTTTAACTCTGTGTGACTCCGGTGGGAACGCTCTTGCGATCCGATGAAGGCTTCCCTTTATGAAACTCATTCAAAGTGTGTGTTTTATGACATTTGCTGATGTGATTTAGTGTCTGAGTTTGAGCCCAGAGGGGTTGAACGTGTCTGATTTATTGATTCTATTCCAACGAGAGCGACAACTAAAAGCTGCAGAAGTGGCTGGGAGAAATGGAAACGCTCATGCATTTATTTATGTCATGCATTTAATTCTTTTGGGTCTGGGTGAGAAATCTCGGCTCCAGCTGGAGTTTAATATTCGGACTATATATGGGTGCTCCAATCTTAGGTTCTGATCTGACTTCAGACAACAATGATACTGCTGCTCCTCTCGAAAAACAATAACATGCACTTCAGACTGTAACTTTAAATACTTCAATACCCACTAGATTTAAGAGGAGTGACAGAAAGCATTTAAAAATATTTTTTTCATTAATAGGCTAAATTTAGGTTAAAGTAATCTATTTTATGTTGTTTATCAATATGAAGGCTAGGCTGAAGTTCAACTGAAGAAAGTGAATTACCTGCCCTAATCATCAGAGGCTCATTTGTCTCTGACGCAAACCAATCAGCTTTGAACATCCAGAGTTCATTTTGAAATGTTTTCAAATCTTCTACTCGGACTGCTGCCCAGCCAAGTGCAAGCAGTGGTTGCACTACGTCTGATTTTCACTCAGATGACCCTGATTCTACTCACCTCCATCCCCTTCTCAACCATCCTAGCAAAGCTACATCTGCCTACCTCAACCTCGTGTAATTCCTCCTGGACTCTTACTGTATTATCCGACACATCTTAATCGGTCTGACAGAAGTCCGCCATGTTGAGCCTGGTTCTGCCAAAGGGTTCCTTCCCATGGGAGAGGTTTTCCTCTCCACTGTTACATCATTCTTGCTCATCATGGACAGGTTCATGCAAACCTGTGTATATCCAAGTTGGACATCTACCTTCCGGAAGCACCAGTATCAGCTCACACAGTCCACTGAATCTCACCAAATCAGCTCGAGCAGATCATCTCACCAACCAGCAGTCTATGGACTGAACCAACTCTATCTATCGCCACTCCACCACCAGTTTCAGGCCTGGGGGGAAAGATCCCTGTTTTTATACACCTGTTTATGCATACAGTGGGGTAAAAAAGTATTTAGTCAGCCACCAATAGTGCAAGTTCTCCCACTTAAAAAGATGAGAGAGGCCGGTAATTTTCATCATAGATATACCTCAACTATGAGAGACAAAATGAGAAAAAAAAAAATCCAGAAAATCACATTGTCTGATTTTTAAAGAATTTATTTGCAAAATATGGTGGAAAATAAGTATTTGGTCAGTTACAAACAAGCAAGATTTCTGGCTCTCACAGACCTGTAACTTCTTCTGTAAGAGGCTCCTCTGTCCTCCACTCGTTACCTTCATTAATGGCACCTGTTTGAACCTGTTATCAGTATAAAAGACACCTGTCCACAACCTCAAACAGTCACACTCTAAACTCCACCATGGCCAAAACTAGAGAGCTGTCAAAGGACACCCGAAACAAAATTATAGACCTGCACCAGGCTGGGAAGTCTGAATCTGCAATAGGTAAATAGCTTGGTGTGAAGAAATCAACTGTGGGATCAATTATTAGAAAATGGAAAACATACAAGACCACTGATAATCTTCCTCGATCTGGGGCTCCACGCAAGATCTCACCCCGTGGGATCAAAATGATCACAAGAACGGTGAGTAAAAATCGCAGAACCACACGGGGGGACATAGTGAATGACCTGCAGAGAGCTGGGACCAAAGTAACAAAGGCTACCATCCGTAACACACTACGCTGCCAGGGACTCAAATCCTGCAGTGCCAGACGTGTCCCCCTGCTTAAGCCAGTACATGTCAAGGCCCGTCTCAAGTTTGCTAGAGAGCATTTGGATGATCCAGACGATGACTGGGAGAATATCATATGGTCAGATGAAACCAAAATAGAACTTTTTGGTAAAAACTCTACTCGTCGTGTTTGGAGGAGAGAGAATGCTGAGTTGATCCAAAGAACACCATACCTACAGTGAAGCATGGGGGTGGAAACATCATGCTTTGGGGCTGTTTTTCTGCTAAGGGACCAGGACGACTGATCCGTGTGAAGGAAAGAATGAATGAGGCCATGTATCGTCAAATTTTGAGTGAAAACCTCCTTCCATCAGCAAGGGCATTGAAGATGAAACATGGCTGGGTCTTTCAGCATGACAATGATCTCAAACACACCGCCCGGGTAACGAAGGAGTGGCTTCGTAAGAAGCATTTCAAGGTCCTGGAGTGGCCTAGCTAGTCTCCAGATCTCAACCCCATAGAAAATCTTTGGAGGGAGTTGAAAGTCCGTGTTGCCCAGCGACAGCCCCAGAACACCACTGCTCTAGAGGAGATCTGCATGGAGGAATGGGCCAAAATACCAGCAACAGTGTGTGAAAACCTTGTGAAGACTTACAGAAAACGTTAGATCTCTGTCATTGCCAACAAAGGGTATATAACAAAGTATTGAGATGAACTTTTGTTATTGACCAAATACTTATTTTCCACCATATTTTGCAAATAAATTCTTTAAAAATCAGACAATGTGATTTTCTGGATTTATTTTTCTCATTTTGTCTCTCATAGTTGAGGTATATCTATGATGGAAATTACCGGCCTCTCTCATCTTTTTAAGTGGGAGAACTTGCACTATTGGTGGCTGACTAAATACTTTTTTGCCCCACTGTATTAAAGGGAAACACAGTTTTTTTTTATGCATTGGCCACTTGATTTTACATAATTACATCATGTTATACTCATCCATATTAGTTTTGTGTCATTTGCAGCTGTTCTGAAGATATTCGGTTTTGTAATCCAAGAAACGTCTCCCTTTTTAGCAATGAGTTGAAGGCACAAACTAAACTGTTCATAATTTATTCTTTATAGTACGCCAGCATTCATAAAATGTAGGCGAATCACTGTCCCCCAGACATCTACGGTTATATTTTTTAGATTTATAGTTTTTTAAAGCAATATTGTCTTTTTTCTTTCCTTGTGAGTTTTTCAGATTAAACTGATAAACAATGCAGGATATTTTCATTATTTACACAAAACAAATCTCAATTTTTTCATTATTTTTAGATTTCGCATCTTGTTAAAAAACATATAAGGGAGGTTTGGAATTCAGTTTAAAAATGTTTGAGGCCATCAGAAGACTCATAGTTGTTGGGTGCATCTGTAATTTAACTATAGAGATGAATGATCTTGTTTTTAGCTCTGCACCTTTATGACCAGGAAGAGCTTTTGACTTACCTGGACCTCTTGTTGTTTCTCTAGATTTTAGGGAACATGTGGGTGTTGTGTTTTGGAGGTTGAATGGGTTGAACATTGGGGGATTAAAGTTTAATCAGGCACATAGGAACATTAATACAAAACACAACTGGAAACTTATTTCCCCAGATATTTGCATCTTTCATATCCTTTAATTTGTTGTTTTCATAAACAGAAAGATGAGAGGGTGGAGGAGGAGGATCTGAAGAAGAACTGCCAGATAAGTGGACAGCGATGCAGCAGAGGGGATTTGCTTTCTAATCTAGGTGCTGCATTTGCAGTACCTCATTCAGTTTTCCTTTCTTTACTTGACTCTAATTATCCTGCTGAGAAATAAATTCAGTTTGTGAGCCGGAAATTTAATTGAAATTTCCTCCAGGAAATCATTTTACAACAGTGGGGAGCACTCTGGAGTCGACAGGCCTCTTCTTATTACTGATATCAGTTTCAGTAGTTACAATACCAGAAAGTGCTGTAGAAATGAGATGTCAAGCTTTAACACAGCTCAGGTCTTTCATCTAAAGGGTGAATAAGAAGTATTGCATACATCAACATACGTTTTTAGTAAATATGTCTCTGACTGAGCAATGGAAATGAAATCACACAAGATTTTCAGCAACAACCCAATAAATCAACATGTGCAAAGAACCTAAAACAAGATACATTTTCCATCAATTTTACTTTGATTAGGGCCCTTGTTTTGTTTTTGTTTTTTTTTTAAAGGCATCCACACACAATCATATCCTCACCTTCAAACTGCATAGTTGGGGTGGTGTTTTTGACATTTTTCAATGCTCATCGAAACATGATCTCTGGAATGACATTTAACTTTGAACTCATTTAAACACAGTAGATTTTCCTAGTGTCTAAATTGAAATATTGAATAGGCTACAGTATAACAGTAGCAATATAAAATATATATAGAGAGATATTTGTTTTTGCCAGTTATTGAATCTGTAACTGGTAATACTTTAATAAGGATAAAATTTTCTCTATACAGGTGAACTATATGGGATCAGTTAATGGTTAGATAATATGGGGAAGCTGCGGCTTACTGCACTCTTGCACTTTGGTCATGTGTCCAATACACTCTTGTACAATAAATTAGAATATGCTTTGACATGAGGCTTATTTGAGCAAAAGGAAAGTACCTTTTGAAAATGATCACTTTTGAAGAGGATATTAAATATACTTCCCGCAACAATCAAATGTCGGTATTAAAACTGTTTCCCTATTAGTCTGATGTAGGACTACAATCTTAAATGTGTTTTATAATCTGCATGCCTAGAATAATCGTAAAAGACTGAAATATTGGCCTTAAAACATGGTTCAGTGAAATTAATAGATTTTTTAATCTATTGAACAATAAATAAAAGGGTAGTGATATAAAGGAACCACACCACATGTGCAAAGAAAAAGGGACCTATAAACAAGCTTTGGATAGCTGTGAAAAGAGCTCTTGGTTTCAAAGTAGCTCTAAAGAGGTGCTGCATTGGGTCTTCTGGACTCTCCAAAGGCCATATCCTACACCAAAAAAGCTAAAGTTAGTCGGTTTTGGGCCGGGACTAGAGTCAGGACGAGTTTAAAGGCAATAAAAATACAGGAAGAAGCAAATAAACAATCAAGATTCAGCATAGAAATTGCTTACCTTGTTAAATAAAATATAATCATTAAATAGCTTTAGAAAATGTCAGATCAATATAAGAAATTATGAAATTACTTAACAAGTCCTTAGACAATTTTATACAATGCATAAACATCTAATTATATATATATATATATATATATATATATATATATATATATATATATATATATATATATATATATATATATATATATATATATATATATATATATATAATATTACTAGTATCATTATTATTTTGGGAATATAAATCCATTGAAGTATTGGTCAACTGACCACCACATAAAGAACTGAATGTCTTTTTTACGACATGGGAGGAAAAGCTGCAAGAACTTCATTGACATGGCTGCAAAAATTCACAGACTGTATCCTAACAGACCAAGCCTGCAGAATGTTGTGCCATTAGAGAGGTTTTACTAGCAAAACTAGCAAACACTGAAGCCACTGTTATGTAGCTTGAAAAAAACAGCCAGAAAAAAAAACAACAACTTTTAAACAAACTGGAGGCCAGTATTTCTTTTTCTGGTTTAATCACATCTTATTGTGACATTTTATCCACTTTTATTAAGAGAACACAAGATATTTTGTTATATGAGGCAGATGTAATTAGAAGAAATCCATGTGTTTTACATGCATCTTCTCTGTTATGTCAAATACAAATACATGGATAACAGTGCCATTGGCTGCCTGATTGAATTTTGTATTTTTCTATAAATGTCACGATGCTAAGAGCTTTGAGTTTAGTTTGTCATTTTGTTTCTTACAGTAGTTTGTGATATCCTTGTATTTCTGTGCATGTTTAGCATAAATCCCATAGTGTTTTCTCACGTCTACTGTGTTTTTATGTTCAGTTAGCTTTCCTGATCTAAATGGTCCCCAGTGGGTTCATTTGATTCTATGCCAGGTCATGCTCTGTACTAGAAGTTTTAGTTAATGACACTCATCAGTTCTTCCATTCAGTAATCCCTTTGTGACGATTGAGGATTCTGCTTGATGTCCACTTATCATTGGTTTCTGAGACTGCTCTCTGTTCCCCATGTAATCAGATGTTTAAAAAAATTTTGGTTTGGTGGCAAGCCTGTTGAGATTGCCTATAATAGGCAAATAAACAACAAAGCTATATAAGGTTGTAAGGCCATGTTTATGCCATGGATTAGTTGGATTATATGTCACTGGAAGTTAATCTAAAGTCAATTAAATGAATTGTTCTGTTTTGATTTGATAATTTTTAGGGAAAAAAAGCTGTTCAAAATGTTCAAAACATTAAAAAAAGAACATGATTTACAGTTAAGTTTTATAATAAATTATCAATATATTTTGGGTATATTATTCAGATTATCAATATGTGAACCTTACCTCATACTGAAATAAAAATCAATAAGGTTTTTATGATCTTAATACGTTTACTTTATCTCTTTGACATTACATTGTTTTTCAGATGCACATCAATACATATAAATAAAAAATACAGCTACCTCTAGATTTAGGCATGGGAATGAATAGATAAACAGGTGATAATAAAATAAAATCATAATAGCATTAAAAAAATGGTTTCATTCATTTCTATTTACTTAATCCAGTTTGTACAGCCCATTGAGTGAGAGGCACGCTGGATTCCGTGTCCCGCTCTCTGATTGGCTCCAGTCAATCTATTATGTTAATGAGGAGGGCGTGGCTGGGGGCCCCAGAGACGCTCGGCTGCTGAGAAACGGTTTATTGTGTCGTTTGACCCGAAGCTGGCGCACCTCATCCCTTGCCCTCTCTCTGTGTGAGCTGGCTCTCTTGGTGGATTTATTTGCATTAATCTCTTGCTACTTGCTGCGGAAGGATTCTCTTACCGGCTCGGTGATCTTGGGAATAAGTGGGAAGAATGTGGATTAATATGAACCGAGATGCGGGTTCGGGCTGAGCGGACTTAGTCTTTGGAGATGTGCAGACAGAAAGGTGTGTTTCCTCTTGTTTTTACTGCGCTTCCTTGCAGGAAAGACGGTCTGTCTTCCAGTATGTGTGTGTGTGCGTGCGCGTGCCGGGAGAATGTAGTTTTATACAGTGTGTGCTCTTGCATTTTATATAGATTAAATAGTTGCTTTTTGGCACAATAGCGCATAAGCGCGTGCACGTTTTGCATCTCTGATTGACGGCTGTCAGTCAGTCGGACATCAGCGTCCAAAGCTGATCTAATGGAACTGGCTCAAAGACACGTGCATGTGTTTAATGTTTTTGTTCTATCCGCGCGCATTCAGTCATGGTTTAACTTTAGTGTCTGATGCTGACATGTTGAAGGTTTTAAGGCTGGTCCTGGGTGCGCGTTCCTGGAGGGGTACGCCTTCACCCCTTCTTTCTTCTTCTCAATAAAAATGTTCCATCTGAACACTCTTTTGTGACTTTGTCTTAACCTTTGTTTTAAGGTGATTTTTTAAGTGCTCGGTCACAAAGATATGAATATGATTGTGTGTGTATTTTGGTCTGGTTCTCTGATAGTCTCCCCCTCTCTGCTCAGCAGTGGTGGCATTTGGGTCTAAAATTCTGTTCTGGTTCCAGGAACCTGGCTGCGCACAGCTGCGCGTGGCGTTTATGCTCATAAATGATTTATTCACCTGGGACCTTAGTCACCTGGAGGGACCAATCACTGAAGCGATCAATATTTCTCACAGCCCGCATAGGGGAACAGTCTAAAATCGGTTAGAAATTCGGGCTTATTGTCGGAATATGATGGGTAATACCTTATTTGACTTTTCAGAGAAACCATTCAGGGTGAATGAGACTTTTAAACGCTGTATGGTTTAATACATTTTATCTTATAGAGACAATTATAAATCATTTTTGCATTTTATCTGCTATCTTTAAGCGGATTGCTTCTCTGTGACTATCCCTGAGGGTTCCACTGCTGCCACTCTGTCTTCACTCTCTCCCTCACACAGTCAGAGGTGGCAGGTTGATAGCCAAAGGGTGGATCATTTTGGTAATGAGGTGAATGACACATGCACATCCTGGTTCAGTAGTTGGTGGAATAAAAAGGGGGAAAATCTGTTCAGCAAAGACCTCTGAGCTTTCCATTGAGGAGCTTATTTAGTTTTAGTCATACAAAATAAATTAACATTTAAAACGAGCTGAATTAAAGTTAGAACAAAAACCCTTATATTTGTCAGAAAGTTATAATCATGTCCTCAATAATAAGATATCATTACGACATTTCTGAAGCTTTTTGATACACCAGATGATGCCAGGTGATACCAGGCATCTGTCCTATAAGGGCTCCATCGTTTGATTTTTCTAGTTAGTTTGTGTTGTAAGTGTTTGTTTATCATATAATTTATAAATAAAAATCTAAAAAATGTAAAATGAAAACAGAATATACATATATATGGAGATTGAGGACAACAGGTCTATCTCTAATAGATACTAAATATGTCAGGGTTAAGCTAGAAGGCACAGCTTGGCAATTTAGGGGTAAAATTTTAGAGTAAACATCTTTAATTGTCCCTAATTGGCATCCTTCAGCCTCTCATTAGCCATGCTGCGTGCAGATTGATGAGTATTAACAGGTAATTTCTGTTAGCATTGGAGGTAAAGGAGAAGCAGTTTTGAAGGTCATCCTCTTCCTCCCTGTTTTTTTTTTCTTCCACTTTCATTCAGAAATAAAAAGTAAAGCCCATCAGTCACTCCAGGAAGGACTCTGTTCCACCAATTAGCTGTCCCTTATGAGCAGGATATTGAATTGATCATGTCAGGCATTGATGCTTTTTGGCAAAAAGACTCACTGTAGAGCTACGGAGGACTAAGTCAGCATGCAGAGTTACTGCTGCGTGTCGGGCACAGACTGTAATCTGTCAGTGAATGCAAACAAGTTAATATATGTGGGAGGAGATGGTGTCTAATAGAGGTTAAATACACATTTACTGCTATTTTACAAGGAAAATGACTGCTGGCGGTATCTGATTTAAAAGCCGGACATAAATGTTTATGAGCTGATCATATCTGAGTGTGCAGAGTAATGTGAGGTTGAAAGAAGGCAGTAAAATGATAGTTGGAAAGCAGTCTGCTCAATTAGTTCCTGCTGTAGGTTGTTTATTTTTGTTAAATTTTACAAACTTCAATTCATCATATTTGGAACTTTATTTTTAACATATGATCTATGTAAATGTTTATTTCACTTATATGTTGCTTTTACACAAATGGTCAAAGTATGTCTAATGTAAGTTATTATCCTGTCACGTAGATGCACATCACTACTCTGATATTAGGTCTACTGAAATATAAGTCTTTAAAAAGTGTGTTTTTAAGCACCTGGAGTCTTTTTAAGTAAAAATAAATGATTATTTTAAACGATTACTTTGTGATTCTTCTGGGAGAATCCAGGGGCTATAACAAAACTGTAGTTATGGCCCATAACTACTAATACATCCCAGGAGATGAGCCTTTAAGCTAGATAACACAAATGGATGGCATTAAATTATGTCCTGCAGCCAGCCTGTTGTGGACCCCAGTATCTGATAGGCTCAATTTCAGAGATAATTCGGCTTATTTATTATCTGACCACTGACTTATGCACCTCACAGCAGGAAGAGGTTTTAGCTGCTAGCCAGAGAAATTTCATTCATCTTGTTTGTTTCTGTCCATGAGTTGTGATGTTATTTAGGAACCCTCTATATTAAATAGTGTGGCTGTTTGATACATCCAGAGAAACAAAACTATCCAAAAAGACAACAGAGGTTTTGGAGAATAACACATGCAACTGATTTTGACTGACTTTTCCTCTAGAAATGTACTATTAAAAAGATACAAGGGCGTTCAAATAATTTTGGTTGAATTCCTAATATGAGCAATGTTGACTACTGTTAGCAGAGTAGAAGCTGTTTTATGTTGAAGATTGTATCCTCCGTAAAACAGAGTGACTGAACAAATACAAAGTGAACATTTTAATCTGACTTTGACGTTGTAATTTTATGATTCTCTGGCTAGTTGAGGCAGTATGGATGAAAAACACTTTAGGTGTATTCGATTTCAGAGGCTGCATCCTCCAAGAACCCCGATTATCTGGACTGGGTCCTTAGAGATCTGTCAAAATAAGGAGGCCGGAAGAGTTTGGGCTATGGATTCAAACGGGTCTGTCGCCTAGCAGCCATTATAGTTGACACACAAAGCAGGTAAAGAATTGATACTGGACTTTTCCCTACTCTTCTTGGTGCTAATGACATATTCGAGGAGCTTCAGCAGCAGTACCGTCATCACGAATATCACATTTATAGTTTCCACAGGGGCACAGGGACAGATAAATCCTTTCAATGAACCAAACATTATCTGCCACGTGTCTTACTCAATAACCACTTAAAAATCTATTTTTATACATTTCAGAGGGATCTATTCACATACTTTTATTGTATTAAACTGCACTACCAATATGATATTAAACTGCACCTACAATATTCACCATAGTTCGCCGCCAAGTACCTTTTTCCTCTGAGTATGAAGCAACTGGCTTACTTGGACCTGCAGTGAATCATGGGATAACCAAAGCTATCTAGGATACACCGGACCCATCCTTTAAAAAGGGCAAAAAAAGGCTGTATTTGTCGGCCGCATATCGAGGAGTCTTCCATTCCAAACAGGCCTCGTCGCTGTGCTATGACGTAATCGGCCGAATAATCTGGCCTTCGGAGGAAGCAGCCACTTAATTCGAACTCAGCGTTTCTGTCTGAATTGCTTTGAGATCATACATTGTTTCCTTAATTCTGAGCTTTTCAAAGAAGCTGTTACTGTCCTCGTATCCAGCAGGTATCAAGAGACTAAAAGATTACAAGTATTAAGCAGTGATTTTGTGTGCTTTAATATATTCAGCTTTCTTTTTATCTTCACTAGGGCTTATATTTGACAAAATGACAGACCTTTTACTGTGTAGCAACATAAGATAGTGTATAACATCTTCTCACATCTCCATATCCCACAATATATTTCAGATGTCTCACTGATACTTAAAGCAACAGTGCTTATTGTTTGACCAAATCCTATATTAAAATAATTTTTCTCATTATCTTACAGTACTTGGCACATATTAATGCTCTATATGAGTTACTCTTCTAATAAACTCTCCTATGTAAATTGAGGGGTCTGATCTGTCACCGAATTAGCCTTGTGATCCAAAGCCCCACTTAAAGTTGTTGTTAGCCAACTAAACAGGTATGATATGATCGGATCATATCTGGTTCTGGGATTTAGGATTTCATCCTAATCTGCTGGTCCAAAGTGATCTGCTATCAGATTCTGTTAAATTTTGCCACACTGTGGTGTTTCTAGTGGCCGTCGGGAGGTGGGCTTAACCGGGATGTTACTGGTGTAGCACCCCCAGTCGCTAAAACGTACCCAGTGGTGCTTCAATATTTGTTTTTTTTTCTTTCAGCAGCAATATCTACACTGGGAAGTGGTGATGTCTATCCTCCTGGTAGGCGTTATGTATGGTTTATTTCCACTATTGGAAAAAACACTCTGATATTTGGAGTAAAAAAAAGTGTTTGTTATAGTTCCATTATATTATTTGGGATGATTGATTGCTGTTCTTTTTGTTTTCAAGGTTCCTTTTTTTGTGTAGTTATGCATTTGTGATATTAGTCATTAATATTAGGCTGTCTAAATTCTTTGCGTTACAGGATTGATATTTTATTTCCTCTATCTCCATCCTCACCATCTTGCTGTTGAGTAGAATAACTTTAACACCTGATGAAATGTTCCCTTGTTGCTCTCTGACGCTAAAGAGTTGAAGTTATTTCACATGTTGAACCTGTTGAAAATTATGCTGTCATTTTACTTTTTCAATTTTACTTTTTTTGTAAAATACTTTTACAAAGTGTTTGTAATCAATGCAATCCATTGGTAACTGATTTTAAAGATTGATTATTACCTCCTTCTTTATCTTAACTTCTTCCCTGAATTTGATGGTTCAGCTGACTGAGTTTAATTTTGTTTGATATCCCATTTTGAAGAGCAGTTTTCATCTATTTGGCAGACAGAGTTTATACTAATAATTGAGATGCAAACATTTACTGTTTGTTCTCTCTCTATTGTTTCAAATATGCTTCATTTTTCTGAGCTGTCCTCACTTTGAGGTCAAAGAACAGACGTTTCTTTGTTAAACACACAATCTAAACCTGGATTGACACCAAAAAACACTTTTCCAATCCCCTTCTGTTATCCCCCTCCCCCGTTTCTATCTCCTTCCAGTCTAGCCGGTGTGCTTTATTGTTCAGTGTGAAGGTTCTAGCGTCTAAAATGTCTCTTTGTTGTGTTTGAACCCCATTCTGAACAATCACCTGCCTCATCACAATCTATCAGCAGGGCAGCCCGATCAGCCGGCTGCGTGGTTCACCGCTGCCCATTCATTGTGTGGGTTAACCTTGGGGTGCGTTTGGACACAATAACCTGTGAGTCCCCGGTGGGCGGGCGACGAGGAGGAGGAAGCGGAGAAAATAATGTTATTCCAGTGCAGGAAGATTAGCCACGTCGCTTTGAAAGCCTCCAAACTGCCGCATGTCATCAGCTATTATGTTCTCTGAACAAATCTGTGCCGCGGGACTCGCCTTTTGTTCTAATCCTGTGTGTGTGTGTGTGTGTGTGTGTGTACCTGTCTAGTCCTCAGAGTGAGGACCATTTTTCCAATTTCACCATCAAATTGAGGACCACTGGTTGCAAAGTTAGGACATTTTGCTGGTCCTTACATGCTATTTTGGTAATGGTTATGTTTAGGGCTAAGGTGTCAATTGGTTAGGGTGAGGTGTGCATTGGTAATGGTTAGGTTAAGGTTAGTTTTAGGGTTAGGGCATAGAAAGGGTTGAAAATGACTGAAAATCAATGGAAGTCAAAGGGAGTCAACACAAGGTCCTCACTACGATGGCAGAACGAGTATTTGTGTGGGTGTGAGGACCATTTTTTCAAATTAACCATCACATTGATGACCATTTGTTGTAAAATGAGGACATTTTGCTGGGCTTCACAAGGTATTTTGCCAGTGGTTCAGTTTAGGGCCAAAGTGTCAGTTGGGTTAGGGGGATGCACCCATTGGCAATGGTTAGATCTAGGGTTAGTTTTAGGGTTGGGACATAGAAATATCCTCTTATAGCAGAACAACCGTGTGTGTGTTTGTGTGTGTTTTGATTTAGCAATGGCTGACTCCAGGCCTCATAATCAGACACAAATAATAACCTATTGTCAAGGGTGCATCTCTTTCCAAATGTTAATTTCGTTTTATTGTCTGTGGAGGAAACATTGCCTGTTGTGAAAGAAACTGTATTTTGAACAGAAATCTGATTTGTAAACATATTAGTCTTGCATTAGATTTAAATAGTTTTGGAATTCGGTTAATGCCGGCTTGGATTGTGTGCAATTCAGACATTTCAGATGAAAACAGCTGTGGTGCTGAAGTTCTTCCTGAGAATTGAAAATGACTGTGGTGCCTATTGTACTGTTACATTATTGATCATTTAAAGGTAAACAGTAATGATCGTAGGCACTGTCATTTATTATGCATACTTTGATTACTATGCAACATTTTATATGTTGTCAAGGGTGCTGAAGGGTGTTTCAGAAAACTGAGTTGGTAACTAAGCTAGCAAACTTAGTGTGTTTGGGATCAGTAGAGTCCAGTAGAGATGGAAAATGTGTTATTTTACAATTATTAATTTCCTGCAATAAAATGTTATGTGCATTTTATTTATTTATTTATTTTTTTTACTTAAGGAAAAACAGAAATTGGGCTGCTCAGTGGAGCAGTGGGTCGCTCTGCCATCTTGCAGAATGACGGTTCTGGGTTCGATTTCTGGCCCGCAGTCTTTCTGCATGGAGTTTGCATGTTCTCCCTGAGCATCCGTGGGTTCTCTCCGGATACTCCAGCTTCCTCACACAGTCCAAAAACATGACTGTTAAGTTGTTTGTTTTTCCTGTTTGTCTCTGTGTTTCCCTGCAATGGACAGGCGACCTGTCCAGGGAGTACCCTGCCTCTCACCCATAGACAGCTGGAGATAGGCACCAGCACCCCTCGGGACCCCACTTGGGATAACTGTGATAGAAATTGGATGGATTGATGGAAAAACACAAATTTAGAATTTATAAATATTTAATCAATATTTAAGTATTTTATCTTTTTTGCTTGGAGAGAATACCTTTGCCCTATTACATAAAAGGGATCCTCACGTAATTTAACTTGTCTAATACCTGGAAGAAGTTGTCCTAAGGAAAGCACAGAACCCTATTTCTTGGCGTATCAAAATTACCCTTTCTTCCCTAACACGTATGTGGATGAACCTTACTGGTTTTCTAGTAGAAGGTTAATTTAAGGCTTAATTACGCCTCATCTCTTCCTCAGACTTCCTCGAATAATGCCCCAACCTTTCCCCAGACACTTATATAGGCCTGTGTTCTGTTGACAGTAGGTTCTGAGATAATTTTTATACTATATATTTATATATATAAAATATATATAAAATCTCTGAACCTGGATCGTCAACTGGAGTGTAGAGCCTCTAAAATGTGTCTTTAGATGACAGAGCAACCCACCTTTATCAGCAAATATATCAAAATTCTAAAAACATATGTAAACATTTGCATTTTAGAGAAAAAAAAATGTATTTGTCCAGGACTCCTTAAATGGAAAATTTTTAGTTCTACCTGGTATATTTCCATAAAAGTCATCTTTAAGGAACCTTTTGCTAGCTGATTGTTATCAATCAAAAAAATAATCGACAGATTAAATGCTTAGCAAAATAATTGTTAGTCACAGCCCTAATATTTGTATATGATCAGAAATTGCGTTTAAAATAACTGGTTTGATTTGTAGACAGATTTCCAGCCTTTTCTTTCCCCGCCTTTATGTTGTTTGTAGTTTACACCATTACAAAGATAACAACAAGGTGGCAGTCTGCCTGCAGGACATGGATAGAAACTGACACCGTGGATTGCTCCATAAAACTACACAGCCTGGATGGTGACGGGATCCGGATGAGTAACAGGTGCATTAAAGACGGCCTCAAAGGTGGATTGTTGATCCATAAAGCTGCAGGAGGCAGACAGGCATCTTGGCCTCGGATTGTTCAGAGAATGAAGCGTGAAGGCCAAACGCTGCTGTAATCGGCCTGAAAATACAACTCCAGTCCTAAGGCACGTGCTTTACTGTCAGGCCTCTCGTTTGTAATATAGGACTGTAATCGTATGTGACGCTACCTCTGACAGATAAAGTGCTTCTATTACAATGGCCTCTGCTGCTGCCACTGTCTTTGTCTTTTAGATGGCAAACTGCTTTGGTCCTTCTAAATTTGTGTTTGCATATTTTTTTCTTTCAAGGAAATAAGTTCCTTTTTTTGTACCCAAGGAACACTGCACAGTAAAGGTGAGAAAAGAGAGAAGACAGCACTCAGAGTTCACTTCATTCTATGTGTTAATAGAATACATAAAGTTTAGCCATACACATTAGCAGTCTTTGTGTAAGAGGACACAACCCTTTTTTTTGTCTCGTAGTTAAAAGCTAATTCCATCAAATACTAAGGATGAAAAAAACCCACAAGAAATTCTGTATATTTTTTTTTAAATAATCATCTACTCACTCTCTTATATTACAAATGGCATGCATTACTTTCAAACGCTTTTTTTTTATCATCTATTAGAGATGACCTTTATTTAAAAGGCAATAACATTCAAGCTGTGAAACATGATTTTTTTGACAGCATGCTTCACAAAAAACAATGAAGTTATTTGCACGCCTCTTCAGATGCTGTCCGTGAAGACATAATTTCTGAAGACATAATTTTTGTGTAGGTACAAAATTTTGCAACTACACGAATGGATCCGTACGGAAAAACATGGCAAGTGAGCGATAGCTCCTACTGACGAGGATTCGCAAACATTAATGTCTAGAGCTCCTGTGATTTATTTCATAAATACCATCACTATCAGCACATGGAAAAACTCCTTGAAAGAAACAGCAGTTACTCTTGGTGTAAATTAAGAGGATTGGAGAAGGTTGCCCCATACACTACACAACTCCAGAAGACACGTCCCTTTTTATTGGAAAAACAACTGCACAACTGCTGTTGAGAGCTCATTAAATGTGTTGACTCCCAGACTCAAGGTGTGCAAACAATAATTCAGGTTATAACATTAACTTAGATGTGGCCTATACCAAATATAAACAAAGCAGCAAATATAATTGTAACTTTATATCGTGCAATGATTAACATTAACTGGCAGCTTCTAATATCCAACATAACAGCCAATGCATGCTGGGAAAGCTAACTCCAGTGTTGCATTTGATAATTTGCTGTCAAATCCAAGATGGCAGAGCCACAAGAAAGAGCTTCCTGTCTGTTAGTTCAAAGGCCATCACCAACACTGACATTTGAACAAAACAGTACCTCATGCTTGCTTTCAAAGTCATTGTGTTGAAATTTCAACCAGCACTTATCAAAATTTTTTTCACTGGGTAAATTGCAGAAACAGCTCATTGGAACATTTGCTTGTAAATGTAAAAGTACACTGCTGGAATTCATCAAATGCAATAGGAGCTTCTGATTGATGTAAGTCTTCTATGTTAATTCAACAGTTGGCAAATGTGACAGGCTGTCTGAGACTAGGAACCCAAGTAAGCAGAGTGTGACATCTTTCCTATTTCCCAGGTGGATAGAACACAGCTTTGGTAAGCAAACCCTGATAATCTACTAGCTTGGAATCACTCTGATCACATAGATTTTTTTCTTAACCAAGAATCATTTCACAAAGTGGTATTTGTGAACATCAAGCCAGCTTCCGTGGCTGTATTAAACAGGAGACTGAGGGCCGGATCTATCAAAGGTTTGCGTGTATAAAAACGTGAGCTATTTCACTGCGCACGCTAAAAAATGTACAAACTGATCTATCAACAGCGTGCTAAAAGGGTTTGGTCTTTAAAACGTGCTAAATAGCGCCTCTTATCCATTTAGTACTTTTTCTCCTATGAATATGCAATATGGGGCGTTTACACGCAAAAGTGCGTCTTGTGGGAGGAGAACATGTAAATATATTAATTTAGCACTCGCAAAGTGATTTATCAAACCTGAAAGCAATTTTGCTAACGGTATCTGACTCTATATTTAACACGTTTCAAAAGAAGGTGCAAATGGTCTGTATGCGTAATTGCGCACACATGGCAGCGGTTATTGTCGCAAGAAGGAGACATCGAAATGAAGCAAGGAGAAGCAGAGAACGCATTTTTTCATTCCGTGTGAATATTTTTGGAATGAACGAGGAAACGGTCATCAAAACATTTCGTTTATCCAGCATTGACATTTTGGAGCTGCAATTCCAGTGATTTGCTCCTCACAGAGCGTCAGCTGTACTTGTTCCTCAATGCTGGTCAGAGGCATCTCATCTACTGTGCCCCCTCCTCTTTTGTTCGCAGATGTTTTGTTATATGCCAGTTTTTCTTTGGTTCGCCTTCTAATATCCTGGCATCTTCTTTTTACTTCATCCACTGTTCGCAAGGTTTCACCAACAGCGTTTACTTTATTACAGATTTGTTCACAGAAAGCGTTCCTCTGTGTGACAGGCACACTTCTTTGCTGTAGCTCACTTAAATGTTTGTTGGCTTCATCCACCAACACCTCCATTTCCATGGGGTCGAATTTCCTTTTGCGCCTTCTGCTGTCCAAACTCGCCATGCCGCAAACCACAAAACGCGCAAAACCATCATTTAAATAGGGCGTCTCCAACAGTTTTGCAACTGCCACCA
Organism: Cyprinodon diabolis; assembly: GCA_030533445.1. NCBI lineage: Eukaryota > Metazoa > Chordata > Actinopteri > Cyprinodontiformes > Cyprinodontidae > Cyprinodon > Cyprinodon diabolis. The sequence continues at coordinate 33,288,667 of CM060074.1, read as the reverse complement.
GTTACGCAATCGCTCTTGTTAAATCACCCGCAAACCATGGTTCAGCCCCTCGCGCAAAATTCCAGTTTGCGAGCGCAAATTACTGCACGCAAAATTGGATCTTGATAAATCCGGCCCTGAATGTATTATTGTTTTATTTCCCAGCCTAATGCGCAAAAGTCTTCAAAAGGTTTCAAGCTTCATCAATGAACCAAAGGTTATTTTTATCCTAAGGTCTGTTTATAAAGGGATTTTTTTTAAGGTTGAACTTTTTATGTAGAGACATGTAATGGCAACTTCATGGATGACAATGCTTGACTTTTTGTTCATTTAATTTACTTTATTTTAAGAATGCATTTTCTTTGGATTTCTGTGATGAATAAAAAGAAAGCTCTGGTAAAACGTAATTATTTCAGTCCATCATTAATTAGTAACTGGATTTTTATGTCTCCTCTTATTTCTTAAAATGTTCAACACTTCGGGTAAGATATAATGTCTTTCAGTGAAGCAGTAGGTCTTTAGGGGCCAGTCTGTGACTAGCAGCTAATGGAAAATGGAAAGCTTTGACTGTCTATCACATAAGTCTGTAATTAGTACTTTAATTTGTTCTCTCAAAATATTTAACACTTTTATTATTAATGTAACAGTGGCTTGATTCTTTCCATAAATTCTTGCTTAAAGAGTTAGTTGTTTGGGTTTCTTCATGTTTTCTTTGTCATTTTACTGCTTACACCCAGAAAAATCAGAGCTTATAAGTCCTTAAGCGGTTAAGAAGGGTTTCATTAAGAAAACATCATGAATTTGTGTCTATCACAGAAAGATGGTTTTAGTATTTTTTATTATTATTTAGGGCCTCCTCAGACCTAATGTGACCTTTTTTCTCACACACAGTTTGTTAATCAGCTGACAGCTCATTAGTGTGTGGTGAAACTCTGGAGATTTGTGACCTTCTCTCCAATTAAATTTTCCAATTTAATTTTGTCGGGTCTCTACCTTAATCTCCCTCTCCCCCAAACTGTTTTTCTTCCAGGCTAAAAGTATATATGCTTTAATTTTCTTATTTTGTTTGTATGAAAAATGATAGCTTAACATTTAACCCTTTTTCTGATCTTTGCTCCTCTCTGATTAGACTTACTGCTGCCAGAGCACTTAAAGTGGTCACATACTAGTCAGCTGGATTTATTTCTATCCCCTTTGGCACAGAATCACAGAGTAAGTTTCTGTTATGTGTATTTTACCTCCACGGTGATAAAGGTTATGTTTTCAGGGGAGTTTGTGTGTTTGTTTGTCTGTCTCTGCACAGCATAACTTAAAAAGTTGTGTATTGTGTTATGTATATGAATATTAATGACATTTTTACCAAAGGTGATCCTCAGTCTAAGGAAGTTTTGGCGAGGATCCAAATCATAATAATAATTTAATAATAATAATAATTTAAAAAAAGGATTCTTTAGCATTATTTGGCAGAAGAAGCACTTCCCCACTAAACTAGAAAGTGGCAGCAGTGACTACTGACATCTTCAGCATCAGACACAAAAAAAACTCCAGAAGTATTGAAGACAAAAACACATGAAATGTGAACCATGCCTCAAAGTCTTGATCTGCTGATCAAATAAAACCCTTATCCTATTGGCCGAAAAATCTGTTTAAACCTGGGTACATTCAGCTTTTAGTGGCAGCTGGAAGAGCTTACTGACCCTTGTCGACCTGGGTTAAAAAAAACCTTCAAGCGGCTCTTCTCCTATTGGCATACATTGGGAAAATCAGACCCAGGTCTACCTGCTAATTTATGTGATACCATTAGGGAGAACGTACAGAGGTCAACACACTGCGTCAGTCATGTCTGATCTAACAAGTCAAAACAACTCTTGCATTTGATAAACATGGAGCAGGACTGATCAGAGAGATTTGAAATGCTAAATGAACAAAACAACAAAGCATACTTACTCTCCATTGTTTACTTTCCTGATTTCTGTCACACTGGTGACATCATCAACTATGACGGTGTCACCATACAAAATGGCAGGGGTACAGAAGCCATATTACTTGCCAGCAAGGGGGGGCAGACCCAGTTTTTTTGGTCATCATTGGGAAGGGAGCCAAATGCCGATTGTTAGCGAGTTTACCCATGTTTGAAAAACTTCAGTTAACCCGCTAATTACAGTAGGTGAGAGATCAAAGAAAGCAGAATGCAAAGTGAATGAAAAAGATGAGAGCATAACCTTTGGTAATGATCCCGATAATATGTGGTCCTTGGCTACAGATGTAAGTCTTAATATGGGGCAAAATTGGCTGCTTGCCGCGACCTCTCTGCTCTTTGAGTGATTTTCTAGTTTAAATGTTAAATTTCTAGTGTGAGCATACTGATGGCTTTTGCACCTTTTGTCTTTAGCACATTTCCAGTGAATATGTTTGCAGCTCAGAGTATATACATATATTTTAAGCCCTAGTAGAAATACATAAGTGGTTCCCATCAAATGTCCTTGTTTTAGTTGTATACATCCTCTAGCATACCTGATCCATGTAGTTCAGTTGTTAGCTGTTAATGACTGATTGCTTTGAGCCAGTTGGATGGGGTCAATGAAACATCTAAAATATGTAGAACTTGATTAACGGTGAGAGTTGGGGACCACTGGGTTAAAAGATTTCTTACTGGTATGTGATGACCCTCTTGAGAGAGAGATTGGTCTGCTCGTTAAGCAGTGTTTATAGCGAGGGTTCTCAATGACACTTTGGTTAAAATAACAAAAGATACAACAAACTGATGCACACAGAAAAATTTGAGCATTTTCTTCCACATAGCCTACAAGTATCAGTATCAGACAGGTTTTTTATGTGCTGTGTATTGTGGGCTGGGTTGCAGTAACAGATGCTCAGACTGTTGGAGTATTTCTATAGTGGATTAAAGATAATTAGCTCTAATCCATTTTATTACGGTTATACCCCTCTCTCCTAATCAGGGCAATTTGATTGCATTTGCAGATTTTCTGTGATGCAGTGACAAATGACTGTTGCTCTATATGTTTCGGATGAACAATAGTTTTAAGTAACATTTACTTGTTATGACAATAAAATCTTCCTCTTATTGAGAATTTACCATTTGAAATTGTTAAAATCTGCAGTGCTTTGCAAAAATCCGAAATTCAAAATGGGGCTTAAAACCTGATCACATAGTGAAGTAAAAAATGCATCTTTTTTAAAAGCACAGGAAACCAGTTTCCTGAATGGAAAATAACCGATTAGGCACAGTAATGGGTCCAATGAGGCTGGACTAAAATGGCAGCCTTTTTAGTAACTTTCAGACTTGACATTTTAATGCCACAACAGACTTGTGTATTATTGTGTCATACAAGATTCTCTGTTATACTTACAACTTTTTTTTAATGATAGCTTCACATATTAAATGTTTCCTTAATGTCTGGGAAGTAGACATGAAAAGACATTCTCTCTTTCACTCTCTTTCGCTCTCATTCTCTCTCTCATTAGCAGAGTGGAGTTTCTCTGATGGTGTCAGAAGCCACTCTAAGTTGCATCATACTCGACACACACGTCAGAGCATCCCAACATATATACACTTTTTTTCCCCTGCAAGGAATGGCTGCTGTACCTAGTATTTCAAAATAAGGGAATCAGTGGCTATGTGTGCTTGGAGGTATCGACTTCCTTCTTATTTCTTCGAAAGCACTGCAGTGTCATACATCACATGTATGGTTGGGTGGATCAGTGTTTGCCTGATCCTCTCTTCTTCCTTTCTGTGATCATCTTCTGGCTTTGGCCTCTTTTGTTTTAACACTTTCTTGATAAAATGCTTCATATTGGTGATGCAACATAATGAAAACTGGTTGCAAACAAAGCCCACAGGAGGTTTTACTCATGTTGGTTAGAATTTTGAACATGAGGTTTAAGGCTTATTCTCAGAAAAAAAGAGAAGAGGACTAATACAAAATACTAAAGGGAGCAGCTAGAAAATCTTATTGAGGCCAAACTCCACAGGACGATGCTTACATGGGTAGATCTGACTTCATAAGCTGCTCTGTAATTTAACTGCTTCAATTAATTTATAGTCCAGATTCTTTAAATTGATATTGCGGCTTGTGCAGCTGTGTATTATTCAGATACAGTATGCTTTGTAAGGTGCAAGGCTATGAATAATGACAACAGAATTAAACCTATCAATTTGAGAGGAAGCCTTTGAAAATTTTAGATGTTTGAAACAAAGATGAAATAGTCTGAACTTTTTTTTTTTTTTCTGATTTTCATATTTTTAATTTTTATGAGATTCTCCATCAATTTCACACTGGGTTATTTTCAGGTAGTACATGTGAAAGTAGTCACTTTTTACTTCAAGTTAAAGATGGATGTTGTTCAGTTGGTTTCATTGTAGAAACCAAATGACCCAACAGAAAAACGGATTCCAAATGTCATAAGATGAGCACAACTTGATACAGTTTCTTACTCTCCCCTCTAGCAGGAGGCTTTGATCCATCAGCACCAGATCAGCCATTAGAAAATGACTTTTTCCTATCTGCCACTCGCCTTATAAACAAGGCACAGGTCCACAATGGACACTTTTCTCATTGGTACAAAAAAAAAAAAAAACATCACGTGTCAATGTAATGTGTTTATTCTACTGTTGTTCAATAACTACCATTGTGCTTTTTAAATACAGCTTTTATTTTTTGGGATGCAAGTTATTGATTTATGAATTAATCTGAATTTGATTGATCTTATCGATGGACTAGAGTGGGATAATTTTCTTTAAAAAAAAAAGAATTTTCTCTTAAATAAGATGATCTTTCCACAACATGAAGGGCTAAATATTTTTTTTTTCAATATGCTGAACTAAAAAAAAAAAACAGTACATTATACATATTTAACAATTTATTGTACCAGCTGTATTAAATGACAGAATAAACAAAAAAAAATCTTGCACATGCTTAAGCTTGTTTATAAAAAAATAAGAAAACAGTAACCTATTAAGTTAGTGAATAAAAACGTTGGAATAAACTATGTGTCCTGAAACAACTGTTTAATGTAATGATACTTTACATGTTTGGTGGATAGAAGTTCAAATAGGCGATATCTGGTTTTCTTTATTTTTGAGGAGAAAAAATATTGCTACAGTTAATTATCAGTAAAACTATTAAATTATTTTCCTCCTAATGAATGGTATACTTCAAATTCCTGCAGTAACATGAGTGAAGTGGCTATTAACCCTGCTTAAACTCAGATGTTCTGTATTTTTTTTTTATTATTATTATTATTTTTTACTTCCCTTAGTATTAGTTTTGAATTATGCTTTAACCTTCATGAAAACTTTTAAAAATCCTGTAACTGGAGAAAATAGAGATTTAGGCAGACATGCATCTACTGGACATGCAGATATAGCCTTCACTCAACAGAGGGCTTTTTTTCAGGAAAAAAAAAGAAAAAAAGATGGAGACAAAGCAAATTGTGTCTTTAGATTTGTTTTTATGCTCTAAAATATGCTAAATGTATTATACATGCAGACTTTAGCCCTGTCCCAAACTAAATGTTGTATCACATGTATCTATGTAATGTTTTTCTATGATAGACACTGCGACCAACACATTTTAATGCTGCTACTGCTTTTGTTTTTAAATTTTTTCATGTAGCTAGAGAACAAAAGTATTACTTAATGGAATACGTTTTCATCTCATGGTGGCTCTGTTGCATCTTTGTAGGTAGATCATAGGCATAGCAGAATGTTTGACCTCCTCTTATTTGAAACATTTCAAGCAAAAGTTCCCAAACTTTTTAGGTTCTGACCCATAAAGGATATCTGACCTAACGCCCTGGATAAGTATTCAAAAGTTTCTATACAATCGTTAATCATGGGTCTAATGATATAGTTTGAACAATCAGCAAATGTGATAAGTCTAAATGTTGATGTTTTTTTATATCTTTAAGCACTATAAAATACTTTTACTGCTTCACTGTTTATAATTTTGATTGTTTAGTTTCATATATGTAGTCTGTGAATCAAGAGACTATAGGATAAAAAGGCAATTGAAAATAAACTTCTTTTTTACTGATGTGATCAGCTGTATTGATAAAAAATTTAAACTGTCAAATATGTAAAGCTGTTCCTGCCTGACTGATTTCTAGTTGTGCATATGTTTGGGATTAAATAGTTGTGAAGCTTGAAGAAAAAAATAACTTTGTATCCTATATAATAAAAAAATAACTGCTTTATAAATGCTGCATTAGTTAAGGTTTACAGAAGCTTCACACTTGAATGGAAGCACAGTTTCACATAGTGCTCAGCAACCACATAACTATGTTTATTCACATCAGACATCTTATCACACCAACTGGTGGCCAATCATCTATTTCAAAAGTATACAGCGTTTAAGAAAAGTTACACTGTTGCTGTTATAATCTTCATACAGTTTGATCTTTCTAATTAGATTAGTTATTTCCAAGGCACTTCTCCACATATTCCTGTGCACTGCTGGTCAGCTGGTTGATCTGACTTCTATTGTCGCTCTTAGAGACATCAAGTTGGCAATTGGAATGAATTTCTGATTAATGACAAAAAATGGAGCTTAAAAGCAATTATTTTAATGATGAAATAATACTTTTATAAAACTCAGCTTGGCTAAATTAAGATTTTTAAGTGGTTGACTGCAGGCTTTACTCACATTACTATAAGAAGAGCAGCAAGACAATCTTTTATAAAAATTCATACAATTTTACAGGTGTTTTTTGTAATTTAGCTCGAGTCAAAGTGTACAAATCAAATTAAAATTTAGTATAGTGTTTTGATATTATAATGGTTAGTTGCTTTTTTTTAATTGAAAGGTGTTTGTTTTTTGTTTTTTTAAAGATCTGTGTAAGTAAAATGAAACCATAAATTTGACTGAGGATGACATCCCACACTATCAACTGCTTATTTGACATATAAAGTGTTTTTATTATAAAACTTCTTACTTTTTAATAAATGAAAGACCTTATTGAATTTCGCTTTACATTTCTAAACCTTTAGCTTTGAGCAGGACTATTCCGTCAGTTTGAAATAAAACCTGTCTTTTCAAAAAACAATGAGATACATGGCACACTTTATTGCACAGCCTTCTGCTCTCTCTGTCTTACATCTGACCTCCAAACTATTCAAAATTGATGATTTCAAGATTTTGTTCCCTATGCTTTTTCCTTTTTCTTTAAAGTCTGATAAAATGTTTAAAATGAAAAACAGTCTTTTCTTTCCTTGCAAAAAGGCAGTGATAATTTAAAATTTGAATAGGGGGAAAAAAAGCTGCCACTGTCTGGAAAAATGACATTAAATAGATAAAAAAATATATGTTTTATATAATATCCATATCTAGGTATATATTAAATATTTAGATCAAATATTTGTTACATACAGATAATAAATTGCTAACTATTTAAATTTTGGTTGACTAGTCTAGGAATGTCTCTTTATACATCTATGGCCTTTGGGCTTCATTCTGGTGCAGTATGGGTATGAGGAATAGAGCAAATATGTGGACAGGACATTTGCAAAATGTTTCTAATACAGACAGTTGTAAATTTGCACAGACCATCAATGCAACAGCTAATTTGATTTATTGTTTTTTTTTTACCTTTCCAAAAATATTAACAATACCAATGACATCTGCATGTTGAATTTTCTGATATAACTGCATGTTAAGAATTCTAATTTGATTTTATAAGATAATCTGGGAACTATTTCCTTCCCCTCTTGCCAATGAAACTCCACTACATCCTTTTGGGAATCACTCAGGTTTGAAACTTAGTTAATTTATCAGAAAATAGAACAGAGTAATATAGTAGTATTTGGAGAGATATTGGCCTTTTTTTCCCCCTTGATTAACCTGTTTGTGCGTAAACTGTCAAGTGTCAACACACCCCCTATATCTCAGAATTGGTATTGACTACTTTCAACACGCAGGGGTTTTAACACACATACTCTAAAAGTTGCACACGTACAGGTGACCTCTGAAGCCTGTGTTCTATTTTTATTGATCAGCAACACAACACATTGCTCTCCTGGCAGGTGTTTTGTGTGTGTGCGTTGCAGTGTACTGACAGCTGGCTCGCAGCGGATGGGAACTTCCTGCTGCTTGTAGAGAGACAATCGATATAAAAGAAGATGTTTCCTGACACTTGGTGTGTTTGCTGCTCAGCAAAATGCACTATGAGTCTACTTCAATTATTTAAGTATGTACAGATTAGTGGAGAAGCTATTAGAGGCAAACTTGAAGTCAGATTCTGGACAAAATAATGAAAACGCTATTCCAAGGATTCATATCCCTACCCCCTTTGGTTTTTTTGAAATTTAATGTTATACTTTTTTACTGAAAACAATGACACTGGAAACATTTTGGTCCTATTAAAGTCTAAGATATCCATAAGAGAATTTGGTGAATGTGTTATAGATCACAAAAAATTGACACGAATTACCACAAATATATGGTTTCCATTGGAAAGCATGTAGTTATCAGAAATTACAAGACTGGTCTAATTTCTGCAAAGTTTTTATTAATCTACAATGGTATTAATTATTTAATATACCATCCTCTTTTATTATTATTTGAAACATAAACGCAAACCTCTTTTTAGATTTAAATCGGTACTGAAACTTTCAAAGATGCCCTTTGCATTAAAAAAAATTTAAATACCACTGAGTCAACTGTAAATTAATTTTAAATCAGTCACATTTAGAAGTGGACTAGTGATGGAAATGGCTGTTTATTTAGGTGAAAAGGACAACTACTGGTTATTAAAATGATTCATTCAGTTAATGCTAATACATTTTTTTGGATTACAGTTAAATTAGCAAATGCATGGCATTAGTCACATTTAGTGTGCTATTTACAGAACTTTTACTGTGCTTTTGTTTCCTTTCCATTTAAAATGGACCATAAGCATGGCTTCATTGATATCAAGTGTGCTACTTTATGGCAACAGCATTATATGTTATTTTACGGTTAAAAAACGTAATAAGAATCAAATGCACGTTTTCAGGCTCTTACCTGATTTTTAAGTTATGGTGACCAGAAGTTGGTAGTCCTACAGCTAATTATTTAAAGCAATTTTATATAGCAAATGAGTAATTTAATGTGAGATAGTGTGGCTCTATGACTGAAAATTGTGTGGCAATAGTAGAGTTTTTGAAGTTATCTTGGTTTAAAAAGTCATATTTTCTCATTTCATTAATCAACTGTCACAAAAGGAATAAGACAATAAGGATATCTAAAGCTTGAACTTATTTACCAATAAAAATCCTTTGGAAATTAATAAGCAGTACTTTAAACATGGTTAACAACTATTTTGTATACCTTCTTTTTGCTATACCACCAGAAACTGATAGATATTTGGAAAAAATGGAAGAACAAGAAAAACAAGAAATAGATGAAAAACAGTTGCAAGTGATTAGGGAGAGTCTTTTTTAATAGTTTTTGATGTATTGTTTAAGCCAATTCATCATCTACTAAGGTGGCATGGATCTGTGGGTGTTTCTTTAAATGAGATACTTGTCTTCCACTTCATCTGGGACCAGGTTGCGGGGGCAGCCATCTCAGCAGAGACTCCCAGACTTCCTTGTCTGCAGACACCACCTCCAGCTCTGCTGAGGGGAAGCCTGAGATGCTTCCAGGCCAGCCGAGAGACATTGTTCCACACATGATTTAATTCTTCTTTAAGGAACCTGTTGCTATCAAATTATTAATTGAAAAATAATCAGCAGTTTAATCGATTTACAAAATAATCATTATCTGCAGCCCCAGTTCAAATATATCAAGAGGATAAGTGAATGTGATGCGGTATTGAATAATGTAATGACAATAAAAAATGCAACATTTTTTAAAAATTCTTTTTATCCATCATCATATTCATAATAAGATGACCTACAAATAACCCATCCAAGAATCCTTTGAAATTACAGAAAAATTGAAAATACAGACTTCGATTTTTCAGTTGCTAATGGGATTCAGTTATTGTTCTGCTTTGCTTAAAATATCTGTCTGGATAAAATACATAGAAAAAATAAATAAATAATACAAAGTGATTGGGTAGATGATGTGTTTTTAAAAACAAAAAAGGATAATTAGACAGTTGGAATAATATAGTACCTGCAAGTTATGACAAAAAAAAGGTGGATTTCTAGTTAGTTTTAACAGCAAAAAGGGAACAGACTTGCCATTGGAAAGAAGCTTTGTTTCATACTGTAGAACTTTGGCGTTATCAATAAAACCTTTGTGATTAAAAGTCCTTAACTTTTGCAAATATGTTTTTGATGCCCAGCTTTCTTTGAAAAGGGATTTTTCTAAAAACAATCAAGGGAAACCTGGAACTAAAAGAAGCAAGAATAAGAACACAATAATGATGTGATGGTGTAAAAGCCTTCCTTATGCTACCGTCTTGCTAAAACATTTTTATATAGTTTTTCCAAATTTCTCAGTTGAGGTCACATCAAGGTCAAATTCTACATGATTTTACTCAGTTATGAATTTATGGTGACTCCTTTCCAAGAACAATTTTCCTATAAAGGTTTCCATCTAGAAAATAAAATGTAATATACCCTCCAACATCAGTGCTTAGGAAGAATTAAGTGTTGATCTCTCTATGATCTCATTTGAACTCGGACTTTAACATGTTGCATTTTGCCAGTTAACATGTGTCATTTGGTACTTTGAACAAACATTAAATGTTTAGATGTGCAAGATACGCAGAAGGGAGACATCACACGTGTCAACAGTTGCACTTTTTGGTGTCCACTCCATTCAGTGGGGGCTTATTGATGAAGAAATGTTTTTTCCGATGTGCTTCTGTCTCTGCCTAAATGTGATGCCCTTTAGACCCTGTTCACACCTGGTGATGGTGTTCGTATTGGGTGATTTTATTGTGTTAAGACAGAAGTGTGAACAGCATCAAGACTTATTTATGGCTTTCTTAAGGCCACTTTCTGAAGTGGCAGCACTTGTGTCAGCTTGACAGTCTGAATGCACTGTGTCCTGCAACGCGCCTCAAGCAGAAGAATTATAACCTGGATTACTCACAGTTAAAAAAAAAATAGAAAAGTCCGTGAAGGTTGCTGAAATTAGTACTACGGTCAGGCATTCTGCAACCATTTATAGCTTTCTGAATAATATAAATTGTTCTGCACTGGAGAGCAATTTTTGGTCACTTTTGTCTCAACTTTGTACTTTATTTTATCCTTTTAAGCTTCCGGATAGTGATGTTTATGAAATAATTCAAGCCAATCGTAAAATTTCCATGTATACAGAAGGTCATGTCAGTTTACTTCTAGAGATGTGTGTAAACTGATAAAGGTGACCAAGTGAGCCATCATGTCTTCTACTGCAGATCTGTGCAATGGCTTTTATCTGATTGTACGATTGTTACGCTGGTATAAAGTTAATACGTAGCATTTTTTTTTTGTAATAATAATACAAAAATAGCAAGCTAAATGAATTTTGCTTGCTATTATGAAGAATAATGGTGTAGTTCAGCTGATTAAATGGATCTGTGTTGCTACAGGAACGGCAGCAGTCTTCTTGATGATCTGTTAATTGTGTAGCTTATAGCTAAATCTGCAGAGGTTTCTTGTTTATCTTTGCATTTAAAGTGGTGAGCTTGGATCTAATCACTTAAGGCAGGTTTTAATGCTAAGTGAATGACTGTTGTTGAGTTTGCCTACTTGCATCTTAATTTCTCATGGTGCATAATAACACTAGGCATAAACACCTTAGTTCTGTCTTGTCCTAAAATGACTGAACACATTTTGCTGCTTTTGATGCTTTCCTGCTTCATTGTGTCTGTTTTTTGTTGTTTGGTAATTTAACTTTTCTGAACTTAATAACATTGTCAGGAAATAATTTGATCATTCATCAGGGATGATGGAGCTGGAAAACATTTAGGACTGTAAGTCTCAACCAGGTTATGAAATCAGTCCATCAGACCATCTGCTTATACATGAATGGATGGATGGATGTAGATCAATCAACCTCACAAAGGTTCCTAATGGCTACATGTTTTATATAAAAAATAATGTCCTAACCTTTTGTTTAATGCACAACTGATGCCAATTTGCAACTTTTTTAATTAATGTAATCAACATCTTTTGATATTTGTTGAGATTTTTAGAAGAAGGAACAGATCCTGCTTTCTTTTCTTTTTTTTTTCATAGTGATCTTTTTTAAATCGAATAAAGACAAATCACTTTCATAGTTGTTTGTTATTGTTGATCTCGGTTAATCAATGAGGAAAAGCTGCTTTTAAAAATGATTTGCACCTTGTCTCTGCAACACCAGGAGTTGACTTTTCTAAAAAGCAAAAGAATCGATTAACATCTTAACGCATAAAGGATTTTAAAGTTCTAACAAATAACACTTGGAAGCATATTTTCTGATTCCAGTGATTATCAGGCAGCCTATTATGTGAAGGAGCAGAGTTTAACTCCCAGTCTGACAGCGATATAATGGATGAAGCTTTTGGCTTATGAAGGTCTCATCAGCGCTACCTTGGTTTCCTTGGAGCACTGGGGGAGGCAGAGCGATGGATTCAGCTGAAGCCTTGACGATTTAGGAGAGCTGTTCACTCCGCAGGGTGTCGTTTAATTTTCCAACTCATTCATCTTCCCTCCTGCTTTGCCCCGGAATAAATTTTCTCATTTTTCTTGTACAACGGTATGTTAAACACTACAAAACCCTGGTGCTATCTATTTTCTCTGAACTTAAGAACAGTTCCTGATTTTAAACGATAAAAAAAAACTGCAGTTTTTGAGAAGATGGTTCAAATTTAAGAAAACAACACCACTGTTAGCCTGACTTTGTTATTGAAATACGGCTGAATGCAAACTAAATAGGCCCTGATAACAAAGAGTGCATGAGCAGATCGCATCATCTCCTATTTACAGTCAGTTGGCTCATTTTACGGGTTTTCCGTCGTGTCCCGCTTTGTAATTCACAGATTTCTTCACCTCTTCACAACATGAACTTCTTCTCAGCCTGTTGACAATAAATGGCATCAAAAGAGCGTGGAGTGACCTGGGATGATGCTGAGACAGAGGCTCTCACTGAAATGTTGGTGGAGGACGTTATCGAAGCACATAAGTTCTTGAATTTTATGGAAGCCGGCATTTTTGTTTGGAAAATTCCCACTTTGAGAGCTGTAGTACCGTAGACCGCCGATAGGGGGTGTGAAACCATACAAGCGTGATGTGTAAATGGTTGAAGAATCATTTATGAATCAAACCGTATGGATTGGTTTCAGAGGCGTAGCGTAAATGGGGCAATAGACGCTCTCTCTAAATCTTCCTCTTATTTGAGTCTTTAGTGATAAGTCAGATGCTATTGGACTTTCTTTATTTGCTCTTCAGCTCTGAGAGTGACCTAAATCTACATTTACAAGTTAAGAATTCACTGGGTTGCTGGTCATTGGCTCCTTTGCATTTTTACTCTTCCTGAGGTAACTTTAGTTCAAACCTACATGTGGCAATCAGTCTACAGTATGAGTCGATGTTTCACTGTAATGATCATTTTGTTATCTTCCTAGCATCAGTTGAAATAATAGTTTATTACAACGTTTTTAAACTTTTACATTTCATTTTCTGTAGAAATATTACTAATTTTGTGTATTTTTTTCAAGATTTTTTTAATAAAACAAGATCATTGTGAAGCACAGAGTAGATTAACAGTAGCATAATCACCAAGAATGAATGATTGTATACAGTATTACTGATTTTTAGATTACCCTATGAGATTCATTGAATAAACATTTGCAGAGATTTATTGAAACATTCATATAAACACTCTTTATCTGAAATGAACAAGTGAACAAGTGAAATGACAGACTGGAGCTACAGGAACATTTTTTGTTTGTTTTTTGGGGTTTTGTGTCTCTGGTCATGCCGTCTGTCTTTCTTTGTTTTCATGTTCTGCCTGTCTGCGCTCACACACAGACATCTATCCTCACTTTCTTCTTTTCCTTTCTTGCTGTCCCGTTTGTGGTCTTGTTCCGCTTCCCTGCTCAGAGATCCCCCTCTCTCCCCCTGTCCTTCATCCCCTACCAGCCCCTGCCGTGAGTCACCCAGGTCTTCAGTGAAATTGTTCCTCTCAGATGAAGGTGGATGGAATATCTTTGGTGGGAGCCGCTTCGACACATGTCCTGCAGCTTTATGTTATTTTATTTATCTGACCTTTAGGTATGGAGCTTGGGATCCATCAGGTCGCATGCTGTGGCGGCAAAGAATGAAACGATCATGGCGTTCAGCCTCCAGAGCAAATGAGAAAATATCTCTGACAGTTGGTGCTGAATCCTAAATGGAAATATATATTTTTTTTTTTCTGGGGCATGGGAACATTTAATTAACTGGCATTTGATTTATACAGCTGCAGTTTTCTCATTTCCCCATTATTTTATTTTTTTACAAGGTCGCAGTGAAGTTGGGAATCCATAAACTTCTTTCCTCAAATTTCCTAGAGGAGTCAGCTTTTTGGTGAAAAGGAAGAAGCTTTTCCTTTTGTTGAGCTTTTTATTATTATTTTTTTGCTCTGTCAGCAGCTGCTTCTTCCTCCAGATTAAAAGGCCCAATCAAAGCAACCATGTTAATTTGTCAGTTTCTCCCTTCTGTACATGCCAAACCAGTGTGTGAACACACTCTGTCCAGAAGAAGAAGAAAAAACTTTGCATTTATGTCTGAGCAGCTGCAAAGATGTTCTGAGGTTACTCGATGCTGGGGGAAAAAAATAAGTCAGAGATAAAGATGTGGTGGTGTTAAAGGAAGCGTTTTAGTGTAAAAAAGAAAAAAAAAGGATAGAGAAATATGAGTTATTTACTGTGTATGTGAGATGATGTGTTCTCTAGAGAGGCTGCAGCCTGTGTTCATATCTGTTTCCTTGGCTCAATTTTAAGTGTTTAGGGATGCCAGAGGCTGAAAAACCTCATTCAAAGCTTAAAACCATTTGGCTGACCTTTTTTCATGTGTGTTTGGCTGACCTCCAAGGTTCTAGGATCTAAACAAAGCCAAACATGTGGAGGATTGCTTTAGCACATTTCACACTCGCGGTGTGCGTTTCATCGAGCGCCCTTGCTTCTTGCCCTTTTACTTGTCCGCTCATGCTGTTCTTTTTATCCTGAAGCTCTGTTTTCTCTTTTTAATCATACAAACTCGAGATTTGAATGTCTGCTTTTGTCAAAAATGACAGGATCCGTGTTTTCCTGCACTGACGCAGGTGGAGTTTAAAAAAGAAAATCATTCTGATCATCTTCCTGTCTCTTGTCTCTTTTGAATTGAGGACACTTTTCATGTCAGCAACTCTAAGCTTGTGAGAGATTATCTGAAGATGTGTCTTTATCTGTGTTTTTTCTTTTATTCCATTTATTTATTTCACTTTTTTTAAGCAAGTATTGGCCTGTTCCTCTCCCTTTAGGGGGCTGTTGCAAGAGATTTTTCCCACATCAATTTTTGAACACCGAGCCCGACCCCAGCTTAATCCAAATCGACCCTGACACAATCACATGTGAGCATGTCCAAACGTGAGTTTCTGTGAAAAAAGAAGAAAAAAAAAATCTTCTCAGGTCTCGAGCTAAAGTATCTTTGTGTGCTAATGTTAACACACACACATTATGAGAACAATGGTGGGATTAACCTATTTATTACAATCTTTTGTGCGTGCAAATAAGATGATTTACCGGGTTTTACTGCGGGAAACAACCAGCATTTGTTTAAAATCAATTGAGTATTCATCTCCAGAAACCCTAGACTCAGTGTGATGGGAACGCAGAGTTTTAGTTGCTCACAGGTGTTGAATTTGTTTTTTTCTGAAAATGTCTGTAAAATCCCTTCAGGGTATAAAATAGTGTATGAATACATAACTTTTCAAAATCATATTCAATCTTATATGCCTGATAAAAAAATATAGAAAAAAAGGAATGTGGGCATCTGAAAGCTGTCATTAGTATAGAGAGAAAAAAGTATAAATCATCTAGAACAATGGAAATATTGGACTTTATATATTTTTCCATTACTGGTTGATTTTTAACAAATTTGTCTCACTCAAACATTTTAAGAGACATTATCTCCACCAAAGCAATAATAACTATCTTTTATTTCTGCCTGTGGAAACTGTATCATTGATTATATGCCAAAGGTTAGTGGTCATATTTAAAGCTCAACCTTGAAGACCACACCAGGAGCTTGTGTGCAGAATATTAACCCAGTGAGGGTGTAAGGCCAGTGTAGTAAATCTGCATGAGGTGACAGAATTGACACTTTTCCTGTAGACACAGGCAGCAGATTTATCCTTATTAACCCGCGCAGGCTGCAGAGTGTGTGAGCGTGAAGCGGGACCGGGTGTAACCGCGCTTGGATCCCTACAGCTTTTCATGCTTGGGATTAGATTCAGTCCGCTTGTGGAGTTTGGAATGAATTTTGCTTTACTGGCAGCAAAAAGCCACCATGCTGTTCGAGCTACAACAGTGTTTCATGGTATGTATTGACGGCATACTGAGGGATTAGGGGTATCTTTAAACCAACAGGCAACTATCCAGATTCTATTCAACATACTAGAATATTCAGTATATGTGCTCATGACCTATATATGTGATTTAATAGTTGAAAAGTAGATGTCGGTAAACACATCGAAATGTTTAACACTAAAACTTGTCCAAAATTTGCTGTCTTCACGTTTTAGATTCTGAGAAACAAAATTGACATGTTAAAAAATCTCTTGGTATGCATCTACAACAATAATCCTCATACTAAAAGATCATGTTAGAATACATGTCAGATTAAACAATACTACTTATATTTCAGCGACAGTATCGAGGTGTTACTTTATTGTATGTCTTGTACCATGTCCGTTGGTTGTGCTGTTCTTTTTACATCTCTTTGCAGGTGATGAAGCAGACTAAAAACGTTTTATCGTTATCTCCATTTTATCTCCTCTTTCTTTCATCTTTTCTCCTTTTTTTCTGTTTTTTCCTTTCCTGTTCTACTTGCATTGCAATGTCCATATAATCTGTAAAACTCCCTGCATAATTATAATAAAGCAATTTATATGCATAAATCAAGCGCTATTGCACACTATGGCAATAGCCGTACTGCTCCACTTGTGAAAGTAAAATCTGTTGGGCTCTTTTTGGCATCAAGACAATTATTTTTATTGCCACGTTGCCAGACAGGACACTGTCTAATAATACGAGTAAAAAAAATAAATAAATAAATAAAAAGATCATGTTTACTTCAGTGCATTCTGTTGCATAATTGAGATAAATATATGACTGATTTTATTTACCCCATTCTCTTTTTTCCACAGGCATTTACGTTTACTTCCCTCATAGAGCTATTTTTGTCAATGGGTCCTGTTGAATAAGGGCCATGTTTATGTACACTGATAGCATGTTTGATTAGAACTGATGGCACTAAAATTAATAGATTCTCATTCATTTCTTATGAAAAAAGCTGGTTTTCAAATTCCTCATCCAACTAGGACATTGAACAGCAAGGATAATGTAACAAGGCTGAATTTTATAACAGGCTAAATATTTTTGAACTTTGTTGAGTCTATGCAGGCAGACTGGAATACCACAACGTCCTGAAAAGCTTGGAAGCTTATCAGTACTTAAAAAGCAGCAAGGTTGGCTGTGTGCTGATACACAGACACAGCAATTTGGTGTATGTGAAGGCCAGTGTCTGAGTGATTCCTGTCATAACACTGCAGTAGTGGTTATGGAGGATGGAGAATTGGACTGCACCTTCACAGCTGGATCCAGCCGGTCATGCAGCTCCCATCCTATCGCCCCATAGTGACCCCTGTAACCCCCTGTAACACTAATTTAATTTTGAAATAAAAGATTCGAAAAAAAAAAAAAAAACGGTTAAAGACAGTGAGAAGGGGGCAAATATATCAGAAGTGCCAAGGTCCAATCAAACAACAGCCATTAAGACTGATTGGGCTCATCATGGATCAGCTTTAGAGTAGGTGCATTAGAGTCCTGCGCGGGTCGTGTTTTACCAACCCGCGCCTGCCCGAACCCGTTAGGATGACTACCGAACCCGACCCGTCACCCGCGGATATCTTCAATTCAAATCTGAACCCGACCCGACCCGTTGATATTTAACCCGCAACCCGACCCGTTAACACATCAAGTAATAGGCTATACAGTAGTACGCTGCGCTGCAGAACAGCACCATTAACACTGCAGCAGCTGGTATGCACTGACTGTGGCCTTTTTGGAGGGAAACCCAAACTGCCGGCAGGGCTTTAAGCTACAACAAGTGTGACCCCAGTGCCTGATTAATATAACATTTCTGATGTCCATAACAACACACACGCATAAAAAAAAAAAATCACCAACTACCCGCCCGCACTAAAAAAATATCCGCCCGACCCGTTTATTTTTATTTATGTATTTTTCACCCGCAAAAGAGCATTTTAGCGGGTGACCCGTCGGGGACCCGCGGGTACCCGACCCGTTGCAGGACTCTAAGGTGCACGGATCTGATTCATATTTCCTCATTCAGCAGTGAACACTCCACTATGGCGCTCGCATTAAGTTAGCTTCACTATTTTCATGCTTGCTGCAAGATGCTCTCAGGAGTTTTAGCAGAAACCAACCAAAATGGCGACCTCCATAGTTCAGGCTGGGAGACTTGTCTATAAGAGATGATCTGTTCTTCATGAACCAGGATTCTACTATAACTGTGCAAACCAGTTGTGCTGAAGACTCTATAGGTTTTAACAAGGAGGAGTAAAGTATAGTGAAAGTGGGTAAAAGGGGCCCATCAAATCAAACAACCAGTGCACTAGCTAAAATGTATTTGTTTATTATAAGACTTCAAAATGAGCATTAGAGCATATCACTATATATATGCTTTGCTTTTGTGTTTGTTAAGTATTTGCATTGGTTGGCAGTCACCACTCCCTGCTCACTTTGTTTTTTTCATTAAATGTGCTGATCACATGATCATATCCTCTTCTCTGTTAGGATGCTACACTTTCATTCTTGTTTCTGCTGTCCTTCCAGTTAAAAAAACAAACTTGATATTTTAAGGTAAAGTAAATCTCTTATGAATTTCCAAGTTTCCGACATTATTTTTTGTTTTTCTAGTTCTGCCTGATTAGTTATTCAGATTTATTATTTTCTGTCTATGAACAGATATTTTGGATTGTTTACTAAACAAAAGGCTAAACAATTCTTGTCTGAATAGGTAACGTTTGTTCTAATGAACATTTGTAAATCTTTTATTTTAGTAATTCATTAGATCTTTAATTAAATCATAAAGCACAGGTGATAGAGTTTGCCGTCCATTAGTCTCACTAATTTTTTAAATACTGTCAAATATTTTTCCTATTTATTTAATTTGTCGGAGCTAGTTTTCACTGAAATCATTTAACACCTGAAACGATCATGTTATAATTGCAGTTATTGCATTCTGATTTCCCTCACCAACCACTCAAATTTAGTTTTAGATAATGTTTGTTTGGAGCTTAATTTAAACCTGCAGGGTTTATTTCCCATTAAGGTAGATTATCTCTTTCTTTTTCCAAAAGTATCATTCAAAATTAGCTCAATGTTAATGCAGCATTCTGCACTTAGAGCCAGCATTCAAATCACAATCAAATCTAATTCAACCACCATGTTTGCATAGTTAGAAAATTTGAATGCGAGCCTCCAGTGGGTTTGTCTCACCCCGTCTGTTTTCTCTCTGCTAGTCCTTTCTCTCACTGTCTCACAAAGAAGTTCCTCCCCTGCTGCTCTGCTTCCGTGCTTGCAGTCTGAAGTTGTGTCTTGTCTCAGATGCTGTTAACACCTTCTTTTTTTTTCTCCGACCTTCTGGCCATTGTCAACCACTTGTGAACTCTTTTCTTCCACAGTGCTTCTTTGCTCTTTGTCGTCTGACAAGTATAAACTCAAAAGTCCAGATCTAAACTGACGGGTTCCAGGCCTTACAGCCAGCCGGCTAAGTTGAAAAGTACGGTGGACAGAGACCAAGCCACTTATCTGTAATTCACTCCATTAATATGCTTGATTTACTAATTTAAAGATTATAAACTCTTCCCTTCTGCTTTGTTTGTTAATTTCTTCATGAGCCAATCGCTTTTAGCATTTTTAAGATAGTGCTTAGTTTGGCTGTGGATTTGGTCAGTTTTCTGTATTTACTCTAAAGCACATATGTGAAAGTCAAGTCCCGCGGGCCCGATCTGGATCCAGAATTGCTTATCCATGGCCCCCTGGATAATATTTAATTGCCATTAGAACCGGCCCACAGGCCACGGCCGCTTCTGCGCGCTGCTGTGACTTGCGGGCTACCGTTGCATTGTTGGGAATGTAGTGTTGGTGCAGTTGTGTTGCACGCTCTACCTCTACATTCGCAGGGAAAAAACATTATTGTGTTTTTCGTTTATTGCAAAGCATTTTGCAAAGCATGTTTGGAGTGTTTTGGTTTTTGCTTTTCCCGCTTTAACAAACCAAGCTGAGCTCCAACCTGATTCGCACGATACTCTGATCGAGACGGAGCGCTACTTACAGGTGCGGACCTCTGCCCGAACTGTGCCGTCTGTTCACCTCCCGCATTTTGTGCCTGGCATCCCGATCCCACCTGCTTCATGCTCGGCAGCATGTCCATCTCTATCACCTGCAGGATCAGCTCCCCTCTCTTTCCATCCAGGCTCCTTTTATTCTGGCTTCAATCAGCCTGCTTAGACAACCGGCTTCAGCCCAGTGGGCTTGAATTGTTAAAGGGGGGAAATCAAAAACCAAAACAATTCAAATATACTTTATAATACATGCACTTTCATTTATGTGTTTATCTTAACAAGTTTATTATTATAAGAAAAGTTTATTAATTGTCTTGATATTAATACATACACATATATATATATATATATATATATATATATATATATATATATATATATATATATATATATATATATATATATATATATATATATATATATATATATATATAATTTTTTATTTTTTTTTCAAACAATGTGTTAGGTGTGAATTCAATAGGCTATGTTCATTTCAATACTTTTTAATAACCATTTAACCAGTCCGGTCCTCGGCTTGTAGCAAATTAGTTTTTTGGCCATCTGTGTTTTTGACTTTGACATCCCTGCTGTAGAGGGTTAATGGTTGACATTGTTGTTTTGGTAATAAGATTAAAGACTCACTTAAACCATCTATTCCATAAATACATCAATCGCATTTATTATTTTAACCTCAGGTCTTGAAAATGATGGTAGTGTTAATGTGCTTAAAGTAGCTAAATATTTTTGTGTTAGCATTATCTCCAGACAAACCAAAGAAAGGTCTTTGGGTATTTTATAATAAAAACGTTCACTGTCAATGGTCCTTTGAGCAAATCCTGTATAATAGGAGTAACTAAAGCAGCTCTTTTGCAATTACTGTAATAGTTTTTGGACTCATGAGAAAGACAATGGACCAAAAAGGGAATCCACCTTTTTGCCATGCACAGATTTTTATTTTCTAATACTTCATATTCCCACTAGATGACCAGATGATCTGATTTGTGCAGCATTTTTAATTTTTTGAGGCATCGAGCTGGAGACCCAGCAGGAAACAGTGTTATTTTGTTTGGTTTTTCTGGGTATGTGTGAGGGTTTTTTTGGAGGGGGAGGCGTAATGGAGACAAATTGATTTGGTCTCATCTCGGCTACTTTGTGAATTTCATTATGAAGAAACAAACTGTTGCTGTGGGCCGTTAATGAACCGACCTGCTCACTCTGTGAGCTCACGTGTCAGAGATGCACAGCAGGGGCTGCTAGGTAATGGCGTGTGGAGGTTCAACGTGTAAGCTGTGATTCAAATGAAAAGTTTGCAACAGTTCTGCAGCACACAAGTAGTTTAGGGAGTAATGGTGCATGAAAGAAAATCCTGTTGTATCCTACTGCTGTGTGGGTCTTGTTTTATTTACTCGCACTTAATATGAACATAAAAAAATAAGCAATAAAACAAGTTAATTATTAAGTTTATGTAAGAACAGCAAATATTCTGAAATTCATGCTCTTTATATCTGACCTTATAAAGATCGGAGAGGAGCTGACCGGATTATTCCACCATTACCCTGCTTATGCGATTTATTTTTTTTGTCAATCTTGCACGTTTTAGCAGAAGCTAAATTGATGCTTAAAAAAATTGCAGTGTTTGTGAGGCCACACAATGGCAGCCCACTGCTCCCCAAGGGGTTGCAGAGGTAAATTTATCCAATTTGAGATCAATAAAGTTCAGTTATTGTTATTATTTGATAGCCTCTTTGTATATCAAATAAAACCAAACATTTGTATTTATTCAGGGTTGCTTTTGTCTCATATTAGAATACTTTCTTAACTATGATCAAACAAGAAGGTAAAAGGGAATGGAAAACATGCTTTTTCCTCTTTTTTTTCTGTTGAATTTGGTGAAGGTGGGGCTTCTGTTCCTCCATTTTTCTGTTGCCTCTAACTCTGCAATCTGATTTTATGCTCTGAGCAGGAATGTGCTATAAATTCTTTGTTGCCGTACAAGGCAGCTAATTAAGACTGAGAATCAAAGTGAGACTTTCACTTTATGGCAACAAACATAGTGAAATATTATGCAATTTCTGTGAAATTTTTGAGATAAGTACTAAATGTAAAATGGTTAGGAAAAGAGGCACTTTTTAATTCGCTATCATTGTTTAAACTCTGTAACCTGACTATCAGTTCTTACTAATGGAGACTTCCTGATTGTTTACAGAATCAGTGGATATTCATCAGTCAAATGAGGTAGAAAAGATTCTCCTTTTATAACATTTTAATGGTGTCCTACTTTATTTGCTTTATTGCTCTGAAAGATCAATTAACAGAAGTAGACTGAAAACTCTCAACTTTAGTCACTCAGCTTGAGGCCTGATTCCTGAGCAACAATGGTATTTGACTTCTCACTGAGGTGGTTCAATTTTTTTCCTTCAGTTCAAAGCGCTCCTTTGGTGCATAAAGTATGTATCTGGAATACATAAAGACCATGAACTAGTCATCTGTCTATTTCACAGTCCGCACTGAGGAAAGAAAGAGTGCTACTATCAAAGTACAGCTGGAGTCCCTTTTGACTTAAGGTTTGAAAGCCTGCAATTTATGTGTTGCTACTGCATAAATTCACTTCATTTCATTCTTTTTTTTTACTTTTTTTTTTTTTATTCTATCAATAAGAATGAAGGCATAAGAATAGAAACCCAACTTTAGGATTAAATATGTATTTTGTACTTTTTATATGCATCTTTAATTGCTGGTGTTGCCCTTAAATGGAAAAATATCTTATTTGAATGAGCCACTGTCAATAAAAAAGTTATGGTGCATGTGAAAAAGAAAACACAATTGAATTCACTACAGAATGAAAAGCCTGTGATTCAAATTTCAATGTTGGATAGAAACCCCCCTGGGTGCGTATCTACATTGCTTTTCAATGGCAATGTACAGTAGAGAAGTCAATTTAAGATTGCTAACATTTTTAGCTGTCCATTATATATATATATATTTTTTTTTATCAATTATGATAAAAGTTAATAGGTTCAGTCGTTTTTCCATAACTATTTCTTACACTGTTTTTTTATCTCCCCCCAAAAATTACTTGAAGCATTCATTTTAAAGCATCACCCCAACCTTGTAAAAATAAATAAGATGTCAATTTATGTATTTTAAAAATCTTGATTTTGAATGTTTATTGAGACAGAAATTGAATAAAAACATATAGAGCACAGTTTAAAATTTATTTTATCACATTTAAAGTTACATTAGAGAATCACCACAATAAGAGGTCCTCCTATTTGTCAATCATTCTGGTGCTATGCTTACGTAAAGCCATCCTATGCGTTCATCCCCATTTTTACTTACCGGCGGTGAGTCTGGCATAGTGGAAAAATTGCAAATCTTCGTTTTGAAAGTAAGCTTTTATGAGAGACGCAAACAGCAACTTTTAAACAGAGCGTGCATGATGCGGTCATGCATGCTCTTGCACACGTTTAATAGGCGTTCCCTCCCGGGAGCGGGTACAGGGTTGTACATGTGCATTTTATTTAAAAGTGAAGAGGGCGGGTCTTTTTAAAAAATTCACAAAATCCTATTATAAGTTCACCTGTAACAATAATCAGTAATTGCTTTTTTTAACACCATGGATCATTTGAGGATTATCTTATGTTTAAAAATGATCCACCTTTTCTATGGAATTAAATTAAGAGAATTAAATAAATCTGCAAGTTAACAAGCAGTAACAGATGGTGAGCTAACAATTAAAATGTGCAAATACAGTTTCAGTAACCTGATGTTACTTAATCTGATGATTGTTTATGCAGACTCCATCTACACCAATTGCCAGTTTGGTATAGCAGTGGAGTATGACCCATTTTATTTTAATTTATTCAAATAATTAAAGTTTTATTTTACATGATCAGCTGACTATTATCAGCTGACCATCAAAGTGTAAGGATAAAAACACAACAATGTGGTGATGTAACAACAAAATGAAACGCATCCTGATGCAGTACCACAGTGTACATTTAACCTTTTCTTATTATACAACAACACATGGAAGCTTCAAAAGAGAAGCACCTATTTTAGTTACATGAATGTCTCAGAAACATCAAAAGAAACTGAGTTTAATGGATTCCAAGATTAATTGAAAATCCAAAATGTTGGTGTTTGAATATTTAAACTCCTTTTGCAAAAAGTCCATAAATCATTGTGTATATGTGCTTGTATTTTGTTTAAACACGCTTCCTCAATGGATCTGCTAATGTCTTTTCAGTCTGTTCTTAGATCTATATTAAACAAGCATCTCTAAAATTCAGATCTACAAACTTGCGCACAAAATAATTTAATCTGCAAACCGAAGTCCTTGCAGCTATAGCTGGCTGGGTCTCTTCAGGAGGCTGACAAACAATCCTGAAAATAAGCAAACTATTTAATGAGACAGTCTGTTTTAAGTGCATCTCCATTAGTGAACCATCAGGTGACATGAATAAATAACAACTTTTTTCTTTTTCTTATTTTAACAATCAAGGTACATCAGCGTTTAAATGTGGGCTGGTTATTGTTTCCCCACAATTTGGTTTAAGTATATTTAGCCTTTAACAGGCATTGGATAGGTTTTCTTGGCTTATCCACCCAGTGTTTAGTACTTCCATGATAATGCAATCTGGCATTGACACATTTTTAGGTAGGTGTGAAATGATTTTGATGCTTGATATTTGGCCCAATGATAAGTACAGATAAGTCCAGCTCCCTCACCGTCACTGTCTGTTCAGATCTAAACCTGATATTCCACTGAGCTGTACTCTGATATGTGCGTGTCCCAGTTCTCAGGAAAAGCTGCACCAGTCATACTGTGCATCAGGGTAAAAGTGAAGAAAAAAAACAAACCGATTTCACTCTCTGCACCCTGTCTTCTTTTCCTCTGCAGATTTATAAACAAACGGGGAGAATCGGGAGTGAAACAGCCTTCCCTCCTTATCTTTTGAAATGGTCTCATTCTCTCTGGTTCTGTTCCAAAGCTGCATGTGCTTCACAGTCACATATCCAAGGTAAGAAGTTTTTCCTGCTGAAGATGAGTTTCTGTTTATGAGCATTAGTTGCTTGAAATCTCTGAATGTTCTTCCTGATTTTAAGTCTCTACTTCTTTACCACACTTTATAAAATATTGGTAATATTGTTCTGCACTTTGATTTTAAGATATTCTTAAGTCTTAGCAGCAAATAAAGCATTTACTACCAACACTAAACATTTAACCCTTGAATAAAGTTTCTTTACACACGGTGTACAAATGTGTTTTAATTGAGTCCTTTTTATAAACCTTTATTTGTACGTTTGCCAAATAGGTTTTTAAATATGAATCATAAACAACTTTACACTGAGGGCAGCTGTGGAAATCTAAAGAAATAATTAGGTAGAAAAAACTACAGAAAAAGTGTTTTATATTTCTTTAGTGTATTTGCTTTAATAGTCTGGCAAATGTTTGCTTTCCTTTCATTGTTTTCTTGCATACTAGTTATTACGCTGAGCCTTTTAACACCTTTTCTTTTTAGACTCAACAGCACACAAGGTTAAGAATATCAGTTTATATGATGCTTTTTGAGTGTGCATGTTTGAATTTAGTTCAAATCAAGGTCATCTTTCTGATTCCAGTCCAAGAAGTGTTGTTTGCTTTTAGAGAGACATGTGTTGCATCTTTATGCAATGTCCACATGACTGTTTGCAATGAATCCTGCTTTGTGTGACTGTGAATATAATCTACAGGATCTGTGTGTGAAAGTGTGTGAGTGTTGGTGGAGTTGGAGTAAGTCCCAGTTTACCTTGAAGTTCTGCAAAGATCTCATGGGAAAAGTAAAGGTTAAAGACCTGCTTGAACTTGTAAAAGCTCACACACAGACAGACACACTCTCTCTGGATAAGCAATAGACTTAATGCAGAGGTGTTTAAAAATAGTTTCCTCAAACCTAGATTAGAGTTGGTACATTTTCTGCATTTTCTAACCACAGTGAAAGGAGCATCTTTTCGGGGCTAGGTGACTTTAATTAATATCAAGGGAGCCTGAGGAAGTCAGATTTAGTTTTGATGCAAGTTAAAGACTGGGGAAAAAAGTTAGACTGTGTGTATGTGGGGCATACTTTTGCAAAGTAAGGATATATTATTTAACTGTTAGAGGTAGTGGGAAAAAAGAGTCATTAACACTGTTTTGTGCACATAATATTTAAGGAACAGTAAAGTGTCGCCTGAGACTGTAAAATCACAATGGTTTCATTTACTGCTGTAAATGACTTCCTTACTTCTGTCTTGATAATTAATCCAGAAACTGATTATTATCCATTGTTATCCAGCGGATGTGTTGAACAAGTATGGCTGTGTTTTTTTAAATTATTAAATAAATTAACAAGTTTGAAAAGATAATTAGTATAACAGGTTTTCATGTGATAAATAATCAGGTGCCTCAGTAACAGGTATTTCTTCTTAAGGAATATTTATTGGGATGAAAGCTGTAGGAGCTTTTATACAATCTATGAAAGTCGAACATCAACTCCTGTCTAGTTTCTTTCTTCTTCTTCTTTTTTTTTTTTTTTTTACTTTTTGACCAGTGGTACCAAGGATATAGGGAATATTTTAAAAGTTAAAAACACATTTGGAAAAATATGTTTTTTTTTGTTTTTTTTACTCATATGACATATAAACTCTAGGGTTGCAACTAACAATTATTTTGCAAATTAATTAATCTGTTGATTATTTTTTGAGTTAAACGATTAATAATTGAATTGCCAAAGATGCTTAAAAAAAGACTTTTTACGAAATGAAACCAGGTGAAACTAAAACTTTTCCATTTCAGGAGTTCTGGAAAGAGCATACTGATGGACGGAATTTTATTTTTAAATCTCAAATGCAAAAGGTTTATATATTTTTATACAATCTTGGTATAATTTCTGCTCTAAGTGGGTTACTCTGTCAGCTTTAGGCGAGTATTAGAGTCTCTATACACCAACTAACAATTCATTGATTAAATTAGTTGATGATTATTTCAATAATCGATTAATTTAATTCATCCAATTAATTGTTTTAGCCCTAATAAACACAACAAACAAATTATCTGTCCTAAACCTTGTTATCTTTACAGTCTGGTCAGTGGGGAAATCTTTGTTACATAAATTTCATTATCTGTACCTGCTTTAGGGTTGTCAAAAGTATCGATACTCAAAAAAGTATCGATACTGAAACGTTGTATCCGGATACAATACTCATTTTTATAAGTATTGATACAGTGCCACCACCAGTGGCAACTAAGCAGTCATTCGTCTAAAGTGCAGAAAAGAGGACAATGCACTTTCTAAACACTGTGTGATTGAATAATTCTGTGCACTTTTTCAGTTTCAGACTTTTTTTTTGTGAGAGGTGCAGCTGCTGAGAATTATTTTTGTTTCTTAACCGGTTTAGCTAGTGTCATTGTTATGTGTGCAAATCATAGCCAAGGAAGGAACACTTAATTTAAATTTTATGTTATGTTATATTAAGTTTTTTATCAAGCTTGCTTAATATTTTGCACAGCATACAACCTTTATTGTATTTATTTATTGTATTTTATTTATCAATGAAAATATTTCTGTAGAATTTTGGAGTCTTTGTTTTTATCCTTGTGGTATTGAAAATGGTATCGAGTATCGAATATTTTCCTTAGTATCGGTATCGAGTTGAAAAGTTTAGTATCGTGACAACCCTAACCTGCTTACCATAAAACTTTCAATATTCTCTCTCAGTATGACCGGTATAGGAAATCGGCACATGCACGGACATCTGGGCAGTACTTTAAGGGTTTCACCTGACAAACGGCTGCATTAAGTCAAACTCAGAGAAGTATAAGAAAAAGAACAGCCAGAGGGCTTAAAATAAATAAATACAGTTTGATATCATCTGTTGTTTTCCCCATTTACATTAATATATTTCTCAAGAACCATAAAATGCAGTTATTGCTTTGATATCCCGTTTATGAATAACTTTTCTTTCCAGTTATTTTCTTGTTGTACTGATTAGGCGGCAACAGACTAGCGTTCAATGTTGTCGACCCCTATGAGGCTGCAATTTAAACTGTGCGTCTGGAGTAGAATGCAGCAATTCAGCAGACTTATAAATGGAACCGGTTTTAATGGCCCCTCTAGGGGGTCCAATGAGATGATGGGGCGGGGGGGAGGTTGTAATATCATTCCAAATATGTTTACTCATTGTTTTTCTCTTTTTTATTTTGCAAACATAACTAATGACTGCTTTTCCAATGCTGCTTCCCATGCTTGATTCAGTATTATATATTCATATGTTATTCTTGAAATGCTGTCTGAATTATACTTCAGAAGCAAAAATGCAAAAAATTTTATGTCTCTTTAAATGCCACGACACCAATTGTATTTAAATATGTGTTGCTTATGTTTCCACATTACCAGATTTTTGACCCTCTTAATGCATCTTGCAAGTTAAGTTTCCTGTTGATTTAGTCTCATTAATGAAAACCTTGCTTATGAGTCGCCCTTAATTCTCAAGACTAACAACATTTACTTTTATTGGTTTCCAAATTAATATGAAAAACATATACTATATTATACATTTTTACAGTTTTTAATAGTTAAACTACAGGTGGTATGCTCTGCATAGCACTCCACTTATTATCCTGTAAGCTCTATAATGAAACACAAATTTTAATGTCTTAATGATCTCAAAAAACATTTCATTTAAGGGGGAAATGTCTTATTTATGTGTGGTGAACAGAAATCATGAAACTGTGTTCGCTCTCCTAACATCTAGCTTGACAAGAGCAGTCAAAACAGTGACTTTCCTTCTATTTTTGCTTCAGTTTGTCAAACTCCAGCTGGGAATATCTTTGATATATGCCTCCGAATCAGACGCTGTCGACTTAATACGTTTGTTGTTTTCCCTTTTATTTTTAATTTTTCTCGAATGACAGCAGAAAAGGCTTAGCTTAGAACTGCTTTGACACCATGCAACTTTTTCTTTCATCACTTGATCTTGTTTGCAGATAACGCATTTTACTTATAGTCAGAACAAAGATATTCATTTCTTTGTGCACTTTGTTGTTGAACACATTGATCAACTATAAACTGAATTCCTGAGAATTTAAGTCAGTATTCTGAAAGAGTTAATACACTAAGTCGGTTTAAATAACACATTTTTGGTCTATCTAAGTTGATCATATTATAATGGGGGGAAAAAAGCAGTAA
Source organism: Cyprinodon diabolis (assembly GCA_030533445.1). Taxonomy (NCBI): domain Eukaryota; kingdom Metazoa; phylum Chordata; class Actinopteri; order Cyprinodontiformes; family Cyprinodontidae; genus Cyprinodon; species Cyprinodon diabolis. The sequence continues at coordinate 33,258,948 of CM060074.1, read as the reverse complement.
CAAAACACAACATTTGCATTAAATGAAAGCTTAAACAAAATAGCAAATGTGGATTTTATTAATTAATTTTTTAATTACCCTGTTTTAATATTAAATACCAGGAAAAGGAAAAAAGTGACAATGGAATACTGAATAAATCAACTGTAATTCAGATTTGAAGCCATAAGTAGGAAAGCTACATTGCTTCTATTTTGGAGCTAAATTATGACTAAATTTTAGAAATTTAAGCAGAAATGTTAAATAATTCATAGGTTTGAAGTTCTCTTATCTTGCTAGAGATCTTTGTGAGGGTTGCAAAGATTTAGTTGAACTCATAAAACTAAAGGTCTTTTTAAATATTGTACTTTGCCTTTGTTATTGATTTCGCAATGTATTAAATACTTAAAAAGTTACTCTGCGATAATTTGTCTTTAACTTTTTAATGATGGATTGGAATATATGCTAAAGCAGATGGACAAAAAAATTATCTAATGCTATTCTTTACCGAAATAGATTGATTACAAGCAAGATGACACATCCAGGAATTCAGCAATGTGTCCATCCATCCATCCATCCATCCATCCATCCATTTTATCCCTGCTGGGGTCACGCGGGGTGATGGTGCCTGTCTCCAGCTCTCTATGGCTGAGCATTAATGTGTCCTTAAAAACTTTTTTTCACTAATCTCTTATTGCTACCTTAATATTTCAGACAGCAGCTGTTTTGCATGTGGATTAAGCATCATTGAATAACTTAGACATTCTATTGTTTAAATTGTAGATACAAAATAAAGATGTCAAACTGTTGATATTCAGATTATTACCAAAAGAGAATTTAATTTTAACTTCTCTGGCACGTGAAAGGTATATTGGTTTTGGAAATGAAAGCTTTTCAAATGTTCTGGCTGACCTTATAATATTACAGACACAACTTCTTCCTGCCAAATTTTGGTTTCATTGACAGTCAAGTTTCACTTGCTCTGTGCTGCCAAATAAAAACACCCAACCTACCAAATACCAAATGCTGCTTCAGTTTCCTCCTCCTCCTGTCCTGCTTTGACGAGATAGAGAATCAAATGCCAACAAGCACCTTTTTCTAGGAGTCCAAGTGTCAACAAACACCCCTAAAATTACTAATAAAATCAGTTTCACACTAACTCCTACGGGCCTATTTGAGAGGCTTTTCATTTGATCAAAGTTGGCATACAAAGTTTGGATGGTTTTAGAATATAAAATTAAAGTGTTTAAAAGAAAGCTTGCATAGTTCCAGTTAAAAATCATCAGAAATTATTTTGATATATTTTTTATTATCAAAAGACAGGCACCCAGAAACCATTCCCTGCTTTGCTGATTAGTGTGTACTGTACATATATGGGTTTGCTCTGGATCTCAATCAACAGTTTTGCAACATCATTCAAGAGTTGATATATGTCAGTGTGATATAGAAAAGAGTGTAATGAGATATTGTATGAGATTTCCTTATTGAAACTTCTGATTGTTGTTCTTAACTCTGTGTTGCAAAAAGCTTTCTAGTTGCTGTCTGCATGTGACTGGTGTTAACTAAGCGTAAGCTACAAGATCTGGTTCTGGAGGTAATGGCTTTACTAATGATGACCAACTGTATGTCTTTGAAAATAGGGCTGCATCTATCAATCCTTAGTGATCAATTAATCTAAATGCACTGAAAATAGGGCTTTGTGATATGACTTCAAAATGTATCCCGCTAGAAGCCTTTTATATTAATTTATATAGATGAATAATTCATTCTTTACCCTGGGTGGTAAAGGCCTAACCCCTTGCTTACACTGGCTCCGGTGCGGTTACTGAGCCGACGGAGACCGCAACTCCCGCACACCCCCTCTCACACCGCCCTTTTGACTACGGTGCGGTGCGGCTCCAGCAACAGGTCCGGAGATTTAAGTCGCGAGAACAGAAGTTCACTTGAGTTGACGTAACTTCACGCGATAACACGGCCCAAATAAGGATATTTGCGAGAGTTTGTTGCGGAGGGCTCCGGCACGCCGCAAGGATAGCTTTCTTGCTGAATTTTCTGCAGCGCCGTAGTGTCTCGGTAACCGCAGCCGGACAGCTCAGCAGCCGGTGAGAGAGGTTTACGTCTTTTTAATGACTTGGAATCACTGCGGCGCCGCCCTCACCGCACCGCAATGGTAAGACCGGAGTCGGTGTGAGCCGGGGGTAAGTCAAAATGTAACCCTGACCATTTTAAATGTAGTATTTATAAAGAAGTATGGTCTACACCCCTCCTGCTTAACTTAGGTATCAGAGTTTAAGAGGCTAAATCCTTTCTTACTACTTAGATTGCCTAGAATGTGGTGCATTCTGGACTGGAGTTCAGTAAAATTATATAGTAGAACATTTATCTGGATACATTTTCTATTGATATTTATATATAAGATATTGTTTTATTGGTAAGCCATTAATGTGAAAGACTAAAGCTTTTAAAACAAAACAAAACAAAAAAAAAAGCTTAATTGCTCAGAAATTGCATATTGGAAGTTCTTAAGATGTTCTGGATGAAACATTTACAAAGAAATGTTTTTCATCGGGGTGTTATTATAGGTAATGACATTTTTTAAGAGTCTGTATATTAATTAGTTATTATTTGATTTACTTAATTGGTTAAGTTATTTCACTGAAATAACTTAACTATGAAACTTGAAAGGAAACTGTTCTGCATTCAGTGTTTACTTGTAAATGGATTACTTAACACTGCCTGACAAATAAAAAATGTTGAAGCAGCTCAACCATTATAAAAATAATTTGTGATGCAGTACAACAGGAATTCTACAAGGAAATATATAACATATTCAGAGATGGATACACATGATAACATCGATAGTAAACATTAAAATATACGTTGAGTAAACATTGTTTCCATGTCTGAAAAAAGCAACCCTCACTTTTTAATAATCCTAATTATCTCAGTCAAGGAGGTTATGTTGTTTTTGTCTCCCTGTCTGTCTTTGTACAGGATAAATTGAAAAGTATGAATGTATTTTAATTAAATGTTTACCAAATGTGCACCTCAGTCCAAGGAACAAAACATTAAATGTTGGTGATGATCAACATCAAAATTCGGATGAAGAAAGTTTATAAAGGATTCTTTAATATTATTTGGCAGAACAAGCAATTCCCCCCTAAACCAGAGAGCGGCAGCAGCGTTTATTGACAGCTTTACATCCGACTCAAAAAGTCCAGAAGTATTATATTGAAGACAAAAACACAGGCAAGGTGAGCCATGCCTCGCTCAAAGACTCGATCTGCAGATCAAACAAGAAAGCAGAGTGGATGAAGGTAAGAGCAGAACAGACACCAGAGCCTGCAGACATAACTGTGCCTTATTTATAAACTTATTTTAAGGAAAATGTTACCCAAGGTGCACCTCATATAAAAGAAAAATAATAAAATTTGGTAATGATCCATATGCTATAGCTGTAAGGCACAATACGGGGTAAAATTTGCTGCTTTGCAGAGCGGCATGGTTTTGTTTTACGTTAAACAACGAATTACTAACTAGCACATACCTCAAGAAAGGTCATTCCCAAGGGGTCGCCATTGTGCCCATATAAAATTTATATGATAAACAAAATAACTAATACTTTAAAAAAAAAAGCAACCCACGTGTTGGTACCTTAGAATAAATCCTTAAAATAAACAGAAGATACAGATGAAATTCTCCCCAAATATTTGAAACATAGAGGACCCCCCTCTGGCTTGTCCCAACTGTTCATCTTCCTGATCAAGGATTAAGTGCAGGAGGTAATTATCTGACCTCAGTCCTGTTAAAGACCGGAGTTTACCCATTGCACATTGAATCCAACCCCCACCCACACAGACACCAAAGAAACATGTTAAGCAGCGACAATCTTTAAGTCAGAATGGTCAAGCATTCTGTACTTTTAAAATGGGATAGGCCCAAACCTCATGGTGAGATTGAGCGTGCAACACTGTGGAAATTGTGCCTGTAAATGGAAATGCTGGTGAAACAAAAACATGTCTCAGCACTTCCACATTAAACCAAGAGCTGATACAGATGACTGGACTCAGTATTCCCAACCACATGTTGTTTCTTTGCTGTCAAGCAACTGAAAAGCCATCCTATTAGTCGGATTCAAGGGAGCACCCATGTGTAATCACACTATTACCAACACTGCAGCAACATCCAGAATAAGGAAATTGCTCTTCCTATGGTCGCATTGCATGTAAGAAAAATTGTTAGATCTGAACTGAACAAGTTGTTAAGATGTAATACTCTGGCTGTGTTCATAACATTGGATTTGAATGCTGATATTAATGTATAGGGCCAGCAGAAAAGGTGGAGGACCAGAATTGAATCAATATCCAAGATTTCAAAGTCGTATGACAAACTGTTACTTCACACATGGCTCCTTCTTTGCAACTTAAAATGGCTGAGTTAATCTTATTGCCCGAGTGTGTATGTGTGTGTGTGTGTATCTTAGTGTTTATTGGAGTGAGACCTTGACTGGGTAGTGGTTTCCATGTGAGACCTCATGTCTGTCTTTAGATTAAGCACAATAAGATCCAACTGCCTCCTCCCGTTTGTCTTCAATCTCTTATATTAAAAAACGCTCCAAACCAGAACCCTTCAAACGCCCACCTATATGGGACTCGGAAATTTCCCTTGCATTGCTCTAATGGTGGCATTGCTTTGACAAGATGGCAGTTAAAAACATAATGTTGAATGAACACCCAACTTAAATAAATAGGAGCTTCTTAAAAGTAAAACTTTTTATTGTCTCTTTCATGAAAACATTTGAATGACAAAGAACTTTGTGTTGGGTGAAAATGGTAAGCAATTTGGCTTGTAAATTGAAATTTCTTAGAGGTGTTAAAAATATCTGGAAATGACAGAATCAAACAACTAAACAAGTTTGTTAAAAAGAAGAATGCTATTGAAACATGACATTTAAAAGCTTATATCTTGTTACACTTTGCTACTTTAAAAAAATACATGTTTAGGAAGCAATGTCCGTTCGGTTTAAAGAATGGTTCATTCTCAGAAACTGGGATTTGTATTAAGTCAACCAAAGTTCAGTACCTATCAAGCATACACCAGGCCTACTGGGATTAAACTATTTACATCCTTTTTTTTCTTTTTGTTTACTCTCATTACATTAAACATACATCAATAAAAAATAGCAGCTGCAAAGAAAAATAAGAGGGAATTTGTGAATTCTACACAGATATGCTATTTATGGCTTGAATTGGTAAAACATGCACAAAGCAAATGAAAAAGATTTGATCTCATGTACTGTTAGTTGGCAAGAACAGAAGATAAATTAGAATTAACTAGTGTTCCAGCTTAAAACTGGAGTAGCTTTAACTCTGGTTGATGTCATTTTTAGCTTCCCATTCTACCTACCATAACAAATCAGTATATTTTGCACTGATACAATTAGGCTACTGGTGAACATTACCAAATTATACAAGCAACATATTCCCTCCTGCAAAACTCTAAAGTCTGCCTTTTTTACCCATGTGAATGATCTCCCTTCATATACTTTACTTTATGGAAATGTGTGAATAGAATTGAAAAATATTGTATTGCAATGTTTTCACGCACTGATAATGATAGGATAGAGCTTTTCTGTGAATCCAAACCCTATATTGATCTTATTCACAATCTTTAAGTCAAACACACTGAAATAGTGTTCCAATTGTATAGGCCCAAAGAAAATGTTTTATTGTTCTGGGTTTATTTTTTTTATTTACATTTTTTGTCTCCAAGTCGCTTTCATCCTGCCAATATTTTTTTCTCCAGCTACCCTTTCCTTACTCTCAAAATTATATCTGTCTTAGTCTTTGACCTTATTTGCTAAGCAGCTCAAAACAAGACAATATATCATGTCTGCTGTCCTTATCTCTGAGAAAATGGGGGAGGGGGAAGGGAAATTTTTTTTTAATGTTTAGGATATTTCTTGTTGACCCAGATTGGACACATTTTTTTCTTTTTATTTGGACTGTGTCCCAAATTTGAAAGAGCAAATGTTTTTCTGTTTGACCCAGAAAACTAGCACTAAGGAGAAACTGACTGTGGGAATGAGACATGCGACACATGGGAGGAAGAAGAAAAATCTCACTATTTGAAGGTGAAAATCTACAAGGAGGGTCCAGTGAGTTTCTCTGTTCTCATTATGTCAAACAAGGACAAAAAGGGCTCAGCTGATACACTTATAACTCTCTCTGTGACAGGATTTTAATATGATTACTACTTTTTAAAACCTGCTTCTGGTTGGTTTTATTGTAAATCATCTTAATTGTGCATCATTCAGCATCCTTTAATAATCACATTTTATACCCATATTTCACCCATATAATGACATATAGAGATAGAAACAGAAAACCTTTTACAAAACCAAGGCATGCGTAAATACAGTATCGACAAGGATAACCAAACTAGAATCCATGAGGCTTAACAAGATCAAAAAGCTTAAAATTAAAGGAGGGATGCTTTGAGAAGCTTTTTTTGAAAGGTTGCAACCCTTGTCAGATTTAACCTGAAAGGGGATATTGTATCAGTGCTTGGATGCTAAGCATGAAAATGCCCTGCCCCATAAAAATCTTATACTGTACAGCAAAACCAGCTGCTTTTACAATCCCAACTTTCTGGTAGATGTAGCCAGGTTATTAGATTCTTAGGATATTCTGGTGTCAGGCTGTCCTGCCATGAGCCAGACTGATACATATAATTCATTCTGAATTCTACTAGTATCCATCTGAAAATCCTGTAAAAAGTGTTCACAAATACATTCTTCGAGCTGTTTGGCTAACTGCCTCCCGTGTCGAGTTTTTAGCCAATCACAGCAGCAGTAGCAGCTAAGACGTATCATATTCTTGGTTAACTTCTTTCAGAGTTAACTAAATCTAGCTCTTACCAAATTCGATTGATAGGATCATCTTTTCCATCCACAGAGGCAAAAATCGCTTCCTTTTGCTCATTTTGCAAAACAAAATGGAGTGTATTCTATCTGCAACCGGTACAGCCATGTTTGCTTTGCATCATTCTTCCGCCTATGGATGACGCTTTGATGTCAAAAACGTCACTGCATTTCATGGGTCCAAAACATTTCTGTATCAATGCTAATGCATCTGTAGACTTCTGGCAAGATTTATTTTTTGGGAATTTGTGAATTCACAAATCTCGCGACAGTTCCTCTTGATTGCAAGGTCAGTTTAAGTTCAGGGAGGTTGTAAAAGAATTTGAAGCCACTGCAAGGATGCCAAAACCAGAATTACTTGGGCTACTTAGTTCAAGTAAGAAGGCTGAAGTGAATGAAATTTCGTGAACTTGCAAGAAATGTAAAGATTGATCCACTGCCAGAGTAAAGTGAATCATTGATCCCTTTATCAAAGTCCTGCCTTGGCGCTTAACCTTTAAACTGAGGTAGTAGCCTTAGAAGTATGTCTTGACAACAGAGCTCATTCAAGGATGTCAAGTTTAAAAACTATTTAATGTTTTTTTTATTATTATTTAGTGGTAGCAAATTGACTGAAAAGAGGGTCTAAAAAAGAGTGATTGGCAACTCTAAAACCAGGGTGGAACTGTGATTAAAAAATCAGGTTCCTAAAAAAGCAGTTGTCTTGTATCATAATCTGTTGTTAAAAGCAAGTTAGTAAAAAAAAAAAAAAAAAAAAATTATAAGGGACAATTTGGTGTTGTCCTGCTTGGAATCAGAACGTTCTCATCTACTTCCACCAGTTATCAGATTTCCCTCACTGACCATGCAGTATCAACGTTTTCACATCCAAATAAGCTGAAAATGCATTTGGTTTAAAGCAAAAAAATAAGCTAAGCAACATGAAACAGGATTACATTTTAAGCCTTTCTGAAGAATAAAGAAAAGCACATCTTCTGTTTAGCTCACCTTCGGCTGGGGTTTGAGATTTCAAAGGGGTCTTGCCTGTCATGAAACTGGCAAAGTTCTCGGTCTGCCAAATAATTTTAAGTAGCAGATTGTGGGTATGTTTAAAATCTTCCTTTCTCCCGGCAACAATGTGTTCTGAGATTCAGAGGAGCTATTTCAGATCAGATTCAGATATCAGTCAGGCACTGATTCCTCAAAGAAGGGAGTGAATATTTAAATTATATGGAAATTAACCCAGAGATCTGCTGTGAGCTCAGTCTGCTGCAGTTTAATCTCACAGTTGGCCTGTCGCCTCAGTCTAAATGCAAAAAAAGAGCAGACGTATAAAGAAATGTTAGGATTTTTTGAGTCATTGATGAGTCTGTCGACATCAGGGTAGGGTGGGGGTGTGTTGCGGTATTCATGGAGCCAGGAGGAGCTCTAATCTACCAGAAGGAATCTGATTATCATTTCCAAAAACATATCATCGAGAGGCTTACAGACCGCCTGCAGAGTGGAGATCAGCAGCGAGGCTTGCTCTTCAACTTGGAATGATATATGAAGTAATTAAGATCCAAAGAATCAGAAATAACTCAACATAGCAGACGAAGAACACATGTTGTGAATGAAAACATATAGAACTTTGAATGCAACATTTTACTGTAGCTTGATGAATATCTATCGTAAAATATATTAAGGTTGATACAAAATTACTAAAAACAAAAGTATTCAAGCCAGTTTGAAAATTTGTCATTTTCAGTTGAAGGTTTAAACTGATGCATAAATATCAGAGCAACTAGGTTTGACACTGGGGACTGACTTGGGCTCTGGGCTCACTTTCACATGGAAACTAAATAGCCGAGTGAATCACCTGCTTAGCTGTTTGTGCATTTTCTTTTCCCTGAAAAAAAGAAAAACTAAAAAGGTTGCAACCCCCCACCATGTCACTTCTTTACCCTCGGCTGTGGTTCAAGCCATGCTCTAATTCAATCAGTGTGTTTTGTAGCCTCAGAGTGAGAGATTGCATGTTCATTAAAAAATCCTGATTAGTCCAGAAGACTGATTACTTTATGTAGCCATTAGTGTGTGCGTGTTACTGCCCATTAGACTTCTACTTGAAGCCTCCCTCCTGCCCTCTCATTTGTCTAATGGATGAAGTCTTAAGCCCCCTTAAAACACAACGTGCACGCTCGCTGAACGTGCACAATGATCCATTAATTAGCTTAAGTGGCCCCTCAGGCGTCCTCTTCTCCCCCCATCATCCCCTCTGTTTCCCTTCTATCCTCCTTCTCTGTCTTTGTTTTCCAGTCATCTTCCTGGAAAACAACAGCTCCGTCCATCAACCCCCCTTTCTGTCAGTGTGTTTTCTCCCTTGGCCATAAAGTCTCATTAAAAGTCAAGTGATTTATTTCTTTATGCAGAGCTCATACCCACTCTGTCCAAAAGTTTATGCTTCAGCGCCAGTTCGTTTCTCAGTCTGGGTTCCCTGAAAGGTGTCTAGGCAGTATTTCCTGTCTAATTCCTAATATTTATCCCTTAAAGGCTCAATAGCAAGTGAGCAGGGCTTTAGCTTAGTATTAGGAATCTTTACCTTTTCTTCTACGTTTATTTGGGAGCTGGTTGATGATTGGCAGCAGCTTCATTTGAAGCAAAATTCAATAGCAGAAGCCGTAAGGGATTTTTCCTCAGGGGCGACATTTTCTTTTATCCGCTCTTCTGAAGAATGATTATTAGTCAGCTGGAATGTGGTACACAGAGGGGTGCTCAGTATGAGGGAGAATAACAGTTGGGGGGTGGCAATGAGGGAGGCGGATCTGCATCATAATCATTATATATATATATTTTTTTTTTAAGGAGGGAAGGTTTTTCTAAGGTTAATGTTAGTCAGTTTGTGTTTTTTGGGGATGTATTTGAAGTCCTACAACAAATAAGTATTGGAAGTTCCATGGATATACAGCAATAATTATTCATAGGTGGAAAATAAGCAAGACAGGAGAAAACGGCTCATCAAATTGTTCCAGAAGACAGGCAATCAAATGGGCAGAGATCTATCTACAACTATGGATGGCTTAGTTACCATGGTAGAAGATAAATGTCATGGTGGCATGAGGAAAAGTTGCCATAAAAAAGAAATCCTTTCCTCTTGTCAAAAAAGAGGGAAAAGATATTAGGAAATGAATATGGCAAATCTACTTCGGTCTTTTAATTTGCATATGAATATCTTTAAACTCAGGTCCTTGTTATTGTACAGTTAAAACCAATGTGCAAATGATTAGCCTTTTTATTTCACTTTGCCATGTTTGGCGAAACACAGTATATCAGAATGGACCCCTTGTGATTTCAGTTTTTATTGCAGCCACAGGATACAGGAAACATGTGGTTATTGAGTTAAAAAAAAATAAACACTTTCTCATACAATTATATTGTATAGTCAAAGGATTAAATTCATGCCAATTATCAAATCTTTTCTGAAATGTTACAAAAAGAAAAAAATCAGCATATTGCAATGGTCCAGTAAAGTCAGTACAGTAGTCTATTTGCAGAGCTCATCGTATCCTGAGATGTAGCTTCTCAACAATCGGGACTGGTTCTGAATGCAACTTTTAAGAATAGGCATTTAGAATGGAAACAAATATTTTAAGGCTTGATAAGTCTGAGTGGGCTTCCTCTTTAGTGGCTAGTCTGTGGGATTTGAACCAAGGAATTTGCAACCTTCCCAGGACATAAGTATACTCCTAGAATTGTTCCACCTTTATTGGTATTGATTTGAATGGTATTAGTAATTGTCTTTATTTGTTTTTATTTTAAGTTAACATTTTTTTGTTTAACTTTGTAATTAAAAAAAAATATATATATTTTTTATTTTTACTTATCTCAGCTTTTGGTAGTATCAAAGCACATTATACTGTAAATAAAGACAATGATTATACAATAACATTGTATAAACATTGTATTACTTACCCTGTCGATTTATTATGGTTATGTTGCTGAAGGGTTCTCAGTCTGGAAGCTAAAACCTTAACAGAGTGGCTTAACAGAGTCTTTAGAAAAATAAAAGAATACATCATTTTTCAGAGCAGGTTAGTTTGTACATTAAATCATCTCTCCCAGAAATATAATCTATGTTGAAGTAGATTTCGAGTGCAAAAGTGCAAAAGTGTTCCTGTATGAGCCTGTAATGGAAATGGACCTACAACCATTAACATGATTATTCTAGTGGCTTGCAATTTGAAAAAGTTGAGAAGTGCTGCACTTTTCTCTGACTCAGGATAAAAATCTGCAAGGTGGAAGCAACAAGAACACACGACATGTTAATATTAAATGTCTTATGGTTATTCTTGTTATGTTGCACAGGCTTTTAGCTTAACCTTTTCATACAACATGTCTCTGTGAATTTAATCATTACTGAGTATTATTGGACTTTTCCAATTTCAGTGTTCAATCATTAAATGTGTTTGGGGGCAGAGCTGCAATAAATGGCTCTGTTGGGGTTTTAGAAAACATTATTTCAAGGTGTCTGTATTGTGCAAATACAGGGTAAGGATATTCTCTCTGTACTGTCTTGTTATTTCAATTTGAGAATTAGTTAAAAGGCTCTTTATTAAAGAATGATTGAAGGTCATTTGAACTAACACTTTTCCAGCTGTTTATCACAGACCTTCAGCAGACAAGTTGCTGAGTAGAGTTGGGCTGTTTTTAAGCAACAGCAACATCATTCATACTCATTCTTTTTGGTTTTATCCCTTTTCGTATATTCACACACATTACACAAAATCTACAAATAGGAATATCCTGACTGCCATTCATGCTTATTTCTAAATATTTTTCACCCTTCATGCATGCAATGAGGATTTATACAGTAGAAGAAGTTTTGGCACAAAAAACCCTGATTTGTAAATTGTTGAAAATATAAATGATGATGCAACTATTTTTTAATAGTAAAATTCCTAGCATATCTTTGCGAACGCAGTGTATTGTTACTTCCATTTTCAAAATGATTAATTATAGCATTGACTGTATTTAAAAATAAGTAAATAAATAAATGTGCTGGTATCTACAAGAATTGAGTATATTAGCTCTGAATGGCCAGTACTGGTCACGTCCTTCAGCTTTAAAGGGGAAAGTCTCTGAGGGTTTTCTATTGACCTGCTTGAATTGAACTCTTTAAAGAACTGTCAGTAAAACAGCACCATCAAACACGTATAGATTGGCTAAACATTAAATTGGTATTTCCAGCCTTGCGGTCATGGAAAATTCTGACATTTTCAAAATAATCTGTACCGTATGAGCACCATAGCTCCCACAAAGCAGATATACAGCTCAGCAATGTTAAGGCAAAATCATATCTGCAGCTTAACATTCACCATAACAGTGCTTTATCTCTAGCTCTATGCCAGATATTGCACTGATGAAGATTTCTTCAGCTGTCATTCTGGATGACTGAAAATGACAGTGAAACTGAAGTCGTGACCTTCTTTCTGATCTATTAGGTAACCCCCCCCCCTCTTGATAGGACTCCTGGAGAATTAGATATTGAATTACCTAACAATAAGTTGTGTGTCAAACATAATAAAATGACAAAATGAGTTGCTGAGTCATGGATTAAAAAAAAACTAAAAAAAAACATGTTCCTACAAAGCATTGTTTCCTACCCGTCCCATTTACCATGCACTATTTAACAGGAAATGAAAGAGGCTTTATTCAAACGGGTACTGTATAGGGACACTAAAAAATCTGTTATGTTTAGACTTGCAATGCTTTCAAACAAAGACAAAGGGATATCAACATTATGATGCACTTAAACATCTGCACTGATATAAATCGGACATCTAAAATTAAGCTAAAAGAAGAGATATTTTTCTATAGAGAGAATGGTGATTCATGTGCACAAGTAAGGAAATTAAATTTAGGTAATAACTGTAAGGAGGAAAAAAATTTAATCCTTCCCAACTTTTCACTCGGCCTCAAATTCAGAGGAAAGGAAAGACAAATATTGAGTCCTGCTTATTTTTCTATAAAATCTAATTTTTTAAGTTGGGTCGACGGTCAGAGTTCCACTATACACTGAAGGCGAGATCAGTGTGTGTATCAGGGTTTAATGTGTGTGTGTGAAAGTTCAGTGGTCATCATAAAGGAATGCTGGGAAACTGCAGGACAAAGTTTATCAAGCCTGTGAAGGAAAACGAGTGACAGCATTCCTTTTTGTCGGCTTATCTCTCTGCATTCTACAAGAACAACACACACACACACATACAGCAACAAACACACAAAAACATCTGTTTTAAATAAAAAATGAGGACTGTGCATGCATTGGTCATCATTCATTTTCTACTTTCTACTGCCTAACCATGACACTTACCCAAAACCTAACCATTACTGGTCATAAACATTAGTCCTAAATCTAATCCAACAAAGTGAGGACCATTAAAAGGTCCTCACTTTTCATCAGAGTCCTCACTTTACTAGTAAAATACATCAAGAATGGCCTCAATTTGTCGCAAGAACAAGTATTCACACACTTACACACACACAGACACCATGAACTTTTGTTTTTGGCATTGCTTGTTATTGATTCTGTTCAGAGTCATGAGCACCAACACATACCCAGAGCCTGTGATTCATAGTTTGTTGATAAATTGCAGTTCAAATAATTTTCTTTCCCTCCTTTAATTTTTAACCTAAAGTCTGGGGGTTTTCTCTTTTAATTTGAAATATAGCATCAGTTTAAACCTAATTTCTCACTAAAGGTATAACATGAAATGCTAGACAATAAAATTGATTTCTTTACCCTAAGGATATCTAACATTTTTTTCTTTATATTCATTTTTGGTCTATTTTTTTGTATTCTTTCTACTTTTCAATAATTTTACATTTCCGTTTTTTCTTTCCTATGTTTTATTGTATTTCTGTTAAGGTCTTTCTTTTTTGTGTTCTGTATCCAGTTGTTTTTCTGCTCTCCACTATTTTCATCCTTTTCTCCAAAGTGTCTTTATGGATTGTTGCTCACCTCAATTTTCTCGATGAAACTTTGTTTTTTTCATTCTTGCTGCTTTTATTATAACTTTTCTACTTCTTTTGGTATTTTTAACTCCATATTTCTCTTCATTTTATTTCCCCCGTCTTACAGCAATATTTTTATCTCTCTAGTTTTTTCCCTCAGTCATAAACATAACTTGTCTGTTTTTTTCAGTTTTACATCCTACTCTTTATGGACCTGTCTTCATCCCTCCACAGTTTTCATTTTTTGCTTGTATCTCTTCTCGTCTGAACCCCCATCATTCTCTCATCCACCCCCTTCCATTTCCCCTCCTCTTTATTGCCTCCGGTTGCTAAGTGATCGTTTCTGCTTGCTGTTGCCAGGTGTTTTCTAGGTGGCTTTGATCACATGAAATGTTTTTTCAGGCTGTTTGTGCTGAGTCATTAAGCTGTATCAGTGTCTGGGCTCTGATTGCAGTGTTGGTTGCAGAAGCATTTTCTGCTGTGATTTAACATCATCCCTGCATTTAAAAACAAAATATGAACAATGTAATATTTTTCAAATAGGCTTCTGCAATTTGAAGCAATTTCTAAGTTTTTTACATCTATATTTTCCAGTGTAGATTTGTGATTAGTTTAATTTTGTGTCACATAATCTGAATTGAAATATTTAATCTTTTTTGCATCAACTATTACTGTTTTTTAATATGTAGAAAGGTTATTTTATTGGATATTAAAGTTTATTTTAGTAGAGTAATTAACATGGATATCTTAAGATCCAGATCCTAAGATCCAGATGTTGGATTTCAGAATTCCCAAAATTCATTTCATTTTTTTTTTCATCCTAAGTTATTGGTAGTAGACATATTTGCAGGTTTACCTTTCTTTCATGCATTCATTGTTTTCCCGCTTAGAGATTGTTTTTGGGCGGAGGCACTATAGAGTCCCTCCAAGGAGTTCTGGGTCTGGTTTAGTGTTTTCCTCCAGTGAGACATGCCTGGAAAATCTCCTGACTGAGTGGAATCCTAATCAGTTGTTCTAATCACCTCACCTTGCTCCTTGATGTAAAGCAGCTGTCACTCCCTTTGAGCTTCTCCCAGATAATGTTGCTCATCAGCCTATCTACGAGGCTTAGCACAGCAATAAAGAGTTATTTTCTTCTGATGATCTGGATCTCATAACCACAGGGGTAATAGGAAGATACGGTGCTAAATTGAAAACTTTACTTTTGCTCAGCTCTTTCCTAACCCCATCATACTAACATGATCTACATTGAGACTGATGTGGCCCCAATCCTTCTATCCAATTCCAAGTTCCATTTTGCCATTGCCTTTGCACAATATATCCTAAAGGAAGCAGTCCTTTCTTTGCTATTTGCGATTTCCAACTTTGATCTTCTAATTTTGCTTTAGAAATGGGATCCAGAGATTTATTTTCTCCAAAGCAACAACAATGCAAGTAATGATGACCTGCAGTAGCTCAAACTCTGATCTTTTTGTTTGCTATCAGCAGTGCTGGCAGAGGTTAGCTACTGGCGATTATGGCAAACCATCATCTTGTGTATATTTCGGCGTATTTCATACCTAATAATCTAAGAAAATGCTTTGAAATATTCCACTATGGATATACTAATCCTGCTTTAGAAACATATTTACTTCTATATACAGTTGGTGTTAAAGTTAAGAAAAATAAAACAAACACTGCATATCCTTTCATTTTAATGACATGGTAAATATAATCCTTGCTCATTTCTAACTGATCAGTCTTAAATATAAACTACTGTAAGTTAAAATAATAAAAAAAAAAATGAAAGCCCTTACCTACTATTGTTTGGGATGTATCTGTTTTTTTGTTTGAAACAAGATGGCAAAGGCTTATTTTCATCAACCCGGAACTGAACAGGGGTCTTATGAAAATAATTCCCAAGATGTGCCTAGGCATGGGCTGCATCCTTCCCGTTCTCCTCAGGTAAACTGATGTTTTTCATTCTTATCTCTTTAATCCATATTTGTTCAGCTCATTCTAATGGGAGCTGCCAGAACTAAACAAAATAGGATCCAAGTTCAGTAGGAAGAAAAAAAAAATCCAAATTTAAAGTTGAACACGGCCTGACAAAGTTAAGCATTGATCTGACGACTCTTTCACCATTCTACAGTGAAATCAAGAATAGTCTGGAACAGGGGTATCTCTGGGGTTTTGTGTAAGTGGAAACATACAGGAGCTCCAGGACTGAACAACCTGCCACTCGGAAGATTTCTGCCCTCAAATAGTTGTTAAATTAAACAGTTTCTTGTTTCCTCTCCACTGCTTTCTCTCTCTATACTGTTCTTGTTTTGTGACTTCTTTTCCCTTCTCGTTTGGCATTTTCTTTTCTGTCTGTGGGTCATCTTGGGATAATTTTTTTCCCTCCAGAGAGGTCAAGCAACAGGTCAGTTTTCCTGTTGGGTAGGAAACATGCAACGGAAGGGCTTTTCATGCTGTCTTATCTTGTCCCCTTTTAGATGTACTATTTTGTGCAACAAACAATTTAGACAATTGTAGAACAATTGTAAAAAAAACAAACTTCAAAATGTTTTGTTGTTGTTGTTTTTCTACAACTTTCTCACAGTTTTTTCCTGTATCTGTAAGTTTTCTTCTTCCTTCCTGTTTTTGTCCCTGTCACACCCAATTGTGCCCACTGTGGGACGATGAAGGCATTTCTGCCTACCAGTGAGCAGTCTCCCATGTTTAGCCTGCGGCAGGTGTAGCTGTGAACAGACAAGGCTGGCAGGGCAAACACTGTGACACATTATGGTATTCTATTATTCATACGACTTAGCGCCAGGTCCATAATCAATAATTTATTCACACCTTCCTGTAAAGTAAGCATGTTCCTTTAATCTTAAATTATTTGTAGTTTTAAGCCTCAAATGTTTGTTCTCCGAGTTTACAAAACTTTTTGTTACACATGTTTAAAATTCTATCTGTCTATCTTATAGACATTGTAAACTGTTGTATTGTAGCACTATAGTCATACTTTGCGTCAAAACAAATGGACCTCCTGTTGTTAAACCTATGCTATCATGCAGTTTTCTCTATTCACAGTTATCCACAATAAATTGTGAAATGAGTCTACCAGCCCACCTATACAGATGGCTTAAGACAGACCTTAGAAGTCCAGCATAGGTTTTATTCTCTTTAATTTGACTGTTTTTATGATTTAGCCATCCTGGAGAATATCACCTCTGATGAAAAATCATTCTGACATTTACAGCAAACTATAACGGTGCAGAGGAAGAACAGAGTGACAGTGTGAAGAGGCCACTGTAGCTGCCCCGCTGCCACTTAAACACAATAACACTTCAGGGCTTACTGCCATAGCGTGACAGGAAAAACCGCACCATGTCAATGATTTATCCCTTCCAAATGGAGGTAAAGGCATTTAAACTTTTCTTTGTTTTTTTATCTTACTTATGTAGGTGCAAACTTTGCAGCCCAGGGGAAGTAATTCATTTTTTTTTCACGAAAAAGAAACAATTTGTTAACAAAATGCTGTTTTGGGGCCAGGGTCACATTTAGGACTAAGGTGTACATTGAGTTTAGGTTGGGATTAGGGTTAGGTGTGAACCCTTAATGGTTAGGGTTAGGCTAAGCGTCACAGTTAGGCTTTCTGGTCAGTGGCAAGTTACCACAAAGATAGTAAAACACGTTTATTTTTGTGTGTGCATTTGTATGTACTGTATATATATATATGGAGGTACAGTATATGTACTATTTAAAAACATCTATGTGTGTATATTTTTCATTTAGATGGTTCCCAAATTGAGATTATTATTATTATTACTGTTCCACAAAAAGTAAGCATACACTAGGCTGCTTTTGGAGTTTTTATTTTTTTTTTTTTACTTTGAACTATAGTAGAATCAGACTGAAGTTGACTGACTATAAATGCATTTAACATGTCTCAGAATTATATTTATATATGATGTTGGAGAAACATGCCATTTCGTTACATTTCATATCAAACACCCTAAAGTAAGTCTATTTGTTGATGCATTTTATAAAAGTACGACGAATAACACATGACAGACTCTTACCGAAAAATGTAGATTGACAGCTTCTGAGTTCTTTGTAAATCATTATAGTTCTACTCTGACCTGAAAACACCTCTGGATACAGAACCCCCAACACACTCAATAGTTTCCTTTCAAAAGAAAATTAGATTAAAAAAAAAGGTGAGACTCGCGTGAAAGAAGTTACAGGTTTTACCACAGAAAGCATGGAAAATATAAGCATTGGAAATCTGGATTTAGATCTAAGTCCAAATGATTTCATTTTGTAGTTTGTTTTGTAGTTAGGAACAGTTTCTAGCACAGCTGGCTCAGAGAAGGTTCTAGGGTTGAGAACCTTTGTGTTCACTCACTGTCCATAAACAGGGATGGTAGGTTAGTCTGCCAAAAAGAAAAAAAAAGGCAACAGCTTCTCTGGGAAAATGGAAGGGTGATTTTATCAGGGCTGGAGCTTGTTGACGGTTGGGTGGACTTAGTCAAACAATGCATCATTTGTTCTCTAAATGTCAAACTCCTGTTGACGCGGTTTGATATTTACACAGAATTAGAGTTATTTATCAGCATGTTGTTGTAAAACCTCCTGAACTGATAGGAGAGACAGACTCTATCGATGACTTTAACAGGTATTTTACGTCACTCATATTGGTTTGTGTGCAACTTCAACAAAAAAGGCTCAGCTCATGTTGTAGTGTTGGGGTAGTTTATAGGGAAAAGCTTGTTTAATTATAATTTCCTGAATTGTTTATTGTTGCTTTAAATATATGTAATCATGATTCATCAGACATTTATTTTATCATTTATTTTATTATTGACACAATGCTAATGCTTAAATGGCTGTGTAACATGACATGACAGTTTTGTTTTTGCTTTTTTTTTAAATAAATTCTACGTTTTATTTTGTTCTGTTTTTCTTTTCTACCACCCAAAATGTAACCCTGTGGAGTTGAAATTTTAAACCTTGTGCTTTGGAAAGATGAATCAAAATCAAGCCTTTCTGCAAAAAGACTTACTGAGTTTGACTTGAAAAAGATCTAATATCTTACAGCAACTCGATCCCACCTATGGGTTTGATGGAGGAGCTGTTTGGCTGTAACCCTGTTCCTATCCTAAAGCTATACAGAGCTTTCCTAAACGCTCTGTAAACCCTGTTAAATCACATGGATTCATGAGAAAAAATCCTACAAGATCTTCAATAACCATATGATGACTTTCAGTAGTGTTGTGCCGATGCAATTTTGCCAACTGTTTGAAATTGATGTGTGTCTATATATGAAGACCTGCATACTACTTGGATGTAAAATAATTGCCATCATGGCTTTGTCAAGCTGCTATCTACCTTTGAGAAGCAGGAAAAAGACAAATACAAAGTGAATCCAGTAGAACTTTTTATTGCCTACCTGGAATGAGTGACAATAGTTGAATAAACTTTTGGCTCTCAAAATGGTATTGGTGTCCTATTTGTTGGTACTCGCCGATACTGATACCACCATTTTAGTGCTGGATCGGAGCCCCCCCAATACTGGTATCGTTATCGATGCAACACCACTTTTGAGTACAGGTAAACTCAAAATAGGTCAGCATTTATATTTTTCAACAGTAGAAATCCAAGACCTATGGAGGTTCTGACGCAAAGTAAATTCTTCTTAGTCATATCATTTTTAAACTTTGAATCCTGTGGTAAGGCTTTGGCTATTCATAAATGCCTCACAATTGTAATGGTATTGATTGTAATCAGCAGGGCTTTAGTTATTTCTTATCATGATATCATCAGTTTCACCACTAAGAAATATGGTGCACAATTCTTATTTTTTCTAAGCTTCTTGGCTTATCCTTTCCTTTTAGCCTATTATTCCAGAAAAGACTTGTTTCCAGTTTCAGTTATCTTGCTCTGTCTCTTTGGTGTCTATTTTATGACTGATTAAAAGGACATCCAACACTCAGGTTAGATGTAATTGTACGTGTCTGCTTCTAAATAACAAATTCTAAATATTTTTTTTATATATAAAACTAAATAATGTTATATTTTTTATTTGCAATCACTTTGAACCCTATTGTTGAATAACTTTAAAAAACAAGCTTATTGCCTGTCATTTTTTTCTGTTCTGTTTTCTCTTTGTGAAATGCAAAGCATGGATCCCAATACAAAATGGTACAAATCCTCAGATCTTTTCCTTTGAGCTGATATTCAATGGGAACAAAAAGGAGCTCCTTATATTTACTTTAGTGAGCATCTCCTTAGGCTCTGTCTGCCATTCAGACTTTTATTTAATAAATCAGACAAAAAAGGATCTCTTCAAAGAATTTTCATAAGAAAGTGACTGCAGGACTTCTCTGCTCTTAAATAATAGCTTGTTGTAGAGGAGTGAAGTCAGCCAGCAGCAACCAGAAGCTGATGGGATTTAGATTGCACCTGTTTAAACCTGGCATTATACAGATGAACAGCGTATGTGCTTGTATTAACTTTGTGCCCTTCACTTACCCAGCACTCAGCCTGGGCAACCGTTAGGAATTGCATGGAGATCTGATTGGCCGTTATCTTTTTGGGCAGCTTTAGGGGGCAGATTAATTTGGCTAGACATGCACAAACACACACTTGCTGTGGGAACACATTCCCAAACCATAAACGTGTTCTTTCTTAAAGGAAAAATGGGTTTAACTATTTAAAATCGTAGCTTTACTTTGGAAATGATCAAATGTTTTTGCCATCAGTCATCATTCTAGAGAAACAGCTTTTTGCCTTTTAAAGGCAGCATAATAAAATGTTTTCTTTAGAAGGTGCAGTATTGTAATTCATTCATCTCTACCAGTGTGATACCAACACTTCCTCTCCTTCTTCACTCTGCCTTCATTTCACACTTGTTATTGTTTATAGTCTGTTTTATTTTTACTTGGAGCCATCTAATCAACCATCCCCCTCTCTGACTGTTGCTGGCTCTGTCAGTGTTAATTGTCTGTCTGATGTGTCTGTTTATCTGAAGTGAGGCAGCAGAAATTAGATGGGCTGATGTTTATAGTCTTAGCTGCAGTGTATAGCTGTTTCATAATATCATAAGGGCAGGTGTTTGTGCGAGAACTCGTAATTTCCCTCTGCTGTAGGGAGAATTATGAGCTCTCCCTAATGCCTAAGAATTAGGCCTTCGTATAATGCCTTCTTAGGCATAAAAAAAAAAAAGTAGGTAAAGTCGCCATAAGGCTGATAATTAAATGCTAAAGACTCGGTTTGTGCTGAAGTTGAATAGCATTTTCAAAATCGCCCTTAAATCTTTGCAATGTAAATTCCCTCAGCTCTGATAGGTATAAATGCCTACACAAGGTTTTAAATCAGATCTGACATCAGCTGATGATGGGAAGATGCTGCATTCACTGCAGCTCTCCTGAATCAACATTATCATTAATGATGCCTAATTATTGTCAACAACCTGCAGCTCTAATGTGAGACTGAGCTGAGCACCTGAAATTGTGAGATCTCATTGATATTGAAATTAAACCTGGAACACTCAGACCCTTTCAGCTGATTGTTTATAACCTACTCAATGCAACTAAGAGCTGTGAGCTTAGTCTGGTCCAAATATTGATTTGTCTTTTGGTTGCAGAACATTTATTTATTTATTTTTTATTAAACTTTCCTTACGTAAAGTATAATCAGCGTATTTTGATACTCGTTAGAAGAAAGTTGGCTCTTCACACAGGTGGAAACTGTTAGGAATGGACCACTATCTGTCCCAGTGGATGCTGAACTACCTCACTGAGTTTGCGAGGACATGGGACTGCGTCAGCCTCGGGCGTTTTCAGATGACTCTGTAATCAACCTCATCCTGGGTAAGGGCCACTCTGACTCTAAGGACAGAGTGGCTAATGGCTTATACTGTATCCATGAGAGATTTCAGGCATACAGAGCAAAGACTCCTGACATCGAATGTACAGATAGGTTACTGTTAGCGGTGTGCAAAATAATCGTCATATCGATGCATCGCGATTCTAATTCTTGTGATCTACTGCATCGATTCTTGATGGCAAGAATCGATTCTTAATAAAAAAAATGAACAAATAAAATACATGAATGGTTGGCGCACATCAGCCAAATCAAGTGGAATACAACTTCCAGTCCAGCAGATGTTGCTGCAGATGTGTTGACGCCCGCTGCTTTGTGTCACTAGCATGTCCGGCCGTGGGATACTGAGATGAGTCATACGTGAACAAAACATGGAGGTGCCTGAGAAAATTCGCCCGGCTCCATATCATTTCAAGTCAGATGCTTGGATGCATTTTGGCATCAAGTTGGATTCAACTTACAGCATCACTTTAAAAAATAAAAACAATAATGTTTTTGCTAATACATCAAACACAAAAACAGAAATAAATGTTATAATCTCATAAATCTATCTTTACACCAAAGAAACTCTAATTCGAATTGACTTAAGTAGTGTACATATATATTTTCTCTCTGACTTTCTTTCTCTAGGGCTCCTTTGTCCAGGGCTCACCTTCTATTATGTATTGTTCATCATCTGGTCACTCCAGCTCTATTAAATGTGGTCATCTATCAGGGGGAAATGAACAGTGACTATCACCATAATAGTCCTTAGGATAATCCTTGACTGCAATTAACTGCTGAGTTCCTGGAGAGTCAGTATCCACCTTGCCGCTTAATGCATATCAATACTTTGTTATAATTGGGTCAGGCGGCACATATCCGCACAGATGCAAATATTTCTTTTTCTTCAGTCATAAAGAAAGCAAACTGATATTCATAGGTCTAGAGAACCTGCTGCATAATAATAACCTGCGACCAGGTGTGTATGGTGATCACCTTACATTCAATATTCAGTGTTTGAAGCTGCATTTTCTGCATTTTAAATCGGAAGTGCTGAATAGATTAATTTCTTTAAAAAATTGAAGGTAAACATCTTTTCAAAGGGAAATGGATATAAAAATCCCACAAAGCTGATTGAGACGGGGAGCAGAAGAGGCTAAAATTCATTCTGTTGAAGTTATATTGCTGGCAGTGATGGAGCAGAAAATGGCTGCAAAAGCTGCCTGAGTTTGACTGCCAGGGCCCTATTCATCCTCACTGAAGCAATGCCACCTGTCGTCTGGAAGTGACATGTAGATAATTTAGATGAAAAGTGTTTTTGAAGTATAAAAATAAGTCAGACAGACACCAACCAGGCAAAAAAACCCTGGAAAAGGGAGTAAAAACGGCTACACAGCTCTTTAAAAAACACAGGCTGTGCAAGTTAACCTTCCAAGCTTTTATACCAATTTTATCTTAATCAGGGATATCCAGGAGTTCTAATCTATACACATATTCATCTATATCAACTGGAGTTAGAATAATACACAAGTACAAGTACAGCAAAACAACTCTGTAATAGATAGTCACAATCAGGTGAAAAGGAATTGTTTGTTGTTCACCATACTGGCCGGGACAAAAATATACTGCAATAGCCTCTAAGGTTTAAGATGAATTGAGGCTTCTGGCATATGTGTCAAGGACAGAGATAGTCATCGGTAATAAAATGGATGGTATGGCTTCATTATCAATTTGACCACAGATCTGCTTTTGAGGGATGTGAAAGGGACGGCTGGAAGGCCGTGCAGGTGAAATAATTTAATTCTGACAGGTCATATCTGGCATATAGTTTTAACCATCTTCCTAAACCTGTCTTTATACACAGTATCTAGTATTACAAAAGTAATAAAGAAAATGGTAAAACAGAGGCAAGTACTGAAATATAGTCAAGGGGGGAGGACAAGGATAAAGAAAGGGTGATGAATAAAATAATAATAACATTATATAATTCTGAAACAGTGTCATTTTCAGGTTAACCCTTTTCAGGTAGTCAGTCTACAGTTGACAGCTTAACGAGTGAAGTTGGCCAATTGTAGTTTCAAAAGCATTAACTTATTAGAAGCATAGCAGCCTTCTTCCAGCCTGCTGACAGCAGCTCTCAGCATGAGGTTGGGCAGCAGGAGTCCTGCATTACTCCAAGCTGCATACAGCTGAACTACTCCCATCAGTCCATATCTTTCTTGGCCATCTTGATATTATAGCTTTTTGCACTTTTGAGGAAATTTCTGTTTAAGAAAAATATCTCTTAAAGTCTTTACATGTGAGTCGCGAGGTCTAGAGTTTTTCGAAATAATGTTGCAACACAGTTTTAGTTTGAGAAACTGGATTTTAACGTTGCTTTAAACCAGAAACTGAATGCAGCCAATTCCATCTACAGACTGTGAAGCTGGTGGTAAAGGGCCGATGTTCTAGGCTCGGTTAGGAGTCATACCCCCAGTTTGGTATCACGGGAACCTTTTTTTTACAAGAATTTTCGTTCTGAGAAGTTGCCACTTACAGTGAACTCTCCGGCAAGTTTGAGGCAGTATGAATGACAAATATTTGACTAAGTTTTCCATTTGGCTAGAAAGATTCCATACCTTTACCTGACAGAAATCTTAAGTGGCAACTTGTGGGAGATGCACCCATCTATATATGATAATATGAAATGCCATAAAATGCGGATTGGTCCTAGTGGTTAGGGCATTGCTCTTGGAATCCAGAAGTTCTGAGTTCAAGGCCCAATCCCACAGCCTGCACTCTGGGTCCCTGAGTAAAAGACCCTTAACCCCACACTGCTTCCCGAGCAACGCACAATGACAGCCAACTGTTCCCCAAGGGTATAAATTAAATGCAGAGAGTTCGTTTCATTGTGCTATACTTGTGACAGTGTAATGACATTGACAGTGTAAAAAAAAATAACAGCCAAAGCTGTGGTTTGGCCATATTAAATAACTGATTAAAGTGATAACTTATCACAAACACCCAAATAAAGGTTCAATTCTGCCCGTATTTACAGATGGTCTTTCTCTGAATTGCTTTCCCTCCTTTCCTCTTCCTAAACATTTCTCTGGCTTTTGAAGATGTAATTATTTGCTTTTCTTGCCATTTTTGTCCCTTCTGTCCACCTCATCTATCATTAGCCCCCATCTAGATGCTAGGATGCCTGTTCTGAATGGCTAAATGTTATTTTTTTGTGATGCTGTTTTTGCATCAGATCTAGATGTGAAAAAAAGGTTCCAGCTCAGAACAAGTATGTTAGAAAAAAAGATGCAATTATTTGCTTTTCTTGCCATTTTTGTCCCTTCTGTCCACCTCATCTATCATTAGCCCCCATCTCCCTGTGGAGACAGATCATTAGCGTAATAGATTCTCAGTCCAATCATCATTATGGAGAGAGCTGCAGTAGTCGCTGTTGGGAAGCATCAGTGCTTTTGTTTGCCTGTCACTTATCTGTACAGCTAAGGTGCAGCTAAAAGGGGGTCCAAATCAACTAGACATTCCAGGGGCTTACATGGGGGCTGAGTTCTTTTGTAAGTACAAGTAAAGGTTCAATGAACTATGGATAAACTGGCTGCCTGCAGCCTGGCAACTATGTCAGACGGTGTCATCTGGTTGTGGTGCACTGGGAGTCTGTGCCTAATGGCATCAACTAGATCAATGTCCCATGTAAAAGCGAGGGGGCTTTAATAAACAGAATACTTCAATTTTACTGTTAACATCCATCTTGGTTCAACCAGTTATACAAAGTCTAATATTATTTCATGGTCTATCGTTAATTGTATGGGGTTGATATTGGTGTTTTAGTTGTCTTAAAGGTATAGTGGAAGATTTTCTTGAATTTTTGAAAAGAATGCTCATGCACAACTCTGTAGCCGCTCCCGTAAGGAACGCTGAGCAATAGAATGCACAAGTCCATTTCTCCCTGTGCATGCTCTGTTTAAAAGTTCCTGTTTGCATCATTCATGCAAGCTTACTTTCCAAAAGAAGATTTGCAATTTTTCCACTATGCCAGACTCACCACTGGTAGTACGGCGTTACGTAAACATATCACCAGAATGATTGACAATTAGGAGGACAACTTAGTTTGATGATCCACCTGGAAAGAGAACATCCTCCACTATACCTTTAAGTTGAAACTGACCATAACATAATTATTTGTTAAAGCTTGGCTGACCTCATGCTGTCGGCTGATAAGCTTGTCTGTGTACACATATGTCAACCATATAGTCTTCTGAGAATAATTTGACGTTTGTGGTTTCATTTCTCTTTAAACTTCAAATTCCAAATTCTGAATTTGGCTAAACATGGAGTCATGTCAATATATTGGTGTAGAGAAAATGTATAGAATACATACAATGTATTTTTATTGTATAATCTCTCTCCCTTTTGTTTCAGAATAATGGGCATTTACCCTTAAAAATGTTACTGTTACTCTGAAAATGAGGCTGATAATATAATTTTTTATAAGCTCAACGGCACTTTGACATCTGGGCTTCTACCTTAGCAGATTGCAGCACAGACACTAATATCGATAGCACATCCTAGATCTGAATGAATAAAATGTTATTGAATGCTTTGTTCCGTGCAAAGTTGAATTCACTGACAACAAAATTACACAAAAAATTACACATTTGTCCCGGGCCTTCCAGGAGTCCTCCCCCAAATGGGACATGCCTGGAACACCTCCCAGGAGGCTTCCAGAACAGATGCCTGGTCAACATCAGCTGGTTCATTTCAACGTGAAAGAGCAGTGACTCTACTCCGAGCTACTCCCGGGTAACTGAGCTTTTCACCCCATCTTGAAGGGTGCACCCTGCTTCCCTGGGAAGGAAACTCATTTCGGCCTCTTGTATTCGCGATCTTGTCCTTTCAGCCATTGCCAAGATCTCATGACCATAGGTGAGGGTGGGAAGGTATGTGCTCAATGGGATTCAGGTCTGGGGAACAGGTGGGCCAGTCCATTGCTTCAATGCCGTCATTTTGCAGGAACTTCTGACACACCCCTACCATCATCCTGTATTAGGAGGAACTCAGGGGTCTGAGGATCTCATCAGCTCAATCTCAAAGAAGTTTGATTGATTTGAAGTTATATTGTGTGGTTTACATGTTCTCTTTATTTTTTTAGCAGTGTAATACTGGCTTTAAGAGTTTAGCATTTGCTGTAAACATGAGTTAGATTTTATGCTTAATACTGACAACAGAACTATGACAGTAGCATTGTCTTTTACTTGCTATTCAACATGCAGCGTTTAGTGCAATTTAAAAATATATAACACTGAGGCCACTTTTCTTTCTTAAGCCATTTTCTAAGACAGGCAATCCATGTTGCAATCCATTTTCTCATAGTTTTTTGGTTTTTTAGACGGGGACTTTTACAATGTTGGCTCCAAAGCTAATAATTTCGGCTGCTCTAGATGCTAGGATGCCTGTTCTGAATGGCTAAATGTTATTTTTTTGTGATGCTGTTTGTGCATCAGATCTAGATGTGAAAGAAATGGCAAATAAAAAGGTTCCAGCTCAGAACAAGTATGTTAGAAAAAAAGATGCAAATAATTGCATCTTGATAGAGTGATATTCAACTGCATTTTAATGAAACCACATAAACTTGATCTTCTGACTAGCCAGAGCGTGTTTGTTTTAATAAAGTTGAATCACTGATTGATAGTTTGTAAGGATGTTTTTTATTTTGTGTCTCACTTGTAATTTTTTATGGTGTTTTGATAGAAAAACCTAGAGATTGATAGCTGACTATCAATAGTATTTTAGATTATTGGGCTGCTTGTGATTCAAGAATATTCTTACATCAGGTTTGTAAGTTTTTTTTTTTAATATACAACAAACCTCATCATTTCAGAACCGGCCAACACAGAAACACACTATACAACATTTATACTATAAACAGGTCAAGACAGCACAAATCCAAAGTAGATTTCCTTTAATTCTATAAAATAGTTAATTGGTTATGCATCTGTACTTCTTTCTAATAGAACTTAACACTTTAATAATAAACATATGCTCCAGCCCCTTATTCTGTATTATAAACTGATTATCTTTTCAGGTTAGCAAAAGAATTCATTACACATAATCTAAACACTGAATGGTTGATTGAGGATATTGCTTTGTTTAGCATTTACTTTTCGAATAACAACACCAGCTCAAAGCTTATGTAGAAAATCTGTTTAGAAGAAATTTAGGATCTCCTCAGTCTCAGAGCTGTGGGGCTGCCAGCTCCGCTTTAACTTTACTTCACCGTTTACAGCAAATCTGCCAGATGGTCTCCTGTATTGGAGCCGAGATGGAGAAAGTCCCAGGTAAACGTGTCTGAACCCGACCTAAATCGGTGAGCAAACAGACAGCACGCACAGGTGGTTAGATTTAACACTTCCTTTCCTCAGATGCCTCTGGGACAAAAAGAGGCAAAACTCAGTTTTTGTTTTTCTTCAGTCTTTCAAAAAACATCATCATGACCAC
The DNA here is from genome assembly GCA_030533445.1 of Cyprinodon diabolis. Taxonomy (NCBI): domain Eukaryota; kingdom Metazoa; phylum Chordata; class Actinopteri; order Cyprinodontiformes; family Cyprinodontidae; genus Cyprinodon; species Cyprinodon diabolis. Next base: position 33,230,753 of record CM060074.1, on the reverse strand, counting down.
ACTGTCTTGTCTCTAATAATTTCTTTGCTGCTTGATTTAACACTTCCTTATTACTTTATGTGGCCATGTGTTAGTGAGCAGCCGTTGTAATGACTGAGTTGTGAAAAGACACTGGCAAGCTGAGAAAATTTCCAAAGATTTCAGAGGTTATTGTCATAATACAATCCATCTTTTCATCCGCCAAGCTGTGTGTATTTTGGTAAAGCTAGAGGATTTTTTGTTTTGTTGTCCAGATCAACATCCTGTACTCATACCTGTAGGATTGATTTTGCTGTGAAAATTCAACAATAAAGAGCTTTTCTACATGTAACATCAGAACAGAAAACTATGGCTTCAAGGTAGAAAGTAGGAAAAAAAAGTCACAGTTTTTGCCTAAATTATGAGGGATTGCCTTCTTCAAACTATTTTTACTTTACTATGTTTCTATAGAAACTTTTTATATGAAAATGATGTACAGTGGAGGATGCTGCTTTTATCGACTGTTCTCATAGTAAGTCATATTGCACATTTCTAAAGATTTTAAATTAATACAAAAATGAAATAACTGAAATAGAGTATATTCTTGCTGGGATGAGTATCCAGTCCACAGTCAGTCTAGTGAAAATATTGCATTGATGATGGTTGATGATGAAACCCAAGTTGAAAGCTTTCAGGTATTAAGGGTGAAATTTGCAAAACATGTGACATAGGGCACTGTAATAGGGTCCACTGACTTTGTTTTACATTTTGCTTGGGTCTCACTTTTTGTCAGCTTTTAGAGGCAGATGTGGATAAAGAGTAAACTCATCGACTTAACTATTAAACCTAACTACACACCTGTTTCGCCTTCAGAGAATAATAAAGAACATTTAAAAAAAAAAGTTTTTTTTTTAATTTAAAATAAAGCATGTACCTACAAAACTGTATGAACCACTATTTATCCATAAAATGTTTTAATTAATAAAAAAAGAGAAACAAATAAAATATGTATTCTGGTAATTTTTTTTAAAGAAAACAACATATTGTACACAAAAATAATGAGATTAACATTTCTGAAGAAATTGTCACTCAGAACAAACCAAGTTATTAAAGATTCTAAGTTCAACATTGAGAGTCAGATCTGAATAAACAACTTCACAACCTGAAATACTTGTTCCAATCTAAAATAAAAGGACTCTAACCAAGAATGCATTTAGCACTAAACTGTGCTTGTCATTCATTTTGGGGTGAAGTTAAACAGATATGACCTGTACAAAATGTAAGAATATTTTGTTTTATCACCAGCTAGATAAATATTCTTTGCAAGCTATCATCCTTGTGAGAGTATTCATCAGAATTGATGTAGTTGAGGTGAGAACAAAATCTGTGATCATATCAGAGTAATATAGTATGATGGCTAATTAGGGTAATGCTGAAACTTTTTTTCTTTTTTAAGTAAGAGAATAAAGTCATATTGTAAGAACAGGGTTTTAATTCTAACAACGTAAGGTCATATTAACAGGAGAAGCTAACGTGATATCAAAGTAAGGTTGTGATATTACTAGAAAAAAAAGTTTTATTTTGTGAGAATAAAGCTTCAGTAGAGGTATTCAGATGTGCTTTGATTAGCTCAACCAAAATGCAGCGTCGGCTTGAGTCCAGCATTTTAACACAGAGGAAGAACTGCTCTTGTAAGAGTTAATATAAAATTGGCTACTTCTTCACTCATCTAACATCATGGCATTATTGTTATGTCATAAATGTATTCTTATAATGTTATGACTTAAGTCTCATTGACCCTATTTTATAATTTCATCTTTATAATGTTATTCAGAATTTAGTTCCATATTTCAAAAAAGCTAGCACTAGTACTTTTTTTATAGTGTTTCCCCAGCTCAATAATTTTGATGGCAATATTTAATTTCTATTTCAATGCTCTAGTGCTGATTAAAAAGTTGGTTGCAATCAAACAACCTTAATGCATGGATTTTTGATTTTCTGCAGATTTTGTAAAAAAAAAAAAAAAAAATCTAAATTTGTCCAACCTAAAAGCGACGAAGCCCCATAACATTCCTCTTTTTTTTTTGCTTTTCCCTATGTATGTTTTGTAGGTTTTTTTTATTTACTTGCTTCAAGATTGAGCATTTTGGTCAATAATTTATCTGAGAACAAAAGCAGTAATGTAAATATCAATAATCTAAAACAGAAACAAGCCTATCACTGTCATTTAAATTTTGGTTAGCTCTATGCAATAGGTAGAATGTATTTATTTATTTTTTATTTATGCATTAGTAATGATCATTTGGATGTTTAAAATATCAAATAACTCTTTAGTCGGTGGAGCTGCAGTAAAATTGCATTCTTCTTTTTTATTAATAGACCCACCAATTGGTCTTTACTCAAAATGTAAAAAAGGCCTCCAGCTTGCATCTGCTTTTAGAAAATCCTTCTAAAGTAAAGGTAAAATATAATATGGTTTAAATGTACTTTACAAAATATTTACTATGATAGAAAAATCAAAAGTGTTCAACAGGAATCAAATCTTCCCATATCAAACACAAGTCATTTTTCCCCTAGCATCTTAATAAAGCCTTAACTTTCATAATGGTTCAAATTTAGATCTTTATAAGCGAAATTTGATGCATTTATTATCCAATATAACATTCACTGAAAAGACACCAATTTGAAACTATCGTTTTTTTTTCTTTTTTAATATGAACATCTGTTCGTTATTTTTTAACAGCCAGCACTAATGTATGTTCAAATATTTTGGTATTTGTGCTGTCGTTAAACACATTCCTGTACAGGTAACTCTACAACCTTTCTTCTGTAAATGATCAGAAATAATCAGTTGTACGGAAGTGGAGGAGGATTCATACAGCAGAATATGACCACGTTTAAAAATGCTTTGATCAACCCTGATCTAAAAAATCCTGCAGCTCACTTTGAGACATGTGTAGAGCTGATCTCTTTAGGGACTCCCAGCAGCATTCTAATCCCAGAAAGGCAAGGCCAAGAGCTGATTAACCAACAGTTGAGAGCTACTGTGGGTGTGTGTGTGTATATACGTCTGTATGTGTGTGTGTGTGTGCGTGTGTGTGTTTGGGGGGGGTGTAGCTTGCCATGTTTTCAGATCTTTGCAAATCTGATTTCCTTCAGGTTTAGACTGAGTGTCGCCATCTCATCCCTGTCTCATCTCTTTTCATCCTTTGTCCTTTGTCCCTTCTTTCCATCCTCCCTTTATTTCTCCTGCTTTTTCTTCTCTCATCGGTCAGGGTTGCCAAGGCAGCTGCACTATCACAGCATGCTCACCAGGGGCAACTAGACTGAGTGGAAGAGGTTAGGTGCATGTCATCACTATTAAATCAGAAAGTAGTGACACAGAGCTGAAGAAGGCTTTTGCAATGATGGATGGGTGATGGTAGAGTATAAGCGTAAGAATGGAAATGGCAGGCTTCAACTTGGAGAGTGGGAATGCTGAAAGAATCTGCATGAATAGCCTAAAGATACCACATTTCAACTTTTCAGCAGTTTCAGATGAGAGTTTCAAACAAAGCCCATAGAACTTCTATGTAAGAGCTTCTTTAAACCCTGGTCTTAGTTTGACGGTTGAAATACCAAGCTTGCTGTCCGTAGTCTTAATTCTTTTTCAGCTTGATTAAAATGTTTAGTTAACCTAAGCCTGATTTGGCCATTTGCCTTCCTCTCTGTGAGCTCAGGAAGACTTCACTGAATAACTACTCACTCAGCTTCTTCAGCAGAATCTTGGGTCTGTTCAAATTCCTGTGTCAGCGCCATTGTATCCTGTTATTACACAGAGACAATCGATAAGCCACCCATTTTTTCTAAACAGGACCTAAAACTAGCACCTGCTGTATGCTGACGCTAGCAGGGCAACTGCACGATTTCATCTTGGGACATACATCAACCACCGTTAGCTGTCAAAGAAACACCTGCAAATGTGCAAACTATTTATCTCCGCAAAAAGACAGTTACTGCTAACTATGTGAATAATATTCAGATTACCAGATATGTCAAAATCTTATCATCTAGTTGCAAAGGATTAAAGTCTCTGCATCCTTATGCAGCAGAAATGAAGCCTTGGTTCATATTTTGACTGCATGTCATAAGTTATGCAACCATGTTTCCATGATCTTGTTATAAGAAACGACAATAATAAATGCTTTAATGTCCTTTCATGAGTAACACTGATCTCAGGGTTGGTCATTTACTGGTGCTACAGTAAGTGGGAACATTTTGTATAGTTTGCATACAAAGACGGAAATAAAATTAGTGCAGAGAGCTTTTGGCAAACTGTCGGTTGTTCTTGATTTATGCCTTCCTGCCTGTCCATGAGTGGCTTTTATTATATTTAAACTCCATGATGGTGTGTGTGTGGGTGGTGCTGTCTACACATGGCTGAGTATTTATGAGCTAGCTGTGTGTGTTGGATGTTATTGGAAGGGCAAATTAATGGAGCTCAGATCAGATGTGTTCTCAGCTCTTTGGTAGGCTGGTCGGGATTGCAGTTAATTCCCCTGAGAGTGAGAGCAAAAGGGATGTGTGTGTGTTTGTGGGTGGATGTGTGTGGGTGGGTCGGTGTGGGAGGTGTACACTCAATTTGTGGAGATAAACAATGCATCTCCAGAGTCTCTCCACCTATAAAAGCAGGTACAGACAGAGTTCGGCTTGTTTGTTCATAATGCTAAAGTTAGTAACAAGATCCCTGCACCTTTTTACTGAATCGGATTAGGTTCTACAGAAGTGCCTTAAAATTACAACACTTAGTCACAGCAGAAGGAGCAAAGCAGTTCAGTGTCAAGCTTGCCTTTAGGCCTCTTAAAATTATTCAACTCGTGCAATTTTCTACTGGCTGATACCATCTTCTGTAGGGTTGGTCCTTTGTATATTTGTATAAATCTCTAATCCTCCATAAATAAGGCACCTCTACCTGCTAAGTAAGAAATATGTATTTTTCCTGGCCTTTTCTTTGTCAACCTAATTCCATATTTTTATCATTTTATATTGTACACAGTAGCTTTCTTTTACAAGAGCTCTTTTTCTCAGCTTTTCATTAATTCAAAAAACTGCACCGCTCACCTCTTCTTCTCTTGATCAATGGGATCCAGAAACCGACATATCAAGCCTTTCTATGTCAGTTTTTCACTTGGTGCTCTCAGTTCTGGAGAAAAAAGAAGTCGTTTTTCTATTTTTCAGAGTTTTATCACCCTTTAGGAGTTTCAGCATGTTTTTGTCTGTCAAATGTTCCATCACAAAAATCTCTCCTGAAAAATTGACTCTGGTGTTACAACCACTGAGGTCCATCATTCACAAGAACTGCATGGCTATGGATCTGTTAATCATTCTTTTATAAAATGTAAGAATTACTGAACTTAATTAATCTTGACTTTTGGGAGTGGGAAGACAGCATGTCAGCAGTTACTTTTTTTTTTACATCAAAATTATCAGAAGATATTTTATTATGGAAAATGAAACTCACAAAACACTTACTGAATTATTAGACAGTAATACTTTACACATTATTCTCTTTAGAATAAGGCAGACAAAAAAACAACCTTTAACTTACCTTTTATTCCATTTAAATTGAGCTTTGTTTCTCCTCATGCACATTCTGTTTAAAAGTTGCATCGCTCGTACAAGCTTACCTTCTGAAAGGAGATTTGCAAATTTCCACTATGTCAGACTCTCCACCGGTAAGTGAAAATGGGGATGAGCACATAGGACACCCTTACATAAGCATATTACCAGAATGATTGACAATTAGGAGGACCATTTATTCTGATGATCCACCTGGAAAAAGAACATCCTCCACTATACCTTTAAGAACACATTGAATATGATTTTGCATCCGCTCCAACAGAAAATCTTGTGTTAAAAGGTTGTAGCATTTATCGTTCATTGACAGTGAATGGGGATGTACGCACCTGCCATGATTTTCTGCTAGGTGTCTTGTGCAGGTAGGACTGAAATAAACCCCAGATCTATTTCAGTCAGACTGTGCAGCAATACAGCAGAATTGTCATGGATCTGACATGAATAAAACACATTGGCTTTGGGATACAACACAAAATAAAGTCTCTAAATCCTAAGAGAAAGCAGCCAGGTTTTTAGTTGCGTAGCACATCTATAGCAAGTGGGCCAGACTGGGGCTTAAACAATCAATAAACATTTAAGAAAACAGAATACTTTACCCATGATAGGAGTTCAGGGGGAAAGAAAATTGGATAACAGTTTATTCTCTTTGAGCCTAACAAAAACCAAAAACACAAGACGGTAAGCACAGGTTATCACTCTCCTGTCTTTATGAAAAAAAAATTGAAAAAAAAAAAATGTGTTTGTTTTATTGTATTTTCTTTTTCTTTTTTACTTTTCTTAATCTGACCCAGTCAGATCTGGAGAGGTGTCTGGAATAAAAACAGGAGAGAAAAAAATCTGGACAGATTGGGATCTGCTCAAGTGTAACAGAAAAAAAAAAAAAACAGGTTGGAGACTAAAATGTTGGGTGAGACTGCGCCTTCAGACCTATTACACACAAAGACAAACATATTATCATTGTACACAAGTGCACACAGCATCAATAAAGATGCTGTTGTACATATGCCGGGCCCTTTTGTGGCGCTGTGACCCTGCTATAGAATCAAATGCAAAAACAACTGACAAAAACTCTAGGGCTGTGTCCGAACTTCGCCCTAACCCCTAAAACCCTCAATCACTATTATGTAACAAGCAAGGACTATTTAGTGGACTTTATAGTGAACTTACTATTCAGACAGCTGACAACTACTTTTTGCTACCTGTTCGCTAGCTGTCGCATTCTGGGATATATTTGCTCGTCTAGTGACCATGAATTATCACCTACTTTAAAGGTACCTTGTGGGGAATTATGAGTCCACTACTTTTTCATCCACTAGATATTTGGACACTCATGTAAAAAGGTGTAACCACTATATAATGTGCTATATAGGGATTAGGGGGGACGTTCGGATATAGCCTACGACTGTGCAGACAGCTCATAAGAGGTAAATGACACTGAATAGATGCATGGAGATTAAAGATGTAGGTTATTGTAAGAGGAGAAAAATGTCTTGCATGTACACACTGACACATTAAACTGCCTCATTCCCCCAATCTGAGACCTGGTTTCAAAAATTGTTCTTGCTCTCACAAAACACCAGATGTTTTTGAAAGAAGAGCCTAAACTAAACGGCTCCTTTGCGGTTACACCTGATCTTCTCTCCATGTGGATGTGGATTTAACCTTCAAGTTTTTTCTTGGACTTGTGCTCTAGAGACTAAAGACTCAATTTACTCTGGGATTTTTTTTCACACGTAGAGGCTTTATTAGATATAATCACACTGAAAGTCATTCTTTCAGTTAAGATAATTTGACTAAATGAGAATTTGTCATTCTCCTTTGACATACCAAAGGGATTGTCATGGTAACATTGTACTCAGTACATGTGGTTTTCTTGATGATTTCGCCCAGTAGAAGGAATATTCCTGATGTCATCATGTTTTTTTCTCAAATTAAACTCTCTATTAAAAAACTTCAGGACAAATTAAATTTAGCGACTGTTTCTTAATATTATGAGAGAAGAACACCATTGTTTGCACATGCGCAGTGCGTGAGGTTCAGATAAATCCGCTTGTAGATGCTCGTAGCTCTACTTTAACAGCATGATTTGCTCACGAACACATCATGAGGGCCGCCTGAAATTCAAACGTGTTTGATTTTCCCCTGACCTTACGATTCCTGATCGGGAGGTGGTCATGAGAGGCTAATCGGCCCTCGTTACCCGCTGTATACTACACGATGCAGGACGCACAATGAGGCTGAAACTCTGCCTGATCCAAGCATTTTTTGCATGACTAGAAAATTGGCCCGAAAAGGAAAAAAACGCACAGTGTATGTCCAGCTTTAAATACATGAATATATATTTGTATTTCTGGTAGGGTAAATACACCTATTTTTAAAAATATTCACAGCATCTCTTTACATTTTAAACATATAAGCCTGAAAAAGGTAAAGTTGTATAATATTAATGTCTTGGAGGCTGAATGATCTACAACAATGTTGTAGCATTTGAAGCAAACATTTGATATGAGAATGTATTTTTAGTCAGTAGAGATCTAAAGAAAAATAAGTTGTCATGTGTTCTTAGTCCGAAGTGACACTATTCTGTCATTAATGTCTACCATTATGAATTTCAGAATTTATTCACTCATTTTTTTTTATTCGTGTCCTTTGTGATAAGGCTGGTGGCGCAAAGAGGACCTCTACAGGACTAAGGACAGTTAGTTTGATGTCTGAGCCCCACTAGAAGTTTATTAGAGCTGGATGTAGGGATGAGTTTATAAATACAAGATTATCTTCTACACACTGTGTAACAGCGTGTTTGATTATGGTTGTGTGGGAGTAGGGGTGGGGGATATTAATAAAATCCCACAATTGGTATTATGTAAAGTATCAATCATCAGCCAGGTTTCATGTTTTTTGTATTCAAATCTGTCACACTGCTCAACTTTTATGTTTTACTTAATGCTATTTTGTGTTGTGTGTCCTGTATGTTGTTTGGTGGATTTACGACTACACTTTTTAAGATAACAATCCCATACATGCATGTGGAACACAAGCAACAAAAGACATCCACTTTAAAACTTTGGATGCGATTGTCTTTTCTAAATCATTTTTAAATGCTCTAAAATATTTAACCTTAATAGAGTTAAAGGAAATGTGATGGTAAATTTCTTCTGGCCAAAAGTTAGCTATCATTGATAACTATTTAGCCAGTGCAGCCATTCTAAAACTAGGCAAACATCTAAATATGATGGATGTTGCCAACAGAGAGAAAGTACCTTTATAATCTTCTGAAGAGATTTTACACTTTAGAGATAAAGAAAGCTGATTTGAGTGGTCCAAAATGTGGGTCAAAATGCATTTCCGTATGTTCACAAATCCATTTCACATAATAGAGACAGAGACAGATATGTATTTTGCTCTGTTTATATATATATATATATATATATATATATATATATATATATATTTTTTTTTTTTTTTTTTTTTTTTTTTTTTTTTTACAGGAAACACAGTCTAAAGAAGAACTTTGATTATTATTTTTGCTGTTGACTACTTTCAGCTGGTGTTTGAGTTTGACTGGGCTTTTATGTTTTGTTAGAGAGGAAATGGTCAGGTTTTTTTCCATTTAATATAGCAGTATTAATAATTGCACAAAATAAAGTAGAAATGGAGCATTATGTTGAACTTTTTTGACTGTCCACAATTTTCAAAATTTTCCACTATTTTTGTCGGATGACCGGGGTAATTGGTGAGTCTTGTTGCCTTGGTACGAGTGATTATTTGAAAGCACTTCTTAATTTATCAAATCATACCCATCCAAAAAAGAAAATCCATGTCTTTGTTTTGATGAATAGAGTGAATTGGATGTCAGAGCAACACTAAATGAGCCCTTTGACAACAATGAATGCGGATAGAGAAAAAAACCCAAAAAAACGGATTTCCTTTGACAGTACGGTGAGTCACACGGTATGTTGCCAACACCTCTAATACACACACAAACAATGACATTCAATGGTGTCATCAGCAAATGCACTTGTTAGGCTGGGACATGCAACTGGGCAGAGTTTGTATGTAAATATGTAAGTGTGTAAGTTAAGGAAACAGTGTTTCATTGTGTTAAACAAAAGCCTTATTTTTCATTTTACTGCTCTCAAACTGCTTATTGCCTCAGCTCTGTTACTTTGAATTATAATTTAATTGAATTGTAGCGTGATATATATAAATATATATATATATATATATATATATATATATATATATATATATATATATATATATATATATATATATATATATATATATATATATATATATATATATATATATATACTGTATATATATATATATATATATATATATATACTGTATATATATACTGTATATATATATATATTTTTTTTTTCTTAGTTTTCTTTTGAGGCTCAAAGCAGAATCACATTGTAGGTGTAGTCTGCTATTAAAGAACATAGTTGGTAATCTCACTTATCTTTTAGAGGAAGTCTGTAAAGAATGAGGTGTATCTTGAAATGTTAATCCAGATTCTAGTCCTATGCTGTATTACAGATATTTCATGAAAGCTCTAGATCAAGTCTGACATGGTAACATAACTAGGGTTTATTTTTATTTTCTTACATTTTAAATAAAATATCCAACACTATCAGCTGTGCTTTAATGCATAAAACATTTGCCTGTTTCAGAATATTTATTCATGTTTACTGTCATCACAATTTGAAATTAATCCCTTAAAGTATTTGTTTTTAAACGAAAATATTTCTTTATACCTTAGTTAATGCAAAGTTTCTATAAGGAGTGGAGATCATTTTCCCCTTCCTTCTTTTGCAATAAAGACTTTTGGTAAAATCATTAGTTAATTTGTATTAATAGTCTTTTTCCCACTTTGACAATTATTGGAAGTAATTTTCTATATTCTGATAAACATTGACTTTAAGAAAAGGTGGTTTTAAAGTTATTTAGGTTTGATCTCATGAAGAAAACCGCTTTTGTATTTTTAATTTTTTTTTTCTAACATTCCTGTAAACAATCATGGCCTATGGTTCTGTTATTCGTCGGCTTCTTCATATCATAGCCTTCAGTTTTATTTTTTACCTGATGCAAAATTAATTTTGGAGTAGTTAATCTTAAAATGTTTTGATTAGTTCTAACTGGACATCCAGATGCATTTGTTTCCTTACATAAGCTGATTTGCCATTTTTTGTATGGGATGAACAGTTGAATGTGTGAATTAAAAATACAACAAAAAAAACTAATGAAAACATAAGACAGAATACTCTGTTGTTGGACTGGTATTAGCCTATTTTAAGCTGGGTGGTATCTGACTGACTTGTATCTTTGTTGTACAGTAACGATTTCCTGAACTTAAACTTTCCCCGTTTTCTGTTAGAGGCATTTTTTTATTTGACAGGCAAGAGAATCAACAGCTTCCTCTTAAGATTTAAGCTCTTGAGTCTAATTTTTTTCTTCTTGCCGGTAGACGATGCAGAGCTGTGAAAGATCTGACAGAAGGCTTTTAGGTTTTCTTTAGCTCTGCTTCAGAGTATTTCAGATCAAATCCATCTGTCAGTGGGTGAAAAATGGCCAAATTATGGCTATGGAAATCTCCCAGCCCTACTGTCAGGCTATCATTTATGTTGACAGAATACAAGCTCACTTCAGATGCACCAACTAAAGTGTTCTTCACACCGAGGTGTTTTAGTATGAGAAAGCCTACAGGTTTTAACTTCAACTTTAAGTTGACAGTTGTATGTATGAGTCTTGCATATACAAGCAGAACTGTATTAAAAATGCATAAGTTTATTATGCCAAGAGGTCTTAATTCCCGGAAAAGCACTCTACGTTTGTTTGGAAATATTGCCAATTTCTTATAAAACCACAATCCTTTCATGTACACAGGCAGAAACACAACACTGTAGATGTAGCAGATAATCAGGCAAGTATGAATCTAGAGTAATCTTCTCTTCTTTAGACAGTTGCAGCTGCTGCCCAGAGATCAAACTAGCTTTGCGATATGCTCATCCCCATGCTTATTCTCATAGAGCAAAGCTGCAACATACATACACAGCATTCGAGATTCAAATGGTAGATGGATAATAACCAAACAATAAACTTTCTTTTCACTCATATGCCTACTCGACAGATGGCACCACAGCATAATATCCCATTTCAGCATCCAATCAGATTGCTAGTTTTGTTATTGTTTTACATTAATTGCCCTGTCACCTTGTTTCCAACTCCATTGTCAGTTATTTGGCAAATAAAAGTTATAAACCAGGTGTGGTAGATATTACACCGGATGATGATGTTAAAATAAGTATTGCTGCTTTTGTCCCAGACTTATAAAACAAAAGAATTATAAAATTATAACAAAGAATCATAACATTTATTGACTTTGAACTAATCATTCCCTCTGTGGTGAAATATCACATCCTCTAGTTTCCACACCTTCACCGTCTGTTTTTCAGAACCAACACTATATTCAAATCAGCTGTTTTGGCTCATTCATTCAGCAGCAGGTGATGGAGGGATAAAACTGTGCTACTTTATGCTTTGCACTCCATAAGAAAGTGATTGCTGTCTTTACTCTGGCATATATTCAGAGGCGTAGCCAGAATATTTTTACACTGAGGGGTGGGCGAAAGTGGATAAGCACCACCTCTCGGGAAATCTACCATTTTCCAACAGGAAAATTTATGAGAAAAACATCCATATTTTCTTAAGGAAGACAAACTGTTTTTTCCCACAGTCTTTGCTAACAAATAGACAAATATATTCAAACATCCATGCTTTCTAGATAAAAGGTATAGTGCATAAAATTCTTTCAGGTTTGAGTTTTGGTCGAACATCTTTTCCATTGTCATTACTTAACTACTTTAATCAGTAATCAATCTGCATAAAATTGATATTTATGCGTACTAATATCTACATAAATGTATTATTTAATAAGTTTTTATTAACCTATTTATGATTTCACTGAAGATTCCTAGATGACTTGCAGACATAATTTTCTCTTTACCCGATAAAACACAAAATCTATTTCTGCTTGAATTCTGTACTTATCATCTTTAATGTTTATATATTGATGTGCATAATTAACAACAGTGGTTTATGTTGTCTAGTAATTGTTAATATATTAAAAATTAAAATGTTTTGGCCAATGATTGGCTAAGGTTATTGGCACCTCTGGCCCCCCATCTAGCTCCGCCCCTGCATATATTTAAAAGAATATGAAATGGACTAACCATTCAAGTCTTAGCTAATGCTAATTTCTAGTTTATTTTGTGGTCTTACCTGCCAATTCAAATATTTTGTTTACTTTTCTGTAGTGTACAATACACGTATACTATCTTATTGATTTTGATCAGGCAGAATTAGTCATTTCACTTGTAAAATCTAATTTCTTCTGATATTATCTAAAAGTGAACTTGAAATAACTTGAGTTCAGGTTACTACCTGAGTGACTACAACAGACAACGCTGTGCTGACAGTTGTGCGGAAGTGCCGTCGTCTCCTTAGTGACGAATCAGCTGTTCACCCCTCGATAAGCGAGATGGTAGATTGAGCGACAGATGGAGACAACACTCTGTTTCAACAGCACTATTCAGCTGGAATCAGATCAAATCAGGAGGTTTAAGAGAGATTTAAATCCTGCCACAGATTGAGCTGTTCACTTAGTCACTGTTATTATTTACCATAATAAGTGACACAGACATTTTGGGTAGGGGGGGTGCAATCATTGCATCAAAGAATGAGGAAAACATTAAATGACAGTCTGTTGTGTATTTGCCTTTTCCCTGAATGAGTTTCTATTTTTTTATTATCAGATGTGACACTTCTAAGGTTTTTCTGGTTTTTACAGCTTTCTGTATGTCACTTGTTGGAGGAGAGACTAAGAAAAGACAAAACTGAGGATACAGTATGGAAGGTAAAACTCTAGCGTTCTACCTTCCATATATTTGAAAATACATTTTTTGTTCACTTTCATGGTTTAAATGTTTTATTCTGGTTTAGTTGCAAATTGAATAGATTAAGTCTATGAAATCTTTGGGTCATCAGGTGCCTTTTGGAGTCTTTCTGTTGCCCTTTTTAGGAACTGTACCCAAAAAAGCCAATTTGTTTGATTGCCAATTGTTACTCTTAGAAAAAAAATCCTTTTCCATGAATCGCTTCATTCCGACCTTGTTATGAAATGTTCTCAGATTCAGTAGCTACAGTAATTTTATTCAAAATATTTTGCAAACTATCTTAAAGCAACATTATGTATGTTTTACTGAACCTGTATGACTAAAAGATCATTTGATGAGCAGACTTACACCTCAGTAGTCAGCTCTGATGCATCTATACGCTTGCAGCCTATTTTCCTGTATTTAGGGTTGGAAGTTCCCACGCTGTATTCTGTGGATACGATGTTCATGCATCCATAGTGAATGGGTTCAACCTAGCAAACAATTTAAGTACTACATTCAAAATGGTTTTTGTGCATACTTAGAAGCTGCAAGCATCTGGCTAAACTCAGACACCTATGAAAACTCCAGGAAAAAAAGTAAGAAAATAAATACATAAATAAGTGAATTTGAAGTGCATTTTTATTAAAATCTAAAATGTGCATGGATGCTAAAGACAAAAACAGACATGCCTTGTTTCAGTTTTCAATTACTCGGGCCAGCTTTATGATGCCAATTAAATTCTTCACATCGTTGTGCAGATCTTAGTAAAATATATTAAAATGACATGGGATAGCAGTAGAAAATTTAACACCAAGTTTTTAATCTTATAACCCTTAAGGTACATTTATTCGATGTTGGGAATGTTGGCAACATATCTTGACCTATTAAACTGAGACTGTTGGAGCTTTGCTTGTATAATTTTTGATGATGTCTTTTTCTTAGACTTTTTAATTCCTTTTCTTGATTTCCCAATATAATCAAAAGGCTTTGTGTCTGTATTACTTATCCTGCCTATATTTTCGAATGACAATGTATGTAACCATCAGGAAGAGTTCATCTCTTTCTTGCCTTCCTGACCCTTGATGACTATAAAGACCGCAATAATCCCAAGCTTTCACGGCAATCATACGCCTCCATGCCCTTGCCCCTTCTCATAATGGTAATAATCTGTTCTATTGTCAATAAGATAGATTATTTAACCTCTAAATCATAACCCTAGACTAAAGAGGGTCAGACCGGTATTATAGTTAGTCCACCGTTCTCTGAACGATCTCTGAGCCATTATATTGATGTATACCTTTAAGATTTTGGTCCCAAGAGGGACTATAAAGTCAACGAATGTTGGACTGATGATGTTGGAATATTTGCTCTCCCCTTTAAGTGTGACTAGTGGAAATTTATAAAGGTTTTAAATGTATTTATTTTAATTTTAGATTATGATAGTCTGTAGGGCATCCTGTTAGCTAGGTTACTATTAAACTAGTTGCTAGTTTGAAGCCTACTGTATATGGCAAGATGATATTGGAGTCAGGTCATCTGATTTTTTGGGGGAGGGCAATTAGACTTGCTTGCACAAGAAGAAAGACATCAGCATAAATTCATATAAAAAAACTTTTTCTGTTTTTTTTTTTTTACCTGTTTCTAAACTATATTTAGTGATGAAGAGATTTTTTTTCATGCTAATTCATCTAAGCTAATTGTGATCTTTTAATGTTTTTAGTAACTGATTGCTATTTATTATTGACTTAGCTCTTAGATCTAATAATAGTGTTTCTTTGAAGACTTTATAAAGATTTACTGTGAAACTTGCATGAGTCATGCCTGGTCGTCATCAAGTGTCGTAATATTCTTAGAAACACTTTTTACCTCTCAGAGTTCCTGATTTACAGTATTCCAATTTTGTATTAAAGTGCTTGTTTCTAAATAAAAAATACTAAATGAAAAACAGTTTTGTATATTGTTTGGCACAAAATCGCACCGGAACTAAGACAGCCTTTTGAAAATAAACAAGGCTATTTTTGTCACAATGACCTCCAGAGTCACAGGATTTCAGCAAATGTTCTATTCTTTCCTATTCATGATTTTCTTTGAGTGATGGATCAAACAGAGCAGTGTATCCAAAGTGTTAAGGCTCAGAATGCTTGACTGAATTGACAGTTGCTGGATACTCTGGTAGTTCTATCTTGAGAAACTTTGGATCTGCTCTGTCTGTTTTGGGTCGCTGTCCATCTGTTATGTGACATACCGTCCAATCAGCTGTGCTGATTTAATCTTTTAAGTCTTGTGTTCTTTGAATCCTTAAGGCTTATTGTTTCATCATGCAGTGACCCTCCTGTTTCTTTGCTTAGAGAAGTTGTTTGAAATTTATTCCAGTATCGTCAACCATGTGGAAGATTTCAATTAAACTGCTGGATATCGTAAAGAGTACTCTGGGGAAAAAAACTATGTAGAGGAGATGGGTCAAATTCAGTTAAATCAGCTTAGCTTCTTAGCTGATAAATAAATGATGGACCTACGATTGCCAACCACCCAGATGTAATTAAACATCAAAATGCAACCCCTATATAGCTGACAAATGCTATAGTTATTCAGAAATTCCCACCTTGTTCTGAAGTGATGACTTGGTTGCAAGTAAACCCACAAAAAATAAAAAACAAGTGTTATGTAAATGATGGGGATGGTTTGCAACTAACAGCTGTCTGATCTGTGCATTTCTCTTTATGCATAAACAACATGAGAAAAACCTTTGAAATATTAGCCACACCCTCCCACAGCGTGCCAAATCATATCAGCAATTTACAAAAGAGAAGGAGTTAGGGTTTCCCTTACCCCAGAAAGCATTTGGGTGCAGGATGCAGAAAGAGTGCAATCTGTAATTCACTTTCATGCTTTTGTTTATGTTTTTTTCAAAGTAAGCTTTAAATAAGATGTCAATAATTAGTTTACATTCAAATTAAATATAAGAATTTGGTCAGGGCAATAAGCTCTGGTGCTGCAGTTATACTCTCGAGAGTTAAAAAAGCTTTCCATCTATTTATCCATATGATAAAAGCAAGCTTCAGGACGCCAAACGATTGTTTAAAGCTGAGCTGAACTAAGTGATGCAAAATTAAGAAAATACACTAAAAGTGATTGAGGAAGGAAGAGAAGGTGCTCACTAAGGACCTAGGGGGGAAATTTTCTAAGAAAAAAGGGGAGGAAGTTAATTGGACAGATTTCTCATATATTATTTCAGGATGTTAATTTTAAATATTAGTCTAATTTGTATTTTCCTCACATTCTAGATTTGCTCACACAAAGACAACAAAGGGTTTTACCAACTTTTTACCAACCAGACTTACACTAAAAAACATGGCATATTGGTCTGGAACATGATTTGAAAGGCATAACAGGTTCGGTTAAAATGGGTTAGAACTGTTTGTATAACTATGAATGTAAGGCAAAGGTTTTTCTTAAATGTAATTGTTTAGTCATTTAAGCAAATCCCTTCAAGCAGCCAGTTGTTGCAGTTTTAGATACAGTACACGTTTAGCTCATTCAGAACATTTTAAAGGTCATCATGAAAACATTGCTCCGTTTCAGCTGCCATTTTGGCTGTTATAGTTACAGGAAAGCTTTGCTGCTTTATTAGCAATTCTGGTGCTAAAAGTGATTAATCATAACCTCCTGCCTGTCATGCCGTGATCGGTCTGGTTTCGTCCCGATAGTCTAAAAGTTGGGAATGATTGAAGCACACAGGATCCCCAATGAAATGAGACGCTAACAGTGTTTCCTGCTTTTGACTTTTTTGAAGTTCAGATTCTTGTTAAGGTACTTAGATGTACTTTATTAAAAACTGTGGCCTGATGCAAATATATTGTGAGATGTAATCATAGAGGTTTACTGTTGCCACCTTCCAACTAATGCCATTGCTGACATTGCTGCTTGAACACACAACACCTGTATACACCAAGAGCATGGACAAAAAAAGAACAACACTATAACTACTATTATTACTTTTAATAACGGTGTTTAACATGCTAAAGGCTTAACTCTACAAGGACAGTTGCAAAGGAGCCCACTTACCTACAGTACTACTTCTTTCATAGAGATGCTTCTGTTAAGGACAGTTTAACACCAGCATTGCAGTGTTGAAGCAGAGCAAGGATCTAAGATTGCCTTTAATGTTTACTACAATAAAGAATGCATCACCAGCCAGAAACAGATCCCTTAAGATATTTATTTTTGATTTGCAAAGTTATGTGCAGATATGTAAACAAAAGCATGAATAAGCTTTGGGTGGCTGAAAGCTTTTTCAATCTTCTAGTTTTTAGGTTTTAGGAAGAAGTTTTTTTTCTTTTTCTTTGTGGAGGGGGATATTTATATTGAGGTGAATAGAGGCAAAAACGGAACTCTGCTTTGGTTTGATAGAATTCCTACACAGATTAATAAGAGCTTACTTTAACACTGGCTGGGAGCCTCATATGTCAACTGATAATCTGAATTATAGGAACAAGATGGTCTGACCAGCGGGATGAGATTAACCCAATGCATAGATGACGTAGGGTTATATCTCCACCAAGGGGGTTAGAAAGGCTAAGGCTCTAATTCCACCCCCCCACCACCGTTTTATAATAAATGATTGTATTACTTTTTAATGCCGTCCACTCTATAACCAATGTATACACTGAATGGTTTGCTGCTGAGTGATTTTACGGGACTTACAGGACTTGAAGAGGGGAGGCTATCTTGTTCAAGCAAATCTCACTCTTCAGTATTAACAGAGGGAAGCTGCTTTGAGATCTGTTCTCCAATAGTAGCGTATTTTATTTTGTTTTTGTTTTTTTTAACCCAACATTTCTTTGCCACACTGCCCTTGACTTTTGAAACAGGTTAGAAAAAATCGATATGGCCTTTTGAATTTGACAGGTGAGATAACGGATGGGTTATAGCCTGAATACCTGCATTCTAATGTAAGGATTTGGGCAAACCCATGTGAAAAAAACAGACGTTATAACCATGAAGGATCTGATTCAAAATGTTACAGCTTTGTTACATTGGCTAAATGTTATGGCCACCTGTCTGCCTTCTGCAAAAGATATTTTCAACAACTCTGCATTTCAACTTAATATATTTGTACTTATAAATAACAATTCCCATGATACTTGAAGATAGATTTTTTTTTTCAGGAAAATGGAAACACCACATAGTAGACAAAAAGATGACTGAAACTAAGTTTTGTGTTCAATAACAGATGGATTTGATGAGATGGAGAATGATGGAGAAAGGATGGAGATCCGTGAGTTTGCTGTAATGACGAGAGAAAGAAACTGATTTAATGAATTAATCGGACTGAAGAAAATCTGTCGAGAGTTCAGTAGATGATCTGACAAAAAAAAGATTTTTCTGAAATCATAGTATACGAATGAATAAGAAGTTGATTTGCAGGGAATGTAAGATGAAAAATTGTTCATCTCTGGGGTCTCGTTTTGGCTTCATAAATAAATAAGTGAGGCCTAATATTTATTTAGTTAACATTGGAAACACAGACTCAGCCTGAAAGATTCTGAGATAACAAACCTGTTTCTGGGTAGTTTCCTCTTTGATCAAAGCTACATTTACTGTATTTTGTGTTTAAAATAATAGTTTCAGAATTGGATTTGTTTTCTGTCATTTTTTGCCTTTATCCCCTACAAGTTTTAAACAATATATAATTCAAGTTACTTAGTTTACTTTTGTAAAAAAAAGGATAAGTACATACATACATGCAAAACAAGGAATATTGAAAGGGTACCATTACTTTCTTCTCACATGGTAAAATATTTGCAACTTGATGAAATTAGGAAGTTATGCCAAATCTTTGTGAATTAAAACTAGAGTTTAGTTTGCACAAAGTTTAAATAAATTAACAGAATTTAAGAAAGTAGAAATTCAAGGAAAATTGTGTAAAGAAATAAAAGAAAAAAATCTAATATTAAATTTAGACATTAGAATTTGCTTAACATAATGAACAATAAATAGGATAGAACTTAACGATTTCAGAGGCTTTTTGTTTGATTAGGAAAGAGCCTCAAGTTGACTTTTCATTATAGAGGAAGATGACGTGAAGAAGACTAGAAAGTGAAGAAAATCAAAAGGAGAGATAGTTTGATGAGAAAGGTTGGCAGTTTAGTTAAAGAAATGATGAAATAATTTAAACAGATGCCAACAGAAACTGAGTAGAGGCAGGAATAATTTAATACTTCATGACCCAAGAAGGATCTATCTCATTAGATTTCCATTTTAATATCACCATGGCTACTTGGAACAAGAGTTAGGACGTGATTGGGGCAGATAATAGAAAACCATATATATATATATATATATATATATATATATATATATATATATATGTGTGGGTGATGACTGAAGGTTTAGTGTGTTCAAACCAGTGATCCATTGACCTGGACCTCTTTTCTCCTTCATCTGTCTTACGATCAGTCACAAAGGGAACTTTGTCAGATGACCTTGTTATGATGATGGGCTTTCTCTCCATTCCTTAGATACTACCTTCTTCTGCACAGGACATGCAGTAGTGACCAGCTTGGAAAGGCCCTTTCAGTCCTCCTGTCATTTTTCTGATTGCTGTCACACCAACAACTTTCAAACCATAGCTTTTAGAATCCATATCTGGGGAAAAAAATGCCAATTTTAAATCCATGCACCAAACTTCCCTTCAAATATGAGATAAGATCCTTTACAGTATAAGGATAATGTTCAATCTCCAGACATTCCTAATTCACCACCCAGTGGTCAGTTGACCATCTCTTCACCTGTCTGAAAAGCAACACTTCATTTGCTTCTTCATTGCAAAATTGTTGAAATTTGGTTTGTCATTTTTACAACAATCAAGTACATGAAACACCTTGTTCCTAAGCGATGGCACAGAAATAAAAAAATAATAATAAACAAAAAACTAACAAAAAACATGAATGATGGCAAGTCTTCCAAACAGCAGCAATTTAGGAAACTTGGTCATTGCCCAGATGGCCAAAAGAGTCCAAGAGGACCACAGAATACCAAGATAGCATCCCTCCCAGGAAACTATTCACACACTCCCAGAAGGGTGGAAAGTCTGAGCTGCTGCTCTGTGCATAAAAAGAAAGCAGTCAGAATCTTGTGTTCAACAAAAAAAAATAAAAATGTTTCAATAGATCATCTTGAATCTGTTTATTAATTGAGTTAATGCATGATCATTAAAAAATAATTTGCTGTAGTTTCTTTAAGGTAGCCATGGCAGGAATGTTAAGAGTAAGACTTTTTACTCCAAAGTCCTTATCTCCTATGGGAGATGCATCTGATGATCATAGTTTTCCTGTTTTTTTTTGTTTTCTTTTGTTTTTTGTTCTTTTTTCCATTTGTGGGTTTGGATAGTCTATGCTTAATAACACGATTTTCACAATCCAAATATAGACCATAGTCACGATAGTCTTTTATTGTCCCATCTGCTGACTAATCAGTGCAGAGTTCTCACTGTATCACAACATTATAGAGTGGAGAGACAGTTAAAAACAAACCAAGTAACTAAAAGTGTATTTAATTGTTAGGCATGTTCATTAGTTTTACATATCCTTGTCTCTTAAGAAAATCTAAATGTGCATAATATACATTTAATCCTTAGATGAACATTTTTAATGTTTCTAGCTTCCAAATAAAACCTCCTTCCAGATGAGTCCATCAGCAACATTGATTTTGAGCTGTAAACATTGACATTGTATTATCTTTTCAAACATTCCTTTTCATAGAGATTATAATGTTTTGTTCAAGCAGCATGAAGATGAATGGAGTCTGAGGACAGCTTTAAGAGTCATTACAGGGCCAATAAACTGCAGCTGCACTTCTGTTTAGTTCGAACACCATCATGGACCCTTTGACTTATTTTTATCGAACTGCAGAGACACTCTCTCTGGTAAATCTTATTTGCTTCTTGCTGTGTTATTCTGAATGATATAGTGGCACAGACGCACTGGTCCTGCCAATAAAGCTTTTAGGCTGTTGGGATTTGCTGTGATTTCATAAAGTCATAAAAGTAAAAAATATGAGAATGTGAGACAGACAAGAAGAACAAAAAGGAAAACGTCTGTGGAATTCAAAGGAACATAAAGAGGTGGAGGGTTAAACTGCAGAGAAATAGGATAGATAAAGGAGGTACACAAATGTCTAGAGATGAAAGTGCATCTACAACAGCAGACGGATATAGGTACGGAAGCACAGGGGATTAACCCATGGAAAGATCACATATGGGATTAGTGCAAGACAAACAGATGAAAATCTGACTCGGCCCATTTGCCGGGTGTGTTTTTCTGTGTGTGCGTGAGGCTAGCAATGAAGATCAGATTTGTCTTTGAGAGGTTTAATATGTTTACTCACTAAGGCTCAAGCTGAAAAAACATGACAGAAATCCTCAAAGACATGAAGCATCTTAATGGTATCTATGGAAACCAGAGGCCATGGTCAATCAGAGGAACTTCTTTAAGAATTTCACTCCTTCATGGCTGGCACCACTTATTGAAGTGTTGACCTTCTATATAGTTTATCTTCCTAAAGTTTCCTATAATAAAAACAATGAAGAACACAGTTCTTTGTTACAGGCATTCATTTTTCTATCTGATGTTGGCCAAAGTTCCAGATTTTGAAATTAATCAAATGATATTAATGGTTTATGATGATATTAACCATACACCTAATTTCAGAATAAAAAGATGAGAAGATAAATTGTATAATTGCTGTAACCTGGTAAATAGAGTAAAACGATGACATTCTAACTTTCTACAGATGTTCACAATATACCCTTTCATGCATCTAATTGTAGGTTAGCTGCATCATATTTTGGGAAGAAGTGGCTAATAAACACTAAGCTATTGTAGGGTCTGCTTTGTCTGCTAGAGACACATTAGGGCTTTTTCCATTGCAAAATTTCTTTAAAATAAAAAAAAATTGTGTCGGACGAGGTCGTAGTGTTTAGGGCTCATTGAACGTTAATGGGGATGATCACACCAAACGAGATTTTCTGGAATGGGGGCTTGGGTAGCTCCGTTTGAAGTAGACTCCAGGTCTATTTTAGTCGGATTATACAGCAGTTTAGCAGCAATTGGTCTGACAGGATAGGCAGAAACTAAGTGAAACACATCCGCTTTGGGGGGAAAATACAAAATATGCATGGGGAAAGTCAGTTCTGGATTGGCACATTTTATATATAGCAAGTGGGACAGACTTGTGCAAAAATGATCAATTAAACATAAAAAAAAAGATTACTTTAGAAATGATAGGAGTCTAGGAGAACAGAGTACAGATGAAGTTGTGATCCTCTTTGAGCCTAGCCAAAAAAATAAAATAATGACAGGCAGACAGAGCAGGTAAGCTAAACGCATCACTCTTCCCTTTTTATG
The DNA here is from genome assembly GCA_030533445.1 of Cyprinodon diabolis. Taxonomy (NCBI): domain Eukaryota; kingdom Metazoa; phylum Chordata; class Actinopteri; order Cyprinodontiformes; family Cyprinodontidae; genus Cyprinodon; species Cyprinodon diabolis. The sequence continues at coordinate 33,207,826 of CM060074.1, read as the reverse complement.
AAAAAAAAAAGAGAAACAAAACTTCTACAAACTTCCCAGATCTCTCTCTTAGAATCACCTCTCACTGCCTCAGTCAGCATATGAACCATCCCACTGTGTTTATTGCTATTTTTCTTTTCTTTAGAATGTACTTCTGAGATGCTGTACAGACTTGTTAAGTGGGTCTTTGCCTTATATCTGCTCCAGGGTTTTTTTAAAATTCTTAGTTTCAGTTTTTCATTGAATTTTCAATAATTTTTTAGTCTCTCCCGGTCAAATGTGGGAAATAGTTTTTTTCTTGTGTGTGGCACAGAGACTGAAGTAAAAAAAAAAAAAAAAAATCTGCACAGATCTGCTCACCCTAAATAGCCAGAGCCTCTCTATACGCAGTCAGTGGCATGGAAAAAAATCGTATCTCAGATTTAAAATTTGTGCTAAGGAGCTTTAGGCAACTCTTTAAAGCAGGAGTTGAATAGGGAAGTTTCCTATATTACTGCATTCACTACGTAGTTCAGTTTTTTTTGAAAATCTAAGCCAGAAACCACACACTTTTATTTAGTGTCACATCTATCTTTTTAGCCTCACTTGTGGTTAGAATTCGATCTTGGCACCAACAAAAATATATACATTGCAAGAAAATAAATTGAGCCTCTTAAGCTTTAAAAGAGGTGTGAGAAATGTCTTTATTTACAAGTTAATTTATATGATTCGTATCCCAGCTGTTAACTTTGCTTAAATATTTTCAAAACACATCCTTTTTAAAGGAAACAACAGAAAATACCTATAATTTGCTGAAGAGACTGTAAGACCCTTCTAAAATTGCACTACTATTGGATCCTCTGAAGTAGCATCGAATCCCAACATTTACCTCACTAAACCCCGTTTTAAACTCATTTAACCCACCAACAGTGTTCTTTCAACTCTACAAACATATTGCACTAATCTTCAATTCCAGTTGGATGATTAAAATAGTTTTGTGTCTCTAAGCTTTGTGTCCCAATATTAAATAAACTGCAAAGGACTTAATTTGGCTAGATGTTTATTTAAAAAAAGTTTTTTTAAAACATTTGAAACATCCTCCTTTGTTTACCCTCCTTAATTCCCTCCAAGTGGTGACATTGGAGCTGTGCAATATTCCTCACTTTATTCAGTTTGTTTTCTAAGCTCCGCTTATTTAAGAGGACTGCTGTGCAGAGATATTTTGAGGATATTTCTGTTGGTGTTTCCTTTGTGATAGAAGAAACAGTGCGCATTTTTTAGGAAATGTTGCTATCGAGCAGCCGAGGGGAACAGCAGGTGGATTTATTAGAAGTTAAACTTTTGACTTCCTGCCAGAGTATATCTGTCATCACAAACAGTTTTGGCAGGTTTGCAGGGCTGGAACCGCCAGAGTTTGCTTGGAACCAATCACCTCTTTTGTTTCCAAGAACAAAATGTTAACCATACCCACTGCGTGATCAGTATTGTTTCCCCTTGTAAACCAAATTAGAGGGACGGTAGGATTTATCAGTGGGAAATATTTGATTTGTGGACTATTAGCTGCTTTTTATGTATTTACATGAATACGGTGTTACCATTATTTTTGAAATGTTAGGGATTTAACACTTAGATTTGGATTTTTTTATTGTACAGAAAAAAGGGAGTCAATAATAAACTAGAAAGCATCGCAAAATATCTAACAAAATGAATATAGAAAATTAACTTTTTGTGTACGGCAAAACCCAAACAGCAAAACTAATAACAAAGTGAAGGAGGACCAAACACAAAACTCCTCAGGTAAATAATTTAAACCTAACAATAAAAACTTCAAGAGTAAATTATTACCTCTTAAAGTGAACTAAATTAAACAAAGACAACAGTCGAATAAACAGAAGATAGATAAAGAGAAAACTAACACACCAATGAAAATGCAAAATCGCAAAGAAAGCCAAATCATGACACTGAGATTCCTTTAATTTAATATTAGTCAAAAGGTTTAGGCTGGTTAGATCTTAACGCTGTGTAGATCAGAGTTATTTTTAGTTTGTTTTCCCAGTGTCTGTGATTCTCACATTGTGACTGACATTGTTTAAGGTGACGAGGTTTAGTGCAGAGCAAGATAAATAGTTCCTGGGAAAATATATGTAGGCGGACAATGTTTTGGATCATATCATCTTTTATGTCCCCTTTGTAGCTGCATGAAAAACCTTAAAGTTTTTAACTGCAGAGTGTAGTGTAGTGTAGTGGTCCTCCCTGTTCTGTTTTGCTTTCCTTTTTTCAAGTGCCACAGAACGCTCATAAACATTCTGAATGTGCTCAGGTATAAAACAAAGCCATGTGCTTTCAGTACAGGGTTATAACTATCTTGTCTGTCTTCTTTAGAATTGTGTTTAAAGTATGGAACAGCTGACACAAAGCAGATAATGATTGGAGGGAATTGTTCCCACATCTCATTCTAATTGAACTAAGTGGCTGAAAATGTTATCTTTAAGATCAAAACGTTTGTATACCTTAAGGCAATTCAAGGTGGGGAACATCCTAATCTTTAATTTCATCGCCCCGTGTTTTAATCTGATTTACGTGTGCCAGTCTCGCCTTGGCTCTTCTTCATGCTTCTTCATGAATGAAAGCTAGCTCCAAGATTGGCCTCCTGCCAAACGTCCTGTGATTAAATTTCCTTCGATCTGGAGTTCTGGCATCAGATGAGAATCCAATCCTTCAGAGACTTGATTTCAAATCCTCCGAGCAGAGAAATCTGATTAGTTCCAGAACATGAGGAGTCTTGCCTGGTGGCAACATGGGACAAATCCTTTCCATGTGTTACTTGACGCCTCTTTTAATCTGGTTGGTGCATATTTATGCTTTTAAATTAGTGTCCCCTCTCAGAATAAAAGACAAATTTAAAAACACAAAAAACTTTTAATAACTTAAGAATTGATTAAATTCAATCATGATTTTAAATATCTGATACATATCAAGATAGAAGCCTTTTTTTTATGAAGAGACACACAGAATCAGAATCAGAATCAAGTTTATTGCCAAGTAGGTTTGCACTTACAAGGAATTTGACTTGGTGTTGTTGGTGCAGACAAAAAACAAAACAAAGCAAAATAACAAAATAAGATAGAATATATATAAAAAAAAAATATATATATATATATATATATATATATATATATATATATATATATATATATATATATATATATATATATATATATATATATATATATATACACAGAAGCTATATACAAACAGTAGACTGTGCGTTAATGTAACGCAGAAATCCTGAATGGGGGAGAGAAACATTGTCCAGTGTCACGGGCGGGTCTTGGCCTTGTTGATAAGGCCGATAGCAGATGGGAAAAAACTGTTTTTGTGACGGGAGGTTCTGGTCCTGATGGACCGCAGCCTCCTGCCAGAGGGTAGTGACTGAAATAGTTTGTGACTGGGGTGCGAGGGATCAGCCACAATCTTCCCTGCACGCCTCAGAGTCCTGGAGGCGTGCAGCTCCTGGAGAGATGGGAGGTTACAGCCAATCACCTTCTCTGCAGACCGGATGACACGCTGCAGTCTGCTCTTGTCCTTAGCGGTGGCACCAGTGTACCAGATGGTGATGGAGGAAGTGAGGATGGACTCAATGATGGAGGAGTAGAACTGCACCATCATTGTCCTGGGCAGGTTGAATTTCTTCAGCTGCCGCAGGAAGTACATCCTCTGCTGGGCTTTCTTGGTGAGGGAGTCGATGTTCAGCTCCCACTTTAGGTCCTGGGAGATGATAGTTCCCAGGAAGCGGAAAGACTCCACAGTGTCAATGGTGGAGTCACAGAGGGTGATGGGGGTAGCTGGGGCTGCAGGTTGTTCTCCCTGCACCAGGTCACCAGATGGTCAGCCTCCTACCTGTAGGCGGACTCGTCACCATCGGAGATCAGTCCGATGAGAGTGGTGTCATCCGCGAACTTCAGGAGCTTGACAGACTGATGACTGGAGGTGCAGCTGTTGGTGTACAGGGAGAAGAGCAGAGGAGAAAGAACACAGCCCTGGGGGGAACCAGTGCTGATGAGCTGTGAGTCAGAGAACTGTGTTCCCAGCTTTACGTGCTGCTTCCTGTCCGACAGGAAGTCTGTGATCCACCTGCAGGTGGAGTCAGGCACATTCAGCTGGGAGAGCTTCTCCTGGAGCAGAGCTGGGATGATTGTGTTGAAGGCCGAGCTGAAGTCCACAGACAGGATCCTGGCGTAGGTTCCTGTGGAGTCCAGGTGCTGGAAAATGTGGTGAAGGGCCAGGTTGACAGCGTCATCTACAGACCTGTTGGTTCTGTAGGCAAACTGAAAGGGGTCCAGGAGGGGGTCCGTGATTTCTTTCAGGTGTGACAGCACAAGACGCTCAAAGGACTTCATGACCACAGAGGTCAGTGTGATGGGTCTAAAGTCATTGAGTCCTGTGGTCCTTGGCTTCTTGGGGACAGGGATGATGGTGGAGGATTTAAAGCAGGCTGGCACGTGACATGTCGCCAGTGAGGTGTTAAAAATGTCTGTGAACACTGGAGACAGCTGGTCAGCACAGAGCTTCAAAGTGGATGGAGTGACAGAATCTGGTCCAGCAGCTTTCCGGGGGTTCTGTTTTTTGAAGATTTTGTTTACATCTCTCACTTTTATGGAAAGAGTTGTCACTGAGGAGGAGGAGGTGGAGGTGATCTGTTGGGTGGTGTTGTGGGGGGTGGATGCATGACTGTCCCTCTGTCTGTCGAAATGACAGTAGAAGTTGTTCAGGTCGTTGGATAACTGTCGGTCGTTCATGGAGTGGGGGGCTTTAGGCTTGTAGTTTATCTGCCTAATCCCTTTCCAGACAGAGGCAGAGTCGTTGGCAGAAAGATGGTTTTGCAGCTTCTCAGAGTACAGTCGTTTAGCCTCTTTCACCGCCTTGCTAAACTTGTATTTTGCATCTTTGAATCTGCATTTATCTCCGCTCCGCTCATTTATCTTGCTCAGCAGAATCTGATTTCAATAATAACATGTTGAGGATGATGCGCAACAACGTCGTTGTATTTAAAGCTCTGAATGGATTTATAAAGCCTGCATCAGGATCGAAGCATAGATCTCAACCTTTTAGGGGATTTACTCAGAAAATCCCCAAAGCCTTAAGTGAAACGTAATGGGGAAGTGGTTGATTGTGTTGTTGTGAGTATAAGAAAAAAAAACTAAAAAATTTGATCTGATATCAGATACTGTTGTTGCCCAACAGTCGTTGAAGGTTTAAATTAACCTTTTCCATTAAGTTACTGTTTTTTTTAAGTGAAAATAATTGTTTACATGTGGAAAATTGTTAATTAAGCTATCAGTACTATCAGAAATCTAAGTCCCTACAAGGCTGGATGGTGCAATGCTCAAATGAATTGGATAGGACATTTTTAGAGCTCTGCATTGGATTTTGCAAGCTTTTATTAGCCATGAATGTATGGTTAAGTGTTTGGTTTTTTAAGATTTTGTCCATGAAAAAGACATCTTCAATCAGTTGAAATTATAGCAGAATAAACTACATCATTCCTGTAACAATATCCTTTATGTGACCAAGGTCAAGATTTTTTGTTGTATTTTGTTGTATTTTTTTATAGAATAAACACAATCTGTTCCTGTTCTGCTGTCTCGGGTAAAAAAAAAAAAAAAAAAAACATATATTCACAAGTCTGACCTTCCATGTTTTCTGTTTTGGCAGAACATCTGAGGGGGTCCACCCCCGCCTTTTGACTTGCTGTTGACGTCACTTTCAGGCCACTTGTGCTACACAGACTTTTACAGTGTAAGTACCCCCTTACTTTTTTCTAATGCTTAGTTTTCTGCAATTCTATAATTTATTTTAGCTGCTGCACTGGTTTAACTATGAAACCCAAAACCATGAAAAAAGTTACATCAATATAATTCTTATAATTATTACATTCATTGATTTGTGGTTAAAAATTGCTGTTTGTATATTTAGATTCATTTGCCTCAATGGTTTTCCATGAACTAAGAAGTTACATTTATTTATATTGTTGAAATATTAACTTTCCTCCAGTTAGACACCAAAAATTGTCAAAGTGTCATCATCAAACAATAAAGATCTGTTGCATCTTCATTATGACCACAGAGCTTTATTTAGCAGTTTTACTCAATTCAAACATTACATTTAAAATCAAGAAGAAACAAATGCCGGTACTGCTAGTAAAAAAGGGAAAAAATCAAGAAAAGTGTAAAATAAAAAATAGCTGCAAAAAGGAAAAGTCTTCCTTATATCATTCCCCCTATTGAACAGTATGCACACAAAACCAGGGGGGAACCCTCATGGTTTTTCAGCTATAGAGAGATTTTTCATTTTTTATCTTTTGCAAATCCAATTTTTTAGATTGCAGTAGCAAGGCCATGTTCCTCAGGTGCAGAAGATGGTAACAGAATTGCTTAATAAGTACAGTCGTGTCCTTGGCTATGTCTGGTCTGGAGCACAAGAACAAAAGGAGAGGCTGTAGTGTACAACTCCAAAAACAGGAAATCAATAATATCTGGTTTTATTTTGGCAGGTTGCTACATGAACAAACCACAGGCAATCTCTGCTGTGTCCTGTTATCCATTTTTCTTCTCTCAGCCGATAGTGCTTCTAAGTAAAAAGCTTAATATCGATTCACAAGACACTAAAACAGCTGCATTATGAGTGTTCTCATTTTTTGCAACCAATGTAAATAATGTGATATCATTACATGTAACAATGCCATATGTTCCACCGCATGCTAATAAGCATGTCCCTTTGCATGTGCTGCAAAAGAATCAATATGAAAGAAATCAGCGGGTAATGAAGAACCAAATCTCCCAGCTGGAGAGAAGGCATCATGCTGTGAAATGAACATTGACTGATTTATTTTTCAGCAATATCTCGTTACAATCAGAGGCACAAAAAGAACAAAAATACATCTGAGTGAAAATCTACTCAAAGTTGGGCTGAGTGTATAGTGGGTGTGTGTGTGTGTGTGTGTGGGGGGGGGGGGGGGGGGGGGGGGGGGGCGTCAATGCTTGATTTGATAAGTTCCACATTTGCTGCTTCGTCCGTTTATTTTGTCACTCCATTTCATCTAGCTAAGTGCTGCTTTGATTACAGATTGTAGTCCACCTCATTTACCAGAACCCCTTCAGGCAGCAGCTGTTGAAAGACTGTTAAGCAGCATCTTGGTTGGTTGTGGTTCTAAACTCAGAGGATGTTTTGTTTATCCGTCTTGGTTGTGTCCGTACAGCTTATTTTTGATTAGCTTTGAATAGACTGACAGAAAAGTTGTGTAGGTGTCATGTTAATTAGCTAAAACACGTTCATCCTATCATTTACATAAATAAGAAGCACAACATAAGTAGACATTCGTATTTAAGCAATATTTTAATTAAGCTTTGATAGTAGAATAGTTAGGGAGCAAATCTGTTGTTTTGACAACTATTGGGAATGCACAGAACTCAGTACTGGAGACTTGGTGCTACTGGGTGGGACAGGTTTATGTTATTAAATGAGGAGGTGGTGCTGGGTCGAGGAGTTGCAAGATTTTGCGGTTAGGTTCATCAGTCAATGGTTTGCATGGAGTTTGCATGGCATACTCCATTATTGTTTTTAAAGTTAGCTATATGATGGCAGATGGAAAAGTCTGGTCATATTCAGAATACAAGCTTCTGAAAGTAATTTAAATATGAAATTATTACATACTTTTTAATAAATGATAAGCGTTTTTAATTGAGTAATTTCATTTGAACGTGATTTACCAGAGACATCCATGTTTTTCAAAGAGCACTACTGTGACCTTCCGGTTCGTGACGTCATGGTGAGGTGTCGGCTGTTGAGCAATCCCAATGCTTTATCTGGTGTTTGTCACAACGCGCTATTATCCATGATGGCGACGACCAGGGGACTATGTGAAGCAGACAGTAATGGATTAATCACGTGTTTTTTCTCTGGCCAGAAGTTTGATTGTAAATCCTTCCTCTTCAAGTTGGTAATCCAATGATGAACCAATGGTGGCATGAGTTTGAAAGGCGAAATAACTTTTTTCACTTTTACCCGATGTATTACAACATCCAACTGCCATGCATGTACGCTTTGTCAGTTTAACTATAGCTCTGGTGAATTTCATGGTCTTGAAATCTTAAATAATTGTTGGTGATTGCAGATGTGTCTAGGAGTTCCCATTGATTTTGCTTTTAACGCGGGGAGAATGGCGCTATGCTTACCGCACCGTGACATCACTGCCGGCAAATGTCAGGATGGAGGTGTTGCTATATTTGGTCAAAAATGGCCGTTCCCGGACTCAGTGATTGCGACGAATATTATTGTTTTGATTTTTTACTGATTAACACTAACTTCATTAAATCAGAGCTAATTTATTAGTTTTAGGTATAAATAATGAGCCATTGGTTATTCCTTGCTGTCCGGACTTTTCCTTTAAGTCCTTAAATATTCAAAAGTTATTATGTTCACATCTTTGTTGGATTTTTTTGGTTATGTTTGGGATTTCTCTTCTAATTATTTCTACCCTTCAAACAAGGGTATCTTTGGGTCTGCAGTTATCAGTCCCCTTGAAACACGGCGACCCCTCAACAGTTTCCATTCAGTCGAAAGAAAAATAGTATACATTTTATTATTGTGCATGAATTACGTTTTACAATGAAGAAATCTGAGTTGCTTGGTGAAACTTGTAAAAGCTGTGATTCAGTTTTGGCCTTTGAAGCTTGAATTTGAATGCAGTACATTTGATCCATTTTAAACTGCAACAATAACGGCTAATAAACTAGATTTTCACAGATGAACCATTAACAATGTAGAAATTGAATAATCAGATTTTCTGCACAATATGAACAGAAATTTGGCCTACATCTTTTTTCTTGAATGGAATAAATTGTCCAGCTTGTTTAAACAGAGTTTGCCTCAGATACATCTGGTTTCTAATGCTTTCTACAGGGTTTTGTGTCATTTGAAATAAAAAAATGCATTGTAGTAATGACATTGCATTTGGGGTTTGTACTATAAAGACATAGAGCAAGCGAAGGAAAAGAATTCAAATGAGTGCAAGAAGAAGAATACGTGCATCTTGTGCTTTCAGTCATCTCTTTTTTTTTCCTAATTTTTAACGCCTTTTTGTCACTTTTCTAAAGTGCCTCATCCTGTCTATGCTTCCTTTTCTTTCCAGCTGTCGGTGCCCTTCATCACTCATTCATTATCCTTTACTATATTATTTCTTTTTGTGGATTTTCTTGCATCCTTTTGCTCATTTTCTACCCTAACCACAAAAAAGAAACTCTTTATGTTTCCCTTTTCCATGTCTTATGAATCTTTGTTCATTCATCCTTAGTTTGGATTTGTTGTTATTTTCATGTAAATTGACCTTTTTTCCCTTTTACCTCATTTATTCACATTCTCCATTTGACCGTCGGTTCTGTTATTCTGCTTTCCTGATTTCACCCTATTCACCCAGTTACATTCAGAGAAGAAAGACATTCGGCAACCTCCAACACCCCACATAAGAACAGCCATATTCACACACGCTTTTTGAAACTGTTCAGCTTGACAGCGCTTTGTTCAAACGTCCCAATGTCACAATCAGTGCAGTCATTGCTTATGTGGTGGCACAATGGTGTGGCAATGAAATTGTTCATAAGAAACACGAAAAAAAAAACAAGAGAGAAATGAAAATGGAACAAGAAGAGGTTGTTTAGGGCAGGCGGTATGGTGCAGCACTCAATCACTGCTTCTTGTTCAGGCAGCCCCTTAAGAGCCTTAAATAGCTCATTTCTAAACGTATTATAGAACATGTAACCCTTTCCTTGCCCGGTAAATGTTTAGATGTCAGAAATAGGGTTTGTAGATGCCAAAAATTCAATGTCTATTCTGGTACTAAGAATAATACCAAACATTTTTTGTGATAGCACATGGTTCTTTCTAGTTGGCAAAACAGTAAAAAAGAAATGGCAAGAGTAGAACATCCTTATGGAAGTAATTAATGGATGTTTGATTCAGTCATGCAGTAATTCCATTTTTTTTCCTTTATTATCTTTATCTTGTCGCAGAATTGGCTTAGTTTTCCTGTCAATTTTATTTTGAATATCTTCTGCGTCAAAGAAGGTTTCAGTATTTCTGTGTGTGTCAGCTTCAGTCTGACTTCTGTGTCATTATTTTCCACATTGCACTTCAATACCTTTACAAGCACATGCAGTAATGGATGAGAATTCTCTGCCCAGTTTTGTTTCTTCTGTATTTATTAGTCAACAAGAGCCATTAACTGATTAACATTTTCCTGCATTAATTTGTCCCACAGTAGAATGGAGCTGACAGGGTGCTCACATCGACAGAACTCTCTAGCACATCGCTATAGGGGCCCCACTAACTTTATCTCATGAATGGTGTAGCATTAGCCTGTAGCATTAGACTTAGGCTTAGACAGACTTTATTGTAATTTTGTACACACAGAATGTATACAAAAATAAATTTTGTTCAGTACAGTTCTCAAGACATTTTCTTTTTTTTATGTCCAGCAGTGAAAAAAGGTAAGCAGCAGTGATAAAATGTAAACATACAACTTTATATTAGTTACAGTTCCAACATTCAGGGTTTTGTTTTTTTTTATAACCCCATTTTATACAACATTCAGCAGTCTAATAGCAGTGGGGAAGAAACTGTTCTGGAATCTGCTGGACCTGCATCGGATGCTTCGAAGTCTCTTTCCAGAGGGCAGCAGGGAGAACAGTCCATGGTGGGGGTGTGATGGGTCATTTATAATGTTAATTATAGCATCAGTTAGAATACATGGGCTGGGCGTCATTCAGTATTTTAGGAGCTTTTTAAATGTCTGTCAGCCTCATATGGAAAGTTCCCCCAAACAATGCTTCTGTCAAGAATTGGTCGGTTTATATTGATTTCTATCCAAACAGTATATCTTCACATTTTCAAATGAAATTATTCTTTATTTAATTTTAATTGTTTGTGTCCTACCAAGCTTCCTAAGGAAATATTGTCATGATTTTATCCAAAGATCTGACCCAAATTCAGAAAACCAAACAGAGAGATCAGGGGAAGGTTTAACAGGTTTATTATGAACTGGTAGAGAAGGGTCCAGTGCTGCTCTGAACACTGGTGAACCGGGACTGAAAAGTGAAGGGGAAGATCCTGCGGTTAGTTGTGGCTCAGAGAGAAAATTGTGTTTACATTTGTAAAAGGTATTACAGGCAACATGACTCATGTTTCCAGTAAAGGTGTCTTCCTTTGAATCCAGTCAGTGTGAGTTGTTCCAGTAATAGGCTTGCTCGTTGGAGGGTGGACAGGGTTTACCCAGGTTGAGTTGTTTCCTTGAGGAACGGAGGAGCTGACTGCCACTTAGATTTCCTACGGTACTTTAATTGTTTCTTGTAGAGAAGAATCCCCTGGTCAGTGTGAAGCTCAAACAATCCTTGGGGAAAAGTTGATCCAAACCACCTGTTTGAATCCTCAGCTCAGTTTGACACTCAGACAATCCTTCCAGGGGGAGAAGGTCCATAAAATCCAGTTTACAGGATGACTTCCTGCTGAGAGGAAAAGACAAAAAACAACAAGGTTAAGACTCAGGTGACAAAAATTCAGTTTGACTCAGCAAAACTCAGCTTCACTCGAGTACCCAAAACTGGCAAACACTCTGGCGTCAAGGTAGTGGCAGTCAGCAGCTTAAGAGTCCTCCGGTAATGAGGCAACCATCCGCAGGTGTGTGAGAAGGCCAACGAGAACCAGGCGCCACCTGGTGGTGGAGGGAAAACAAACAAAAACACAACCCACACAAACTGGAATCCTAACAAATATTGCTCAAGACTAGATCTTGGGAAATAAAAATACTTGAATTTCAGACAGAGATGTCTTCAAAAAATACTCTAGAAATATTTTTGATTACTCTCTTATACATAACTTAATTTATTTGGTCAGAACCCATACTATTAAAAACTTTTAGATGCAAAAGTATGTCTAATGTGAAGTAGTGTGAAAGCAGCTTAACCAGAATATTGCTGGCAGACTACATCATGGGAAGGTAGATGATGCATGTAAACTGTATACATTGATGAATTGGCTTTAAAATGAGAAATTAGGAATAACATGTGTCAGGTGTTTTTTGGTCCCCACCCTTGGTGGTTGATATATAAGGAAACCACTTCTCCTTTGGCCTCTCAGCTGTCTTACCACCCCCTTTTCTTTCCTCGATTACATAGCTTGGCATTGTTCAACAAAAGGCATTGCCTGGAATGAAGTTGATTTCCTCATCTGTGGGCGGCCTGTAAATTCCTCTAGAAATTGGCACACCATGATGTTCTCGGAACAAAGATATTGTTTGAAAATGTGTGCACTCAGTTTGCAAATCTGTCGGCACAGATTGCAAAACATAAGATACTAAAATCCCATCTGCAACACTCTTCAATTAATTACTTGGTACATAGAGCTGTGTTTTAGTTTTGGTGGATTTGAACTTACGTTTGGCTTTTTAGGTCTTTTTCAAGACCGAAGGGATGCCAAAACTTTGAATGCTTAAAGATTATGTGAAAACGAAATAGATATAATTACTAAGAAAAGAAAGAAATGTTTTTGTGACACGCAAGAACCATTGCTTTGAAATCAGTTTGAGCGTTTTTGTTTGTTCCAGGCTTGCCTCATTTCCATTAAAATGTCAGACTTAAGATCGAAATACCTTCTTTTTTTCTGTTTATATATTTCCTTAAAGAGTTTTAGTGTGGTGAAACACAGAAAGCAGATCTGTACAAAGGCCAGGAATTGGTTGGCAGGGGTCTTCTCAGCCTGCAGTGGACCACAGGAAGGATAAAAGCTGATTTCAAGCTGCGTGAAATCAGGATTTCAGAGAGCTAAATGTGTTGCTGCACCTCCCCAATCCGAGGCCTGCTGATTGATTACAGCCTGGATTAGTTTTGTGCCCAATCCATAGTATACTCATTAATACAGTAAACTTTCAAAGGAAACAGTGAGAAGCCTGAGGAGAGAAAGTAAAAAAAGAAAAGAAAACAAAAGCCTGTAACTATTCTCCTTTTCTTCTTGCTGTTAGTTCCTCAGTCCGATTATAGTTTCAGTTTCATTTAGGTGGTCTTTCAGTTACTCTGGCACCCATGAAGACTTTTTGTTAGAATTTGTCCTTCAGCCTGACACCCAAAAACACAACCACGCACACAGGAGCAAAACTGGTGTATTGCCTGTCAGGATGAAAACTGATTCCACTTTCTCAGTCTGGCACTCAGGGCACCTACTCAAGGCCAGCAGACACACAAACGGGCCTGTGGGACATCAACCCAGCACACACTTAAAGTCCCACACACAACTGGACTCAGGGAACCACAAGGAGAAGTGATGCATATCACCAATGAGGTATTCTGAGCACATTTTAAAAAGTGAGAACTTTTACGATGCAATGACAACAAATAGCCTACATTGATGCATGTTTGCTTGAACTGAAGGTGCGTAGAGATGAAGATCCCGTTTCCCAGTTCATGCCTCTGATTTTTACCCATTTGCAGCAATTTCACTCACACCTGCTTTTAATTTGTGCCGATTTAGTTAATATAGAAATGCATCAAACGTGATATGTAGATTGTTTCTGATCCCCAGTTCTGTAAAGCTTCAACCTGCCAATAACATTTAACCAGTTCCAGTTGTGGTAAAAAAACAAACGATTCGCAAAATTGACAAAAGAAGGATTTCAACTATTTTTAGTCTTTAATAAATATGTACTATGTAAGATTTATCTAGAAAAGCAGGGTTTTACCATTTCAAAATAAAGACTAATCCACTATAGGCTTGTTTTATTATTTTTTTTTATTGTGTTTAACATTAACTATTAGTCTTTAGTGTTGTTGGTTGATGCTGGAAAGTTGGTTATAATAGCCTTTTTCCCCCCTGGATTTATTGACCAGAATAAAATAAAAAATGGTGTCTTGTGTAACTTCTGTTTGCATTGTTCAGACAGGCCACCGATTGTTTATTTTAAAACTGCTCTTTACCTTTAGACCAGGACTAGAGGTAACAAGAGCCGTTGGTTTTGCTTTTTACTCTGCTTAAAAGGCTAAAAACAGAAAATGTTTTTAGTCAGACTACAAGTGCAAGGAGCTTACACCTTGAGTTTAATTATACCAAAGGTTTCCTTGAAATAATGAGTGAAGACCAGAGGTTTTCAACCTAAGCTTTTCTACATATGTGCTAAAACATAAACTTTTACACGGGGAAAAAAAACGTTTGGATTAAAAACTGTTAACGCTGGATAAATTTCCGATATTCTCTAATGGAGCCTCCCTCTGTTTTTATGTTTGTTAGCACTCATAAACAACATTTGATATTAACACCCTAACCTCTGTGGCAAACATGCCATTGGCAGTGTGGCCAACTCAGCGACTTTGTCGCTATATATAGCGACTTTTCAGACCCCTGCAGCGACTCTTTTTCAAAACAGCGACTAGCGACAAATCTAGCAACTTTCCTGGTGTCTGCCGTGGGGCGCCTCCCGCCTCCCAACCCCGTTCTCCCGCTTCCGCAGGAGTCCCTCTCAGCGCTGCAGTCAGAGCCACAGCATGTTTACCCTCAGCTTCCAGACTGCACATGAACCGCGCGCATGTGCAGGGATTGACGGCGCAGGTTGATCACGTTGAAGTCAGCTCCCTCAGTTGCTGAACCTGTCATAGAGAGCCTTGACCAATATGACGATGACCCACTCAAGCACAGCCTGTGTGTGTGGAGGGAAATCTTATTAGTTTGAAAAAAAATTAACAATAATTACCATTATTTGCTCACATTGTCATTGATTCTTTGTAGCCTTTTTTTGTTCCATTTAGATTGTTAATTGTTGTTGTTCAAAATGTTACTGTTTTACCATGATTTTTAAGCTCCTTAGTAGACCACAAGGGGAAAAGAAAAAGTAAAAAAAAAAGTTGAAAAAATATATATATTATGCAAATTAGGCAATGACGTCATTCAGCGACTTCTAGCGACTTACAGCACAGCCTATAGCTACTTTCCTCACAGAGGAGTTGGCAACACTGGCCATTGGTCTATTTTTAGTGTCACTTCATCTGCTCGAATTTGGATGAAAATAATAGACCCCTGTTCTGCACAGTGGCATCAACAACAGCAGCAGTCAAAAAGGAAGCCCAAAAGCAGAGAAAAGGCATGGTTTCTCCCTCTGAAGAGCTGCGAAAATCCATGATATTAAACAAAATTAAGAGCTCAGTACCACTTAGCTTAGGTTTGCTTAAAAAGCTAGTTTAACTAGAATTTATTCACTTAATTTAAACTTCAAACTGAAGAGTGAGATTTCGATTAGATTATTTGAATAGCGTAGATTTTACATAGATTTTAAGACATTTTCCCCCAACAAAATTTTTCTTGAAAATTATAGATTTTTATTTATAATAAATCCCAACAACAACTAAAAATATCAAAACTTTCTGCCAAGAAATATGAATATAATTTTAGCCTCTACAAGCGGATATCAGGTAGAGAAGGTAGAGTGTCTCGGAAATTTTAGGCTTTTACTATTCCTATTTTCCCATGGCCTGTCAGCAAAGCTCTGCCGCTCTCTGACTGCTGATGCTGACAAAAAGCACTGCAGGATATTGGTGGACACAATGCTCCTTCTTCCAGGAGGGTGGAGAATGCTAAAAGATTTTCCCTCTTACCTCTAAAGCCCAGCAAAATGAAATTACATGGATAAACTTGTATGGAAACACATTTATTAAAACCTATAGTTTTAAAACAAAAACAAACATAAAAACAATGGAAGAAGGGGGCTGATGATGATTACAGTCACATAACCAAGATTTTTGCAGCTGACAAGGATTTTAAATTATATGCTTTGAAAACGGGTGAAAGTCACTTTACAGTGTGTTCATAAATTTTTATAACTTAGACAAAAGGTGTTCAGGCAGGGTTTTTTTTCACTTAAAGGTTTAGTGGAGGAGGTTATTTTTTTGGATCATCAAAATAAGTGGTCCTGCTATTTGTCAATCATTCTGGTGATGTGTTTTCTTAAGGCCGTCCTACGTGCTCGTGCCTTCTTCTTTTGGAAAGTAAGCTTGTATGAGCGATGCAAACAGCATCTTTTAAACAGAGTGTGCACGAGGAGAAATGGGCTTTTGTACACTCTTGCACGCGTTTAGTGCAAGAGTGTACAAAAGCCCATGTGCATTTGCATTTTTTTTTAAGTGGAGAGGGGGGGTCTTTTTAAAACTTTGTGAAAATCCTCCAATACTTTTAAGGTCCGGCATAAAATCACTTATTATAAATTAGGGCCCTTCAGTCCTTGTGGTCAGGACCGAGTGCCCTGCATATTTTCAGTGTTTCACCAGCTCCATACTTGAATAAATTGGTAATTAATAGACCTCTACAACCAATCAACCTCCTTAAAAGGAATTACAATCACTTAAAGCAGTAGCACAATAAAACACACTAAACAGCTGATTGTAAAAAACAGGATTTAAGAATTTGTTAAAATGGAGTCTTTTATATGGTAAATAATCATCAAAACAGGGACATAACATGTGTTGTCCAGACATAAATGTCTTACCAAGAAAATTAAAATTAAATCAAAAAGATCGGAAGATGTGGAAAGTAACCCAGAGATCACAAATTCATTAGAGATCCTGAGCAAATTAGAACATCTGCCAAATAGCGGTATAACACATTTTTGTTTCACGCTGAAACGCATTTTTTTTTCCCAGTGAGCCAATTATATCCACAACATGTCACCCATCTTCCTCTGTGGATGCTGGAAATGACCAAATCAGTAGATCTGCCCTCATGTCAGAGACCCTAATCTCATTATCACTTATCAGCCTTCACTATAATCACCACTGCAGCAGCAGCTGCGACCTGTCTGACATTGGTCTCATTGAACCCTCAGATTTGCTGTAACAGAAACTCTGGGCTGCAGAGGTAAACCGCTGTTCATATGGCACACAAACACCCAGCTGCCACAGAATGATTTTTGTCAGTTTTCTGCAGTCTTAAAGGGTAGAAGGCTGACTGTAAGTGTTAATCATAGTGTAAAGCTGAAGAGAGACTGATTATTAAACAGAACATGTTTCTAATTAGTGCCCCATCTCTGATGCTGCTGCTATGGTATTACATTAAATATAACTATATTTCAATTCAAAAGTATTATCATACTTCCATTCCATTAAACAGTGGTTTTATGCTATAAAAGCCTATAGTTTTAAAGATGCCGCACACTACATTTATGTGGTTTTGCATGGTTTATATAATAATGTTTTCTGATTAAAGCTGGGCACGATCACAGAATTATTAATTGTCTGGATGGTGCATTATCCCTTTTATAGACAACAGCCATAAGTTTGACTTTAGAGAAGTTTTTAGAATACTGGTTTGCCCTTTTTCTCTAGCTGATGGATTTTTCTTTAGAACATTTTGGTTGCTGGCCAGTTTGTTCTCTGTTTTGATATGACTTGCTTGTAATTTAGCCTGTGAACTCTACCAGCCAATAAATGCCCTTTCTATAAGTTAGAATTCAAAACTTTGAAAAACTCTTTTTGAAAGACTCTGGTTAATTGGAACAAGACATGTAGCTTGGATAAAAGAGCAGGGAATCAACTGTGCTCTAAATTTTTAAGGATCGTTATTGAGTAAAATTAAACATTAAGGCTTATTGTCAAGTGGTATGCTTAAAGTTAATCAGAAATCGTAGCTACTCACACTGATTGGTAAATAGAATAGAATAGAATAGAACAGAATTGAATAGAATAGAATAGAAATTCCCTTTATTGTCCCATAATGGGGAAATTCTGTTGTCTATAGCAGCAAAAAGATTGTATAAAAATTGTCACATATATGTTGACCTTAGAAAAGTGTATAAGAATAACAGAATGGTGAAGAGTAAAAAAAAAAAAACAATAATAAAAAAAAAAAAAATATTTACCAAATAATTACCAAGATTGATCAAGCTTTTATTTAATTAGTTTGCGTCTTTCTTAAATAGCATATTCTAATTATTTGACCTTAAAACTTCTTTAAACAAACTGTGAAAAAGACTAAATGTCTGACTGAGGATGCACCGCTTTGTCCGGGATACCTGTACTTTAAGCAGGTAAAACAATGGATTGGTTCACGCGGAAAAATTACTTTTTGAAAGGAGCTTCCCTGCAGTCGGAGGCCTATTTTCCTGGTATGCAGACCACAGCAGAACAAGGAAAGCTATGTTCCTGCTGCTCTAATGAAGCTTCAGAAGTCATCCTAATACTAACATTTTTTTTGTCTTTATCATAATCACGGTGCTTTTTCTGTTTTATATCTATAGCTTGGTGAACAGTCACACGTCAGAACAAATTTACTAACAATATATAATTTAAAGAACCTGAAACTGAGAGGGGACACAGCCTAAAATGTATCCTTACATAAAAAACTGTAGGTTGTAAAACTTGGCCACCCAAATTGATACTGTATGTGGGTAATGAATGACAAAACCACAGACAATACGCAAACTGGTATTCATAGTTTGATTTAGTCAGGACACTGATACTGTACCTTTTTAAAATTGGGATACGCCTCGTAAATGGTGGTATTGAAGGATAAAAATGAATACAATAAATAAATGACCTTTTTATCACTTAAATTTCATAAATAATTTAAATACAAATAATTTAAATACAAGAATCTGTGTAGTTAGGATAAAAAAAAGTAGTTTTGAATTTATTTAAATATAATATATAAAATATACTTTCAGTCTCCCAATCAGACGTTTACTACTGATGGAACAAGTTCTTTTCTTACTCATTTTTGCTGCTTTATATAAGCTTTAAAAAATGCTATACAATAGCATACAAAAGTATTTTTTTTCTTTTTTTCTTTTTTTAAATCACATCCATTCCTTTTTTTCAGCTCTTTTATCTGTGACAGGTTTTACTCCTTAGGTGGCTACAAAAGCCTCATTGAGGTTTCATTTGTTCTTTAATTGAAATTTTTCATGCAAAGAGGATGGAAAAGCATTGGTCATGACAGTTGAATATAAATTGACCCAATATTTTTTAGTATGGCATTAAAAACCAAGTTTAGATAATGGTCAAATTATTCTTCTTTTTTTTTCTGTATAAATTCTTTTCAATCACTGACAGCAGGCTGCCGTGGTTTTCGCCTAATGGCTGCCCGTGGTTAGTCTGTGTAAGAGTGAATTTCATTATACTGATTTGGCTTCATCTTCAGAGATGAAGAGCAGAGACTCATGTACAGCCAGGGGCAAGGAAGGTTTACCATTAAGCCTTTCATGCGACATTTAAAGACTGCATCTTTGAAGAGTGTTTTGTCCAGCTCTTGAATGAAGTTTGATGTTTTGCAAAGTATCGGACACAACTGTTTTGTTGATTGTAAAGGCTGTCTGTTTTACCAGTATGTATGAAAATCAGTCAGCATTATATGCAAAAACTAATGTTCCAAAGATTTAATAAAAAGTTAAGTAATGCGCAGGAACCCATGGATAAACATTTGAATGTCTGGAGTGTGTGCTTCAGATCATTACTTTACTGTTCTTATTTAGTTTTTATTGAAAAATAGCTTTGAAATAGCCTTTTATTTTACCTTTTATGACTAAAATATATTTTGATGAGCAGACTTACACCACAGAAGTTAGGCCCAGATGCCTCTATAGCCCGTAGGCTATATTTTCCTGTATTTACTTTGTGTCAGAAGTTCCAGCACTGTTCTGCACCCCTGTTAAATGGGTCAGACTTAGCAAACAATCGAGGTTTTATATTAAGATGGATTTTGTGGATACTCTAAAGCAACTGGCATTCAGCTCAACTCTGACAGCAATGGCAACTCTGGGTAAGATGAAAAAAAAAAAAAAAGATTTAAGCCTGAGCAGAATAGTGCTGGAGTTCTCTGTTTTGGCCACAGTTAGTAGTATTGTTAGAATACTCTGTAAGGCCTCTTTAAGACTAGTGTGTAAAAATAAGAAACCCACTTTAGGTTAACATGTCCATCTCGCTCTAGCTCTAAAGATTTTCTGAATTCATAGTTGAATAAATAAATTGAATAACAATTTGAATCATCATCAGCATGATAATATAATATCAGCACTACTTGAGCTATGTGAATTTTTTGCAAACTGATAGAGCAAGTCTTTTCTGAGGTTTTTAATTTAGAATCACAATTAGATCCTGACACACAAAGAAAAGATATGTTAAACTGTTTTTTTTCAGTCAGCCCTCTTTGCTTGGCAGTGTATCTTTTTCAGCACCCTGGATAGCTCCATTTTCAGCACACCTTCTTGAGCAGTACTTTCTATAGGAGGAACTTCACCCAAACTAATACACTGATCCCAATGGGAAACTGAGCTTATCAAGGTTTCTTTAAGCGTGTTTGACATATCATTCATTTTTAAATATGCTTTATAATTACTTTTCTTCCCTTTGTGTTTATATTATTTAATAATGATATTGTTGCTTTGTGCGCAGCATACATAAAGCTCCAGGAAAAAGTTATTCTTCTTGCTGTAATAATGGACCGGTGCCTGCTAGGTTTGTTGTGGATCTGGAAGGGGTTCTCCCCTGCTTGATGATGAGCGCTCTTGCCGAAGGAGGTTGCTATTAGCCCTGGGCCACCAGGGAACTGGGTCAGACTTGGCCTGCACAGCTGTAATTGTTGATTTTGGTGGGCTCAGTGCCCTACATCTCAGCCTCTGATTCTTTGACCGGGGGCTGATGCACCTGTGCTTCACTGGCGACCTGACTGTCTGCAGGGCGTAAGGCTGGCCTGTGGTGGTGCCAAGTGTCTGCCTGCGGCTTCTGAGGACTCCGGGAGCCAGGTCAACCTTTTTTGCTGTTGGGTGCAGCAAAAGTGTACGGGCTTTATACCTTTCTGGTCACTCCTAGACACCTTGCACCTGCAGTTGACAAACTCACTTAAACACATGTACAAGTAGTACTAAACACGCAAACACAATCATGTAGACACCTGCACAAAAGCATCTAAAGAACCCAGGTGGTTGAAGATCAATCCATACAAATAACCCAATTAGATTTTGATGGTAACAGGTATTTTGTTGCTGACAGTGATTTTTCTCGATTCCCTTCACCATATGAAAAATAGAATATTAATTTTAAGACGTGCTTTTAGTGTCATTGCACATTTGTAGGCTGGTTCTCTTTAACTGGTAATTTGAAAAACACAAACAACAAAAAGAAAACAGCAAAAGGCTGACTCCAGCACTAGACTTCGGTTAAGCACTGATACTGCTTTGGGGGAAACTATAAACTCAGTGCTGCAATGCTTAATGCAAACACAGACTTAATGGTGGAATACATTAAACTGCTGGTCTCAGTCACGTATTACTGCTCTGATGGGCCACAGTTTAAACAGAATTGTAACCCTCAGGGGACGTTTTGTGTGTGGTGGTGCTGTTCTTACCCTGCCTGGATCTGTTTCTTCTTTAATAAAAAATGCTTTGGCATTATAAATTGAATTTGAATGCATTTGATTATAACACGCATCAAACTAAATTGCAAAGTCACATATAATACATTGGAATGGATCTGTGCGAGGCTAAATGTCACATTAAAAGTAACTTTTGAAAAAAACATCCTCTAAACAAGCACTAAGTGCATTTCTCAATAAACCCCCTTTGTTATTGGTCTAATGTAGTCTTTTGTTATTACCTGCTGTGTTAATGTATAAATTATAAATAATTATAATGAAAATACCTAAAATGATTGAAAACATCTGTGTATGTGCATTCTTTTCTATATGATCTCTGACTCTTCAGCTGCTGAATTGAAATTGTAATTACAAATGGCCTTACTTATGTGATTATCCCGTATCTCTAT
Source organism: Cyprinodon diabolis (assembly GCA_030533445.1). Lineage (NCBI taxonomy): Eukaryota > Metazoa > Chordata > Actinopteri > Cyprinodontiformes > Cyprinodontidae > Cyprinodon > Cyprinodon diabolis. The sequence goes on along the minus strand of CM060074.1, from coordinate 33,186,029 downwards.
ATAATAAGATGATACATTAGACCATTAGACCTGTTAAGTATCTATCTGTGAAATGGTGCTTTTTAAAGGAGCAGGATGAAATTTAAATTCTACCTGCAAAAATTATGCAAATAATAATGCTACGTTCAGGTTATTTGTGGAGAAGTTTTTGATTATGTACATAATGCTATTGGTTATTTTTAACATTTGAATTTTGAGCACTTTATGTCCTTGTTTTCCCTGAGAATTGTTCTGCTTTTGTTTCTCTTTGGTGCTACCTGTTCAATGCCAGCTGTAATGATGTTTTCCCAGAGAATGTGCGCCATCTCTTCCTCAATTTAAATGTTGATTATTAATAAGCCATTAAAAGTAATATACAGCTAAGTTTAGACAGCTTTTGGATGTGCCATGAGTCTCTGTTCGACAGCTGTTAGACGTCTCTAGTCATAGATTTGTTAACTTAATCAATCAACCCAGAGGTCAAACATACCTGTTTTATGTTCCTGACTGTGGTAAACAAGCTGGCAATAGTGTGGAAAGCGGTAACTTTAAATAATAATATGCTATCACTATTAATGTGTGGGTCAAGTGGATTGTCTCTGTCCAAATGATGACCTGTCTGCTGTTTACAAGCCTGTCTGCATTGAAAATATACACTTGCCCAGTGTGTGAAATACTGTTGCTGCAACTGGTCTGAATATAATAGTTTGGGATGTCAAACCAATCTTTAATACAGCAAAATAAATATGGAATTTTCTTCTTATGGAGACATCTGAGTGATGGACCAAGCATATTGAGCATGAGGACACAATAGTAGTCACCAAACAATGTGTTTAGTATAGAATAAGAGCGCCCAAAAGAAAACGTGAAGCCTATCTTAACTTCGAAGGTAGATTTAATGTGGCGTTAAATGCTGACTCATAACAACAAACTGAAACACTTGGAAGGGAGAGGGGGAACATCTCAGCGACTTGCTTAAAAAATTTAAACCCCCCAAAAATTTAATACAGAGTTTATAATGCACTTAAATGACTAATACATTGATATAATGACTGATATGTGACCAAATAAGTTAATCAGAAAGCAAAGTAACTCATGCAAATACTAGAATAAGTCACTCAATGGTCCTCCTCATTCTGGAGCTCTGCATGGTATGACACAATCTTTGCTCTCTGAATCAGAGCGTGTCACCCAGAGTCCATTTTATCTTCATCTATGGTTTCAGTGTTCTGGCCAAGGAACATCTATCCATATCTCTGACAAAACAACAATAACAAAAAAAAAACAACAAATAATTAATGCAGTTAATTCTTAGGCATTAACTATGACAAAGTTTGCTAAATGTTCAGGCTGCAGTTAGAACTGATGGATTCCATTACTGCCAAGCAAATAAAAAATTCACAAATAAAAAATATATGTATATTAGAACAAACTCCAAGTGAAAAGGCATTGGTTTGTCCATTTACTGACTGCATGGCTTAAAGCTGCAGTCTGTAACATTGAGAAGAGAGCAGACTTTGACTGAAAATTTGAAGAAAAACAGGTTTCACGCCACTCCCCCACCCTCTCTGTTTCACTCATGCCCCACCCCTCTCACAGCATCTGCGCGGCTACCGCATGTGACCAGAAGCGTCCCAGTTTGAACTGGTAAGAGCGATAACACTCACCTCCAAGCAGCTAGATATAAGATGCTGGTTATACCGAAGTTTGCCGTGTAAGCAGTTGTCAGCAGGGGCAGTAAGGGCAGTTTCTCTTTCGCTGGTGGCTGTCGGGGGGGGGGGAATTATTCTTTCCAGATTGAAATACTGGCAGTATGCGGGACCAATTGCAGCAGTTTTTTTCACAGGTTACATATCACATGTACTGCTGTCTGGGCAGTGACAAAAAACTGATTTTTAAATACTTACAGACTTCAGCATTAAGGTGGAGGTCTTGAACAGGGGGTCTACGACTCCTAGGGTGTCCAAAGAGGTACTGCATGGGGTCGCGAAAGTTTTGGTAGATTAGACGCTTTTTTTTTTTATATTCCACCCTTCAATTTTTTTCTACTTATTGAAATGTCTTTAAATACACATTATAGACAATACACATTAGATAAATGGAGGCAGAAGATGTCTTTCAGTCATCAAAGCACACATTCAGTGACACACAGGAGCTCTTTCAAGCTGGGCACCGTTTAATTCACAACACCTCTCCCATCAACCAGGAATCAGAATCAGAAATACTTTAATAATCCCAGTACTCCATATGTAATAGTGACTATAGGACCAGTTTGATATAACACAATTTCATACAATATATATAATTAGGGGGTCCCCGCTCCATGTCACCATCAGTCTGGGGGTCTTTGACCTGGAAAAGACCCCTGGCTTAAGGTGTGCCCATCACAATTTGAATGCTTAAGAAATCCATTAAAAAAAAAGTCTTGTCATGGTCAAAGATTTACTTTACTGTTTTATACTAAAGTATCAAGTGAAATTTGTGGCTTCTTTTATTATTTGAGGTATTTCACCAACATTCTCAAGAACACTTAAAAGTCACCAGAGTCTACTTGCATATGAAATGATAAAACAGTATTGAGTTCTTGCAGATGCTGCAGGCAGAAATGTGGCCAGTAAAGGGTTTTAAATTAAACTTGTTCTACTAAATGTCTTTACTCCCTTAGGAAGCAGTGTTCCATTGATTAATCCTCTAGTAAATGTGTAATCGATCAAAATCTCTGCAATGGCCGGACTACAGCAGCCAAACTAGATCAGATTTATGTTCAAATCTTGATATTGGACTTTTCTATAAATCACTGCAGAGACCACTGCTCTTGTTTGAACCCAATGAAGCACATTAGTTCTGCTGTTGAAATGACAGATTGTCGCTGCCAGATAGACGCTCATGTTCAGACTACAGAAAACATGCAGGGAGGAGGAGAACAGGGTATTTCAATTAACCAAATGGGTCGTGGTGGATTGACGGGGATCAACAAGATATCCTGAGCTTCACTGTTACATTCATGTTCTTTTCAGATGAAGAAATTCAAGGTTGTTCAAAAGCTTAGGGACACACAAAAAGGGAGAGAACCAAGATTTTAGATGTTTTTTAGATGTTTTTTTTTACAACATGATACACTTAAAATTAGGGAAAACAGGACCTGGAATAATAAAAATACCTGAGATTGTTTTTTTGTATTAGTTCAAGAGAGAAAATGCTGGTTCCCTTTTTTTTAATAGGCTGTTATTTCTGTGTACTACAGTGTATCGTAATATTTTTAAGCACCAAAGAAAAGAAAGAAATTAAAACGTAATCTTAAGTACTATCAGACCCATCTTAGTATGTGGCATTTTATTATTCCTGCAGCCAGAAGAAAGTTAATTAGTTCTTTAAGGAGCTTTCTTCTGTTAACATCGGCATTTGTTTTAAGATAAGCAGCCTGGGGCTGATACTTAATGTGAGGACTAAAGCTCTGGAAAAAAATACTGGAATAAATTGCAAGGTAAATGCTCCCTAATTTACACTTTATTTATATCCATTCGATGCAATTATATGTTTGTTGTAGCTTTGTGTAGTTTTTACCTTTTACCACTGACTCATACATTCGGCTAAACTTTAGGTTCAACTTGTTTTTTACTTGGATTTCTTTAGTTGTTGTCATACTTCAATAACTTTTAGCTATGTACACATCTGCTGACTGGGAGTCTTTAGGCATAACGTGACACCTACTGAAAGCCTCAAATGAACTTTTTTTTTGGTTCTTCAAAGCTATTTTCATCCATTGATTGTTGGAAGAGATTATTGCTAAATACCTTACCATATTTTAAATCACCCAAACTCTACCCTAAATAAGCAGTGACTTTTGTTTGATATGTTACTAATATTATCAAGGTTACGTACACTAAGTATATGTTTTCGTATGTGTCGCCTCTTTTAAAATTGAGAAAAACATGTCAAGGCTGATACTTAGCTATTTTTATTTCCATCCGTCCATCCATCTCCTCCCGCTTAGTTCTTGTCAGAGTCTCGGTGCGGCCAGTCTCCAGCAGTCTTTGGGAAAGAGGCAGGGTACACCCTGAACAGGTCACCAGCCTGTTGCAGGGCAAACAAACAAAGACACACAACCATGCATACACACACTCACACGTAAGGACAATTTTAGAGAAGCAATTTAACCCAACAGTCATGTTTTTGGATTGTGGGAGGAAGCCGGAGTACCCGGAGAGAACCCATGCATTCACAGGGAGAACATGCAAGCTCCATGTAGAAAGACCCTGGCCCTGAAACGGAACCCAGAACCTTCCTGCTGTAAAGCAACAGTGCTACCTTCTTCTCCACCGTGGAGCCTTGCTATTTTTATTAAACATGTTAAAAAAGAAATGCTACTAAAGTGCTTAAATAAAGCAAATAAAATAAAAAAAAGATGACTGGCAAAAACCTTCAAGGACCATTGTTAGGATGATCTATTTTAGCTTAAAGCTAATCTTTGAATGTAAATCCAAAAGAGACCAATTGGTCTGCAGTTTTTAGTAAATCCCTTGCATATTTCTAAAGTCAGCTGTAAATTAAGGAGGTTTTCTTTTAAGTACAAGTTTTTCCTATATTAACTCGAGTGATTACGCACTAAAGTGGGCAGTTTTTGTATTTATTCACTTGTGGCTTTTTCTTCCAGCTTAGACAAATGGAACACTTTTATAGCTGCACTATAATGTCTGTTCACCAACTGGAGAGACCTGCTAGTTTCTTCTGGATGTCTTTATTGAATTGAGACATGATACACTGGTACCTGGAACAATCTAGAAATGCTACAGCTATGCTTTTGCTTTTCACCAGCTTCTATAACTTCTTCAATTTTGTCCAAATCCTGCAAGTTCAATAAATCACAAGTTATTTGTCTTTCAATCGGTTGACATATGAACAGGACCAAACTGATGAAAAGAAAGGCATTTCTATATATTTAGCAATGGTAGACATAACATTACAGTATGATTAAAACTCTAAAAGGTTCATATATCACTTCAGGCTTCAGTCCACACAATGTAATGCTTTGGCTGACAAGAAATCTTTCCAGGTGTCAATCTAATCCAGTCGTACACATCCAGGTGTAAATTACTTTTGAGAAATGGGACGAAGCTTTAGACAGAATGTCATGGGCAGAGACTAAATAAAACCAGCTTTTCTCCAAGGTGTGCTCTGAGCTCTACAAGCATGACTGACTGAGTGACTAGTCGTTCGTTAGTGAACACACTTTTTCTCGGGCTTGTCTCGTTGAATGAGAATTGACATCATGGCTGATTTAGCTCAGAACGGCAAATTAATGATTTAAGGAACAGCACATACACATACAGGGAGCTACACAATGATTGAGGGAGCTATTTCTTATTCTTAAAAACTGTTACTCATCCCATATTGAACTATACTATCCTACCTATTGTACTTTCCTCCGTACTTTTAGAAAAAATATGCTTGAAATCTTACAGGTTTTTCTCAGTTTCTTTAATTTACACTTGGTTCCTTTTATCCACGTTTATTTTATTTTATTTTGAACATACTTTATCCGAGTTAGCATAAAGAACCAGTAACATCGTTTAAAGGATTTGTACGCATAAGCAGTTTTTGACAAGTCACTGAAAACTGTAAAGCTTGTCTTTGCTAATAAAGTTAATACCAACATTGTTTACTAATTATTGGTAACTTAAGTTGTAAGGAGTTACTCATGCTTGGTAGAATGCCACTTTTCCATCATACCTCTCTCTTCAATGTTTTTATAGTATCATCTAAAAATAGAATTTGAGTTGCATAACATTAAGGGGCAAAATAGGGCTGGAAAAACTGCAGCATTGCTACATTGTGATTAAACCCGGAGCAATTTTTCACATGTTTAATGTAAAGATGATGTAACAGTAGCAGAAGCTGCAGCATCAGATATGTTCTCTTTTACTATGAATGTATTTATTTAATGATGAGCATTGATTCCTAAATTGATCCTGTGAAAATGGCATGATAAGTTTGGGGAACAGATCTGGATGTCTCAAGTTGATACAGATCTTCATTGTTGAAGCTATTATGCAATAATGTTAGTAAGTTAACTAATTACTATGTTGGATTGCTTTTGACTTATGAGCAATTCAATACTTCATGGACCAGATGGAATTAGCTCACAGGCCATATCACAGATTTGCAGTTCTTAAATGTGTCGTCTTAGCTGATTTTTTTCTTAAGCAGATGGAACATATGTTTTTTCCTCCTTTATTTCTTTATGACTCAATTTTGCTTTATCTTATTTTCATTATTTTGTGGCTGATGAGCGTCTGTTTAACCATTGAAGGTGTTAAAGTCTATGCCGTGTTGAGTTGTATAGTTTATGAACAAAAATTCACAGTGCTGTATTTTGCAAATGTCCTTAGTTTTCTCTTCTTTTTCTTTTGACTCATAGTTTTATTTGGAGAAGCAGATGGTGATTATAGGGCAAACAGCAGGAAAATGTTGAATTGCTTACCATAAAATGGGAAATCTCATGTCCTTTTGGGCCTAATGCCTCTTTTTAACAGATGCATTCTCCTAAATGTCTTCTTTTATGAGATTGTGAGTCATTCACAAAATAGCCATCATTAAGAAATTGCCTGCTTTTAAAGAATCTTTTCATTTTAAAAGTACAAGCTGTATCAGAAGTACAGCAACCATTGAGTGTTTGAGAAACCGGTTGGGTTACTTTACATGCTACTATTTTGTTGCCAAATTAAAATAAATAATTCATGTAAGATATTTTTTTTAAATTAATAATTATGTAGTAATATTACTTGGGGGTTATATTGACTGGATCATAGTTTTCGGGGTGTCAAACAATTAAACCCTGCATAGCATTTTATCTTGTATTTTATTGATTTCAATAATTTCACAACACAATCGGGCTGTTTTGTGTTTATTGATGGTCTCATTAAAAAGGAAGAGAATCTTCTTGTGGTAACTGGATGATCGTTCTCTAAAGGATTCAGTCTGAAGCTGTGATTACTTAAATTGTCTCCTGTACAAAGCCGATAAATACAGCTGGAGGAGAAAAAGGAAAGCAGACTGTATGTCAAAAGGCAGAGGGAAAGACGGTTATTACCACCAGCAGTTTGTTCAAACGTTACGAAGCCACGAAGCTCCAGTACAAGATTTTCATCAATCATCACATCACAGAAGTTCTTTTATCAAAGCTACACAGCTTGAAAGAAGATATCAGCTGTGTGCTGGGGGATTTCTCAAAGCAATATCATCTTAACTGAGTAACAGAGCGAATTTCTCCCATTTTAACGATATCCTTGGTCATTTTCGTGGTTTTGGAGAGGAATTGCTCCATCACCCCCCATTACTAACTTAATATGTGTTTTCTGGTGCTTTTACCACCCCCCCTTACCCGTTCAACTTGTACTGAATAAATCATGTGGATGATGTCAATGATAGCTCAGACGGTCGGTAGTTTGAAATGAAAAAAGAGAACATTTCAGATTGAAATGGAAAAGGAGGCATGTAGGAGGGTGAAAAGACAAGTCATTAGACCGGCTCCTCATTTTTCTTTTTGTTGCATTTCCTTAGAGGGTGATAAGGAGTAAAAAGTTTTTTTTTTTGCCATGTCTGCGTTCACCTTTCTTTCTTTTCATTTGTCATTTCACACGATAGAACAAATCAAGAGATTGAGGAGATGACACAAAGAAGTTGATGGAAGAGGGGAGGAGAAGATAACGTGTCACCTTCATGCTCTCCTTTGTCAATTTGGTTGATGATAGAAAAGGAAAGGAGGTGAAAAGAAGACTGAAAGAAACAGTGATTGTTCCAAACTTAATATTATGCAGATAGATTAACATAAATAACTAGAAGGGGACACAGAGGAAGAAAAGTGTGGCAGTATTTGTTAATATATTAATATTCCAGGTTAGAAAAGGATTAATGAATAAAATGGTAAAATGATTATAAAAAGTCTTAAACCAAGAGTACCTTGGCAATTCCACTCATTTCTTTCTGAGGTGTTAGTTATGTGACGTGATAATCTGACCTTTCCTCGGGGTTTAAAGGAGTGTTAATTACTTGGAGACAGAAAGCAGAACAAATTAAAATAGCTTTTTAAAATACAACTTCAGTTCAGAGGGCTTCCACAGAAATGGAAATAATTGAGGTCTTAACATTCCATTTTAAAGCACTTCCCCTTAAATGAGCAAAATAAAAAAGGAAGCAGAAGGCAACTGAAGTTATCTAAATAGACTCCAACACTTCTGCCGGAATGTGAGATGAATACCTGAAAGCTTTGAGAAAAAAAAAACACAAATGTTTAAATGATTGATCTGGTTCTCTAATCTTCTCTGAAGCAGCCATTTAAAACCGTAAAGCCTTGTTTTTGTCATGATAGGTGGTTTTCTTTGTGTGGTAGCACTTGGATGTCATTGCTGTGCTAATGTGTGTAAATAACTGCGCAATTTGCACTGAGGTCCTGTAAGTTAATGTGGGGCAAAATGCTAATTTTTCTTATTTCTAGCTAGAGATGAAACACATCTTAAGGAGAAAAAACACAAGATAAGCCCTCCAGGTTTATTTTGAGAGCCTAACCATTGTTTCGTTTTCTTTCTTCTTACAGCGGATGTTCGCGATGACCCACTGACACCACTCTCTTCCACCCTCCTTCATTTAAAGGTCTCCTGTAAAAATGGCCCTGACCGGCTGGCTGTGGCTATGGCGGATGCCGTTGTTGCTGACATTGCTTCATTCGTGCTTTCTGTCTGCGTCTGCCTCGACCACATCCTTCCCCAAAGACCTGGAACCGCTCCATGTTGTCAGCTCGGAGCGTGAGTGAATCCCTTTGAGTCCACACTGGTCTTGTTAACAGTTTGGCATATTCTGCTAAATGTGTCTGTATCAGTTTATTATTTAATCTGATTGAAATTGTCACAGTTTCTAAAAACCATTAATTTAAAATAGAATAAAAAATGGGAATCACTGGTTACAGTAAGAAATTTAATTCACTGTGTAAAAGGCGTTTTGTTTGTTCACAATCTAATATTAAATCAGACTATACCTTTACTGTTTTAGGTCAGCTAGAGTTAACAACATTATTTTTCAACTCCCAGAAAAATTGGGAAGATTTTTTTTTTTATTACCTCTCTTGAATTTAAAAGTTACTGAATCTCAGATTAGAATGCCCCTATATAATTTGGAAAATATCAGATGATACACTTCCCTGGTGTGTAATAACTTAACCCTCACTCACACTGACTATAATCCATGTTTTCTCCATTATTAAGTCATTCATCAAAATATTTCTGTCGATCAATTCATACTGGATACAGGTTGGTTCAGTTAACGGAGTCAGACACCCTCTGTTTCATTTTGAAATGTACCAGATTCACTTTACTTTTCCCATCATTCACTTCCTGCCAGTTTATCTTTTTTTAACATTTTCACACATTTTTATCCATCATCTGTCAAAAGTAGACTCGATCCACATTTCTTTTGGACAAGGAAGAGGGGACGCTCCATTATGTCACAGCTCAACAGAGAAAGTCTGAATGCCTACCTTATGTGACATCATTAAATATATATAGAAATTAGCCACAGTATTAGAAAGAAATTCACCTAACTCCACACGTCCAGTTCATGGGTGGATTCAGGGAATTCAGTGTCTGAAATGGCAATAATTTAATTACTCAAATATATTAGAGTAGAAACAGCTTAAAAACATGCAGTCATCACATTTTTGTTAAAAATTAGTAGAATCTGTTTTTTTTTAAAGAAGAATAGTGAAAAGTTACTTTTTTATTACACAATCAGTTCCAAATAGTTTGTGTGAAGAGGTGTGTTTGAGCAAAACAGCTTAAAAGCCAAAGTTACCCCACCTGTCTGAAGGAATTTATTTAAAATTTGAGGTATCTGTTGTTTACTGAAATAATACCTAAAACATTTGACATCGACTCAATTCAATTTCAGTTCAGTTTATTTATATACTGTAGCGCCAGTTCATAACACATGACAACTCAAGGAATTTTACAGAGACAATTCAACAAGATCATACAGTCAGATTGATTCAAAGTTTTCTATCTTAGGAAAACCAGCTGATTGCATCGACTCATTGACCTGAACGCAATCACTTAAACCAAGCATGCTTTAGCGACAGTGGAGAGGAAAAACTCCCTTTAAAATGAAAGAAAACTACAGAGCGGATACAATGAAGCAGAATGATTAAAAGAAAGGGGTTCCTATGTCCTCCAACAGTCTAAGCCTATAGCAGCATAACTACAGAGATATCACTGGATAACCTGAGCCACTGTAACTATAAGCTTTATCAAAAAGGTAAAAACTTTAAGCCTACCCTTTAAAGTACACGGGGTGTTTTCAGTCACGTACTTTCAAATGATTGATGTCGAATTTAACCAAAATAAAAAGATAGCCTCATCTATAATCCCTGCTGATTTTAAATGTTAGATTTTAAACCATTTAAATATTTAAACCATTAAAATTTTAAGTGAATGTGAGAAAAAAAAAACACTTTTGTCTTTTCGGTCTAGTTTAATGTAAAGATCTAGTTTGATTTTGATATGGTTTTAAACCGATGTATAATTTCTAGAACTGCCTTTTTTTTTTTAGAAAAGAAATAAGCTCACTTTCCAGAATCATTTGACATTTCTCATTATCCGTGGTTTTTGCAGAGTCGTACCAGTATCCCGGTTTTCAGGGTCTACTACAGGACAACGACACATTGCGCTTGGGCCTGGACTTTCAGAGGATGTTGCGCATTAATCATATTCTTTATATCGCAGCAAGGTAAGTGGGTTTAAAAGAAGGTCCATAGAATACAAATATATTTAAGTGCTTGTATCCCTAAAGGTGTGCATTTTAAAGGTGTGGTTTAGATAGTTCACAACAATTACAGGCTTAATTATCAATTCATGATTTTTATTTGGGTAATTTGATCAGATGCTTATTCTGCTGATAGTCACATACTCTAATTCAGGGATTGATTAATTTAAAGATAGCAGTGCTTTGTGTTTATATTTTATTTGTATTTAATATTTCAATATGTCATGACTAAAATATAAAAATTATATTTATTTATTTATTTTAATCTTGACTACTTATTTTCTTTAGTAAAATTGACCATTTTAATAGGAAATTTGGTTTGGGAAATTCAGCCTGGTTTGACTAAACTTCCCCTAAATATCATTTCGGCATTTAAATATCGGATCAGATTTTATACACTTTGTGCAACTCCAGTTAATACTAAGTGAACACTTGACTTGTGATGAGTGCAGTTGGTGTTTAATATGTGTGATTGGAAGTACACTCTGTCTTTAACAGTTTTACTTATCTGAAAGTATGAATGTTAAATTCAATTTGAAAATGTAACCACAAACCTCATCTAAACTCCACTCTAGCTACATACATGTAGTTAATGAAATTAAAGGTGAGATAGTTTTGTAAAGGTTTGGACAAATTTGTAACATAATTCTAATCTTTAGACTCTGGTTTTGACTGACATTTATAACCAGGCAGTTTGTCAAAAAGGTTTACACTTGGCAAAGCAAGGTAAACACAAAATCAACACCGATGCATGATTGAGCTAAACATACAGTTGCAATTATTATTAACAGCCGAACAAAGAGAATGACAAACAAAATTGAATTTGACACAAAGGCAACCTTCCAGATATGGATGCATTTAGATGATGTGCCTGAACAGCACTTTCATCAGAATTCAATAAATCTTCTGAAATGTGGTTGTGTGTGCGGCGAGGCCTGACTCTGCTTTGAACTCCTCAGGGATCATGTCTTTGCTGTGAACCTAACGACAGCATCAGAGGAGTTTGTTCCACAGCTGGTGAGTAAATTCAGACGATGAATAGTTTATTTTTGGATCTGATGCTTCCAGAGACCGCAAACATGCCTGCGCTGAGTATCAGAATTACTTTGGTGCATCAGAATTACCTCTGTCTCCCCTGGAAATGCTGCTTGTCTCTTTTGCTCTAAAGTAGTTAAGCAGCTGATTACAGAACCCTTTGTCTAAAAAAAAACGCCTTAATTTGGTTTAAAAATAAAATTAGAATTAATCTTTTTTTTTTTTCCCTGTTCTTGAATCAGTTCATAATCCCTCTCTGTGATTGTACCACATGGATGTTATCAAATAAGATCATCTCATTGAGGAGAAACAATTTAGATTTAGCAACAAACTAAAATAATTGGTGCCAATGTGTACATTTTTGAAAATATACTTTTTATTGGTCATTACTATAAATAAATGTTCTTTATCTGAATTTGGAGTTAAGGTTTTCTCACACAGTGACAAACATTTGTGAAAAAAAGATCTTAAGAAAAAACTAATTAAAGTTTTTTTAAGGCAGCTTAAAGGAGAACTATTTAAAGCAACATATGTCTACCACTATCAGTACTTATTGGTATAACTACCAATAAGTTCTATATTATACAATATTTTATTTTCAAATATCTTCAAGCTTCTGCCTTTTTAAATATTTTTAATGTATACAGCATTTAGACAAAGATTATAGGTGGCTACTTCAAGAGCATGACATCAATTGACATCGTTTGAGCAGTAATAATGATTTTCTCAACGAATTAATATTTTTGTCCTTAAAATAAAATATGTACTTCAAAAAGGATAATTATATATTTTTTCTTTTTTTAATCACGAACCATCTAATGGTAGCCAATGCAAAATTGCCTTATTTACCTGCTCATATTAGGGGAAATTATGCTTATTTTGAGAATAATTGGCTTAATTTTATTTCAGTTTCCCCCACGTAAGTTAATAAAATGATACAATAGACTAAAAAGATGTATATGTAACAAATCCTTCATAAATTAGGTAATATAGCAATTTGAAAGCAAATAAAAAAAGTTTTTTTTTTTTTTTAAGTTGCGCTGATCAGGTACCATATAAAAATAAAACATATTTTCACTCCACGAATTCAGGGATTTCAGATAAAATCCTACAATAAAAAAAGTTTTCAACCAGAATGAGTGATGATTTAAAAATTTCAAAGAATAATTCCCAGAAGGCTCCCTGTAGGTCGGCCCTCCTGTTTAGACCAAATGAAAACACAGCAGAGGGGGATTTGACCTCCTCGTACTTCATGCTGGGACGGAGCTGCAAGTCCAGCGGCGGCAACCAACCTGTTGCCTTTTTGTCAAAACAGCAGTAGTGCATCAAAGAGCAAATCTTAAAACAAAAATATCAATCTCACAAAAAATGGTTTTGATCCAACACTGATTCAATAATATCTACATTTTGGACTGATCACCTACAGCCAGTAATTTGCTAAATTTAATTTGTTGCATTGATTTGTATCGTGAATCTAACCAAGGCTGCATTTAGTTCTTCTGTGCTATGCTTGTTATTTTAAATCTATAATTTCATTCAGTTTACATGGAGCAGCTTTTAATCTTAAAATAAACTTATAGGTTCAAGAAAATAAAGTTTGACAGGAATGCATACTCAGCAGACTTGTCTTTGCTTCACAACATATTTAGTAAGCTTCATACTGTGCACCTTCATTCTGATTTCAGTCTTACATAAGAATATCTTCCTCAGAGCAAAACGATTAATATTGGGACCGACAGCTGACAATGCAGCAAAGAACCTTTTTCCTTATTGCACAATAGATCTACTAAATATCAGGGCGGCAAAACAGAACTATAGCGCCTTGTAATATCTGAGGCAGCACAAAGGACACGCTTCCTTTGATCTCCAAACCTTCTCCTCATCAAAGGGAAAAGGTTAGAAGGTGCCTTCTGACAGTAATAGACCTAGCAGTGTATTGTGGGACGGTGGGCTTACAGCGGGTCTTTGATGTGAGATGTTACACTCGTTATCAACGATTCAATCCCAACGGTGCATCTGAGGACAGCATGGCATCCTGCTCTGTATCTCTGCATGAATTTACTTTTGAATTCAGAGAAGCATTTTCTTTTCTTTAGCTGGGAATTCATCATCCTTTGTTATAAATCTAAACCAAATGTGTTTGTTCTGCTTCTCACTGGGTGTAATAATAATAAAAAAGTTTCAAACCCCACAGAATCCCTATTGATTAAAAAAAAGGCAGCAACACCTTAGAAATTGCTTGCTTTCTGATGCTATTAAATACATTTTTTATAACCAGTGTTCGTCAAGTGAATTCCAGAATTTTATATATTTCATATTACAAGTTACCTTTATCAGCAAGTAATATGTTTCTTTACAATATTAATATATGTGTAAAGTAATGTTACTAATGACTTTTTAGTTACTTTCACCAAAATAATAATTTAAGACAAGCCATAACAAAATGAAGGTGCAGAATAATTTGTCATGAATATCTGAATGACAAATATATAATGATAGAGAAAAAGTATTTCCTGATCCAATATCATTATTGAATATCGGAGAGATATTACTGTGCTGATAGAAACACTCCACTTCTATTTAAACTTTAGGTAACCAAATAGTTAATAATCAATGTTTTAGTTTTCTTACCTCATCTCTTATTCCCTGTTTGACTAATGTCTTTTGATCAAGGCTTCTCAAATACTTAACTCTACAAAATGACTAATAAAAGTAATTATGATTTTGCCTGATATTTTATCGGGTTAATATGGGTATCAGTCAATATCCACAGCTGCATTATGGGTATCATATCGGAAATGAAAAGGTGGTATCAGGACACCCCTAATATAGAAAGTTAAAACAAAAAAACCTTTACAGAACATGGTAAAAGCTCTCATTCTGTGCGTCTTTTAGTAGCTGTGAGTAAAGTTCGGTCACAAAAACGTGCGTCAGTGGCGCCATATAAATGAATTTGCCCTGCAACCAGATTGTTGTTGGTAGTGTTGTGTCCTTGTTCAAGACACTTCAGGCGCCTTTCCTACTGATGGTGGTTGGAGGGCCCGGTGGCGCCAGTGTACGGCAGCCTTGCTTCTGTCAGTGAGCCTCAGGACAGCTGTGGCTACAATGTATCCTGCCACCATCAGTGTGTGATTGTGCGGGTTAATGGGTGAATGACTGAATGCAGTGTAAAGTGCTTTGGTCAAGTCCTCTGACATGAACAAGGCCTATATAAGCACAGGCCACTTACCATTTATTTACAAAAAGTTTGAAAAAAAAGGTTAAATTTCTATGAAACAAAAGATGACATTAGTTTATGATTTTTCAAAATGAACATTAATAAATGCGAGGACACTTGGGAAATGTTGAACTGACTTTTATACCCATTTTGCTGTCTTCTTTTGTTGTGAAGCTATCTTTTCCTGATATAATAAACAAGTCTTATTGAAGGAGAAAAAAATCTTCTTCTCTTTACCAGCAGCTTGGATTGTAAAGCATTTCCTGCCTCAGGAACTTTTCTGAGATTACCAACATTTATGGTAAATGGTAAATGGCATGTACTTATATAGCGCCTTTATTCAAGTTAGGAGACTTGACCAAAGCGCTTTAAACTACATTCATTCACCCATTCACGCACACACTCACACACTGATGGTGGCAAGCTACATTGTAGCCACAGCTGCCCTGGGGCTCACTCATTTAGTTTGTAAGGATTTATTTTACTCCGTTACTGTCTGAATGTAATACATATTTACACTGATGCGTGACATGTTACTCCCACCACTGGTTACCATGACTTGAAACTCTATGTTAGTAAATAGGTTGAACATTTTTCTCTATCCTAGTCACTCTACACTGTAGGAAAAAGGTCTGCAGAGCTGCAAACTTTGGAAACAATTACATCATCATTTATCTGAGCTGTGGCCTTAACAGCAGTGTCCCTTATTAACCTGAAGTGATGTTACAAACAGCTCTCCAGTCACACATGAATCATCTTCCTTCTATCCTTTTTTTATTAAGTGTGGTTGACTTACTTCAGTAAAAGTATACAAAGGTTATTAAGTTTACACTCACCTTGTGTTTCAGAAGCTGACATGGAAATCCAAAGATGTCAGCAAGTGTACAGTCAGGGGAAAGAACAGCGTGAGTTCAGACTTCATGCTTGTCTTTTGTGTACCTCTTCTAGATGTCATTGTTAATTTAACAAATGGCGGTTTAATGTCATTATTATAATATATTTATTTTTTGTGTGTGTGTTTTAGGATGAGTGCTACAACTACGTCAAAGTTCTGGTGCCTCGAAATGATGAGACTTTGTTTGCTTGTGGTACCAACACCTTTAACCCGACCTGCAGGAACTACAAGGTAAAGTCACAGACATACATTACCCTTATGAGCGAGTTTATCACCTTTTTTTCTCTCTGGTTAGACTGGCATTTGAAGAACCTCAAATGTGTTTTTACACACATTTTTACTCATTCTGTGACTGCTCTTTTCCAGCTCAATAAATATTGATAGTTTCTTGGCTGAAATGGTGGGAAATAACTCCTGGGTTTTGGAGGGTCTTAAAAGATATTGAGTTGTTAGAAAAGGCTAACAGAAGTCTTAATAACTATTTAATTTTATTTATTTTCTGATGTTATTTGGTTCCGGGGTTAAAGAGATTAATTTATAAATCTCAAATAGTTGACGCTGAGCAGTGGGATACTAAGCAGGGATTTACAGCTGCATTGGCCTTAAAAAGCTAATGTTTGGTCAGAGTTGCATCTAAGTTTCACAAAAACATTCTGTTCACTTTAAGATATCCTACATTTTAGCGTTTTGGACTTCTATTTAATGTAAAAAAAAAAAACATCTTCTAAAGCTGCAGGATAAACAAACAGCCCCTAAGATGTTTAAACTGCAGTGATTATTGTAGAGAGGAGGCGGGGTTTGACCTGCCAAACATTTATGGCTTAGACTCGCCCAACAGACGTATAATCCCCAATTTTAGGGGTGAAGGCGGCTGTAAAACACTAATACTGTTATGTGGATCTTGGCATTTATAGCAGATGCATTAATAAAAAAAAAATAAATAAAAAAAAACGGGAAATCAGACTGCACACTGCAGCCTAAAAGCATATTGCTGCTCTCAAATTAGGACTCTGTGAACATTAACATTGCCAAAGTTTCACAGTTATTTTGCTGTAAATTCAGGTTCAGTTTTGGGCATAATTTAGAAATGATTATGTTTAAGAAACCGTCTGAATAACATTAAATGAACTTCTTTCCATTGTAAACAAATAAACTGTGTGCATCAACTGTGTTTTCTTTTTTTTTTGTGCTTATGATTTTTCTTAGCGACAGACAAAGCTACAAAAATATGGCTGTGATTTTAGGATGTAGTCCATTGTGAAAATCGATTCTTTTTGTATATAGGGATAAGATTTTTTTGCTAGATGTTCTGAATGAACGCATGTGCTGTGCAGGACTGCTTCTAAAAACATAATAAAGCTCCAGATAGGCTTTGTGAAACTTGCACAGACATGAAGAGATTTTTGTTTGTTAAGGTTTGCAAAGTTTAAAGCAAATATGATATTAAAGCCATTTAATTAAAATCAACAAGTGTCCTTTTGAATAAAACGTTTGAGCGTTTCCAGTCGGTCCAGTAAACCAATGAAAAATGCTTATCGCTGCTATTGTACGTTACTGACTGTCTGACTGTATCCAGACTGGTTGGTGCTTACAGTTGAACAGTTTCTTTTTGCAGTGACAGATGTTTGTCAGCCAAACTTTGTAAAGCTCAGTTTTGAAAACTACCCAACATGGAATAAAGTAATTAAAAAAATACTATAATTTTCTCTCAACCTTACACATTAGTAGCTTTATTATAAAAACGTGACTTATATGATACACCTTATGCTAAGGATGTTATCATTCTGAGACGGTAGCTAAAGTGCCTGGCTAGTTAAAGTTGGATTACCTCTTAACTGCACTGAAATGATTTGATAAACATTCTATAGCATGCTTCAGTATTGTTCTGAAAAATGAATGTATGGCAAAACATAGAGGATAGCTTATTCCACTGCTTAATAAACTCAAAACCTTATTTCCACCATATGAAATTTGCTGGACGGTATCTTAGCTACAATTTGAGTTATTGTTCTTTTCAAATACATTGCTTAGAAAAAATATAAGTTTGATATAAAAGCATATAATATGCAACCTCTAAAGAGTTTTTCAGGCCCTGCAGGTAAAATACATTTGTTTGTTATTCAAAATGACATAACAACATTCAATGACTGTTAGGTTAACACTGACTCACAATTTTTATACCAACAACACAAATTAAGAGTTTATTCATTCTTAATAACTCTTAACTTCAGGTTTTCCTTCTGACCTGTGACTTTTTCAATCATATCCATTACCCCACTCAGAGGCTGAATTTACAAACCCTGTTTGCCTCTTGTGTTTTAGATAATAAGCAGGAAATCTGTCTCGGGGACATGATAACTTTGATTCTGGCTGTGTTTTCCACCAGTCATAATTGGTTGTCTCGTCAACACCAAACAAACTGTCATAAATCCCATCATCTGAGGTGCCTCTCAGGAGAAACTGTTTCTTATTTTTACCCTTCCACTGTAGTGTTGGAGGTTTGATTGACAGCTTATGACCCTGTTTAGCTGAAACTTCTTGTTCTTTGAAATCTTGGGCTGCAGAGGGAGAGAAAAAAAACGCTCACCTGAAGACATGAGGCTTTTATTTCAGTCTTAACATTGTTTGATATAAAGAAGAGATTTGAAACCTACAGCAACAGAAATGCAGTTTGTCACTAGATGATTTCAAAGTATAATACATAGCTTGTATATTTAGAAAATATATACAAATATACAAATATAAATCTATTCCATACAAGTACAGATTATGTTATGTATTCTTCTTGTTTATGGCCATTAACTCATTTTTGAGTTATTTATGCTGCAAGAAAGTCATTATAAATAGGTCATGCAATACTACTTAAAATACTTTGTGGGGATTTAAGTTAAATATCCAGATAGATGAAGCATGAGATCATATGAGGAAAGATTCCAAAACAGTAATTTGTGGTACGTTATGGAAAGAATTTGACTGTTTTTTAAAGTTTTTAAAGTTTTTTAAACCCCTCTTATTAATGATCATTTGATCAGATGTTGTAGGAGAAATTGTTGGAATTTGAGGAATATACAGTATATATATATATATATATATATATATATATATATATATATATATATATATATATATATATATATATATATATATATATATATATATATTGTTTTTTTTTTATTTAAAAAAACTTAAAAGGCTTTACATATATATGAAATTTTTTTTATCTGCTTGTTTATTTTTATTCAGATTATTTTCTCTGTTCTCTTATTTCTACAGTTTTAGTAACATCTATGTATTCAATGAATTCCAAGAATTTTCTGTCTCTAACAATGTGAAAACTTGGATAAAAAGTTAACTAAATTAAAAGATGTGCGTCTATCTCTGGCCAGACCTTAACCTTTAGTGGGTTTTTAATTCACCAAAATTGTTGTCTCCAAGTGCTGCAAATGCATCAGGCAATTTACAGTAAAATTAGGGGAAATTTCCTCTGCATGTGGCTGCAGAGGCAAGGCTGTTAAAGATGAATACCAAAGTGGAAAGGGAGAAATCCATGTATGCATTTATTAAGCATTTTCGGGGCTAAATTAACTTTAATTCTTGAGCCAGACAGTTAGGAGATAGTAAAAATAGGAATTGTGAAGGTGTGCACAAAGGGAACAAAGCTTTGCTCTGATTTAAAAGGGGAAGTACAGGAACCCAAGGCCTCATTCGGAATTAAAAACAGAAAAGTAGGTTGGTAGGAAAGTCAGAGTTCCGCATTTGCAGCTCGAAACACATTCAGCTCCCCGAGGGAGAAAATAGCAGACAGGTGTATTTATGAGGCTTCTCAGGAGGCTAAACTCTCTGTTAGACATTCAAGCATCATCCTCAGAAAGAAGAGCACAGCTGCCACAAGAATGCTGAGATGATATCTGAGCGTTAACCGGTCAACTTTAATATTACCAGCATGATAATTAAGTGAAATATATGAAACAGTTGTTGTCAGTAGCACTATCTTGAATAAACAAACCTGTCCTCTGTTAGCAAGCATATGTTGACTTTCCTGATGGAGTTTCTGTTGGAAGTGTTTGCCAAATAAATAAATGGCATTCATTACAAAAGAATCTGTCTTGTTATGCATTATAAACATTGACCTTTTATTTTTCGCTCATCTGTGCTGTTAACATCAGTGCATTAGAAAGGGATCAAGCACAAGGTGAATTGTTTGCACACTAATGTTAATGCAAAGTGATTTGCTAAAAAAATGACTGTCACCAACTGAGTAGTGTCTGGTTGGGTGGAGTTTGGTTGAGGACACAAATCCAGCGATGAGTTTTGCTGATTTAAAAAATGAACAAATGGTAACAGAAGCATGAATCCAAAAACAATAAAAAGGAAACCAAAAAAACCAATAGCCACTAGGGAGAAACACATGAGGAGTAGGTAATGAATAGAAACCAGCACTGATTAACTGAAGAGGAGGAATATATATGGGTAACAGAACCAAGAGTTGAGAAATAAGTTAATTGGGAGCAGGTGTGGAAAAAAGCAGCTAGAGGAGCCAAGGGGAAAGGAAATGGACACCAGCGGGCAACAAAGAGCAACCAGGGAAAAAAGGGCTTAACTGTAACTAGAAAACAACCAAACCAAGAAAATGCAAAACAACGTAAACAAAAATGTAAATGAAAACTTAAAAAGAAACTTAAACAGAATCAAAAAGTCCACAAAGTGGAAGTGTTGTTTTTTTTTTCATCCTGTTTAATGACATCCGGTGAGCATTTCCACTAATTATTCACAAAAGCTGATGTTTTTATACATTTAAAATGTCGTTTACTCTGTTTTCAAGCCATAAAAACAATTTGCCTTTTCTTATTTCAGATGACCTCCTTGGAACAGGTTGGAGAAGAAGTGGTCGGTCAGGCTCGCTGTCCGTTTGAATCCATCCAGTCTAATGTTGGACTGTTTGCGGGTAAGTTCTCAGTCAGACAGCAGGTCTCTGCATGGACATAAAAAAGTGCAAAATTTTCTTTTTTATTTAATTATTTTACACCGTTATTTTCTGCAATGCATGTCTTGAAAGTAGCCGCATTTTAATGTATATCTTACATTTATAAATGTTGCAGTGAAATACCCTGTATTTTAAAGGGCTAATATGTGGTAGACCAGCACAAAATAGAGATACCGTTTTCTAAAGTAAAATACTTATTTGAAATTTAAGATAAATGTGTAGATTTGTAACAGAGAGCTTTAATACCCCCAAAAAAGTTTTATTTTATTTCGCCATTGTCAAATATTAGTCAGAAACCTGGCCTATTAAAAATGACGGAAATAATTGAAAATTAATAACAAAATCAGAAAATTTGCAGATGTACGAAAATGGTTTTTAGCTTACTAAACATTCCTAATGTTATATGTGGGAGAAAAAGGTTAAACCGGTCAGTACTGTTGGGAGATCTATTGAGATAAGCTGATAAAAAAGCTGAGGCAGAAATTCGCCTTCAAGCTGAACAAGCCTGATGCAGCCAGAGCTGCAGTAGAATGGTTTAGATCAAAGCATCTTGTCTTGTTTATTTCTATGTTCAATTCTAGTTTCAAACCTAAATCTGACTCAGATTCTTATAGAAATTGATATTTTTAGATGTTTCTCAGTGCTACCGAGCTGGAGAAATGCTTTAAAGAATGGACAAAAATGTTTTCGTCTGAAGAAGTACAGACATACACTTCAGAGAAGCGCTTTTCAATACAAATGCACAACACTGCGTTTTTTTTTTTGAAAACAAATATACAACTTACTGGTCTATCGCATAATATCCTAATAAAATGCATCAGAGCTTTCTGTTTTACTTTAGACAAATAAAAAAAAAGGGTCAAGGCAAATTAACATCTCTCCAGACTGATTCGTTTGTTCATGGATGCTTTTATCTTTTTCAGAGCACATCAATTATATGTAATATTTGGAGTTTAAAGTTTTTTTTGTGATAAAATAATTGCCTAAAAGTTTTTTTTTTGTTTTTTACAGGGGGAGACTTCTATTCGGCCACCATGACAGACTTTCTTGCGAGCGACGCCGTCATCTACAGAAGCCTTGGCGAGGGCCGACCAGTCCTCAGGACAGTCAAATATGACTCCAAATGGCTCCGAGGTATTTATACGACTTTAAACACTTGATGGCTAGAGTTGTCTTCCCTATCTGTTATTTGTTATTTCTGATTTTTAACAGCTTAATCACATCTAGATAGCAACACAGCTTTAGTCACAACTGGAGCCCTCACTGAATTAATGCTACGTTTAAACCTCAAACCCCTAATTCGAATACGTTTGCATCAGTTTAAAAAACTTCAAACATAATATGCTGCCTTTAAAAGAATAAATTGCAATGGTTACCCATTGTGTGAAATATTCTTTCTAGTCAATGACTCCCTGAGGTTCTTTCACACAGACTTCTACGGATGCTTTGTACGTTTCCCTCACGGTGCGCTCGCAGATCTTCACAGCAGGCACCTATGATGTAAACCTGCTGAAACTAAAGCTGAGGTTCTGTGATTTAATGTAGAAAATGTTATTTTATAACTACCTCAAAGAAAGAAAATGAGGGAAAATGGCTCAACAGTCAAAGCAGATAAAAGATTTTATTCCTGTATTTAATCTTTTTTTTTTTTTTGCTGTACTTTGTTTTGTTTTTTTCTAAAATGCATTAATATTATTATTTTTGCATGTGTTTGTCAGGGATTTAGTGTTATTTTTAAATGCTTTTTAAGTCACACTTTTATTCAAAAACATTTGCTTTATGATATAAGTAAAAACATATGTCCCTTAAAAATCTTATTGTGTTAAAAAATATCTATATTTATAGCCATATTGATATTATCCCCTTATTACGACACTTATTTCTGTAAGAGATTAAACCAAAGATCAGTAAATCATAAATGATCTTTGGATTAAAATCTACTTTCCATCCTTTGAGTACAGCTTTGTTCAGAGGATTGTTTGGATACACAATCGGTTCTTAGTTGGATTGTGAAAGCTAAGTTTCAGTTGCAGGTCAACCATGGCAATTTCTCTCCTTAAATCATAAGATTTTTTTCTGTCTCTGGTTTTTTGAAAAGCTTACAACAGTAAAAGGGTCCATATCTGAAAAGTTGTAGAACTGAGGAAGTCTTTTCCATTAGGAGTGATTTCAATAACAAACAGAAGGTTAAATGTTAGAGAGAAAAAAACACCTTAGCACCTTAAAAATAAATAATAAAGACGATTGTTATTCTTTCTTTTCTCTGCAGAGCCTCATTTCCAGCACGCCATTGACTATGGTAACTATGTCTACTTTTTCCTGAGTGAGATCGCAGTGGAATACACAGCCCTGGGCAAGGTATGTATGTGTGGGAAAATTCTCCACCAGCAAAGAAGTTGGTTAAAACTTTTAAAAAGCAATAAAACGGGGAAAAAAGCCCTAAAGGATGTGTTTATATATTTCTATAAAGATATATTTTTTTATTATCGCTGTGTCTTTAATATTGAAAGCTTTATTATGTTTTAAAGGCGTTAAATCAAACCAATAAGCGAAGCAAGTACACGTCTCACGCTTTCCGTACCAAAATCTTATTTCTGTTATTTTCCCTAGGTTGTGTTTTCTCGAGTTGCACGCGTCTGTAAGAATGATAACGGAGGTTCCCCCAGAGTTCTGGAAAGATACTGGACTTCATTCCTGAAGGTGATTTTCCTGAGCAAAACATATGAATCTGATTAATGATAGAATCATTTAAAATTAATACATTTTGGTATTTTTAGAAATTTAAAAAGCTTTGGATGAAACTCTACTTTCCTATCTTTGTACCACTGTCTCATTTATCTTTATTTAACATAATGTAATTTTATTTATACATTTCCAACATATCACAGTTCAAATTTTGTTAGACTACAATAAAACCAGCAATGAATTCTGCAGCAGAAGCACAGAATGTTATTTTATTTTTCTAGACTAATGTTAATGAACATATTTCAGTCAAATCATTGTTAGTCCCTCTGTGGCGCAATGATCTAAGTGCTTGATTTGAATATGTGGGAACTGGGTCTATATCTTGGTTGCATCAGGGAGGACATTTTTTTTCTGCCAAATTCTGATGCTATGATGATCCCTAAAAAAGAAAGCTGCCAAAATGAATCATCATTTCGTAAACTTTTATGTCTGTCTATAAAGTAGGGTATTTTATAATGGATTTACTGATTGATTTTGTTTTTTTATTGTAGTTTATTATTACTAGTATTATTTTCATTTTTTTTTTTATTATTTCATATTTTGTAGAAAGCTCTTCATTTTATAATAACTTTACCTGACAGGCCATAAAGCTCCATCTACTGTTGTTAAAAACATCCTGCTTTCAATTTTCTTTCAGGTGTTAAAGTTCTTCTTTGAAACCGTATTTTCTTATAAAAAATAAATAAATAAAAAAACATGCTAACCTATCAAAATTATTTTAGGAATTAGACAGATTTTATATGATGCTGTTATATTCTTTACATTATATTTGAAATGTCTGTGTTGTTGATGTTGATTTAACTCCACTGGTAGCTGCTATGGTCACTTATTTTCTTGGACAGCATCTAATCCTGTTTTATTTATTTATATTATATATTTTTTTAACAGCCAAATCACTAAACTCGCTTTGTGTTTTTCAGGCTCGTTTAAACTGTTCAGTTCCTGGAGACTCCTTCTTCTACTTTGACGTTCTTCAGTCTCTGACAAATGTGCTGCAGATCAACCAGAGGCCAGCGGTTGTTAGCGTGTTTACCACCCAGTCCAACAGGTAATCTCACAAAGGACTATTTTAGTTGATTTAAATTGTGATTAGATCACAATAGAGTTTCTTAGAGTTTCTTTTTTATTTCTCTGTTTGTTAGTGTTATAGTTGTTTTTTTTGTGGGGGGAAAATAAACATTATATTAGTGATTTGTGAGTGAAATCATTTGTAAAATGTGCTTGAGGACATACTTCTTCAAGCAAAGTGAATACAAAAGTGACACCTTTGAATATGTTTTGGATAGTGGGTATAGAATTATTGCTGTTTTTCAAAGTGACAAATTTATTGCAAATTATATGGGTAACTATTTTAGGGGAGTGATGCATGTTAGCTTTTAGATTTATATTTTTAATTGCATCCATGATCAAAATAAGGGACAATAAGCTTTGCTTAAGATTATGTTAAAAAGCCAATATACTTAAACATTTAGAGGTCATTTGGAAAAGCAGAACCATTTTTAAATATTTACATTTTGTTAGAATTGGGATGTATGGTTATTGTTGGAAAGCAAAGAAGCTTCTTTCAGTATACATTTATGGAAATGAGAACATCATTTAAAAAACCAGAAACGCTGTGCCCAGGTTCTTACTCTTGAGAGTTAAAGATTTCATGAAGAAATTGGGTCCCTTTTAAGATTTAGGTCAGGGATAATGACATGTCAAAAAGGGTCTTTTCAGGTACAGTGTAACAGCTATCTTCACAGAATGTATATAGGTTTTTCTTGGAATCTCTCTCCCTTTGCTATTTTCCATTAATTAATCCCTTTACCTATTTTTTTTCCCTTTGTGCTATTTCTTTTCCTTCCCTTTTCAGTGTGCCTATAAAAATCCATGAGACTGACCTCATTAGTTGCTACTTATTTTATAAAATTCAGTAGTTTATGATGGGTAAAGGGGTCTGTCTGGAAAAGTCTCAACAGTGCAGTGTCTGTTTTTGTTGCCTTTGTGATAAAAACGTTGACATTTCTGTAAGGACTAAGTTGAAAATATAGCTGTCTTAAAAAAAATAATAATAAAAAAATACCTGCAGAAATAATAATAATAGTAAAAATAAAATGTCAGATAAGCCAGATATTGAGCCTTTTTGCCATAATGACAAGAAGTATGTGTAGTTAGATGAAGCTTAAAGAAGCTTAAAGACCTCGTTGTCGTTGCTCCCTGGAAAGCCGAGATCCTGGGTCATCCCCTGGGCATTTTTCCAGTGTTAACAATGTGCTTCCCCCCGCCTGCCTTACCGTGCTTGGCACGGGGCCGCCGGTGTCCAGGCTACCGTCAATGGGTCGGGTTCGGGCCCACCGTCCCCTGCTGGCTCCCTGCCTCCGTACACCAGGCGACAGTGGCATTGGATGTGGGAGTTTGTCCTGAAATCGAAGGATTGACGGTTCAAGCCCCGACTCCAACTTTCTGTGTCATTGTGTCCTTGGGCAAGACACTTCACCTGCATCGTCTGATGGTGGTCAGAGGGCCTGGTGGCGCCAGTGTACGGCAGCCCCACTTCTGTCAGTGAGCCCCAGGGCAGCTGTGGCTACAATGTAGCTTGCCACCATCAGTGTGTGAGTGTGTGCGTGAATGGGTGAATTAATGTAGTGTAAAGCGCTTTAGTCAAGTCTCCTGACTTGAATAGAGGCGCTATATAAGATCATGCCATTTACCATTTGACTACTTGCTGCACTGTAGTCGACCAAAATCCCAGATGATTTTGAAACTCCCCCCCGACATTTTTTAGATATGAAAAGTAGGATATGTACGGGAGAAAGAGGATGTCTGGTCACCCTACCATATAAACAATTTGATGTTTCAGTGAGTGAGTGCTTGTTGCTATGATGCGTCTGCTCAGCAGCTTCGCTCGTTGTAAACCAATCCATCAGTACACAGCTCATCTAAATATTTATGATCATACCATAAAAGGAAGAAAACCTCTTGTTTCATTCTAGGGCTTATAACCAGGCTTGCATTAGGGCTCATAGAACAGCAAATATCCCATTTTCAGCCCAGCCAATGTTACACACCCCATTCAGAGACCAGCACCAAATACCCTATATAATCATTCTATGACCCCTTTAAGGGCCTCAAATCTTACATCGGAGAGACTGACTGTAACAATTTTAGATTGCAAAATACATACATACTTTGCCCTGAGACTTCATGGTCGGAGAACTCACTGTAGTGATTGCCTGTATCGGATCAAAAAGGCTGTCATCTTATGATTTGTCTGGCTGTTTTTTTTTTTTGGTTCCTTCCAACACTCAATGGTCTATTATTTAATTTTGTTATTATTTTGCATAATCCTTTTTTTTTCTTTTGTAAGCTTACTAAGGATTAGAATAAAATGACATGAGGTCAACAATCATTATTCGCTGTGTCTCCTCAGTATCCCAGGCTCAGCGGTTTGCGCCTTCTATATGGACGACATTGAGAAAGTCTTTAACGGGAAGTTCAAAGAGCAGAGAACCAGTGACTCATCCTGGACTCCAGTCCCAGATGAGCAGGTTCCCAGACCAAGGTGAGAAGTTACTATTCAAATAAGAGTTCCAACAAACAGGATTTATGTAGCAAAAATGTAGTATAATAAACATATTGCATATAAGACTGTTGATTGTAATAGTTTTATTTTTTTTCCCCCAGACCTGGTACCTGTGCAGGCGATGGCCCAGCCTCAGATTACAAATCTTCAGTTCAGTTTCCAGATGAAATGTTAACCTTCATTAAATCATATCCTCTGATGGATGAGGCTGTACCTTCAGTCAATGATCGGCCCTGCTTTACCCGAACATCCAGCAGGTAACAGGCAATAGAGCTTTACTCTACATACTGGAGTCCTATTATGCATGTCGGAACGATTCAGGTCTTGAGACCCAACTGATTTGGCAGAAAGGGTGAATGATTAGGCTTTACAGTATCAGCAGCCTCTCAAAGTGTAGCGAGTGCGATGATGGAAAATGTGGAACCATTATTTTCTACTCTAGAACTTCTGTGACATTTGATTCAATTTGCATTTTGTGTTTGGGCAAGATTGTATTCCCTTTAGACCTTTAGAAAGCCCTCATGCCGCAATGCATGGTGTAAATAATCGACAATAGCCAGGTTAAACATGTGGGCGGCAAGAGCTGAGTTTGTCATTTTCTGTCAGAAAGAGAATTTAGAAACCTTTGCACCTGCTGAAGATGGTGGAAGGAAAGGAATCTGCTTCATGAGATAAGCAGCTATTGACTGGCTTACACCCACAGTTGACACCAGCCCACCCCCAACTATTTTCCTGTTTTTGGCAGGAATTGGAATCTACCCATAAATATGCTCTTGAAATTATCATCAGATGTAACCTTCCTGCAGTGTGAATCTAGTTAAGCCAGCTTGCAGCTAAAAGCAGAATATGTTAGCGGTTTATCACGAAGAGAAGATCTAAACGAAATCCTCCTGGAAGCCCTGCAAAAAAATAAAACGGCTTCTGGAAGGTCAGAATGAAAGAGGAAGGTTTTAAGTGTACCCCGAAGAAGCAGGTTAAAGAATTACAGCCACAGTGAGGGACATTGTTTCCACAATCCCGGCCTAAAGCCTGGAGGATAATCATCGGTATCAGCCGTGATTAGTTGCTGCCTCTTTGTAAGTTCTTGCTCCAGCTGCCTCCAACTCAGCAGCTCGGAGATTCTGTGACCTTTTTCATCTACGGCTGCAGATTTCAAATGAGTTTCTGATGGATTCTAATTACCACTCTGAAATGAGAATGAGATTCTTAATTCCATGTTGGAATTAGCCTCTCTGCTTGAGAGGTCCGAGCTGACCCAGATAACGATGATGCAGATATCCGAAGGGTAGCGCAGATCTGCTGGCTCCTTTATGTAACATCAGTCAGTTTGACGGGGTGAGCCCATCGGGCCACAAGGGTGAGAAGGGAGCCTTGATTCGTTTTCTTTTCATGGCCGTTTTATGGAGAACAAAGATAAGTGAGGATATAAGTAAAGCAGGAAGAGTCTGACACATTATTTTGTAACTTGGCAACAAGTTCAAGATTTTTCTTCTTTTTTGTTTTTAAATGCTGCAGGTTTCTAAATCCTAAAGATAGTTTCTGATCTTGCTAACTTGTCTTGTCAGACCAATTTTTTTTGCTATAATAAATAAAACAATATGTAACTAAAGTGATTGGATCCATCTATCAGTATGCAGAGGCAACTTTATCTTTCAAAGTTAACATTAAGTAGAAATTTAAATGCACATTTAGCTTTTTACTGATAGTGAAACATTAATAAGAGTGATCTTGTTGCTGAATTTAATTGTGATTAAATTAAGGCAATTCTTTTTAAATTTCACTATTATTAGCTGGTTAACTGTAATTTAAAAGACAACATAGTGGGTGCATTTAAACATTTAATTTCAAAGGGCTCTATGCACAACTCCACCACTTTCCGAGCTTAAGGCAGCTCTTTTATTTCCTGTCTTTTTCTACTGGATGAACTGATTAATCCAGGTGTGCCTGATCTCAGTAACCATGGCCAGACGTGGATAAATCAGTTCATCCAGTAATGAAGGACAAGAAAGAAAAGAGTTGCCTCAAGTTCAGGAAGTAGTGGAGTTGTGCCTAGAGTCCATTAGCAGCATTTCTAATAGCATTAGCATCTTTTTTTTTCTTAGAGCCATTGGTTCCCTTCTACACAAAGAATACCAACAAAATATAAATTATTGCTCACTGATCTGTGGGCTGTAGTTTGAAGAATCGTATTTTAAGAAAAATCAACAGAATAATCACCTTCTAAGATAAATTAAGCAAAGTAAAAAGAAGGTTTATTTAAAGAGCAAATTGCCAGTTAAATTTTGGACAAAATGCAAACAAAGTCCTGTCTAATAAGGGAACTATGTGAAATGGTTAGCGCTCTGAACTCTGAATTCATTGATCTGAGTTCAAATCTCAGTAGGAACTTCTTCTGAAGGGAGTGGTGGCCTAGTTGAAAAGTTTATTTAAGATTTAAAATCAAATCAACTGATAAAAGTTTTTATTCCCTAAAAACTGAGACTGTCATTTTAACCCTTAACCCCTGATTGTTCCCCAGACGCTGCACAGTTGCAGTCCACTGCTCCACAAAGGGAATGGGTTAAATGCAGAGAGTTAATTTCTCAATTGTGAGATCAAGAAACTTCAATTTATCTTGGGGCCAAATATTCAGCAATGCTTCAGCTCTGTGTAGAGAGTAGGTAGTTATTGATTTTTGATGCAGAAGTAAAATTTTCTCACAAAAACAACCCAAAAGCCTAAATCTGTCTATATATAAATACATTTTTAATTCAAAACCCAGTTCCTCACATATTTTCTAAACAATGATAAAAGTGAGGCTTTAACCTGCAATCTGCTTTTTATACTTTGTCATACAAGTCATACCTTTTGCTGTAAGTTAAAAATTTTAAGTGCATTCAAAACTTTATGCAAAGTAATATCATAGATAGGATTTTAAAAGCTTTTTTTTCTTCTTTCTTTCAGGTCAAAGTTGACCCAGATTGTGGTTGATGTTTCAGCTGGTCCCCTTAAGGACAGAACGGTGATGTTCCTGGGCTCAGACGATGGCCATGTACTGAAAGTTCTGGCTAGCACACATCCCAATGACAGCTTTGGGTCCAAACTGCTAGAGGACATCGACGTGTATAACCCCTCCAAGTATTGCTCTTCAGATTTCTAATGTAGCTCTTGCAGATCATTAAACCCGTATCCAAGTTTTAGAGTAATGCTCTATTTTCTGTTTGTCTGCTCAGGTGCAATGTTCAGGGCCAGGAGGACAGAAGAGTTCTGGGACTGGAGTTGGATAAAGACCATCACGCATTGTTTGTTGCCTTCACCAGCTGTGTTATCAGAATACCACTCAGCCGCTGCACTCAACATGGAGCCTGCAAAAAGTAAGGAACAGAAGTAAAACTGGCACAAATAAAAAATTAGTTAAAGTATTGAACTGAAGCCACTTTCAGGGGTATGAGTTTGTAAAAAATCTTGGAAGTTTGTTCACTACGAATGGGGGAATCTTTTTAAATATTAAAATAGCAAGCCTAATTTGGTAACATAATGAATATTGTAGAAACACGTGTGTATTCGGGGTAATAATGGGGGGATCTGAATCGTAAAATATGAACATAAAGGATCTGTATTTATAGACTTCATTAGGCTGAAAAGAACAGATCTCACTGCCCAAATTAGAGCACATTCATCACTTGAGAGGGATGCACGTGCACACGCACTCATACACACTTACATTGATTTTAATCAGGCTCATTTTAATCACTGAGCGGGATGAATGAAAGCCAGCCTGTCTGGTGTGGCAACAGCTGCAGGAGCAAAGAGAGGCTTCCACCAGCTGGAATTCCAGCACGCAAAGATACACATAGTTTGCTCCCAGTCAAAAACACCAGATCGTTTCACTGGGGTTTTTACACCCAAAAACTCAAACTTAAGAGCGGGAATGACATAAAATAATGAGTGTGAATGGTGCCTGCATTAGATTTATTTATTAAATAGTTGATGAACAACATTTCGGGTGGATTTAGCTTTTACGAATCATAAATTAGACTTTTTATCATGATTTGTGGAATGAAATTCTTTTTGACAAATTATTTTTGCTTGCATCGTTACAATTTGGTCTTTTCATAGCTGATAGAAAGTTGTCAGAATACTAGTACATTGTAATTTGAACTGAACTGGACTATATAGAAACGGGCTATTCAGAGTCCCCATGTGGATCCCTCTGCAATGCCAAAAAGACCAGCACTGGGTGAAATGGCATCAGAACTGGATCATAGGCCAATAGAAGATGGTCTGTTTAGTTGGATTTGATGGGAAGCCAGCTGCCTATACTACAGGAATGAGGCAACACTGAGGAGGTAATGTTATGCTTTGGGCAATGATCTGCTCAAAAATGTATTAATGGCTGTGCCTTCAAAAATGGTTTAGGCGTGTTGTGAAGGGAATAATGAGTTGTTTCCTCTGTCCCTCAGATCTGAGACTGTATAGTGTCCTGGATAAACAAATCAAAACAATAAAGCTACCCCTTAAGAACTGGATGATCAGCTGTTAACACGTAGGTGCCACAGACTTGTTAGTTCATTAATAAAAAAACAAAAAAAACACTTGTGGTCACATCAGAGCTCAGTAGAGAGGAAAACAGCCTCTAAAAACTGTGGAGAAAAACCAAGCTGAGTATTTCACTGGTTGGTCTTAAAAAAATAAAAAATAAGATAAACAAACCTCAAGAATTCTTTTCATCCTTTCCTATTTTTTTTTTTTCGCTTTCAGAAATCTCACATTCTTGCTGAGAAATAATGCCTTGACTTCACTCCCTGGCTGCTGGGACTTGCTTTCTGTATTCAGAATGACCTGCGGTGTGATTGTGTGACAGCACTGGTAAATACTTGCACTGCTGTTTTGGCTGGCCTCCTTGTCGGCGTTGTGTTTTGCTTGTGAATTGTGCCACTGCGTGTCCGTGCGTAAGTGATAGGCAGAAGGCAAATAGAACTGGACTGGTAATGGATGAAGGCGTTTGAGAGTAGATGTGTGAACAGGCACGTGTGCTGTGCTCTGCTGTCTGGGATATCGGCCACTGTTTGTGTTACCGTGGGCTTTCTTGAATTTGAAGAGGCTACCTGATGGCGGCTGCTGTCACCTGCGCCTGTGTGTGTTTCAGAAGCACATGATGAGACGGCGTGACGGCTCACTGTCCCTAAACAAAAAAGGGATGTTAAGAAGCTGTATTATGTGTGTGCTTGATCTTCAATGCGAGTATTTCTTTGAACATCTCCTTATCTACCTTGTGTGGCAGGCTTCAAAAGGCCATTTGAGGGCTTTAATACAACCCTGTTTAAAATATATAGCTTGATAATATTTTTCAGCCCATTTCTCCATGTGCCATATTTGCTATTAGTCGCCCCTGTCGGGTAGCGACAGCGGGCCGCTGTGGCAGCATATCCCATAATGCTTTGCGAGGAGAGTTCCCGGCACAAAGCATTCCGCGATATAGGCCTTTCTTTTCTACTCATACACTTCGCAGACACTTTTTCTCTTACTAGGGCTGGGTACCGAACTTCGGTTCTTTTATGGTATCGAAACATGCCTTGTCTTTCGGTACCAAGTTTCGGTGATTGGCTGTAACACTTAACGTGATTGCGTCATCCAGGAAAAATACACAGGTGGTCACGCCTACAGCCAGGGTTCATGTGTATCTGTTGTGAACTGGTTGCGAGCGTCGTGGAACCCCTTTAAAATGCCCCCCAGGTCAAAAGTACGGCTTCAATTTATTAAGACTGATGCCAATAGTGCGCAATGCAATACATCGTGCACGGAAACAATTTAAGAGCAGAAAGTTGCTCGGTGTTTGACTGCAAGAAGAGCGGACCGCAGCTGGCGCGACCATCCTCCTCTCAGCAGCCCGTGGGCAGAGCAAAGCCAGAGCGGAGTGAATCGTGCTGCTTTCAAACTGGACGCAGCAGGAGCAGCAAAATCACGTCTGCTGCTTCCTTTTTTGCTGCTTGTACCAGCTTCTGACGCGCAGCTGAAGCGGCTTTGCTGCTCTGGCTGCGCGGTCGAAAAGTGGCTCGCGTTGGGCGGAGCTAGTCTATCCTTTCTTTGCCTTGCAGCTAGATTTGCTGTGATCAGTGGGAATAAAGTACTTTTATTATGTTTTTAAGTGGGAAACTCCACCTGAAAACGTAATCAGTGCAGTCAGTTCATCCTGCCTTCCAATATTTCTGTCGGAGCCGCTCAGACCCCCACATACCAGCGGTGCGCTGTCAGTAGGATCCCATTCAACGGGCTTGTTTGTCAGACATGGTCATTTTTCTAAAGGAAAACTGCTAAGTAAAAAGGTCCTCACAATGTAACAGTGAATATTAGACACTGATTTTTTTTTTTTTTTTTATGTAAGAGGAAAAATGTAAATGGAAAAATCTGAGCTTAAAATAAAACTCAAAATTTGTATTTTTTTATGTTGTGTAATTTTCTTTTTCTTCGAATTGATATTATAAAACTGGTATCGAAAAAAGTATCGTTCAGGAACCGGTATCGAAGTGAAGGTATCGGTATTGGTACCGGAACCGAACATTTTTGAACAATACCCAGCCCTATCTCTTACGAGCCTCGGCCATTTTCAAAGAAAAGAGTAATGTGCAGAAAAAAGAGAGCTAACTGGGGATGAGCACGTAGGACGGCCTCACGTAAACATATCACCAGAATGATTGCCAATTAGGAGAACCAATTATTTAGATGATCCACCAAGAAATAAAAGATTGTCCTCTATACCTTTAAGAGTATTCTGTAGTGGCCTTTTATGATCCCTAATCTAAATCCTATTGAGCATCCTTGAAAGGAGCTGAAACATGGTGTCTGAAAAGACCTGAGCAGTTTGCTCATGAGGAGTGGAGCAAAGTACATGCAGAAGTCTCACTGACAGTATAAGGAATTGTTTGATGTCAGGGATTGCCAAAGGTCTCTGTAGCAAAATGTTATGTGTACCATCATTTTTGTCCAGGACTGTTGGATGGTTGAAAACCAATGTCTGACTTTCATTTGTTCATTTGCATAGAATTGTGTTTTTTCTTTTGTCAGATTAAAGTTGTTTCTGTGATCATTGTGGGTTTTTCTATAATAAGACAAGTTGTACCAACAAGATTTTCCACGTTTGTAGCAACACTTTGCTTAACGGAAATATTCCTACTTTTTGAATGACAAATGTTTTTGTTAAAGCTTGCTATAATGAATTTAACTTTCTAACTTATCCACTTCTTTTAGTCTTTATTAACTGAAAATATGGACAAATGGATGAAAATGCACCGTTTTTTTATTGTTCTACAAGCTCTTTAATAAAAAAAAAAAAAAAAAACGTTTACAAAGGAAATTTCTTATGAATTTAAATGAGAGGAGGAAACATCTGTAGATTGTATTTTGCTATTTAGATTCCCATTTAACTAATTATCTTTTCTGCTATTGATTCATTGCCTGAACTTGAAATCGCTGATGGATAGGAAGGATTAAACTTTTTCTAGATGCTTTTGAGTTTTAATGTTAATATTTTTGATCAGCCAAATAAGCTCAGGAAGAAAAATAACTGACAAAGTAAGTAAGGTTCATGATCTGATGAAGATATTTAGACCATTTCTATGGGAAAATGGGAGTTGCTGAATCTTTAATGATCTGCTTTATTTTCAGTCAGTCTATGCATTTTATGTCATTAAAATAGAACCCCTTGGACCTCCAAACAACCATAAATTACCCTCTCTCTTCTGTCTCCTCTTCCTCCAGAGCATGCCTGGCCTCCCGTGACCCTTACTGCATCTGGCTTCGAACGGGGACTTGTGCCAACATGGCACCAGGCTTCAAGTATGTTCTCATTCCTTATCCTCTTTCTCTTGTTGTCAGTCTGCCTTTCTGTCTCCCCTTACTTCCTGAAGTCATCAGTCTGATGGCCAATAAGGCTGCAGCAGCTCTGCTCATCCATCAGCCGCAGCAGCTGAAGGGTCATACATCTGAAAGTTGTAAATCTGCGATGCCAGAGTAGAAGGATGGAGTTTGAAGTACGACGCGGACAAATGGGAATGATGTTAGCGTAAATCTGTTGAGTCACAAACAAGCTCCAAATGCAGCTTTCTGATTAGCATTTCCCCCTAACAATATTTACAAGTTCTAATTTCTAAATAATTTTACTTTAATTTTTACTTTGCCTATAACTATTCATTCTGCAGTGTAAAAGTCTTTACCTTTATTCCTTTACTAAGCCTCAGAGAATATTTTTTATTTATTACTTTCATATCTCTGTGTTGCTCTGTATTGCCACCAACTTGTTGACAGAGTTGAACAGATTTTTTTCAGAGTTGGAGCTGTGATCATCTGAGGACACATTTTTTCACAGTTGACATCACGCCAGGTGCTGAAAATTTGTTTTCTCAGCTTCTCGTCCATGGCAGATGGCTGGCATTCCAGCCGTTTATGCACGGCTGGTTTTTGATCACTGATCTGAGCTGCTGATGTCCAGATAAGGCTAATGTTATTCCGTACAAAAGGTATATTCATTTCAGGGCAGGTGAAAAGTTCAGGTGCTGCTGAACTTAGATGCTAGTTAAACTTTCTGGACTATGATAGGAACAGGGATCAAAACAGACCTAAAGACTAAAGTATTTGTTTCCCATATCTATGTTTTTATATAGAGCATTTGAACCTTAGCCTTACTATACTTCAATTTGTCATATTTAAAAAATTTTTGCAGTATTTTTTTAAATCACATAATAACTTGAAATACTTTAGGTTTTTCCTGATTTTTCTCTCCCCTCCTCACTGTGTTTGTGGCTGTTTATGTTTCCTTACGAGGACTCCACAGGTGCTTGGTCGTTTCCTGAGGTACAGAACAAGCCCTTATTCTGAAAACATTGAAAGACAGTGAAAATATTATATGGTCGATTTTGCGGTGGAGTGGTGGAAAGGCAAAATAACCAATTGCCACAGATCGATGTTAGGAGGCACAGTATAGTGAGCCTGTGTTACCCGACACTCAGGAAGTATTGATTGAGTGGTCGCACAAAAGCTGAATTTCACAAGTTAGTAGCTGCCTGCAGAGTTTGCCTGTGCATTTTTGCATTTTTATTGTAAACACCATACTACTGCTGAAAATAATGATGAACTCAATGTGGATTTTTGGGTCTGAAGAAGCAGAAGCAGGATGTTTCTCAGCTGGTCTTAATTCATTATACAAAGTAACATGTATTGCTTTTTCATTAGGTGCTGATAAAAATTTCTATTTTTGACTTAAGATATACAACATGTGAGTAATTTGTTACTTGACTCATAGGAAGTTAATTAGTTCACATATAGTGACACAATTGTCTTATGGTTTTCAAACTGTTGCTTTTTTTAAAAAAAAAGGAATATTAAGTTAATCCTTCAGCCTGATGCACCAGACAAGTCTTTAGAAAGTCACCTAGAGAAGCTGATTAATTTTAGATCAAAACCAGTAATTTCTTCTGCACTTGTAAGACTTAGACTTAGACAGATTTACTTGTTTTTTTTCTTCTATAAATAAAATGGCCCATTTTACGCAACATTCAACAGTCTAATGGCAGTGAGGAAGAAACGTTTATGGAATCTTCTGGACCTGCATCGGCAGCTTCAAAGCCTCTTCCCAGAGTGCAGCAGGGAGAACAGTCCTTGGTGGGGGTTTGAGGGGTCACTGATGATGTTACAGGCTTGGGACACGCAGCGCTGGGATGAAATGTCTTTAATGGAGGGAAGAGGAGCCCCGATGATCTCTGCTGTTCTTACCGCTCTTCTCACCTTCATCCAGTCTGAGGTGCTGCAGCCTCCACACCACACAGTGAGACAGCTGGTCAGAACGCTCCCTATGGTGCATCTGTAGAAGGTGGTGAGCATGGGTGGGAGCAGGCAGGCTCTCATCCTCCGCAAGAAGTACATGCGCTTTTGGTGCTGCTGACCACCTCTACAGCTGAGCTTTTGATGACCAGAGGTCAGTGATGGTCTGGGGAGGCATATCCATGAAGGGACGCACAGACCTATACAGGCTAGACAACAAAACCCTGACTTCCGTTAGGTATCAGGATGAAATCCTTGCACCCATTGTCAGACCCTATAATGGTGCAATTATCTATTTAGAATAATTACATGAGACAAGTGTGTTATAGTATATCTATGTGTCTGTCAGGCATGCTTCAGGGGTTGGCGCGCACAACTCATACACAGAGGCCTTATTCCTTAAAATGGCCGATTAGGGTTCGAATGAGACCTGTGTTCCTTCGCCGCATGTCTCTCCCCCTCTCTCGTACTCTTTTTCGTGTCAGCCCACTGTACATAATACGAGCTACTAGTGACGTTAAAAAAAATAATAATCTAGTTATTCTTACGATCAGCCGGTTCATGCAATTATAATTAAAATTATTAAATTTATAAGGAGGTATATTATGATTTAGCCTACTGTGTGAACCCTGTGGATAGATACCATCTCCTCGTTTATTTATATTTACTCTTTTTGTACTAATTATTTCTTTTTCTATTTATTTCATTGTATTCTTAGAGTTTACAAATCCTTTATTCTGTTTTATTGATCTACATGTTTTTGTTACGCTAGGGAATAGTTGCAGCAAAGCTGCAGCTAATAGCTAATTGCAGCTAATTGGTCCACTCCTCATGAGCAGATCTGTATTAATAAACTAAATTAATGAAAGTGAACTGATATAGTATACCTGCAAAAAAAGCTGCATCATATATTGAATCCCAATTATAAAGGATTGCATAGATGAAATATTTGGAAATCTACTGTATAGAAGTACTGTATAGAGGAAATTCAGTGAAACTCTGCTTAGATAACATGTAAAATTATCTATTAACATTGTCTTATACCCAAAACCTGTAAAAATCAGATAGTTCATGGAGATTGACGGGGAAATTGTGATAAATAAAGATGAGTACAGAAGAAAATTCAGATTGGTCATTGTAAAAACAGGTTTAGCTGTTTGCAGCAATAATACTGCATGTAGATTTTCTTAAAATGGTAAAGCTCTACTTTGAGCAAAGGTTTAGCAACATTTGCCGTCCGCATTCTAATAAGTGTCATTAACACTGATTCATATGATGTGTTGTAATCAGAGCTTCTCTGTTCTGTGATGTGACAGCTTGCAAGGCTTCATATGCAAGCAGATTTCCTCCTAATCCTATATAAACAATCCTATTTTCAGTATGGCTAAAAACCTAATCCCTTATTTATCTCAAGCCTTTTTTAAGAAGATTTAAAGATGTATAAATATTCCTTTGTGAAACATATCTCTAATTTTTTTCATCTTTAAGCATATATTCTCACCATCCTTTGTCTAGACAGTGTTTACACTTGCAACTGATGCACTTTTCTCTGAGGCCCAAGCTGTCAAGGACCCGAGATAAATTGACAGGGTCAGCTTGTGTTCTTGTATGAATAACCACACAGTGGAGCTTTTTTTTTTCTTATTATGTCAAAACATAACAGCAGCATCTTTTAGTTATTTCTGTTGACGTGCTTCTAGCTGCTCATAGTATAACCGCCGTGTCTAAAATATTTCTGTCATATTTTCATTCAATTTAAGGGCAAAGCTGTCCGCTGGAACAACGCAAGGAAATTGTGTTTTATCGAGCCCTTTTGAGTCACTTGCATCTTATCAGATCTATCTCCAGTCTCTGTCCTGAGATTTTCTGCTCTTGCTTTGTATGTACATAAAGCTTGTCTGATCTCAACAATATTTCCATCAAAACTCAACATAATCAATGTCAAACACAAATATTCCAGCAGGCATGCATAATCCCAGTATTGATCCAGCTTCTAGGCTGACGGCTCTTTGTGTTTGCCTGCATCTACTTGATTTGTCTCCTTACACGGATCGATGGGAGGAGATGGGGGGTCGCCTGTCTTTTGAATGATCGACTTTTTATGGGCACTTTGTCAGAGGTGATGTTTCCACTAAAGTCAATGAGTAGGTTGAAATCACCTTTTATTTATTAGCTTTTAATTGTTCTTATCTTAGGATGATTATTCTATTATGGTCTTTAAATGTTTATTTTATCTTTATAATATTTGCTTTCGATTTGGTAAGGACGGCAGTTGCAGATGTCATGTTGTGATTAGATATTATTGGCATTTGAAATGAGATTATGTTGTTATGAAACAATACAAGTTTTTAGACAGGTTTGAATGTCTTTGGGGAGATGTTATAATAACTTGATGCTTCAGGGTTTATCTATGGTCAGGGGAGAGAAGTAAAGGTCAATCTATAGATCCATACCCGTAGTTGGTGAACATGCTTGCACATTTATTAGCCGTGTTCATAGTATTCAGTCCTCAGAAACACAAATTAAATAATCATTGCTCTGTGCCTCTAAAAAAACTCCAAAGCCAATCAAATAATTAAAAAGAAAACATTTAGTTAGAGATTAAAAAAAGACTGAAGGAAAAATTTATCATT
This sequence comes from Cyprinodon diabolis, assembly GCA_030533445.1. Taxonomy (NCBI): domain Eukaryota; kingdom Metazoa; phylum Chordata; class Actinopteri; order Cyprinodontiformes; family Cyprinodontidae; genus Cyprinodon; species Cyprinodon diabolis. The sequence continues at coordinate 33,146,372 of CM060074.1, read as the reverse complement.
GAGTTGTGGCTAAAGAGGGGCTTAATCAGACTCATTGTCTTCAAAATCAGATAAGAATGGGAGAAAAAAGGGACAAAAAGGTGAAATAAGGATTAAAGGGAAAAAATTGTATGATCAGAAAATACAAGTAAACCTTGGTGAAATATGTAAGGATGCTATGGCCTTCCATTTACCTTTTCATAACCATTATTCTTACATTGCAATAATTCTCATTAAAAAGGGCATCACACATTTATTGCTAATCACTTGGACAGGCGGAAAAAAATAACTTGAATATAGAAAAGTGGGAAAAAAGGAACTGAATACATTTGAATACAAGTTGTCTTTTGTTGCTCATAGTCTTGTAATCCTTAGCATGTTATATAACTTTCTTACTCTGTTCTTATAACAGTTTTCTTGTTTATGAAGGATTGGTTTAAAGGAGTAAAATTATTTGAATGTATTAGTTAAATGGAAAAGAGAAACAAAGAGAGAAAATGATGTCTACAGTGTTTCTAAAAGCCTCATCAGTGCCTCCCTTTGGGGCTGATAAACCTCCGCTGCAATGATGTTGCTGATGGAAAAGCTGGCAGACAGTTTTGTTTTGGTCTGCTTCATTTACTGTTGAAATGAGACATTTCATATCATCCAGAAAAAGAAGGCGGGATCAAGTCAAAATTCTTTTTTCTGCTAATTTCAAAGAATTGCCCATCTGCCCACTGACACAGGAAACAAACAATGTCTTCTGTTGCAGCACAAAAGACGTCCAGCTCATAGTTTTTAATACAGGCAGAAGTGCGAGTGTAGCAGGAAGATTAAAATGGACAAGATGAACAGGTTGAGTTGGGGGGGGGGGGCAAGGAAGGAAACTGAAGGGGAAGCGAAGCTGTGATGCAAGATGTGGAAAGGAACAAGAAACGGGCAAAATATAGGAGATGGGGAAATTACAAAACAAGAGCAATATCTGTGTCAGACACTTGAGGGATGGAGACATTAAAGGAAGAAAGACAGACAAATAATGAAAGCTACTTTATTTTCATTCCTAGCTTTTGTGCAATATAATAAAGGAAAGTGTTTCGTTTTTTAATTAGCTGAACATCTCCCTGTTTTTTAAGCAATGGGATCCTTAAATTTGTTTATACGGAATTTCTTTGAAGAAAAAAACTACTTCTATGACCAGACAGAGTCACCATCTTATTTTACAAAAACAAAGATTTTACACTGATTAAATAAATCAATTAATTTGTCTCTTTTTGGCTGACTACCAACTACTTAACCATGATGCAATAAATAGCTTCTTACCAATAGAACAACATTTTCTGAATGTCATTTGTGGGTTAGGGACATTTAATTAAATCTCCAAGGAGAAACAAGAATAGATACTACTTAAATCAAAACTGGGAAGATATTAGCATATCATCATCATTCACGAATGTGGCTGTTTAAATCGGCTGTATCCTACATTGATTGGATCATTGCTGTTTGCGGGGTAAATGCAGATGAGGGTTTTATTGAAAAAGACCATAAAAACTAAACCTAATCTCCTCATCTGTTTATATAAATAGGCTGACAACATATAGGCAAAATCTAAACTGCATTAGAGGCAAACTTAAACGTTCCAACTATGGTTTGCATGAGACAAGGTCTTAGCAGAAACCAAAAGTAACCCTCAATTGACAGCTTGGAGTTTAACTCGTATTCTGTTCTTATATAATCCCATCTACATTTAAAGTAATGCATTCCCTGATTCAGCCAATCAGGGAGGGATCAGCGTTTACCTAAACGTCATACATAATAAACATATTATATTGTTTCTTTTAGTTCCTACTTTTCTTTATACTGTTATTTTAGATAATAGAATAGAAGAGAAAATCCCTTTATTGACCCACAATGGGGAGATTCTGGTGTTTCCATTAGCAAAACATTTATAGAAAACAAAATAGTCACACAAATATGGACCTTAGAAAAATTTATAAAAAAATAACATTATAGTGAAAAGTTAAAAGATAAACATTAACATACTGTACTGTAAAGTGTTTTAACAATATAAAACTGTGCACCTGCACAATAAAATAACCAATGTACAGCTATGGACATTTTTACAGTAATGGATATTTGAAAATAGCAGCAACATCATAGATGTGCAAAATGATAGCTGCTTGTTATTTAACTGACTAAGGTAGAAACTGTGCAAAATCAACATGAATGTAACAACTTATTGAGGTTGTTGGGAGTAGTGGTGGTTATAGAGTCTTACAGCTGCTGGGAGGAAGGATCTGTGATAATTCTCCCTGGTGGGTTTAGGGTGCAACAGTCTGTCACTGAAGGAGTTCTCCAGTTCTGCAACAGCTGCATGCATGGGGTGGGAGACATTATCCAACAGAGATGTTGATTAAGTTAGCACCCTTTTGTTTCCCTCTTCCTGCACTGAGTCCATAGGGCATCCAATCACAGAGTTGGCCAATTTATCCAGACACTTTCTCTTAGCTATAGATAAGCCAATGCTCCAACAGACAGCTCCATAGAAGATGGCTGATGCCACAATAGAGTCATAGAAGGTCTTTAGGAGCGCCCCCTGCATTTTAGGACCTCGGTCTCCTCACCAGGAAGAGTCGGCTTTGACCTTTCTTATACAGAACCTCAGTGTTGTGAGTGTCGTGAGTCCAGTCCAGTTTGTTATTCAGATGAACACATAGGTACTTATAAGAGTACGCTATCTCCCTGTCCGTTCCCTGGACAGCTCCTTGATTTTCCCTGCGTTATTCAGAAGGTGGTTCTGCTGACACCAGTCCACAAGGTTCTGGGTTGACTCTCTTAGGTACTCTGTGTGATTAATTGATGAAACACTCTATAAATGATTAAAAAGAAGGGCAACAAAATAAAATAAAAATGTCAATCTTAGCCCAGTGGTGAGTTGTGCTACAAGAGGCCCATGAGGGCCCCTTGGTGCTCGTGGGCACCGGGGGGCAAAAAAGTTGTATGCTTTAACAAATGCCTTGTTAACGCCAAAAATCCTAGAAGAATGGCCAGACTTGTCTAAGCTGATAGAAAGACAACAGTTACTCAAATAGCCACTAGGTAGGCAGCTCTGAATGTACAACATGTTGAACCTTGAGGCTAATATGCTACGGCAGCAGAAGACCACACCAGGTGCCACTCCTGTCAGTTAAGAACAGGAAATTGAGGCAAAAATTTGTACAGGGTCATCAAAACTGGATGATAGGAGATGGGAAAGTCTCAATTTCTGCTGCAACATTCTTAAGACAGGATCAGGATTTGACGTCAACAACAGGAAAGCTTAGCTCCATCCTGCCTTGTACCAACCCTTAAAGCTGGTGGTCGTAGTGCAATGATGTGGGGACAATTTTCTTCACACACTTTGAGCACATTACCATCAATTGAGAATCGTCTTCAGGCCACAACCTACCTAAAGCAGTTCTGAAGACAAATGGGTGTCCAACCTGATACTAGGAAGTTGTACCCTTATAAAGTGGCCAGTGAGTGTATGTACATGGTAATTGCTCCAAACTTGCATCCTCCCCATGTTTCCAAATCTACACCAAGGCAGACAAAGAGTGTGGTATATAAGATTAAATTAGTTAATTGATGCATCTCCAACAAATCTAAGGCTATATCACTTAGCTAGAGATCATATTGCACCTACAGAATACAGAATCAGATGCAAAGTATGTACATGTACTTTTCTTTAGACATCTCCCACAAGGCTTGGTGTCATTTTCAAAGTATAATGTGAAATTGCAATACTTCTCTAATTTTTCCTAAAGGTGTTTTATAAGGTTGAGGTCAGAACACTCTGCAGGTCAGTAAAGTTTCTCATGCAGCTGGAGGAAATTATTGGATTTGATTGTGTCACCAGCAGGGCTGAAATATTATTCCAAAACTCTAAATTGCAATTCTTTTTATTTGATTATTTATTATTAATATTGCATTACTGATTTTATTTAGTTATTATTTTGAAGTAATCACAAACATGTAGTTGTTTCTCCCCAGGATTTATTGTTTTCGTGACCTTGAAAGCTTGCTTGCTAAGTCATTTGTGGCAGGACTTTACGGTTACTGTTGTGGAAAGGTGCTTTCTTCTAATTGCATGCATTGACATGCAAGTGCTGCAACTCTCTTTTCCCTTTCTTTGTTGTGGTAAACACACTTTAAGTGTAGTAGCGCCACCTAAAGGGATGGAATGAGAAAGTCTGTCTTGCTCCTTCAAATTGAAGGCCTCTGCAATTTAAAAATTGCCATCAAAACACAAACCAGATAAGAAGTTATTGAAGGGGACAGTCAATAAAACAGCATGTGTCACAATATCTAACATTATGAAACCTTAAAAATGATCATAACTCTGTCTGTATGATTACATTTTTCCTGAATTTGTGCTGTATAAATATACTGAATTGAATTGAACTGAATTTTATTCCAAACCAAAATATCCTTTTGAAAATGGTAGAGGCGTAAACACCACAAAAGATATTTGAGCTTTAAAGGATATGCTGAATTCTTGTATTTCATCTGTTGTATAAAGATAAGTGTACTTTTTAGATTATTACATGAATTTTGACTATGTGGTAGTGTTTACTCTGTTGGTTAGGAAAAAAATGGAATAATTAAAAAAACTATTTTCTGATATAGAAACATTTAAATCGGAAAGAATCAATGACACTAGGACAGGAATCAAATCGCAGGGGTATACGTAAAAAGACAAAATAACATATTTTTTCACATGATGCATAAAAAGAAGGAACACAACTGAAAGAGTGGGGGTGAAGCAGCAGTACTTGGAAACACAAATTACTTCCCAAGTGAGGATGAATGTACTCCTAATAAACCACCTGACACATGCTTCTGTAGTCTCAGACTTGTTTAATTTACCAGGGAAGGTATTAACCTCATAGTCCATTACAGCTTGTCTGTAAAACCAAAGAATCTGAGGGTTACAGGCTCTATTTTTCTTTGTCTTCCAAAGAGAAGAGCAGAAGTGTCTCCAAGTTCAGTGATTATACTGTATTAGCATCACATCACAGCAATAGGAGTCACAGCAGCCTACTTGTCCTGCATTCAGTCTGCCTCACTTAACATCAAACTATCAAACTTCATAAACTCCAGATACTCCACTCTAAGCATAGACACCCATGCCCTGAAACTCCAGCATCTCTATCTGGGCAAAGAGAAGCCAGGCATTTTTTTTATTTTTATTATTACAATTCAGTTTTACTCGTTTAATGGGCCTGTCTAACAGAACGTCTAAGTCCACTACCTGGTTAATTTCTGTAGTAAAAAATGTTAGATATTACTGATATTTTTTTACTCTATCTGAGGAAGCCTTTCTGCTGTTACTATTAGAAAGATATAGGCTGGTATCTTGGTCTGAGAGTTTTTCATAAACTCAGATCAAATGCAAAATAATCATAAAATGTATGCATCTTGACCACTGCTACGCTGTACCTTCTACTTCAAAAATAGTGTTCTTATAATCTTATAATCAGCTTGGCCAGCACCAACAGCAATTAATAGTCGATGCTGGGGGAAAAGACAGTCATGTTTTTTATGTTTCTTTTTACCATTAAGAAATCTTATACGTGATCTTGATTTTGATCAGGTTTTAATGTTAAAACCCCAACAATAAGGTAAAGATGCCATTGCTTTGCAGGGATTTTGACAAATATAAACTCACATAGTGCGTTTTGGCTAAATCTAATGATGACTTGAGGTCTTATCTAATCAAAACAAGGTTAGAAACTTGCCGCAGCCTGACCTCAGTGAGGCTGATTGAAGGATAAATATAGAACAGCCTCCACGGGCAGAGTTAGGGCTCGGCGTTTGCTTCCCTGTCTGTGAGGTGAAGCGAGTTTAGCTTTGCAAAATTCTGCTGATAAGTTAAAGATTTCCTCCAGGGATACGGAAGACATGGAGGGATGGATGATGAAGTAAGAATAAAAAGAGCTGAGGAGGAAGAGTGTAACGGCTTACATAACATCAGCTTGAGACAGAAAATGCAGAAAAAAATGTTCAGCCTTAGAAAGGAGGTGGTCGATGGAATGTAAGATAAAACAGGAAGAAGCATTAGGTAAAACCGGAACCAATAATTTTTTTATTATATTAATCAATTAATTGATAATAATAATTATCACTTTGTAATGGAGGTCTTTATGTAAGGTGTACGTAAAAGAATTGGATATATGCAGGTGTGAGGCCAAGTATTTGAGTTGGATTGTTTTGAGATTGATTAACCTCGTTAGAAACACCAACTTCCAGTGTTTTCAAGCAACCACTGCAAAACATTAACACTAATTAAAGGAATTTAACAAATATAAATGTAAACTAACCATAAAAATTAACACAATAAAACCAAACAAAATAAACCACATCAAAATAAGTCCAGTAGAGGTTGAAAGCCAAAGTATAAAACTTGGTTTTAAGTCCAGTTTTAGAACTAGAGAAATGGTGCATCAACATTCTAATAAACTCCTTTTCACATTTAAACCCCTTGTGCTTTCATTCCAACATTAATAAAATCTTGGTGAGTTAATCATGAAGGGGTAATATATTATTTTTGTATTTTATGGAACCAAACTGCGCACAAAGGTGGAGAAAAAGATTTCACAAACATCCAGTGACCTTATGAAGCTCCATTTACGGTATTTCCCTCTCACCTTTACACAACCCAACCCACCTACCCCGCCTGTTTAATAACCTCTCCAAATCTCATATAGAGAAGCTTTCCCTATTTTAATATTCTACCTTTAAAATGATACTTCTGATTGTGTGAAGGGGTGTTATCTTGAGGATTTGACCTGTCAATGTCTTTAGAATAGTTATTAAAGCCTCTTAGATACCTTCCTTTGAAGCACAGATTAGTTTTTCAGCTAATATCTAGTTGGGGTTGGATAAGGCAAGAGAAGGCTTATGCTTTATTGAAACATTCAAAGTTTAAAATAGAAATAGAAAAGGATAAAAATTGAACTTTATTGATCTGACAATGGAAAAATTAACACTGCATTTAACCCAACCCCTTGGGGAGCAGTGGGCTGCCATTGTGCGGCGCCCGGGGAGGTGTGTGGGGTTAAGGGTCTTCGCTTAGGAACCCAGAGTGCAGGCTGTGGGGATCACAACGGGTACCTGCAACCTTCATAGAGCACAAGCGCACTGCTCTAACCACTAGGCCAACACCCCCCAAAACATGCCCCGCAGCTCCTATTTAGTATATTCTTTACCCAATAGTAATGTTTGCCTTAGATGCTTAATTGCATAGAGGTTGTGCCCACAGGTTTTTACATTGGCTTCTTCATTTTAATCGTGTTTTGCACATTAATGGCATCTAACAAATATATAGATGGAAAACTAACAAAAGTCAATTTTTTGGCACTCTTGGTTATATTATTTTACGTTTTTTGTCAATATTTATTTTTCACATTTTTCAGGTAATATTATTCTGAACCTCATTGAAGGCTTAGGCTGTTCTGTGTCAAATGAAGTTTGTCATATCTGTGAACCTGGAGCTGTTTAACAACCCCGAGTCTCAAAAACTTTCATTCTTTTGAAGTACACACAACCTGTGAATGTTCATTTAGCAGAAAACTCCCGCAGCCATGCATACATCGCAATTACATTTCACAGTCTTTCAAATGCGTTAACGCCTCCACTGCCGAGCCTTAGCACTGGGAACGTGAAATCACAATGCAGCGACGCCGGCGTCTGAGAACTTGGCTGTGTTTTTCAACTGAGTCTATTTTCATCCCCTCCCCCGAGTCGCTCCCTGCTAGATGAGCGAGGCGTTCAGGTGCCTGAGAGCGGTTGAGATATATAGTGGCTCACCGTTACATCGACCTCCTCCTGTTCCCTCTTTTTCTCCTCACTTGCAGCTCAGCCCACGCTGGTGGAAACGAATCTCGAAGCGAAGGGCGGCAATGGAAGGAAACAGAGAACAAGCAATGAGGGAGATAAATATTGAGTGGCTGAGGGGGTGGACGAGTTAGCAAATATGAGGTACAGAGATATAAAGTGGAGTGCATTGGAAGAGGAAATCAGAATGATGCTTTTACATTTCATCAAACATGCTTTAAATGTTCTGCTACTTCTCTTCAGTTAAACCATTTGCTTATCGCTTGTGTAATATATGTTTATATCATCATGTAAATACAGTATAGAGAGACAAATTTAAAACGACACTGTAAACTGAAATGTCAGTATACTCAAAAAGTTTCTGGTTCACATGCTGAAGTGAAAGTGAAATTCAATGTCGGTGTATATTATTTGATTTTGTTTATGTAAGATTAAAATTTAGGCTGCATCTTATCAAAATAAAATGCAAGCTCTCTGGATGACTAGACTGCATGCTTGGCTGCCTCAGAGTCTTACAGGTCTTCTGACAAAGGACTGAATCTAACCCCCATTTTCAGGACAAACTGTGTGTATTTCTAAGACCCAGTCAGTCACTTGTTTGCAATTAAAACTCGTTCTGAAATCATAAAGCGATTAAAAAATAAGCACAAAGAGTTTTGAGACAAAAGGGTAGCAGTTAGGGAATGCAGCTGATCCAATAAACAATATGGCTACTGAGACAGAAGAAGTCCAAAGACTTTCATAATTGCAAGTTCTCTAGTGCCTTAGGAGCTAAAAGTATTGTTAATTCTATTTTTTTATTAGAATTGTTTTACTTTAATGTTATTTATGTTGAGTTTGTTAAATCTGACTACAATGATCCTCAGCACAATAAAAATATAATTCTAACTCAAGTCAATTATTGAAAAACATAAATGGTCTGAGAAAGGACTCGTTTATTTTTTGTCTTTGCCTTTTTTTTTTCCACCTTATTGCAGGCATTAACCTTAAAGTGGTGCATTGTGTGCTGAAACCAACCTCAAAACGTCCAGGGTATAAGTCGCTTGCTTTAAGTGCTATTGCAACCATTTACATAGATTTCCAGTGTGCAGAAATACCCAGACATCTCGAAAAAAAAAAAACACAAATGGATATTTGTCACTGTCACAAGAAGTGCCAAAACTATGGTTTGGGGAATAGCTTTGTCTTCGATAGCTTGTGTCATTATAAAATGGCATTTTAACCCAAAGTGCAGCATTTTAACAGAATTGATTCCAATTAAAATACTTGAATATTGCTCCATGAATAAATCAGCCAGTGCAAATGTAAGAAGAAATACACTGAATGTCAGTAATTCTAAAGTGATGATCCATAACACATTCATTGTTTTTTTACAGCCTGCATCACAGTTGCATCAGTGTGCTTTTCATATAAATTTTTTCTAAAACCAAAATTAAATTTTAATGCTTTAAGTTTTTTTTCTTTGTGTGCACCAATGAAGTTTTCATTGGTGCATGCAGAAATCACCACTATACCGAATGCCATCCAGACAATTCACAGCCATGCACTCAGTTCTCTTTAACAGAACAGTTGGTGAGCGGATGGGCATTTGTGCTCACCCTGGTTCAAGCAGTGCAGTCTCCTGAGCCACAGACTTTTGATTGCAGCATCACACCATGAAATCTGCTGAGGTGTAAAATGAAAACGAGGTGAGAGAAATTAAATACGGCTCAGAGATATTAGTGAAGATGGATGTAGAGGACATTTTCTGTACGGGTTGAGGAGGAAAATGGAAAATAATCAAACGGGTTAAATTGTGAAAAGTAATGATGCACAGTAGGATAAACTAAATAGAGTTTCGAAATGTTGTTTTTCTCTTTGATTTTGTTGAAAAAATTGTGTTTTCCCATGTGACATATTTTTCATTAAAGAACAAGGTTCCAAATGGACTGGTTATTGACTCTGTCACAGATTGCAGCAGTTTGACAAACAAATTAACTTTTTTCTTCCTAACTGCTTTTTAAAAACCAATCCATCACCTTCACATACAAAATAGCTTCTGTACTACAGATTTTTTCTAAAAGTCTCTCCTAGACGATAAGGTGAAACAAAAGAATTTAGCTTTAACTAATTATTTAAAAGTCTGGAAAACTAGGTTGATAAAAATGTAAAAAACTTTTTCCAAAGTGAAATTATTTTGTTTTGACAGTCCAGAATGGAATTTCATTAATAATAACAAAAGCATTGTTTAAACTCTTTTTAAACTTTTTAGTTTGTGTGAATCTTGCGGTCATCACTGAGGCTGAATTTGGTTAATGGCCAGAACATGTGCTTTTAAATGTCCTTCACTTGTATACAATATTCTATACATAATAATAGTTGATCTCAAAATTATGTTAAACCTTTTTAAATCCTTTCTCAGACTCATAAGTTAATACAGTATTGCCAATCAGATCAAACAATATACCTATAAACACCTTAACCCGCTCTTAGGGCCTTATTATGGTGTTCAATCCCATTTTCATCATCAGCACCACAACAAACTACATATCTAGGATTTAAACAAAACAATTTTGGAAAAGACAAAGTAATAATGTTTGATCCAGGTGCCTTTACTGTTATAGGTCTATCTCTTAATAAGTGTTTTAGTGCACCAACTTATTCTAAATCGATTTTCTGGATTTTCTTCCATTTCTTTTTATACATTTCTAGAATTTCTCAGTTTTGTTCAGTTTAAGCAAAAAAAAAAAAAAAACCCAAAAAAACAACAACTTTACTTTCAGAAGAAATCTGAATGTAGGAAAACAGAGAAGTTTGTGGAAATTACAACCAGTATTCTTGTCACTGCAATATTTAGCAACAAAATCAACATAATCAATATTGCATGATGGGCAATCCTGTGTGCACAATTGTTTGCAAGAATCTTAAGAATTTTATATTAGGCCATCTTCAATTTTAAAATCAAGTAAATAAGGAAAGTCCTCATATTATTATTATTATTATTATTATTATTATTATTATTATTATTATTATTATTATTATTATATATTTTTTGTCTAAAGTGTAAGATAGTCATAATGCCAATTTAAAGCTGAAGTCTGTAAGTTTTTAAAAATCACTTTTTTGTCATATTGGCTGAAACTGTCCCTATGCCCAGACAGCAGTACATGTGATATGTAACCTGTGAAAAAAAAACTGCTTCAATTGGTCCCGCCTACTGCCTGTATTGCAATCTGGAAAGAATATTTCGAGACGAGACAAAACAACCAATCACAGCCAGAGGAGCGTCTGATGGAGTGTCAATCACAGCTCACACACGCTGAATCCCGCCCCCTCCCTCTCGCTGAACCTGCCTCTGCCGCCCGGCTGCTGCAGTCAGGGTGACGCGCGTGGAAGTCATGGCGGAGCGACAGCCACCAGCGAAAGAGAAACTGCCCTTACTGCCCCTGCCGACAACTGCTTACACGGCAAAGACTTCAAAAAAGAAGATGTCAATGGAAGAGCTGCCGCGTACGCTGCTTGGACGCTTCTGGTCGCATGCGGTAGCCGCGCAGATGCTGTGAGAGGGGTGGAGCTTGGAGGTGGGGCATGAGTGAAGCAGAGAGGGTGGGGGAGTGGCGTGAAACCTGTTTTTCTTCAAATTTTCAGTCGAAGTCTGCTTTCTTCTCAATGTAACAGACTGCAGCTTTAACTTAAGGTTTGGCAAAAAATCAAGACAGAATAAGACCGCAGCATAAAAAACATGAGGAATGGTTACACTTGCAAACGAAGGAAGCAACTCCTATCTCCTACCAATACAGTTTCCTTCCATATGATTTTACATTAAGGTGAAGGATAAATAAAAGGGAATCCAGTCTTACCTATGTCTACCTTTCACATACTCAACTTCATCTTTTAGATTTTAGCAGTTAAATAAATTTTTCCCATCCCAACTGAGCAAGCAATAAAAATAAAACTGCAACTCTTGGACACCTTTGTTTTACGGATGTAATTTTGTGCTCTGAGGCTGTGAAATCCTGATTTGTACTGCCTTTAAAAATTGATTTGAAGGTCATATGAAACTGCTGGCAGTGAGAAAGGCATACTGGGTAAACAACGGGGACTCAGACCCATAGACAGAGACACTCAGACGGCGGTAAATGGCTTTGCTTACTGCCGCTGCACTCAGATATAGGCTGCTTCACTTTACTGCCACTGACAGTATGTATGTGTTTTTCATGCTTACCTCTTGTCACATCCTTTCTCCTGTCTGGACGAGTTTCACCTTTTTCACTTTAATTGGGGGACAAATGAGGAGGTGAAGAAGTTTGCTGCTTCATTTCCCTCAACCTAAGAAAGTATTTGGCCTTCAAACTGAATACCTGGACATTAAATATTGTAGATAAGCTAATTAATCGTATTGCCTCTACTTTAAACATGTTCAGTCTGATAAAATTCATAATAACTTTTAACAGTAACCAAGAAAATATAAAGGCCATGTTTGATGTATGTAGGTCAACATTTTCCTTTATAGTTTGTTATAAATGTTCTTTTTTGTTGTTTTTTTCTCTACAGAGCGGGGTTCGAACAGGATATAGAGGGTGACCACTCTTTTTACCCAGACAACTGTCACAGTAAGATCTTCTTTTAAAGTCACTAACCTATTTAAGGGTTCTGACATAAACTGTAGAGGTGTTACAATATAAACGAAGATGTCTGTCAGTAGATAATACAGTTTGAGACATAATTAGAAAAACATAGCAATATAAAAATTGGAATTCTGGTTTCCCAGTAGTTTTAGCTTTTTACTGTGAAGATTCGCTGTCATCCAGGTCATAGTCATTCCTGAAAAGTTAAGAAATAAACCACTGGACTTTGTTGTCTTAGCTTTATAAGAAAAATACAAAGGAATTAGTGGAGTCCAGAAATATAATTTTCAACCCTGCAAAATACACACTTTAATACCACACCACTTTAGGGGGCTAGTGTTCAAAAATTTTGCATTTGTAAAATCATGGGCAACTCATTAGCATGTGCAAACTTGATATACAAAGTAGGTGGAATTTGTTTTATGCGTGTGTGTGTGTGTAAAATCAGCGGAACTTCAAGCACAAACATTTTCTCATGGGAAAATTGGGAATAACTTTAATCTTCAGGAGATTAGAAATAAAATTATTGGCATGGTTAAGGTGACTCTAAGACCGTCTCCAAGCAGTTTCATATTCATGTGACTAGAGATCCACATATTATTAGGAAATGTGAGTTCACTATGAGTCTAGTTCTCCTAAGAAGGTTCTACAGATTACTTAAACAACATTAATGAGCACATTTCATAAAGTGAAAAATTAAATTCAATTTTTAATATGTTTAAAGCAGGGTTAGTTATTATCAGAAGCTTTAGGCCCCTTGCAGAATACAATTTGATGTATCATCTGAAATTGACAACTTTTCTTATAACATATATCAAATTTTGTAATTTTGCTAATTTTATGTTGCAAAATGTCCATATGAGGGATTATTGTGTAAATAATAATGCTTAGAATCATCTTTTGTGATTTTTTTTTTCATATAATTTCTAAGATGAGTACAAAAATATGTGTTTTATTTGACCCAAGTTCTTGAAATTGTTTTTTTCTGTGATTTTTGTACAGCTGATCTTTTGGCAACAACACGGAACCAGGAGTCAGCTGCTGACTCTGCCTATGGTAAAGTGAACCATTTTCTTTATTACTTTATTACATTTTCTAAAATGTCTTGATTCCAATGAGTCATCCATTTTAAGAATCTCATGCTAATAGATTGTGTATAACAAATTATGAGTGTGGAAATAGGTTGTAATGCTCTAATACTCCAGATGTTTACCTCATAGATACTAAACAATGGTTAAATATCTAGAGGAACTAAGGCTCTCAAGAAATCACAGCATCTGAAAACAACTTTGTTTGTTTGTGGTGTAACATTAAGTTCATAAAACTGGACTTTCAGCTTCAATCTTGTGTAAGTTTGTCTTGACTCTGTTGAGGCGGTTTTTAACTTATTTAATAAAAAAGTAAATGTCCTAAAGAGATGAAAACACATTTGTGGAATATGTGCTGATACAGCAAACATAACTGATCAGCTTTTTCCCCTGCTGGCATCCTTGAACCAAGCACGTGAATGGCACTCCTGTACAACATGCACAGTTGCAACACATTCATTAAAACCTCAGCCTATTACTGATCTGATCTCTGCAGTAGCCTCAACTACAGTCAAGCATAACCTAAACATATGATGATCTTCGCCTTGCCTGACCCCCCCTCCTGCCCTTCATGAAAGGATTTCAAATTTGCATTATTCTTTGCAGATTTTAAAAGTTTGATCAAAACTTGAATGGCGTGTGGATAGAATTGCAGCTAATGGTAGAGTTTGACTTTAAAGTACAGAATCTGAGTCATATTACGTGTGGAACATTTCAAAATACACCGTTCATGGTTTGTTTTACAGCCTATATTCAGCATGCGAATATGTTGATAAGCTTTAGGAAGAAGTTATGATAAAGTGCACTTAAAGCCTGCAGGAAGAGGCCAAGAAACTCCTGTCTCAGTTTGATTTCTTTACTAACAAGTTTAGACTCAAATGGAGGAAAACTGTTTTTTGTTGCTAGGTTGACTCTAGTTAATGTACAGTAACTCATTGCTCAGTTTGACATCATTACTTTCCACCACTTATGTCCAGTAGATCAAAGCCTGGCCGCTCTCAGCTACCTTCTCTGTATTCATTGCTGCAGCTCAGCTGCTACCTGACTGTCAAGAGTCCTTCTCGTAAACCAGGAGAATCATTGTCATTCACCGAGCAGCAGCCGAACCCACACAGTGAATCCTATTATTGCTCTATACGGTGCATTCCTGTGATTAAAGCCAGAGAGAGGACAGCTAGAAAGAAATGTCTGCTTTGTGGTCTGCTTGACTCGAGCCGAGTTCGTTTTTAGGAACACTTGAACCCAAGAGGCTGCGTGGTGTCAGCGATTACAACTGCACTGATGAAGAGAAGGAAGGTGAGGGAGAGCAAGGTCGTCAGACTGTGAGCTCAGTGAATCAGGGAGATGAAAGCGATCGATGATTAGTCTTTCGTTTTCACCAGTTCTGAAAACATTTTGAATTACAGACCTTATTCAGGTCTGAATGATGTTCTTTATCAGTCTCTTCAAATTCAATCACTGCCTCGATTTGACATTGTCATGTCCATGTAACAAGGTTTTTTTTTTCTTTTTTCCATTAATGAACAAAAGTGAGTCAGGCAAAGGCTGCATCTCCTGAGCTAAATTCACTGTAGGCTATGAAATCCAAGGTTAGACTCATAGCTGTCATAACATAAAGAATACCTCATTTTGTATTCTACCACTTAACCTAACTGCACCCAACTGGCTTTGAAATAAGACTGTGTTAGTTAAATAGAATAAAGTCATAAATACAAATACTGTCATTAAAATTATATTCCTATTGAGTCCTGAGTGCTTAATAGCAGAGTTGGAAAAAAAATTCCTATTCCTTTGTTGGTTGTAACATGAGATTACATGACTTTATTGTTTATATTCTATTGTCAACAAGGGAATTTAGGTTGGCCTTAATGATTCTAATATACATTGCAAGATTTAATAGGACCACAAGCTTTTCTTTGTACTTATTACATGCAGAAAATATTAATAAGGTTGCAAAAATGGCTGCTGGCATTTGTTTCTTGAAGTTTGAAATTCTCCAATGAATATAACATATTAATAAAGCAACTAATCTATCATAGCACTAAATAGCACAGGAAGAATGGTTCAATTCAGTTTATTCACAGTATGTAAAGCAGATTTACCGCACGTCATCAAGGACATTTTAGAGAAGGCATTCTCTAAAATGTCGTCATTCTCATTGACTTTGAAGGATTCTCTCCTCCTGAATGAGCTTGTTACAAAGGTAGATATTCACTTCCATTTTGTCATTGACTCTATAGCATCCCACAGCTACCCACATGCATGCAGGAACAGTGGAGAGGAAAAACTTCCTTTTTACAGGACGAACCTTCCAACAGTTTCATGGACAAACCAAATGTATGATTCATTTGATATTACAATGATGTCTCTTGCAGCATTTTTTCTATATTTAATAGAGTTAAAAGATTCTTCAGGGAACATGCTTATATTTTGTTTTGTTTTGTGTTGCTTTTTTGATAAATAATTTTAGTACAGTAATTATTTTGAATAATCCTATTAGCTATAACGGATTTTAGGAGAGAAAGCATTGGAACCCTCTAGTGGTGAAACAGAGTAATCACAAGGGTGCCATGAGTCTTCTAGTGAACTTAGCAACTTAAAAAAAAAAAAACTTAAGTGTCTTTTTATGCATTTTAGCTGATTTCTAAATGCATTTCCAACTGTGATATGACAATCTTTCATTATATTTACACAGGAAGATGTATAGAAAACCTTGTACGTATTCTTTTGTTCAGGAAGGAATTAATATGTTCATATATGACTGTATTTACTAAAACCCCCAGTGAGCCAATTAGTGATTTTCACTCCTCTCAGTATTTAACACATTTTGTCTTTTTGTATATCTATTTACTGTATTTGTAACTACTTTTACCAGTGTGCAAATTGATTTCTCCATGTTTTAGCTTAATTAGAGTCTTCAATTAAACCTTTCATGCTTAAGGCAACTCCCCTTAGCTTTAATCCCTAGTATGGCATTCTTTAAAAAAATGACATATTTCACCCTATAAGGTTCCCAGGTGTTTTGCATTCTGGATTCAACCTTTAGTTTCATTTCATTATTTCTGTTTCATTTCTTGAAACACATCACTATTTTTGAAGGGAGAGAAACTCCTCATCCACATCCTGACTTATGAATCAATAGCTTCATGCCTTAATTTTCTTTGCATAATTAAGACACATCTCCACCTTCCAGTGAAAAGATTAACCCAGTGTTGATTACAGTCATACAGCAGATATGATTGTTACAAATAAAACATTGTTTTATGATATAATGTGTATTTTTTTGGATTAATTGCTTGACTTGTGGTAATCGTATTGAAATAAACTGACTAAGTTCTAGATTTTGTAAGGCCAGTAGGAAAATTCACAAAGTTTATGCACTATGGCATAAAAGAACTACAGTACCTCTATTGCATGGCATTACCCATATACTTTATTTTGCTCACTTTCTGGTATTTGAGATGTTAAAATCTATGCTGAACTGTCTTTTTATTAGCCGCTTTTCATTTTACAGGTAAAACTTACCACAGTTACTTTCTGCATAATGTCCACCAAGGCTTTAACTCTGCAGTGACTTGTTTGGCACCAAAATAGGTTGTAGACTTGTTGTCAGTGAAAATACCACTCAGACTTCTCAGGTCTTCTGGCTCAACTCTGCAAATTCAGAACTGAACAAGGGGAAGCAGCTTTTAATTCTCAAGAATTATCTCCCGGAAGACTATAAAAAAATTAAATTAATCTTAAATATGTATTTTTAACTCTGCTATCTAAACATAAGTTAGAGGTTTAGAGGACGATCTTTTATTTCCGGGTTGATCATCTAAATAAAGGTCTTCCTACTTGTCAATCATTCTGGTTACATGTTTACATAAGGCCGTCCTACATGCTCGTCCCAGTAGCTATTTTTCTCTGCACATGCGCACTTTCAGCATCATATATGTGTGGTGAGCTACAGTGTCAGACAGTCATCGAAGCTCACCTTTCTCACCGTGGTTCTTTGAGAAAGGTCATAAGAGAAAAAGTGTCTATGAAGTATATGAGAAGAAAAGAAAGGCCTCAGATGAGGCAGATATATCCCGGAATGCTTTGTGTGGAGAGCTCTCCTCACAAAGCATTCTGGGATTTGCTGTCACAGCAGCCTGCTGTTGCCATAGGCTGTCGTTAAGAGACAGCGGCGACTTATAACAAAGATGGTGCAGGCACTGCACATTGGAAGAGGAGTTACATGACCAAGAGAGCAAAAAGCAGTGATCATCTCTCTGAACGGTCAGCTAACTGAGTTTGCTATAAAGTCCATTACATAGTCCCTGCAGTTTATGGACACAGTAGGCTTGTATGAGCTATGAGAACAGCACATTTTAAACAGGGAGTGCACAAGGAGAAATGGGCTTGTGCATGCTCTTGCATGCGCAATTTTTTGTTTCAAGTGGAGAGGGCGAGTCTTTTAAAAAGACTCCATAATACCTTTATGTTTTCAGTTTTCAGGGTTTTTTTTATATAATCATTATATCTTTTTTAATATATTGTCTTATTTTGATATTAATTTTATTAAATATTTGTGTTTCCTTTATTTTACTAAGATTTTCTTTTTCTTATATACAGGATTTGTAACTGTTGTGCTACTAAAAGCTGCTACATAAATACACTTGCCTTGCCTTTGCTTAGTGTCTGGCAGCCAGGTGTGAAGGGCTCCCAACACGATAAATGAATGAATGATGTTTTAGCCTTTGTGCACCCTTATTCATCAGCAACATGCTAGATTGGTTATCATTTCCGTAATGACATCATTTGCTGGGGAACTATTCCCTTAATGAGGTTTTTTCAGTAGATTGCTTATTTAATGCACTGACAAGAAGACCCCCATGGGTTTTGCTCAGTCCTTGAATGGACACAAATTGGCCTTGTGCTTTTATAGAGCAGTTTTTTTTCTTTTTATTTGATGAGAGCTGACATTGTGTGTAATGAGTGGTACAAATGCAAATTATAATGGTTCTGGGATGACATAAATGCAGTCCGTGACCTTTAAATTACTTGTTGTGCAGACGATCCAGTAAATTAAGTTTGTTCTGCTGGTAAGCATAAGGAGTGCCTGGCTTTATAATTCCCAATTAAATTCATTGCAGTGGACTTCTCAGAAAACTGTGGATGTTAGGCTGAGTGTGGCCGTGATCTGAGGTTACTGTGGTTTAGATCTGTGTCCAGAACTTTTTTATACAATCAAAACTACCAGGTGAAACAAAAGGCTAAAAAACATCCACGCTTCTTGAAAACTATCCTTAGTTTCCTTCTCATTTGCATTTAAACTGAGTTTCAAAACAGTTACAAGGATTTAACATGGATAGTTGAGGATGAGTTCTGCTTCAGAGTCATGTTCAAACGGCTTGAGGTTATAGATCTTCGCATTCTGCAATTAATTCCTTTGGTAAAAATATAAGAATAAATATGAATTAAAAAGATGAAAAATTATTTGGTATGTTTTAATCCGAGCCGACTGCCTGTTTGTTCAAATGTAACCATATTTATTGGGTATTACTAAAAAAATTCACACTGACATTAAAGCTATGTGAGGAATTTAAGTTTAATTCAGTGACTGTGAACTAGAATTTGTTTTTTTATTTAAGTTACAACATTATTTGTATATTTAACTCTCTTTAATAGCTCTGCTGTTTAGCTATTATTGTCCCTTTCTGTTTAACCTCATTGTTCCTGAGTAGTTATCAATACATCTTCCTGGAAAACTATTTATCTTTCAAACATTATGAAATCTATAAAATGATTAGTATTGCAGCATATGGAGTGAAAATAAATATACACTGCTTAATCAAGTAATGCTACTGCAAGCATAACCAAAGGACTTGGTAATTTATTTATTTATGCATTGTGTGGATGAAAGTTTCTTTCTGGTATTTTTTACTTTTTAACTTAGCTTGTCTGTTGTTTTCCTTTCAATGAGTTTATTCTCTTTATTTTTATAGTGGTCGTTCATCTTATTTGGAACATAACATGAAAACCACCCAATGAAAACATCTATAATAAACAACTAGCCTCGGATATGTGGGCTGTCACAGGGATCTAGAGGAAAATATTAAAGAATTTAAAAATGTATACAGCAGCAGAAATTATAACATAATTTCTTATTTCTGTTTGCAAACAAATTTGCATTAGAACTGCAGCAGAAACAAGAACTTCCCTTTAGCTTTTGCAAAGTATCAATCATTTTTCGTATCCTTGTAGCAACCATTTATGGCAGTAAAAGCATTGAGTTTTAGAATATCCCTTTAAAGCCTAAACCATGAAATAACTGACCAGCCTTCTAATTTTTCTAAATTAGAATTGCCATTGAACTTTCTGAAAAATGAAATAAAAAACATGCATTTTCTTAAGTTTAAGTTAAATTAGATCATTAATTTTCATCAATTTTGATACATTAGGAATTTCTGTATAACATTTTCTGTTCACTACATGTGTCTGAATGTGTAAGTTGGGGTTTCAAGAACAAAAACATCACATTGATGTTTTTGTATTGAAACCCTGACATACACATTATACTGATGATGCAGAGGTCTCAAAAACGTATGTATAAAATATGATACACTTGGCTTTAAATTGATATATTTTGCTGTCAACTTTAAAAAGTGTTTAAAAGTCAACATGGATTTTTTTTTTCTCTTATTACAGTGTTGTTATGGATTATGCCCAAGGTCTTTATTGTTTATATCAGTAGTGATAAATTTACTGAGCAGAACAAGATGTTCGCAGAAACCAATCTGTTGGTGCGTTTTTAAGGTGACATTGACACATTGCCATAGATGTTCTTTAAAACTTTCCAAACAGAAGCTGTTTAACTTTAAGCTAACTCCTCCAATGCATGAAGGGTAAAATCAGTGTGTTATTGCTCCCAGTCTTCATTTATTCTAACAGCGTCTGGCTGCTTTTCAACCTCACTCTGCTGCTGCTGTTGATCTCAGAGCTGCTCTTTCCAGTGGTTTTGGGTGGGGGGGGGTTCATCTGTTGCCTCGAAGGAGTTGATGGTGTGACTCATTTTCAGCACAACAGCTTCTTATGTTTGTAATTACATGAATATGAGAAGCTGACATTCAAAGCAGCTGAAATGCTGTTTAATTGAAGCATTAATTTACTAATCGCAATACAAAAACGGTAGCCGTGACATTTACTAAAAACATTAATTGAGTCTAGAACTCGTGTAAGAGAGGATGTCTGGAACAGTTACTGTGGGACATGGTTTAGTTCTATTAAGCAGTGTCTATTATGGGCATTAATGTGTCTGCAGGGTTGTAAAACGAATTAAAAGGTGGAGAATTAAATCTTAAAAAATTCAGGCTATTAAAAAGTATTAAAATGTAATAAAATTGATCTGATAATTATTTTTCCTAATCAAAATACCCTACATAATAGTTTTTTATGTGCAAGAACAACCTGAGTTGGCAGTGAAATAAAGATATCAGTAAGCGTGTGTAAGTAAGTAGTCAAGCTACACATGCCTCAATGCAACACATTAAAATCTTTTTTTTTTTTATAAGTGGATTTGTTCTTGAATTGAGGAGGTAAGTGAGACACTTTGCCAATGGAACAGGACAATTCACATTTAAAATAAGAAAAAAACAATTCCATTGTCTTATCTTAAGCGCATATTATCTAATTATATCATTTTAAAAGTAGAAATACTAATTCCATTGGCAAAACCTAATCAAATTAAGGGTAAATACACTTCATTTAAGGTAAATACACTTCATTGGGAGTCTTGGAAATAGAGGCATTTCTCACAAAACAAGTAGAAATAGGTACTCTTGTCCAAAAAGCTGGAAACGTGCATAAAGAACCTTTGTTGCTGGAGTATGTTGGCAACTTACAGTTGCATTAATGCCAAAATGTCATCAGTGTATGAAAGTTTTCAGACATCCGGTTAGAGCGCACCAGATTAAAAGACTGGTGTAAATTTTATTTACTGTTTCAATTGTAAGCATTACTACATTTACGCACAACAAAAGTTTAACCTCAAAAAAGTACGAATTTTAAACAACTTCATAATTAGTCACTACAAAGGTTCAAATGTTGCCATTACAGTTGCAGCTCACCAGTTCAAAATAATAATAATTTTGCAACAGTATTAAAAATGTATTTGAAGGTGTTAAATTCAACGTAAGAATTCATACAGAAGGTTAGGCTTGATATGTTTTATACCAGAATTTACATGAAACTTTATCATTAATTAAGAAGAATTTCTAATAAATTATTAGCGCAACATTCAGTGGTTACTAAGTGGTCTATGGTTTAGTGATTTTCCTCAATAAATGATTATATTTTTCAGTCTTGGCCTTTTCTTTTAGGGTCTAAAAAGGAATCTTTTGAGTGATTTAACTAATCTAACTTAATGAGATCCTAATATGCACACTGTTAAGAACAGATGATCTTACTGCTGTTTGAAACCAGCTGTTTTGGTTGGTTTGAAATGCTTGAAATATTATATTTATCCTTTTAACAAAGGATTCATATCTCAGCCATGTCGGATGGAAAGAAAACAAGTCTATAATCCTTAAAAATAATAGCAACAACTGGGATTAATTAGTTTTCAGTTTAGAATGAAATGAACTATATAGTGGAATTTGTTGGGTTTTTTTTTTACAATCCCAGCTTATAAAAAGTATCATGCTATTTGGAATTTAATATTTGCTTTGAATCTATTATATGTTAAATTTTTCTGGCATTGGACTAAAGTGCAGACAAGAAAGTACTTCGATCTAAGAGAATGTGTAAAACGGGGCATGGTCATTAAAAAATTATAACAGGAACAGCGCTTTCTCCAGAAATATAATCAGTTTCATAATTATTAATGGGAGAAGTAATACTAAAAGCCAATGATGCTATTGGACATTAGTACTGCTTATTTTTCTTTCTATATTGTGCTAAAGCTTGCAATGTGAATTTTTTGGTCATATTTTTCAGCCAAACAGGCAACATATTTGCCAACACCCTTACATTATTTCAAGTTATTGTTTATTGACTTTATTTGATTTTTATTGATTACAAACATACAGTAAAATATTTGCTTTTATTAGATTATTGGTTACATCTTTTTGGTTGCATCTCTTTGTCCAACTAGTTAATGACCTAATTCTACTACTCTATGTTGGAAACAAATAGTTAAACCATCTTTTATTAGGAGACAAAAATTTGAAATCCTTAGTGACACTTATCCTGTGTATGAGTTGCATATCTGCATTTCAGTAGCAGTTAAAATGTAATAGAAATATCTTTAAAATTATGAACCTAAGCCAACATGGCATGTGCTCAAATTGCTGTAATTTGGGGCTTGTTGATGTTTAACACTGTAAATTGTTGAGGTTTTTGGTCAACCAACTCTGTGACCATCTTCATCTGGCTTTACATTAAATGTTTCTGCAGAGATAATAGATTTAAACAATAAAAAGCATTATTAATCAAAAGGCAAATAAGTATGCTTAATTATAAATTATGAAATTGAGTTACTCTATTCTTGTGACTGTAAGATTAAATCCATCTTTGAATAGTAGTTTTACATGGTACTATTTTACCTACCTAAATAAAGTATATATGTTGATTAATCTTTGGGTTTTACCACAACGTTAATTATTGAAAAGATTTAGGCCCAAAGAGACAAAAGAAAAAAAAAAAAACCCTCATAATTTACTTTCATCTAATATTAGCTCAAAAGGACAACTTTGGCTCATGTTCGTTTAGGGGAGATATTGCCTTTTTTTTCTAGATTATCAGTGATGTTCTACAACACACATGTGTTTTGTTTAATAAGCCAAATGTATCAACTGGTGAGGAAATTTAAACATTTAATGCAAATTAACTTGTCTTTACAGCTTTAGATGAGACCTTTTATATTTTAATCATCTTAAAGGAAAAAATGTGGTTGACTAGCACTCTATTGATGTTGACTCTTAAAGTGCTTTTATTATAAATTAAAAAGCATTACATTTGCAAAATACTGTTGAAATAAATGCCATGCTGCAGAAATGACCAGCTGTTGGAAACTATAGTTAAGATCTCCATAAAAAAAAACAACACTTAGATAATGATTCAGCGATTTTATGATATGATTCAGCGATTTTATATATATATATATACGTGTGTGTGTGTACGTATATGTATGTTATTTGTCATTTGGAATGAATCTTTTATTTTGGTCAAAGTTCTACTTTTGCTGCAAGAATGTATTCTTACCTGCAGATCCTTAATCCTTCTGGTGAGTGCCTTTTCTTTGACATGCATTTCACATTACATGCACTAAAATGCATGGAGGTTCCATCTCCCCTCAAGGTCTCCCTTTGTCTCTACAATATCAGGCTCTCTGAATTCAGACGTTTCCTGTTTGAGGCAGTTTGCTGAAAAATCCTCAGATCACCCGAGGCTGTGCTGGTCAGACCAGCCCAGCTGTCCCTCGTCAGCTTTCATAAAATGAATGATCCAAGAGTTCCCTTCTGTCACTGAGAAATATGCCCATTTTGTTCCACTGCTGTCTTTGTGTCTTTAATTACAAGGGAGTTTAAAATTCTGCCCAAGTTTTCAATATTTTCCTCAGTTGATGGAAAAAGTGTCACAGGCACTTTAATTTCTTTTCTTGTCTAAATATTAACATAGATGTACCTATCATTCTCTCTCAGCCTCTGTCTCCCTCCATCATGTTTCATCAGGAATCCCACTTGGCTGTTACATACAGCTGTTAGCTGGGATCATTACCTCGCTCAGAAGTATAATTGACAGAAATGGTCTCTGCAGCTGAACTGCCAACTTGTCAAGGGTTTGGTATCTCCTAGACACCTTTATGTTCTCCGGAGCTCAAAATGTAAAAAAGCAGCTTTAAACAGTACCCAGCATCTATTTAAAGTTAAACAGATGGATGCAGGGGGAAAAAACAACAGTCTATGTTCTGTCTGTGTGTCTGACACCTTCATAGCCAGTGTTGATAACTGAGCAGAAAACATCAAATGTGTGTGTGTTGTGGGTGTAATGGAAGCATGAGCTGCATCCAGAAGAGCATATCTAAGTGAAAGAAAGCCGCAGCTCGGTGAGGGAGGTCGGGACGTCTCCATTAGATCCTTCTTTCTGTCACAGGAAAGGCATAGCTAAACACTCACCTCTATTTCTTCAAACGGAGGTTAGGGTTCTTTTCACCTCGCTCAGCTTATAAGAGCTGCCTCGGAAATGCCACATATCCATTTTAAAAAAGTGCCGATAAACATTACAGTCTCAAAGCCTGTGGGTTATGTTTTAGTCACGGAACTGAAAGTGTATTGTTGTTTTCTTTGATGCAACATTCCTTCATTGATGCAATCATTTTTTTATGCAGCAGTTTATGTATTGAAACCTTTTACAGAGATACATGCTAGATTGAAAAAGAAACATTTAGCACAAACGCACTGTCATTTCAATTCTAATAATCTTTGTGTTGTTCCAGTTGTAGATGTTAATGAAATTTGTTGTCTGCTTTTATAACAGATTCTTAGCGAGGAATGAGCAGTTTGGGGTCCTGCTCAGGGATCCAGTGGCAAGTCTGTTTCAAGCTGATACTCTTGCAGCCTGTCTTTGATGAAAATGTGCCACTCTCTACATATTAGGCGACTGCTCCTCAGTTACATAATATAGGAATCTATTTTACTGTGACTTCTAAATCCATTTCTTCCCAAAATAAGCAATCGATACTCAAATGCAATGTACACACAGACCAATTCAATATAACACTATTGAGTCACTTAATCATAAAAACCCATTTTGTAAAACATAATATCTAAGAAAGATGATGCATTGAGATAACAACTATGCAGTAATCTTTCATTCTGCTCCATGCAAACAACCAAAGTCGTAATTTTATTTTTTCACTAAAGCAGTGCATTTATAAACAGGAAACTCACTCCTGCTCTAAAAAGACTTTTAAAAAGATGCATTTCTGGATATTACTCATTTACAGCTTTTATACAATATATAGTTATTAGAATACACAAAAAAAATCGTAATTACACTCTAAATACCATGCTAAACTTTCCCTAGAAAGTATTATTAATTTTAAGAAAGAACATTTCTAATAGATGTTTCTGAAGACACTTTAAAGTACATTAGTTCTGTCAACTCTAAAAAGGTAAAGAAAAACTACCTTAAACTACCTAATAAAGCTATTAATAACTGTATCCAATTATTTAAAGCTACAGTGTGTAATAATTACAGGGATATACAGTCAGAAATGTAATATATTATGATCAATAGGTAATTCTTCTGTTTAAATTTGATCTCTAAGGAATGGAATGAAATGTTCATTTACTGTCTGGAAATCTGTACTAAACTAAATGTTGTTTTGTATACACTCTGTGTATTGAAAATGCCAATAAAAGTTGTCTTGAGTCCTTTTAAAAAAAACATAAATGTGTTGCATTAATATCATGGTTTTCCAGTCACACCGTCCAATAAATGTTCTTACCACCAGAACTAAATTCACCCAAGTGTGCACACACCATTCTCAGAGCAGTTGGCAATAAATTCCTAGCCTAGGGCCACACCAAAATGAGGAACGGGTTATCGAATTACATTTTTCCCGTGAGCATCACACTTTTAAATAAATTCTGATTAAAAAGACCAAAAGTCCAACATTTTCAAGTTAGGAGAGAAAAGTTCACCGTTCTAGTTTCGGGTTTCTGGTCAGTTTAATTTCAAAGCACTTTTCCAACCTTTTCACCTACACTGTAGCTTCCTATAGTTTTGTAGTTTTGAAAATGCGTCTATTGCATCAACACTAAGTCAAATAATTTGTAAGTGCAAACCTACTTGGCAATAAACTTGATTCTGCTTTGTGGTAAAACCCCAAATATGTTCTTTCTGTTCACTATACATTCGATATCAGAAAATGTCCTAATCATTGTGTGGATAACAAAGACACAGAGTTCAGTTATTCTGCATGTGTGTCTCTGATTTACTTCCATTTACCATAAGGTGAAAGGAAAGATGTCTGCATTATGTAGAAGTCTAGAATATGTGTGATAATATGCTTTCCAATGGATGGGTGAGCAATTATTCCTTCTATAAATGCACGTATATGAGCAGGCAAAAGAGCCATCAGAGCAGGTTGAAGTGTTTTTTAATGAGCTGGAGCTCTTACAAATGGACTGAGTACGTTATGTGGCTCATGCAGAACAGGCGGGGATGAGAGGTGTTAAGAAGCAGCCAAAAGCCGCTATATTGACGCTAATTGTCTTCATTTTCTCTTTGCTCTGAGCAAAGTTAGGAGAAGGGTATATAAGCAGCTTCGCTGAATGATGTTCAGGCTGTTGTTTGTTGCTAATGAACCTCCAGCTGGCTTTAAATGACGGAGGTGATGGTTCTTAATGTCTAATTCGTAGATATTACACACATGTAAAGGCAGTTAAACCTTAATCGTAATGTTTAGAAATCTCTTAAAAATTGCTCTACCCAGGTGCATATTTTGGCTTATTAATTTATACCTTTTACCACTCACCTAGAACAACACTCTTTCTCCAGATCAAAGCTTGCAGCTTTCACATTAATAGTTAGGGTTGAGGTTTATCACACTGCTAAGCAGAATCATCACTGGATCATCACCAAGAAGCTTTTGTTTTTTTTGGGAAGCAAATCGTCTTCAAACTTGGAAACAAAGTCTAGTGGATTGTTTTTTTTTTCTTCTTTTTTTTCTTTTTTTGGAACCCACCATTCATATTTATTTCACTGAAGCTTCAACAAATAATTGGATTAATCTTTATTGATAGATTATAGAAGTCATCGTCAACTTTTTAATGATCGATTCATAGTTTACTGGAGTATAGAGACTTTAAAACACACCTTAAGCTGACGGAGCGACCCACTTATAAAAAATATATATATATATATATATATATATATATATATATATATATATACTGCATTTAAGATTAAAAAACTATTTTCGTCAACATGCTTGTCATAATCTTAAACTCCTTAAGTGGAAAAGTTTTTGTTTGACCGGGTTTAATTCTGTAAAAACATTATTGAGGACCCTTTTGCTATCCAAATATTTATTGAAAAAATAATCTAAAGATTAATCGATTAGAAAAATAATCACTAGTTGCTGCCCTATACTTCACCAGAGAAAACAAGACAGCAAATGAGGAACAGAGGGCCCAACCTAGAGCCAAAAAGGATATTTATATAATGTGCGCTGATAAAAAGTTTTCCCTGATAACTCCCATTAAGAGCGTTTGTTTGCTGATTGTGAACCAACAAATTTATCTCTATATTTTTTTAGATTATATTAATTGTATTTTTTGCAGTACACAACAAGTGACAGTAGTACATTCAACATAAGATTTGATTGAATTTTTTATTGAACTCTCATTGGAGAAATGTATCCCTGCATTTGACCCATCCCCTTGGGGAGCAGTGGGCTGCCATTGTGTGGCGCCTGGGAGCAGTGTGGGGTCACATTTTTACTCAGGAACCCAGAGTGGAGGCTGTGGGGATCAAACTGGGTACTTGAGATCTTCTCAGTGCACAAGCATACTGCTCTAACTGCTAGGCCACCACTCCCCACAACTTAATCTCAATTTAATAACTTAATCTCCGAAATTAGCAAACATAAGTATGAAAAGAAAAACAAAACAAAAAATAGAGTAGATGAACAAAACACACATGAAAAACTCAACAAGCTGCATAATTTTTCGCATTTTCTTCATAGTCTTTCAGAAATTTGGCCAATGATGACTATGACTCTTCGAAATGTACTCCCTTTCCTCTGAAAATATAAGTAAGTCGCTCCATCATACATGAAGCCATTTCCTTCACACATTTTGAGAGTAAATCCATCTTTCTCCAGTACAATGATATTAATCTCCTGGGTTAAAATGGTTCCAAAGTCAATTCATCTTAACTGACTGGAGCTAAGACCAAAGTTTTTTGAATAAATATCTAAAACATACATTCTTGCCTCAGCAGTTACCTTCAGTCCAACAGTGTTTGACGAAGTTTGCATAACTGAGTTCCAGTACTGCTATAGTTTTGGACAGTCTCATACACATTGAAAAAAAGTACCTTTTCCAACCATACACTTCCTACAGCTATCTGCGATGTCAGGTGACCACCGATTCAGTTTGACTGGAGTTATTTAAATTCTCATCAACCACTTATATATTATAATGAGTCTCATCCTCGTATTAATTGGCTGCTTTTGTGCAAACATTGCTTTTGAAGAAAATATATGCTGTTTATTTTACCAGTAGTTGTCATCCAGCTTCTTTCCAGCTAAAAAAAATAGTATTATGCTATAATACTTTTGACTGCCCTTTTATTTAATGTGTGGAAACCTGATGTGACTTATACAAAAGAGATGTATTTGCATGTCTGAAGTAGAGCTGCACAGAATTCAAAATGAAATAAAAAAATTTATGTTTCTATTGCTTTTGAATAATAAACTGTTCATCAGTCAAGATATGCAAAGTAGGACTGTTAAAAAATGTCATTTATTTTATGGAAGTAAAATGGATAATTTATTGAAAACATTTTAATTTTAAAGTTCATATTATATTCATACATTTTCTGTGTTAACATTTTAAATTGATGAAGCACAGAGAGAAAATGCTGTTCATGTTACAAGTCTTTGTCTCTAAACAGAAATAAGTTGGCTGGTTTGACTTTTTTTAAATTATCTTCACATGTGTCTAAATGTTTGCTTTTAAACCTGACCCAAGAACTCTGTACCAAAAGACTTTGAAATTTTAATTACAAACAATGAGAAACAGTAGCCAAAAAAGCAGTGATGTAGTTTGTATTCATGACCAAAGATGTTGGTATGATTGCCTATTATTCTTAGAATCTCAGGAGAATTGAGAACCTGAAAAGTTTGATTGATGGTTGGCAGAATGGGATTATACAACATGCCATTTCTTAGTAGCAGAATATCCTGGCCTGGTCCTCTAATCTCATGTTACTCTTTTTTTAAGGACATGCTTTAAACCTTCTTCTGAGATTAGATTTCATGTCAACATGATTCATCATATCACCAATAAACTGTCAGTTGCACATTCAGGCTGGCAATCTCTCAATCTTGTCCCAAAGGTGCAACATGTTAGTCAGATCTGCTTAGTGGAAATGCCTTTGATGTTCACTGAAATCTCCGTCATTTTGATTTTTGGCATTTAAGCAAATTGGTTTCAAACAATACGGCATTGCAACAGAAGCGATAGAGTCTGTCAGATTCCTTGAATGTGATAATACCATGTATTATAGTCTATTTGCAATGCCTTTCTATGGTAACTTAAAATAAGTGGCTTCAACCCTTCACTTTGAGTTTCTATGATTCTGATACCATAACATCCAAAGATTGACGCAAGTAAACTGGTTAAAGGACAAAGAATCAATAATGGCTGTAAAAATAAAAATGCTTATATTGGTAATGCATCGGTGTCATCACAGAATATCCCCCATTAAAAGGCTGAGTGAACAGTCCATTAAAGGCACTTAGTGAGCAGTCAGAGACACATCCTGGTTTCAATCATGATTATAATTATCACCACATTGGTGCTTAATGTATCATTTCATTATACACATTAGATAACAGAGTATTTCAAATCCTCCCCAGCTTCAAACAATTAAATCAGCCGCTACCCAGTATTTAAACCATACATACTGTGAATGTTCTTTTAATCTCTGTTTCTTCAGTATGTGGTTACTCTGAAACTGTACCTAAAGCCTTTATTATTGGGAACCAAATATGTATCCGAGCTTTTTAACCATGCTGCATTAGCACATAAATCAATCTGTTAGAAAACGCAAGGTTATTTTGGACACAGTAAATAGATTTTTATTAGTTATGAGAACAAATTTTACTAATGACCTGTTGTTTACTGTGGAACATGAAATAATGGCAATACGCAGAATGCTTTTTTTTCTTTTTTAAGGGGTACATTGGCATTTTTTGTACCCCTATACAAAAAAATACCAAAAACCATTTGATCATG
Source organism: Cyprinodon diabolis (assembly GCA_030533445.1). Classification (NCBI taxonomy): domain Eukaryota; kingdom Metazoa; phylum Chordata; class Actinopteri; order Cyprinodontiformes; family Cyprinodontidae; genus Cyprinodon; species Cyprinodon diabolis. The sequence continues at coordinate 33,115,841 of CM060074.1, read as the reverse complement.
AGGAAATAGGGTTATATACACTAGGGGTCCATCCTGATAGTTATTGTTTTAAGCCTAAATAGAATTCCAGCAGGATGAGCAGTTAATGTGGCGCCAGCTGCTGACAGTACCATAGAACTACCAGAAAGCCAGATGGTTTCAGTTGAGGCTGCTACTTAGGATTTTAGACCACAGAAACTAAGAATAGCATTTCTATCACTAGTAACTGTATTAATAAGGATGTTTACTTATGCTTCCATTAACTCCACAGCGATATGTTATTTTGACATCCTTGTAAAATAGACTCCAAATCCTGAAAGGATTTCTTTCCTGATCAAATAAAAATAATACTCTATTTCGAGCACTTTTCTTCTTTTCCATCTTGGAATCAATTTTTTTGTGTTTTATTAAACTGGATCTTGGAGCTTAATAGGGGTGTAAATCACATCCATCGTGGCGATTCGATTCAGTATCGATTTCCTGACCCAACAATTCGATTATTTTCGATACTCAAGAATACACCACGATTCGATTCGATTCGATTAATCAATTAATCGGTTAATTTTTTTTTACTTTTTTTTACACCTTACAGGCTAAACAAAGTTTCAAGTTTGAAATAAATCAATGAAAGCTGTAATATCATTATGCATTTTCTTTAGAAACAACAGCAAATAACAGAAGTAGAAAAGTTGCATCAAAACATACTGCAAAAATACTGCAGTGTAATGAGTTCAATGCAATACCTCGGCTCCAGAGAAACTGTCCAACATATTTTTTTAGAATGTAATAAATATATTCAGGAAAGAGAGATGTTGCGTAGAGAGTTAGACAGGAATAAAAATAAACTAGATATAAGGGAATTGTTTCAAAGGTCATCTGGGGATGTAGTTTTTGGTAGTATTTTTAATTTTCTAAGAAGAACGGGTATTTTAGGGAGAATATAATAGTTTGTCTGGTCCATACTCCATTCTGGAAGGTGGCGGTAATGCACCTATAAGTTGTTTGCCAACCGCCATTAAAAAAAAAGAAGAAGAAGAAGGCTCCAGAGTGTCGACGTCATCGCCCCCTTGAGAGACGCTCCACTGCACCTCTCCGAGATTGTAGCTGACCGCAAACAGTGCAGCAGACAGGAGGCCGGCTTGTTTTGTTTTTATGACCGAAATTGCGGAAAGCAACTCGTGAAGTTTGACCCGCTAGAAGAGCGAGGTGCGCGACACCGCTGGGACCCTTTTTCCAGCTGAATCTCCGCTCTTTTTGGCCCTCATGTCCCTCCGTCGTCGGACTAAACTCGTCCCCATTTACTCACCGCCTCGGCCGTATCTAGACCCACAGTGTGTAGCTCAGACCACGTTTCAATACTGAGCATAATTTAAAAATGTCTGTTTGAAGCTTGCTGCAACAAACTGCTGTAAGAGTATAACCAGGAAGCGCGGTAGGAGGGCAAAATAGGTTTAGCGGCACCGCAGCACGGGAGGGAGAATTACGCCCAGGAGCAAATGGATAAAAATAGACCGGAGGAAAAAGAAAACATGAATCGATTATCCCTCTTTGTATTCAGGTACTGCATTGAATTGTGTCAACTGGCAGCCAACATTAAATATGCAGATCATCTTCTATAACAAGCACCCATTGTATTTCCAACCGTGTCAGCATCATAGATATTATAGTAAGTTGCAATTTGCTTAGTTCAATGTGTTCAAAACAGTTTATGCATTATGCAGGTATATGTTTTATAAATATCTTATAGTGCAGTTTGCGGAATGGAATGAAAAATGGATTAACATAAGGAGAGAGAAAAGTTGGGCACATCGTCATTAAAATTACACATTAGGGAGGTTTCGCTATATTGTGCCAATTCTGTCCAATCAACTTGCATATCAAAAACTCACCATTACCTTTGCCGAATGTAATATTAACTGACAGATTTAATAAATGGCGTTTAGCTTTCATTTTTTACATGTTCCACATTTAAGTGACTCTAGAGTCCACTTAACTTGATCAAAGTGAAGTTAGGCATATTTTGCCAAAATATTGCTGTTTACATACACTGCATAAATATACACTTTACATTTTTAATCACTTCCCAGTGACATGTAAACAGACTAAACTAAACAGACTAAACCCCCATTTATCATTTATAATGCTTGGGTAATGGCTGCATTTTTTGAAATTCATATATGTTAGAAAAATAATGGGATTTTATTTTTTTTATATTTTTTGTAACTTTGTTTAGAGTGTACTTGCTGTATTTGTTTTAGCTATCCTTTAACAGGCCTCTCAAAATGTTTTCCTGGCCCATTCCTCGTGACAGAACCAGTTTAAATTAGTTGTTTGTCAGATGAACTTTTTTATTATTTGAAAGAGTATCTGAGCACAAGTTTGATTGTATTTTGTAATTTCCCAAAATAATTTTCTTTTTCAGCTTTTTTTTTTTTTTGTCTGACTGCTGCTCCAGGCACCTTTTCACCATCCTCCACCTACTGACCTTTGAAATAAGTAATTGTTAGAATGACCAAACACTAGCTGATCACAACGAAGAACATTTATTCAGCAAAACATTTCAATATAATTTTTAAACTTTTTATTCTGCTCTGAGCTAATATGAGTACTGGGCATTTTTACTGTGCCTAGTGACTGCGTATCACATTAAACCAGTATTTTCTGCTGGCTCATTTGTTTTTGTTCTGTAGTTGATTTGACCATTTTGTACCAAAACGCATTTATGTTCTTGGACAAAAATATATATATTTTTTAAACAGCATGTCCTCGTCTGATTGCAGCTGTATGTCTGCATTTTGTTTCATGCAAATTGGTTTCCTATCTTAGCTTCATTTGAAATAATTCATTATAAACTAAAATAAATATATATATATATATATATATATATATATATATATATATATATATATATATATATATATATATATATATATATATATATATATATATATATATATATATATATAAATATATTTTATTTATGTTTTTTATTATTATTATTTTAGTTTATTATGAATTATTTCAAATGAAGCTAAGAAAGGATAATAATAATATTAAATACTAATATTAATGGACATAACTTTTTAAAAGTAGATGCACGTCTTAACACTGACTGATGGTGGTGGGACAGGAATGTAACTTTAGGATGTAGAGAGGGAGAGATGCTGAAAGAAGATGTCAACAAAAAAAATTGGCTCCGGCAAACTAAAGCTAAATAACTGGAATACAACAAAAATATAAGTTAATTTTAAAGTCCTACAAAACAACTCCAGTATGAGAATTTTTTGCCTTATAAACATGTAGAAACATACTTTATTACCGATGCATAATTTGCAATTAGCATTATTACCCAAAGTGTATCTTACTGACTCATTTAGTCTTTTTGAAGCTTTTCTTGTTTTACCTGTAATTTAGGATAGGAAAAGGAGGCATTATCATTTAAGCTTTTGCACTTTTTGTACAAACAGTACATGCATCTGTTGCCTGTTTTAAATGTATTCTCCTAATTTTATTGGACATATAATCATAATGATTGGTGCTTGAAATATTCCTTTACTGTAAAAGTGTCTGCCTTTCTGCTTCAGAACCCCAGGTCTGTTGAACAAAAACAGTGAAATATTTTATTTCAGGGCTTCCTGAAGATTACACTTGCTTTGTTTACCTCCCACCCTCCTGAACACCCTGAAGGAGCCATAAATATGACACTTCATTCATTTAAATAATGAACACTGGAGACTAAATGAAAATATAAAGAGTGCTTGAGAGCTGAGGAGCAGCAATTTTGATTCCTTTGCAAGGTAAAAAGCTTCATTCTGGATCCACACACCCACACGACACCTGACATGCACCTGCGGTGCTTCAGGTGTGAATTATGTGACCTTTAAAAGGGACAGAATTTTGTTTCTGTATGCGTGTCTTTGTCTGACCGCTAGTTTCAGAGGAGAACAACAAAGACAGGTTTGACAAGCTCTCTCCTGTTTCTTTGTAACACACATTCCCCTTTTTACAATCTCTCTTGTTTTGATTTCTAACTATGTTTTCCTCAATCACCTCCATCCCCACGTCGGTTCTGTTTTCATGTCGGCATCCTTGTTGCTCGCTGCCTCTCTGTACGGATTCTGTCACTGGTGTCTGGCTTCATGTGAATACCAATGGGAAGCGAGTGGGCAGGAGAGCATGCAAATAAGACAAACTAATTTGAAGCTTGATTTCAGTTTTCACTGGTTCTGTGTTGTCCATATAGTCATAGTTTTCTCTAAATTTCTTTTTTATTTTACACGGCAGAACCAATTCTATAACCAATAAAATCTCATTTCTTTCTGTTTCAAAAGTTTCTTTGTTTACCATGCTTAAGGAACCTGCGTCAAAAACAAAAAACAGAAAGACACTTTGTAGCTCCTTGTCAGAATTTTATCCACCTATATACAGTTCCTCGCTAAAAGATTTATGCATGTAAAACATGGCTTATTGTGAAAGTATTTTGGAATTATAAATGATGGATTAACACAAAGTAGGAAAAAAGGTTTTAAGGGGAGTAGAAGGGATGTTTTTATTCAATCTGAGAGGAGACTTTATAGAATCATTTTTGTTGCATTTAAAGGAAATCTGTTGGGCTGGTTCTAGATTTGCCCTCTTCAAGGTTAGAATTCAGCCCATTCATCCATGTAAATATTCAAAGCTTAGTTAGATGGGATAAGAAAGAGTCTGTAATGATCAGTTTTCTAGCATTATAATGAGAGATGGATCAATACCTCGGACGACTGATATTTTTGGCCAATTTTAGCATTGTCTTTTTGTTTTTCTATTAGTATCGGCTGATACGTCTTCCGTTCCATAGTTCATTAGCGCATTCAGCAGGAATGCCTCGAGAGGCCATTTGTCTCGCACACGTTTCAATAATAATAATACATTTTATTTCAAAAGCACCTTTCTGGACACTCAAGATCACCGTACAAAAGATAAAAACACAAAGGCAGAAGCTAAGTCAAAACACAAAATAAAAACCACTTAAAAAATGCAAAGGCTGGGACAATGGAGAAATTGATAAGCGAGTCCGTGTTTTTACACAAGGGTGGTAGAGAGTTCCAGAGATGGAGAGGGGCACAGTGGCTGAATGCTCTGCTCCCCATGGTGGTGAGACGGGCAGAAGGGACAGACAGGTGTACTGCAGATGGGGATCTGAGAGCACAGGAGGGGGTGGGAATATGCAGGAGGCATGACAGATATGGGTAAGGTGGTGATGGGCCTTGAATGTCAACATGAGAATTTTATATTGAATGCGGAACTGCATAAGGAGCCAGTGGAGCTGTCGGAGAACAGGGGTGATGTGGTGGATAGAGGAAGTTATTGTTATAATGCAGGCAGCTGAGTTCTGGAGCAGTTGTATTTTATGGAGTGATTTTTGAGGAAGGCCAAAGAGGAGAGAGTTACAACAGTTCAGTTGGAACGTGACGAGGTTGTGGACAAGTATGGCAGCAGTTTGTGGAGTAAGGGAAGGATGGAGGCGGTTGATGCTTCTTAAGTGGAAGTAAGTGAAACAGGTAATGTTATTGATATGGGTTTGAAAGGATAGGGTGCTATCGACGATGACACTCAGACTCTTAATCTGGGGGCAACGGTAAGGTGGAGGAGCTGTCAATAAGAAGTGGGAAGCTGTCGGTTTTGGAAAGAGTTGATTTAGTAAACCTCAGGTTTACTACTGTTTAATTGAAGGAAATTGTTGGTGAACCAGGCTTTTATTTCAGAGATGCAATCTCTGAGGGAGGTGGGTGGAAGAGAGGACGATGGTTTTGTGGTGAGGTAGAGCTGGGTGTCATCGGCATAACAGTGGAAGTGGATGTTACATTTGCGGAAGATACTGCCAAAGGGAAGGAGGTAGATTATGAAGAGGAGGGGCCCAATGACAGAGCCCTGGGGCACACCTGAGGTGACGGGGAGGGGGTGGGGGGATAGGATTTAATAGGCATTCCCTCTTGGGAGCGGGTACAGGGTTGTGCATTAGGGTGATGACTTTTTAACAACCTCATATCCCTGTATTTTATTTTGATTAACTTTTATTAAAGATTACATAGGATCTTTCTTTTAAGGTGATTTGATAAAAAAAACTCACTCACAAAATTATATAAACATTTTTAATTATCAGCTTTTTTTTGGGTCAAGTCACTGGAAGCATGATCAAAATTGAACACAAGCTTAAGAGTCACATGTACAGTATAACACTAAATAGGGTTAAAAAACACAAAAGGAAGTCAATTGGCAATGCTAATGTTAGACAGGATGAATCTCAGTGGAAGGTTGTCCTTGTTTCAGCATGGCTCGTGCAAATCTTGCATAATTTTGATATCACTCGCAGCACTGGTTGCTCCGGGCAATGTTGATTGGAGATTCATCTGTTTTCCAGTGGGTTGTCAAGCATTTCAGACCTTTTGAGTATTCTTTCAGAACTGCATATAGTTCATCAAAATCTTCAGCACGGAACAACTGGATGCTGAACCAATGGTTCTAATATCATACTCATTACCATTTTAAACTATCATATCACAGCTGCCCACAAGAACAAATTAAAAGTGTTTCAGGTATTGTAAGTGCATTTGATACTGTTTGTGAATACTTTCCTAGGCTTAACGGATTTGGTCCGTTTTTTCAAAGTGGTGTGTGCGTGACCCTTTTCAATATTTCAAAGGAATAAACTTAGTTTTAGTCATTAATAGGCAAAATTTTATTCATTTGTCCTACAGGAAATAATTTCTGAGAAAAAAAGTCAAAGACTCATCACCCTGTGGAGAGGGTGGGTCTTTATAAAAGTTAGTGAAAATCCTTCACTATACCTTTAAAAAGGTTTATTTTAATTTTATATTTGTTATCATCATGTCTGTTTTATGATGTACATGGAGCCACAGATAGCAATACCGGCCTGAGGAATGGGCAGCACATATCAGGGACTGGTTAGACTATTTTAACACATGGAGCTGCTGTAATCTAAACTAGTCTGTTGTAGCTTTGCATCCTTTATACCCGTTGTCTAATACCCTAATTACCATAATTAAACCATTTTTATTTGTATTGCACAAATTCATGACTTGTCAACTCAAGACACTTTACAAAGTCAGTTAGATCCATTTATACAGACTAATTGGTTAAAATGTTTCCATCCAAGGAAACCCAGCACATTGCATCAAGTCATTGGCTTGCAAAATTCACTCCTTCTGGGTGAACTATTGTGTTATTGACTATGAATGCTTCATACCAAGCATGCAGGTAGTGATAAATACTTTCATTTGACCATGCAAGGAACAAAGCCATTCTTTCATAAAGTCCATATTTCTGGAAGTGTGTAATGCTCAATATGATTCTTGGTTTAAAAAATAATCTCACTGTAGCAAAAAAATAAAAACTTGAAATTTTGTGTCATGAAGATTTTCCCCATACTTTTACTCTGTCATGTTCTTCTCACAGATATTTTGTTAATGTCCTTGTCTTATGTAAAACTCTTTGCTTACCTTCTGTTAGAAATCTACTTTAAAGCTTATTGAATCCATTTTTACTGAAGCTTTTATATCTTTTTTTTAAATAATTCTCCTCATGGCCTTTCATTGAATCTAGTTATATGGTTCATTTGTATGATTGATTTAATTAGACCTCCCTAGACAGACTATTGATTTCAGCTGAATCTAAAAGAAAGAGCAGACGAGAGTGTGGTAATAAGCAGTCGGCTACAGAGATGGGGAGGTAGCAGAGTGAATGTGAGGAAGAAAGATAAAAGATGAAGAGGATGTAGGTTGAGAAAGTACTGAAGGGAAAGACTTGCAAAATACTGTAAATCCTAGACTGACATAGAAAAGTGACGGAAAAAGAGTAAAAGTCAGAATATCACTCGGAAGTTTTCACCCCAGATGCCAGAAACTTTAGCATTTTAGACTGACTGCAAAGAAGGAGAAACTTTCAAACTGACAGAGGGAACAGAAAAAAAAGAGAGGGTAAAGAATGAATCATTTCCATGTTGGGCTCTAATTAGCATAATATTTCTCTGTGTGTTTCCATCATCCTATTTTTAACTGTCAGATAGAAGGACAGAGATGAAAGAGTGCAAATAACGAACATGAAATTGTCTCTTTTAAACACAGGGAATGTGTGATCGTGCGTGTGCACCTGGTGTTTGTGTGTTAATTCCTGCCCCGATGTGTAATGACTGCTTGCTCTATTTCAAGAGTACTTTTGCATAAAAGACTCATGTTTTCCATGGCTTCTTGTATCAAAGCAAAGCCTCAGAAGCTTAGAGGCCACTCCGGCTTTGAGGTTTCAGATGGTTGCCACTTTGAGTCCCGCACCATCGGGGAGCAGGGAATAAAATTCCCTAATGGCAAAAAGTGAAGGGCATGGAATTAGCTTTTTTGTTTCTTGAGTATTTTTGGCCTCTTTGATCAGGGTTTCAGGGACATGAACTCAGTTTGGGCTATTTATCTCTAAGGGGGATTTGCTGGAACTTTAACTCTACTAAGTATGTTTCTTTTCACTGTAAAAAATCAACCTCTTAGAAAAATGGCCACACTAATTTTTACCAGCTGTCCAATGCTTGCTACTGCCAGTTTTCCCCTTTTCACTAAGAGGTTTAAAAGAAACTAAAAACAGTTTAGCTAATAGATTGTAACATCCAAAACACAAGGAAATTGCCATATATTGTAGGAATGGCAAGGGAAAAATGCAACATTTTTGCAACGGCTTGGCTAAATATTTATTGATCTGGTTGTCATAATAAGGGCTATCTGAATAGTGCTTACAGTTAGGAAGGAGCTAGTACTAGAATGCAGCATGCTTTCTAGTGCCAATACAGTTGGCAGTGGGACCTCCTGACGTCCCCAGCTAATCCTATATGGTGACAGACCATCTTGGCCAAGGGTCAGCAACTCAAACTGTTCAAAGAGCCTGATTGGACCCAGAAAAAAAAAAAATCTGTCTCCAGCGGCGTACGGCAACACAGGCTCTAAGTGTATTAGCCCACTATGAAAAAGGACTACGTGGGCTTAAATATATAACAAGCATTCATGATTAAGTCTTTATCCTGGAACAAATGTCCCATCTACTCTGCTGTACGATATTTGGTCCTTTGAGTATAAATTCCATAGTAGCCCGAGGTGAGGGAGGAGTAATGAGGAGTAATGAACACTCTCACCACAAGGAGTTCACTGCTTGCCGCTTCACCGCGCAGTTTATATGTATTAGGTTTTGCTGCATTGATGAAATTATAGAAACACAATAAGGAAATCAGATTTCTGCTGTATTTTTAATTTTTTTAGGATTTGGGGAAAAAATGGAAGAAAGTTCACATACCTGCATATGAGCGCTACCTGTTTAATATGTGAACGGTTTTCCATGCTTGTAATAAAACTAGATGGCAGTAGTGGAGTTTGGACATGCAATCCACCTCTTAAATCTGTCTTTGCTCTCCTCTAATTTCTGAAGAAGTTTGCACTTTGCACTAACCATCCAGATTATTAGTTTAGTAAGTTATTCAAAATGTATTTGTTTCAATTATGTGACCCTGTTGCTTTTCAATATAAGGTTCAATTAAAGTTGGATTTGCTGCTTTCAATTTTATTTTTTCTTATATTAAGTACCTCGATATGTATAAGTTATTGTTTTTTACTTTATAGAAAGAATGAATTTGATTTTCAGACAACGTCTAATTAAACGGATCACAAAATATACACATGGCAACATCTGATGCCAATTGCTTTCTTAGTGTCAGGAAGATAAATCAGCCTATCAATTTCTGGCCTGGATGGCTGTCGGCTGTGAGATTGCTGCTGGGAAAGTGAAGCAGGATAATGTAAGTTTGTAATCAGTCACGCTTTCAAAAACAAAGGTTATGACAAGCAAAGATGAGTAGAAAGGCATGGTATTCATCAGTCAGAGTGGCTAATCATGTAAAGGAAAAGCAACATGATTCAGAAGTGAGCAAGTTCTCTAGCAAATGATTAAACGTGGCAGATGCAAAATAGCGGGACCCAGAGGTTTGGATGAAGCTGGTTTATTCAGCAATAAACAACCATTAGATATGTTTTAAAGTTTGCTTTCTATGGCATGGTGATTAATATTAAAATTGAAAGCTTTATCTACTCAAAAGAGATCATAAATAAAATAAAATAGGATTTAGGCATGGCTTGGATTAGATGTAAAATTAAAAATAGATTAATGGTTGTTACAGCTGTGTTCAATACACCCTTGTATTATTGGATCCAGTTAGAAGCTGTAGAACGTTACAGGTATAAAAAAAATACTAAGATAAATGCATTACATATTTAAAGGGTACAGATAGGAGGGGTTGATATAGAGAAAGTATGAAACTAAATTTCTCGGGGTGATAATAAATGACAAGATTTGCTGGAAGTCTCATATTAAATACATCAGCACTAAAATATCTAAAAGCATCTCTGTAATAGCCAAAGTAAGATATCTTTTAGATTACAAATCACTCCATGCTCTGTTCTGTTCTTTGGTCTTACCTCATTTAATTTACTGTATAGAGGTATGGGGAAGCACATATAAAAGTTCACTAGAGCCACTGTTCATATTGCAAAAAAGAGCCATCAGAATAATTCATAAAGTTGGATATCGAGAACACACCAACACACTATTTATAATGTCTAAAATCATGAAGCTTTATGATATGATAGAATTCCTAACAGCACAATTTCTATTTAAAGCTAGAAATAAGCTATTACCAAGTCACTTGACAAATTTGTTTTAAGAGAGAAGGGGGTATGATTTAAGGGAGATAACTAATTTTAAGATTCAAAGATACAGAACTGCAAGGAAAAGATTTTGTATAACAAATAGTGGAGTGAGGCTATGGAACAGCCTGGGCATGGATTTGAAGCAATGTCCAAACATCAACCAGTTTAAAAACAAATATAAACAAATGATTTTTACAAGATACAGGGAGGAGGGGGCTTGAGGGGGAATAGAACTTGCTCTGCCACTATGAATTAAAATCGATAAGAAGTCAAGAGAGATGAAATAATAAAAAATAAAAAAAAGTGTGAGAGAAAAGGGTTTTTGGTTTATGGATATGTATAGATATATGTGTACGTATATGTAGATAGAGATATGTGTATACTGTCTATAGTAATTGGGGTGTGTATGTATATGCATGTATGTGTGCATGTGTTTGAGATACGGGTGTATGTGTAAGTATGCATGTGTGTATATATATGTATAGGTATCTATGAGTATGTGTATGTATATATATATGTATATATGTATGTATGTGTGTGTGTGTGTGTGTGTATATATATAGATATGTATGTATGCTCAAACATAGGTAGATGTTAATATAGAACAGGGGTAGGATTTAATAAGTTTTATTTCTTCTTCCTACTCCTTTTCGAACATGATGGGATGTACATATTTTTTTTTCTCTTTCTTCTTTTTTGATTTGTTTTGTTATGACTTTATTAATTTACTTATATTGGCTTTTTATTAAGTGTTTGAAATAAATGATCAATAAAAAAAATAAATAAATAAAAAAAAGCAATGAATACTTTTATTGCATAATAAAAGAAAAACTAATTTTTTTTTGTTTTTTTTTTTTTTAGAAATGGCATTGATAAATATTTCTCTTTACTCTGCCAAACATTAGTGTATTAAATCCATTAGTCCTGGTTCTGAAGTATATGTCTTCCCCATCTGGTAGCTTGAAAAATGAGACAACAGTGCCGACCCATAGGTACTGTAATTATCCTCTGTGATTGATCACTCTATTTGTTAGAGTGTAGCTCCTAGTGCTCCACAAACTTTTTTGGACACGTTACAGGTGTCTTGGCCAAAGGCTGGGCAATGCCGTGCTTCTACTCTTGTCAGTCATATACTATCATTTACTGTTTTCTCTCTCTTTTTTTTAAATTCCCAACAATATGTAATCCCAGTATTGATTGCTGCAGAACTGATGTCCTGTCACCTATCCTGAGCTGTGTGGTTTGTTCTACTGTGCATCACTGCTGGACAGACTGATGAGTCATTGTATCAGAGATTCTTTGATGGCGTATCTGAACCTGATGAGGTGAACGCTGCCAAACAATAAACTTTCTCTTTCATCTCTACTCATCTACACCAACCCCCCTCCTTCTGTTCTCGTCCCTTCATCCTTTTGTCAGCCCGGCTGCCTGCCTCTCTCCAATCATCTCATCACTTATCTTCCTTTCTTCTCCTCCTCTCCCTCCTTCAGATCCCACCTTTGTGTCCTCTAGTCTTTTCTCTCTTCTGCCATCCAGATTTCTCACCTGTGAAGCACCTCTTTCTCATTAAGTCTAATCCCCGTCTCTGTATTTCGCTCTTTTCTTTCTTCCACCCATTCACCTTGGTTTACCTCTCCTCCATCTGTTTTTTCTTCTCCTCCTCTTAAACTCTCCTGTCAACTTAACATCAGCATAATATTTGCTCATCCATCCAAAGAAGCCTTTGCCCGCTGGCTGGGAATCAAGTTTTGCATTTAATTTAACTCTAACACACAAACACACACCAACACGAGCACCCACAAAGGACTATTAAACAAAGTGCGTGTGATCAGTCACAGTATCATGGCCAGCAATTCAATCGGAACAGGTTGACTTTTTAGTCAACAGAACAAGTGACCAGTGGAGGATGAACAAAAACATCTTTGGGCATTCTTGAGTTTGATGCCAACAGATCATTTAGCTGTTGTGGGACTGTTGTGTGGGGTCAACAGTCCATGTAAACACATCAGTAATTTTTTTTAAGACTACAAATGGCTGCTTCCAGCAGCACAATGCATCATGTTTAAAAAGCTAAATCATCTAGAAATTGCTTCATTAACAAAGCACAGATTTTTTTTTTTGCCTCTCAAAAACTGAACTACTGGTTTTCCCAGCCAAACCAGCCATATAACTCAATATTCCAAGACTGGATCCCTGCCTCTGACTCTATCAAAGGCAATAAAAAACTTGGGTGTCATGGATGATGACTAGCTGATGATTTTGTCACTTCACACTACTAAATGTAAGAACGATCCGGCCATACCTAAACCAGCGTACTACCCAGTTCCTGGTGCAGTCTATGTTTATCTCCTGCCTTGACTATTGGAAAGCAATAATGACTGGTCTCCCAGCCTTTACGATAAAACCGTTACAAATGATCCAGGAAACGGTGGCGCGTCTGGTCTTCAATCAGCCTATAAAGTCTCCCATCACTCCTCGAGCTTCACTGGATGCCTGCATCAAATTCAAATCCATGATGCTAGCCTACATAGTGATTAAGGGTACAGCTCCTGTCTCCTTGAATCCTCTAGAAAAGGCTTATGTCACAACTCAGTCACTCCAGTCAGCAATGGATTGTTGTTTAGCAATGCTTACACTATGCTTAAGATGATCCAGACTGTTTCCATTTGTTGTTCCAAGATGGTGGAAGGACCTACCAAGCGATACAAGAACAGCAGTGTACCTGTCTATCTTCAGAAAACTCCTAAAGACCCACCTCTTCGAAGAGCATCTCCTATCCTAAATCTTACCCATATCTTACCCATAAAAACATAAAAAAATAAATAAAAATCTTACCCATAGCTCTGCACCCTTCTAAAACTCTTTCTGTACTTCCCTCTATATTTGCTGTCACCACTGATTCTGACTAGCGTTTTTTCCTCTATAGATCTTATTGTCATTTTGATTATAACCATAACCTAGTGTCTACTTTATAAGTCGTTTCTAATAAAATCTTCTGCTAAATGTGTTAACATAATGCAACCGGGCCTCAAACTACAGAAGGTAGGAATGTGTATTTAAAGCAAAATGCAATGTATTGAGTGGTTGAATGAGTGAAAATTGTCATTATTTACAATTCATATGATCATAGGGAGGCTAAAAATGCAGTTCTATGAAGTTCCTAAACATTTATATGTTTAAAATGATATTTTTCAAATGCTCAATTTGAGAGAAATATTGCATTAGTGAATCATTTCAAAGGCCAATGTCCCATTTCATTCCTCTGTCTCTAATCATCTTTAGGTGTTCGTCGTCCACCTGAGCTGGACCAGCATGCTAACGCAAACGTCCACTACACCCTGCTGATTGCCTGCGTTTTCGTCGCATTCTTTCTGGGAGCCATCCTGTCAGGTTTCTTGGTGTCATGTTACTGCAGCCGCAGCGCAACACACCGAGCTCAAAGGCTCGGGAAGGACCCTGAAGCTTCGCTGCCGCACGCTCTGTCCCTGCGTTCACTCGCCAAGCTGAACGGCCTGCTGGATGGGCAACCCAAGGTTGGTGCTAAGCAACTTTGTGGCAAAAGACATTAACATAACTCATCTGTAGTGAATTCTCACTATTTGAAAATACTATGTGTTGGATGGATAATGAAAAGCAATGAAAAGCATTTTACTGAATTGGGTATAAAAAAAAAAACTAAATAATAAATCTTTACAGAAATGTAAGTTTGAATTTTGAGGAAGAGTAAGGTCATCATGTTCATCTTAATATTTTCATATGTACCAGTTTGATCTTATTGCATATAAATACAGCAATATTCCTTAAAAGGAACCTATAGGGAGTTATTTTGGTCCAGAAATGCACAAACAGTAAATCTAAATTGAGTTGAAGATGCTCTGAAAATGACATTAAATGAAAACATAAAGTTAACGGACGTAAATCCTCTCATCGCTGCTGCTACATCATATTTCAATCATATTATTTTAGCTACCAGGATACAGTTGAGAGGCGGCAACATAACTGCCTGAATTTTAAGAAGAAACATTAATATTCATATCCTCCTTTTTCCTCCTCCTCATTACCCTGAGGAAACACATAATAGGAATCACCTTGGTGTTATATTCAGTCATTACAGCTGACTGTTTCATTATTATTCCATCATATTTCTAAATGTCCTTCAGTTAGAAGCAGAGTCTCTAAGCTGCTGCTAAACTCTGACCTTTTTTGTTCAAATATACATTTAAACAAGTCCCTCATTAGAGTGTGTGGAACCATTAAAAAGTTCACCCTTATTTTGTCTTGCCCCAGGATGACAAGCTGGACGTGTCGACACCAAAAATGTACAGCTCCTTCATCCCTAATGGGCGGGCCGAGCCCCACCTTCACACCCCTGGGCATCAAGGCCTGCAGCTGGGAGACCCTGACCTCAACCTGTCACAGGTACAAATCTTAGTACACAGCCTTAGTTTAACGTTTATACTTGCAAAAGTTACGAACTAGAGAAATTAAAAAGGTTTCTCATCACACTAACGAATAAAGCAGATATTACATTTAGAAGTCTTAATCTCCTTTATAAGTTTTAAATTAATTGAATAGTCAGAGAGTCAAATTCTTATTCCAAAAATTTTAATTAATACCTCATTTTGGCTTCTTTTTTTACACTTAAATAATATATTATTTTGATTAATCTAGATTATATGCACTGAGGAGTTTCCCTACCAGTGCAAGTCAAACGTTTATTTACTAAATCCATGCTTAACAGTTATATACAAGTGTTAGACTTTCCTCACAACAACAATGACACATATGAGGTTATTGGGAAACTTTACCTCCTGTTGGCAAAAATGATTGACAAAACTTATCAGAACTGTTTGAATTTAATTCTACCTTATATGTGCAGAAAGAGCAAAGGTTGCACTGATCCTGCAAATGAATAAATGATGCAGTTTATGTATATTTTTAGTGACATAAGGTGTGTTGAAAATGTGCTGCTCCTATTTAAAGTGAAAGTATTTGATTTGTACCTGCATTTGTTTCTTAGTATTTGTTTGGTTGCCTAATTATTGTTTTTCTTTTTCTTTTTTTTTCTAAGTCATAATCTTAAGTCATGTAGCTTTTTTAACTTTTAAATTAAAAAAATAATATGTTTTGTTTGTTATTTTAACAAATTTTTGCTTAATTAAGGTGCAGATGTGCATGGCCAGTTTAACTTAATACCTCCTGTTAATGTGTTAATCCTAGATTTTTTAAAGATAATTTAACTGAAGGCAAATTCCCTTTTTTTACTTAATCTTTAACCTCCAATTTCCAAAAAAAGTTTTATGAAGAAGTGTGGAAAACTCTCCTCAGTTTGGCAGCCGTCTGTGGGCTGAACAATCGGCCATATCTCTTAAGAATAGTAAAAATAAACCCTTAGCCAGATCCTGAATTGAAAATAAAAATCTAATCTAATTTAAAGAGGTTTGTCTTTCATAAAAGCTCTTTAGAACTGATTGCATTCAATTGACGGCAGAATTTCAGCACCTCCCTTTAAGCACAGAATAATTTTGTACGTGACATTTAATTTCCCTGCCTGTTTGAAATACATATAAGGCCTTTTTTCTCCAATATTTTTAAGTCTTGATAAATTCAACCTGCAAAATTTATTGCAAATAAATCCTCATCTCAATATCAGAGTTTGCAATACTCACAAGTGTTATGAACTAGCGTTTATTTAAGCTGGTTTAATATTTAGCCAGTTGGATGGAGTCTCATATTAACATATGCTCACACTTGGGAAAACAATTTTTAAAGGTTAGACTGTACTGGAATCACAGATGACGTATCAAGCAGAATTTACCAATAATCTACCTATTGGCAGACTTTCTATGATCCTACAGCACTACGCTAAATGAACCACTTAAGTATCGTATTGTCTAAGGCGGGGGTGTCAAAGCTGTTCCAGAAAGGGCCGTGTTGCTGCAGGTTTTCTTTCCAACCAAGCAATAGCACATCAGACTCCAGTCATCTCATCAACATGAACATGATGACTTGATGATATAAATGGAGTGTGTTGTGCTATTGTTTGGTTGGAAAGAAAACCTGCAGCCACACGGCCCTTTCTGCAACCACTTTGACACCTTTGGTCTAAGGGTTCATTAATTGGGAAAGTT
This sequence comes from Cyprinodon diabolis, assembly GCA_030533445.1. Lineage (NCBI taxonomy): Eukaryota > Metazoa > Chordata > Actinopteri > Cyprinodontiformes > Cyprinodontidae > Cyprinodon > Cyprinodon diabolis. The sequence goes on along the minus strand of CM060074.1, from coordinate 33,098,998 downwards.
GATTATTATTCAAACCTAAACAATAAATATTTATAATATTGGAAATACATTTAGAATTTATTAAATGTTAAGTTTCTTACAATTAAAACTCGTATTTCCTTAGTTTAGAAGAATTTGTGGGTCTAACCTCCATTTAGTCTCTTTCTCAGGGTGATGGAGAACTGTCTGGCCTGCCAACACCTGACTCCACACCAGAGATGCCATTCAGGAACCTGAAAGGGCTGCGGCATCAGCAGTACGAGAAGAACCAAAACTGCAACAATGGCAAAGATAGCATCCCAAAGTCGGGGCCCAGCAGCTCCAAATCCAGTCAGGGCTTCATGGCCGTCGTTGGGAGTTCTTTGAGTCAGCAAATGTTTCCCTTTCCTCATCACAATGGTGGCAGTTTGAGCAATGGGGCAGCCCATGGAGCAGGTGCCTCGTCGACTTCACTGCACCTCCTGGAGGAGAGGAAGATCCCAAATGATGAGCGAGGTGCTGCCACAGGAGGAGGGGGAGGAGTTCCACATCACCACCACTCCCAGCAGTCCCTACCTCAGACGGTGGTGGATGTGTCTGCGCTGGATGAGCTGCTCAAACACATCCATGAGGTCAGCGCGTCGGGAACGGGTGGAATCAAGGTCCTCACGTCCACCTCCTCCTCCTCACTGTTCCCTGGACCATCCTCTTCTGGAGCAGGACATCACAGTAGTCATCACCACCACCATCATCATCACAATCAACACAACCAGACACGAACACACCACTACAACTACAGCCATCACCACAGCAACCATCACAATAATAACAGCAGCAGCCATCATCACCAGCAGCAAATCCCGGAGACAGAACCCACTTCCTATTGCAGCACCTCCACACTGCCAAGGGATGGTGTACCCAAACGCTTGGATTCAGCCCCTCAGAACTCCACCTCCTCCTCCGCCACGTCTTCTTCTTCATCCTCCTCTTCAAACAACCCCACATCCTCCACCTCCATCCCTTCTTCATCCTCTTCTTCGTCCTCCACTCCCCTCCAACAGCAGGTGATTCCGGAGCGGCCCGGAGGGAGCGCCGTCCCCGTGTCACGTCACCAGTCCCAGCGTCACTCCCTCGTTAAAATGGGTGCAGCAGGTGGCGCTGTGCCCCGCCATCACAGCTTCAACCAACGGGGGACGCATGCGCACTTTCTGGCCAGGATGAACACCAACAACAACAGCAGCAGCAACAACCGCCCCCCAGGTTCATCTGCAGCAGTCAACACAAACACCAGCAACAACGGCGAGAGCCAGCGGGCAGCGGTTGCCAGCGCCTGCTTGACGCGGCAGCACAGTTACAGCGAAGGGCCGCATGTTCAGCGGGCCGCGATCATACGGAGAACGGTGTCCCTCAAGCCACAGATTCCACCAAAACCGCTTTTTCTCCCAAATACAGCAACGTCTGCAGTAACAGAGGCACAGAAATACAACTACTGAGACTGCAAATGAACAAGGTATCAGAGGAACGTGGCTGCAATACTCCCCACAAGGGAACCCAATAAAACACTCACAGGGGCCCTGCTATGCTAAAGGACAAAATGAACCTCGATGGGCCAAAAGAGACTCAGTTCTCGTGATTCCTTATCACAACTTTTCAGTTGTACTTATCGTCATGCTGCTGATGGAAGGCCATCTATTGCCTCTCTGATACGGACCTGTTTCCTTGCAGGGTAAGATTCCTTGTGAAGAATTTCTCTTCACAGCAAATGTGGATCAAAACCAGTTCAGACAGGAAACGTCTGAGAAACATTCCAGAAGAAGGGCGAAAGGTGTTAATGATTCAAAGGAGTCCCCAAGGCTCAAGGTGGCCTGGAAAAATTCCTGATTAATGCAGTTTTCTTATGAGAGCTTTGATCTAATGTCCCCAGTCACTGCACCTTGGAACGAGGCCTGGATTTCAATTGCAAATATTTAAAAGGCAGGGAATTGGACAAATGCAGACCAGAGATGGACTGAATTTGGGGCCGTTGCAACATTTTTCAGTCAAGTTATGGCCAAGTTTTCCACTGAAGCAGGTTGGGAAAAGTCAGAAAAAATGTATTCTGCTTAGCAGATCTGTTCTCTGACTCTTCAGAAGTCAGTTTGTTCAAATTCAAGACTTAAAAACATTTTTTTTCAGACAAAAACAAAGGAAAATAGAAAAGTTACTGTTCAAGCTACAAATCACATTTAAGTGTTATAATCCAGCAGTCAGAGTTCCAGATTATTTACCCCTATATTGGCACAGAAATCAACTAAACATAATTAAATATCTGAAAAAAACCATTAGGCTGGTAGATGATTAAGGAAACATTTCTGATAAACCTTTCCTGCAGATTTGTATTTAATGCTTCAGTAAATAAAACAGTCATAGTGAATATTTAATATTTCAAATCATTATATTTCTGCCTAATGCCTCTTTTCTACCATTTAAGAACATTACATTTGCAGGATGTATTTTTATTCTAAAGATTCTTTAAGGTGTCACAGTTTAAAGTCCTGGCTGCGAATTCAGACTTTGATTTGGAAACGAAGGAAAATCAGTTTATCAGAAATGTTTTCTCATCGACAGCTTCACAAGACATCATCCAAATAACAGCTCACTTTCCAAAGTTTTTAAGATTGTTTACCAGCATATTCGAATTTTTGAATGGGAATATAATTAGCTGTATACACATTTGTTTATCTAAAGGAAAGTATATTCTAAACTAAAACACTAATAATATAAACATTTGACTGTGATGCTGGAGATGTTGTTTTGTTTTTTTGGTCTTTTCTAATTCTTTATTTTGGGGAAATAAAAGTCTGCACCAAATGATGTTGCCTTCCTGGAGCTCAAAATGACCTGCATGACAACTTGTATACATTTAACTCAAACCTATTTGTTCACATATAAGATCAGTGTTTTCTCAAATAAATTCTGATATCAGAGGCCTTTGTAATGTCTGTTTTTATTTGTATTTTTCTCAGTAAACATGGCAATACTTCATCCATTCATTGGTTTCTGCTTTTATGAATTCAGGTGATATTGGTAACTGCCTTGCAATGTGCACTTATTAGTGGTAAATGGCCTGTACTTATATAGCGCTGTTTCAAGTCAGGAGACTTGACCAAATCGCTTTACACTACATTCAGTCATTCACCCATTCACACACACACTCACACACTGATGGTGGCAAGCTACATTGTAGCCACAGCTGCCCTTGGGCTGACTGACAGAAGCGGGGCTGCCGTACAATGGCGCCACCGGGCCCTCTGACCACCATCAGTAGACAATACAGGTGAAGTGTCTTGCCCAAGGACACAACGACACTGAAAGTGTCCCATTAGTGCACATTGCAAGGCATTCCCAGACAATAGGGGATATTAACTCTCTCGGGCAAGGAAAAGGGTCTTGTTATCGTCATTGTAGATGATGGCATCAGTCAAGTGTGCCCTGGCCTGATCTCTTGAGTGGTAAGAAGTGAGTTCAGCTGAAATACAAAGCTCTTGATTTAATTATTGATTTACATTCTGTCCCCAACATTTGATTAGAAGGACCACAAAACAGGTGACAGAGATCAGTTTCTTGTCCATGGGGCTTTGACACATCAGTGAACTGTCTAGTATTTTAATAGCACGTTATTTTGGGTGTTGTGGTATTAAATTAGTCATTTTACATTACATATCCCACAGGAAGGAGATCCTCAGGCAGACCTCTCTGTGAAAGCAACCATGCCCATGTTAGGACTCCATGGCCGTAGTCCTGCGTGTTTTAGATGTTGCCCTGATTCACCACACCTCAGTCAAATGAGTGATTCTTTAGCAGGCGTCCATTAAGTGAGCTGACACACTAAGAAGTGATTCAACCATTTGAGTCAGCTGTCTTAAAGCATTTAAAACCTTCAGGGCACTGGTCCAGGGCTCACCCCATCCTCACAGGAGTACATTTGATCCTTGAGCATTTTTCCCTACAGTGAATCAAATGTTGCTTTGTACGGGACATTTTTTTTTTTTAGCTTAATTTGTTCTGACCTGTAAGCGGCTGGTCTTTTTTCTCAATGTGAATGCTCGCACTAAAAGGCGGTGATGACAAGAAATCTAGAGTAAACTTTCTTATTGGAAAACTTAAATCTTTTGAATCAAATATATATTTACTGTATGCATGCATTTAAAGTGATATGTAAGAACCATATTAAACAATATAGCAGTAAAGACAAGTGCATCATTAATTTGAGCTGTAAGAGTTAAACTTGGACAACAGCAAGTAGAAAAAAAGTGCAGAAAAGCTGCAGTGTTTTGCATTTTCGGCGGTTTCACCCTGTAAAGCAATGTAGTGTTTTGTTCTAGAACAGAATGGCCTCAAATGTGTAAAAATGAAAAAGTACTTTTAGGTTTGACGGTGCAACAAGACGATGCACAGCATTGTTTATCTAGTTGAAAATGTCTGATGTTTTATTTTAGCCCCCATTTAATCACCATGACAGACTCTTCAGTCTGCTTCTCACTTTAGATTGTGGGAGCATTTCTTCACAGATGGTCCCAAAAATACCCAACTGTGAAGGGAATCTGGCATTTCCCATTTACTTTGGCTCACTGTTTTTATCTGCAGTTGAAAGCACTTCATATCCAGTGGTTATTTTGTTTATGGTTTTGGACTAGACTCATGACAAGAAGACAAAAAAATAGGTACCAAGCTCTGATCTAACAACTAAAACTACATCTTCTTTTCCGTGCTGTATCTGTTTTGAGTTTAGGTTTGGAAAATTCTGTAAAAAAAAAATTATTTTTGAAGGAAACATCCTATACTTATCTGACTCCTTACATTATTGTGTTAATCCAAAAATAAAATGTCAACACCTGGAAGCACCAAAGAAATGTTGGTCAGTTATAGATAGCACATATTGTATTGTTACATATGCGTTAACAATCATTCATCAAAGTATCAAAGGAAATAATTTGTAATTAAAGAGCGTGCGTTCTTATACAAGCAAGACCTAGGAAAAAATACTAACATTGACATCAATTATTTTAAATAAAACCAGATATTTAAATGTTTTTTTTTAATAGAAGGATGGATAACCTGTTCTCCTGTATGACAGAGTACACCCGAACTGAAGTAACAAATTCATTTCTTATCTGTCTAAAGCCAGAATAGAGAGAAAGTTTTTTGTTTTTTTTTTGTTCCTTTGAGAATATTCTTTTACTCACCATCACTAGTATTATTAGTAAATTGCACGACCTGGGTCACATGTTATAGGTATCATTTCATAAACCTAACAACAATTTGCTGACATGTTGGCCCAATCCTCTAGGTAGAATAGCAATGTTTAAGCAACCTTACAGTCACACATCATTTTTTTTTAGCATCGTTCACAGGTTTATTACTGGATTAAGATCAGGGTTATATGAAAACTGCTCAATTTCTTTTTTTTTTTTTGCCTTAAACCTAAACTCTTTAACTTGATAGCAGGTTTAGACTAGTTTCATTTTTACTCAGGCTTTGTCTTTCTGGTTAATGTATTGAGATTTTCTTTGATATTTTCAAACAATGTTATGTCTTTATGACGACATTTTGTTAAGTGCACCAGTCCCTCCTACAGCTAAACACTCACACACATTAATGCTGCCACTGCCATACTGCAAAGTAGGATGGTTTTGTTGGGTTGGCAAAACCTCCCCTTTTTCCTGCAAATGTAACAATGATCATTATGACCAAAGACAATCAGACCACATTAAAACCTCTGGCTCAAAGGGTATTTGAAAAGTTATCTCTCTTTTTTTAAATGATACTTTTGGAGTAATGGCTTCTTCGCCTCTGAGTGGCTCTAGAGGGGAAGAGGCTTACCATGTACTATAGCATGTTGGTAAAGGACTTGTTTTTCTGCATTGTGATTACATTCTCAAATCAGCGACACAGCAACTTTACAAGAACTGTTGCATTTACTCTGATACTGGTACTTGATATGTACAATTTGCACCATAACCTTGTTATGAGATTTTATCTACTCTGCCACAGTATGATGGCTAGACCGCCATTGTTTAAATAGATGGATGTTACACTTTTAAGCTGCTGAAAATTGGATTTAGCACAAGGAAAACATTTTAAAACACTAATTGTGCAATTCAGTGACATGAACATACTATTAATTTAAGTATATATATATATACATTTATATACATATAAATAATGTGTGTACAGTGTGTGTACACACACACACACACACTGATGTACTACACCTTTATGTACATCAGTGTGTGTACTTCTGTATGTTCCATAAATGGAAACACTAAAATGAGCTGGTAAGTTATAAGACAGTAAAGCAGAAAATAAGTCTGTGCTTTCAAACATGAACATAATAAACAGCAGTTAAGCATCAATGACTGGACGGGATTTTCATTTCGTCCTTAATACTAAACCAAGCAAGCCTTCTGACACAGGTTTTAGTTTTATCTGAACCACTCAGCTGGTTCGACAGCCTCCTCCACAGCAGCTTAAGTAATAGCAGAGCAGCGATGATGCAGTACTGTTAATGAGGTATCCCTGTCTGCTACAGTTTGGCTGACCAGGCTCTGCACCAAATGATGCAACATAATCCACCAGCAGCACACTGTCTTATGTACAGCAGTGAATATCTTACAAGCTGCAATTAACAAATTGTTTCCAAACCAAAATGAGTGACTTTTTGTTTTTCTGGTTCCACAAGAGAGACTAAAGCACCAGTTGTTACCTAAAGGGGAGATTTATGTCTCAGTGTTCAAGGGGGGTTACATCAGCCTCCTTTATCTCTGACCCTGCTTTGACTGAAAATGTCTGATGCAGTTACAAGATATCAGCGTTGTTCTGTTCCCTGGAAGGAGGAGCAGGCAAGAGCCAAGGACTAAATTTACAAGTCATGATCACATATAAACAACAGATTCTGATCTCCAACTGCTAAAGCTTGATAGATGTATATATTTTTTGGCTGCTGGACAAGAAAAAGCATAGCACAGAGGGTAGATCATCCGTGGGCTGGTTGTGTGCTCACACAAGTTTATGAGAGTCATCTTTTTTTTTTAGCTCATTAAAGCAATGTGTAAACATTTTATTACAAGTTATATAGATAGCAAATGCCTTTCTAACCTTAGTAATGCTTAGATAAAACAGTATTTACTCATATATTTTTTGAAGCATCTGTACTGGTCATTTTGGTGGATCAAAGGACCCACTGACTTACGTAACTTTAGTCACTCAGTTGGTAAAAAAGGCTCTGCTGGAGAAATAAGTAAACATACAAAACATGTGTTGGGCATAAATAAGAATAAGCCCATAGTACAGTAAAGCGCTAAATAAAATCAATCAAAATAATTTTTTTCAAATCCGAGACACAGCTTTTATTCTTTAAAAACATAGTGGTTTTAAAGTGGAATTGAAGACTTCAGCGATGTTTTCTGTCCCAACTGTAGTCAGTGTTCTAGTTTTTAATGACATATCTGACAGAGAAATCTAGAGAAATTCCTATAGGATCATAAGATTAAACCCTTGTTCTGCATAAATTTAATAATAAATCCCTGCCTCCTCTCTGTGTTTCTAAAACCCCTGTCAGCGCAATGGCAAGGACATGTCGACTGACACATATGGTGAAGCAACCATTGCAGTCTCTTCCCACCCACTTGTCCCTGTAGTGGATAATAACACCACTACGTTGTTAGGGAAAGCCCAGATGTTAGATAAACTAGATATTTGGCGCTATCTAGAATAATGGCAAATTGTAGCAGCATGGCTCATTGGGGTTTGGACAGAGATAAAGGAAACATACGGTATGTCTGTGGAGTTGGATTTAGTCTGATACTGTTTTAGTCGGGTACTATTTCTAATAATTTCTCCAATGAGGATTTGAATCCCAAATAAATGGTTGTAACAGTTCTTCCAAAATATAAGAGGTTAACTGCAAAAAAAGGAAAACTACCTTTCTAAACAGTAGTGATGGTTTACAAATCTCAGTTTGGCAGTTTTTCAAGAAATTCAAAGCTAGAGAACAGGCTATATTTTTGTAATAAAGGGTGAATTTTAGTTAAATGGTTACAAATTAGGAAATGCACCTGAGTTGTTCTTTAAATTGTCCCAAAGAGGTCCCTCTGCAGTACTTGGGCTTTAGCTTCATTTGGGCAACAAATGCAGCCTGAAGGAAATGGGCAGTGCACAGAAATGTCAATGAAAATATTTCACCTATTTAAATCTCAGGGTGATTTGAAATAAAAGAGGGGGGGATGTGAAACTCCAGCTTACATGCACAGAAGGTAGAAATTTGCTCAAATTTAGAGCAAAGACAAAGCTTAGACATAATGTCACACAGCTCAAGATGCACTCATAGCATCACCAAGTGGATCACAGGAGAATAGCATTTTAATATTATCAACCTATTCTATTTATTCATTCTTTTTTCTACTTTATCCTCTCAGAGGAAACTGATCTCTATTGGGAGTGGGTCAGGCACTGGATGGACAAGTCACTCGTCTATTATAAGGCTTGTTTGGACAGCTAACAATGTAAGTTTGTATGACATCACACTTTAGTTTGACCAGTCTACCTAACATGCATCCATTAGGACTCTAAGAGGAAGATAAAACGCTGCGCACTCTGAGATGGATAACCCATGCATGGGCAGAAGACTTACAAAAAGGCTCAGTCAGGATTTAAAACCCATTATCTACTCGTTTCAGGTCATTAGTGCCAACAACTGGGCCATTTATTTATTCATTCATTAATCGAGTGATTTATAAAGCACTTAAAACATCTAAACAAGGAGACCAAAGTGCAAAACAATAAAAAAGAGATGACAAAAACAAAACATTTAAAAAAGATATGTGCTGTGGAACATTTAAAAGCTACCTCCAGAAAATGTTTCTTTACATTATATAATCTTGATTCAGAGATTATACAAAGATTCAACGATGCCATAGTGTAAGTGCTCCCACCACCACCACTGGCTGAGCTAAAAGAGAGATTAGGGGGCGACCCCCACCATCCACCGAAATCTGATTACCCCCCGCCCACCCATTTTGGTGCTATGTAGAGCGGTGGAAAAAGAGCAAATATAAACATTTCAGGAAAAACTACAGTAACTTCAAAAATCTTTTTTATTTATAAGTGAGAAGAAGAAAGTCTGTCTTGCGTTTTTTAATTGGTCTTAAACATTTTACAGTTAAAGAAGCACTTTTAATAAAAGAAATTCAACACACCAAAAACACACTGTCCACCAGTTAGCATTAGTTCAAATTATTTCAACGTATCTCACACATTATACATTTTGGAGGTCCAAAATGCGATTTTAGACATTTTGAATTGAAAAGCTTCCTGGATAGGAAGTGAAATGTCTTAAAACTTGGAAAAAGTCCAGTGGATTGCTTTTTAATTTTTTTTGGAATGACCATGACCTGGGTGACTAAGAATCTTCACCAGTATTTTTGGGAGGTGTTATGTATATTTTCAAGCGGGTGTTCTATAAATTCCCAATCTTATTTTGACAGTTACTTTCCTCGGGGTCTGTTAAGCCAAACTATCGGCGTCACACCCTTCAACTAAGTAACGTCTCTATAGCTTTCCTCCTTCTTAAAACCTTTTGGTTCTGAGCCTCATTGAATCTTTGTTCCAATATATCCGCTATACCTCATATCTAAAGGTTTTAGGTGCATTAACCTCTGTTTTAAGCGTCAGCAAGTTTGAATTATAATTAGTACCAGATATTGCTGAAATGTTATTCAGCATATTATATGGCCATAACCTCAGAAATAAGACTTTAACATGTATACTACCACTGTCAAAGAAAACTTAACTCTGAAACCATTTTCTCTCACCTCTGCTTGTTTGTGTGGGTTTGATAATAAGTTTTTAAATGCAGATAATGCATCTTAAAGAACAATTTAACTAAGTTTCCTACGAGATCTAATTGATATACCTCTGTATTGGGATTTGATTAACAACCCAACTGATAGATCACTGCTCTGTCACCTAGATTTTGTTTCCATTTAGCAACAGATGTATTTCCAATTTGTGTAAAATACTTCAAACCAACTCAAGTAAATGTTGAGTTTTTGCAAGCGACTTATGAATGGAGTAAAAAAAAGATTTGGTTAGCAATTTAGAGGAGAAAACCTGCTTTTTTCTGACTAAAATAAATAGCAGCTTCTGCACCTGCAATTAAAACCTTTAATTTAAAGTACAAGAAAACAAGTACATTTAAAAACTGGATGCAAAGGTTATGAATCTTTACGGAAATAAAGATTTAAAAAAAAATTGTTTCTACCTAATGAAATTCCTGTTAATCCCCATTGTCATAGAAGTACAGTAGATGAGAGGATCTAGGATGCCTTTAGTAAACACTATAGATGAGCATCTTAGTAGATTCAGTGTTTAAGTATTTTTATCTAATCAGACAGAGTATATCGCTGAGAATACAGCTCTGGTTGAAGAAGCTTTACTGCTGCGAGTTCTTCAGCTCCAGCTGTCTGACCATGAATATTGCTCTAATGATCCAAGAGCCATGATAGATGCTAACAATAAGCTTTGGTTGAAACAAGCTCTGTTAAGAAGAATGATTATCTTCAGAACTAAAGTTAGTATTAGCTTTTGTGAATTCCTTCTTAAGGTTTTTATCTTGATGCATGAATGTGAATCCTGTTTCCTGTGCTGCCGGCTCATTGAAGTGAGATGTTAGACGAGCAGCCAGGAAGATTACAACAAATCCGCTATTATACAGAGAGGAGGAGTCTTGACTTGTGCTGATCTGAATAACTTACCTGAATTAAATGCTGTATTCACTGCACCTAACCTCACTCCTTTATGATTTGATTAAAGACTTCATTTAAATTATGTTATATTTGCAATTATATTGGAGCAAGCTGGTTCAAGTGGATCCATCTTTCTGCTTACCACTTTAGGCAGAACAGGTGATTGACTTTCAGTTCAAAATAAGATATATATTTGAGACTTCAAAATTATATGTACAGTACTCTTTTTCTGTCCATCCTGGTCCTCTTTATCACCTACTTCCATGCATATTTCTTATTGAATTCTTATTTAATCTTTGGATACACACCATTATACAGACACAAAATATGCTATAATATTGTTGAATGTCTCATAATAATATCACATGTGATAAACTAATTATTTAGAAGTATTAATGTCTTCGCTTGAGATGAATAACAAAAAAACAAACATTCACCCCAGTTAATGATTACTCCATCAAGGTAAGGAAAAATATAAAATGCACAATTTCCAAAAAGACAAATTTTAATTGTAAAAGTGGCTTTTAGCCTGTTTGCCTTTTTGGTTTTAGTTTTTCAATTACTTTATTACATCACGACATGTTTGCCTTTCTTAAAATGTATGTGTCTTTTACCAGACTGATTTATACCTTTCAATATATTTTCCCAAATACATTAATGATATAGAGAGCCTGAAGGCATACTACCTAAGTTATTTGCAAACATTTAGTGCAGTCCAAACATTTATTTATAGTACAGCTGAGAGCAATATAATAGAGGGTGTAGATTGATGATTCACTAACTTTTAAGTCCAGGGACCTTAAAGCATTTCACACTTCAGTCATTGACACTTTGACAGTCATGCAATTGGCACCACTGGGCCGTCTGACTACCGGCAGCAGGCAACAAGTCCACTGACATGGAGTAAACAGGGGGTTTTGAGGGTCATTCTAAATTTTACAAGCTTCTTTAAATGTCACCTATTTTTGGTAAACTTTGTAATAATATAGGCTGCATCATAACATCTGTTTTGGTTCTAGGACATGTTATGATTCCAGATGGCGACATTACTTCTGAAGTAACTTTTCAAAATGTTTTTTTTTTTTTTTGTTTAAGTAAGGAGACTTGAACAAAACTACATTCAGTCATTCACCCATTCAGATACTGATGATTGCAAGCTACATGGTAGCCATAGCTGCCGTGGGGCTCACTGACAGAAGTGAGGCTACCGTACGCACCACTGGGCACTTTGACCACCATCAGTAGACAATGCGGGTGGAGTGTCTTGCCCAAGGACAGAGCGAAAGCCAGCGCTGGGGCTTGAACCAGCAGCCCTGCGATTGAAGGAAAACTCCTGCATCCAACCCCACTGTCATCCTATTTGACTGCACCTTTGTGGAATTGTATACATCTCCAGGAAAACCATCCATCATCTATACTGGTTAAAGTTATTGGGTTTTGAGGGGGGGTGCCTTTCCAGCTGTTATTGGGCGAGAGGCGGGGCCCACTCTGGACAGGTCAGTACATCACGGGAAAACCTCTTTAACTCGTCGACTATGCATTGCATTAGTCTTTAAGTGACTTCATTTGCTCTTTAAATGATTCCAGGCTTGCTTCCAAATGACCCAACAGGGTTTTGAGTATTTTCAACAGTTCCTGGTTGGCTTCCAAATGACATCGAGTGATTTTATAGTGAGCCAACAAGAAGGGGAATCAATAAAAGGAAACAATATGAGGTTTCCAAAAGGGAGCCTAATACATTAAGTGTTGCTAAGCTACAATAGTTTCAAAGAGGTTCATCAGGGTTTACCAGACTTCCAGAAAAGGTTTTGATCCTTATAGACAAACTTTCTGGTTTGAGTTTTTATATCTATGTGATTGAGTCCAATAGCAATATTTTGTTGAGACTTAAAAAACATTAACAAAACAAGGGGCCTTTTCATTTAAAGCAATCCAACACAGCATCCCCCCTTTGTCATCAAATATCCTGTTAACATTTTTGGGGCTTTGTATCAAAGCATATATTCTTTACAGCAGAGTGTATAAATAAGAAGCATTATGATGCGCAGTATTTTGTTATCATTAATTTCAAACATCAAGACATTTACCACATGCCTAAAGCTTTGTAATCCATGTGGCTACAGTATGTGATATGCTATATGTATATATATACATTTAGCTGGCAACATCCCTACAAACGTCCTATTGTAGCAATCATCTCCCTGCATCTCATCGGTTATTGTGATACATGTTGGATGGAAATGTACTTCCTCCAGGGTGGCCCGCTAAGATACCTGTAACTAAGTTTCCATGAGGCAGACACCTCTTAAACTTCCCTTTTTGACATTGCTTATAGTTAGAATGGCTCAGGTTTATGGTGAGCCATTGCTATAGTTATGCTGCTATAGGCTTAGGCTGCTGGAGGGCTGCTGTGCTCTCTTTCGTCCCTTTGAAATTAAAACTGGCTCAGGGTTTGCCTGTTTTTTTTCCTTACCAACAGATCTGCCTATGGAGGTAATTTACCATTACTTTCTTACATTGAAAGTATTTATAGATCAGTGCTTCTATGTTTTATTTTGTTTGTTTGCTCCTCTCTTCTTGAACATCAGTTAGCTTGGGTAAAAGGCCACTCACCCTGAGCCTGGTTCAGCTGGAGGGGAGGTTTTCCTCTCCACTGTCACTACATGTACACATGGTATGAGGGATTCCTATATAGTCAATAATCCTTATTATAGTCAATAATCCTGACGAGTCGAGATCTACTGTCAACACATGCTCATCTAGGAGTGTGACCTGCAAGTTAACGAAAAGATACAATCAGCGGGTTTTCCCTGATAAAACCATTTTGCAAACATGACTGTATGATATGACTGAATTGTCTCTGTAAAGTCTGTTGGGATAAAATGTGTTGTGAATTGGCACTGTAAAGGAAAGCTAAGTGCTAACATCATAAACCTTTTTGTCCCTGATTCTTTTCTGAGAAGGGATCACCTGAAACAAATACTTTAGATAACACTTTCCAATGTATACATATTGAATGACTATATGATATTAAGGCAAGTTTAACAGAAATGATCTCACTCAGACCAGAGAAATGGATCAGTTTACAATGGTAGCGCTTAACATCGGGCTCACCTCGTCAGGAGGGTTGCCCAGAATAGCAGTTCAAGAAGCATTTCATACATCTCACACCCTGCAAAAATCACCACATTATACAAATGAGGAGACATCGCTGGCTCCAGCCATATTGAGACAATAGTCTTCTTAGGTTAAGGCCAATCCAAAAGCATACTGACAGAAAACTGTCTTAACTTCATTAAATACGAGGGGAAAACATTTGCCTTAATACTTAACAGATAGATATTAGTATTTAACAAGCACATACATGATTAATAGAACAAATCTTAACAGTGCTATACAAAGAAACTGAAGGGAAATTGGAGTTATTTATTCAATAAATGTGGAATGTTATTGTGCTATCCTCTGTCTCCTAAATACTTTCAACCAAGAATACAGGATGGAAGCTGGAAAACCTGGATTGAATCCACAAATGCATGAGGGAGAACATGCACACTCCATGCAAAAAGAGCCAGAGCCTACCTGCTGCAAGGCCACAGTGGCACAAGCTTCCCCATTGTGCAGCTCCATCTGAACGGCATTACAAACATATTGCTGCAGCCTGTATTATTTCCGTTTTGTCCTTGCATTTCTTCTCAGGTTGTTGCTTGTACAGGTGCTGGTCATAAAATTAGAATATCATGAAAAAGTAGATTGATTTCAGTAATTCCATTTAAAAAGTGAAACTTGTATATTATATTCATACATTACATACAAACTCATATATTTCAGATGTTTATTTTGTTTAATTTTGATGATTACAAATGACAACAAATGAAAATCTCAAATTCATCATATCAGAAAATTAGAATATTACTGAAGACCAATAAAAACAAAGGATTTATAGAAATGTTGGCCAACTGAAAAGTATGAACATGAAAAGTATGAGCATGTACAGCACTCAGTATTTAGTTGGGCCTCCTTTGGCCTGTATTACTGCAGCAATGCGGCGTGGCATGGAGTCGATCAGTCTGTGGCACTGCTCAGGTGTTATGATAGCCCAGGTTGCTCTAATAGTGGCTTTTAGCTCTTCTGAATTGTTGGGTCTGGTGTATTGCATCTTCTTCTTCACAATACCCCATAGATTTTCTATGGGGTTAAGGTCAGGAGAGTTTGCTGGCCAATTAAGAACAGGGATACCATGGTCCTTCAACCAGGTACTGGTAGCTTTGGCACTGTGTGCAGGTGCCAAGTCCTGTTGGAAAATGAAATCTGCATCTCCAAAAAGTTGGTCAGCTGCAGGAAGCATGAAGTGCTCTAAAACTTCCTGGTATGTGGCTGCGTTGACCCTGGACCTCAGAAAACACAATGGACCAACACCAGCAGATGACATGGCACCCCAAACCATCACTGACTGTGGAAACTTTACACTGGACTTCAAGCAACGTGGATGAAGTGCCTCTCTTCTTTTCCTCCAGACTCTGGGACCTTGATTTCCAAAGGAAATGCAAAATTTACTTTCATCAGAGAACATGACTTTGGACCACTCACCAGCAGTCCAGTCCTGTTTCTCTTTAGCCCAGGCAAGACGCTTCTGACGCTGTCTGTGGTTCAAGAGTGGCTTGACACAAGGAATGCGACAGCAGAAACCCATGTCTTTCATACGTCTGTGTGTGGTGGTTCTTGAAGCACTCACTCCAGCTGCAGTCCACTCTTTGTGAATCTCCCCCACATTTTTGAATGGGTTTTGTTTCACAATCCTCTCCAGGGTGCGGTTATCTCTCTTGCTTGTACACTTTTTTCGACCACATCTTTTCCTTCCCTTCGCCTCTCTATTAATGTGCTTGGACACTGAGCTCTGTGAACAGCCAGCCTCTTTAGCGATGACCTTTTGTGTCTTGCCCTCCTTGTGCAAGGTGTCGATGGTCGTCTTTTGGACAACTGTCAAGTCAGCAGTCTTCCCCATGCTTGTGTAGCCTATAGAACTAGACTGAAAGACCATTTAAAGGCTTTTGCAGGTGGTTTGAGTTAATTAGCTGATTAGAGTGTGGCACCAGGGGCCATCAATTTTGAACCTTTTCACAATATTCTAATTTTCTGATATGATGAATTTGAGATTTTCATTAGTTGTCATTTGTAATCATCAAAATTAAACAAAATAAACATCTGAAATATATGAGTTTGTATGTAATGTATGAATATAATATACAAGTTTCACTTTTTAAATGGAATTACTGAAATCAATCTACTTTTTCATGATATTCTAATTTTATGACCAGCACCTTTATTTAAGTCTATATGAAGCTTGAATGGCCTATAAGGACGGTGGCAAACAGATGGGTGGATTTTGAGATTCTTGCAGAAATTAGCAAGAGATTTTCAAAGTAAAAAAACATTTCAAAGGTGCAAAAAATATCAAAGAAGACTGAAAAACGTCAAGTTTCTACACAAACATTTTCTGAAAGGTAGAATAGAATATTTCTAAAGAATTCCGAATTAAAGGAAGTAAATTAACTTTCCCATCCTTTCATTCTGAATAATTACTACATCACTGAAAAATAAACATTCTCAGAAAAAATTGAAACATTGAACATTTCAAGCTTAAAAATCTATTTGGCCACATTAATTGAAGTATTATGCTGCCATCTGCTGGACAAGAAATATTCCAAAGTTAAAGATTTGTAGAGGAGGCAGGAAGCACTGCTAAGATCCCAGCATCTGAGGAAAAATTGGCCAGAAGGGGCTAACAAAAAAAAAATTAAATTGAGACATATTGCCTTATATCATCAGTAGCAACACCATAAATGGCCAATTCTCATGTTATTAAAAAATAGACCACGCAAATGATTTTAAAACTTTTTCCAGCTTTAATGCGACGCATACAGAATTCAGTTGGAAAGAATAAAACCGGAAATCTTTAAATTCGATCTGGTTCAGGTGTCAAGTTTATTAGGCTTTACTAACTTTCCGTCACCTGTGACCTTTAGCTAAAGCAACAGGTTAAAAATCCACAGGATTTAATTGTTCAAAGGCATCAGTGAAAAAAAAAACATGTTTAAACAACATGACACAGCAAGGTTGATTATCACTCACTTGAGAAAATATGGAACAACTGAGTGTAGCTGCAGGAATGTCTGCCAATTTGTTTCTTTTTTCCACCAATCATCTGGTTCTCTGTACGTTTCAGATAACCTAGTTAGTGCAGCTTTTATGCTAATCATACATTTCTTCAGTTCCACTTTTTCTTTAGAGGAATTTTACAGGAAAATGTCATTTCAAAAGGTGAGCAAAATGTTTTTAAACGAGTCATTGTGGCAACAAAAACCAAGCATCTAATCACAGCAGTGGAAACTTATACATAAAAATGAAAAAATTTTTCAAACAAATTAATCAAAATCAGCTTGAATGGTTTTTCTTCCACTTGAGTCGGTCTGTCCTCTGATGTAAAACATAAATGGAACTTGTCAAAGATTTTTAAGGCACTGTAGCTGACGAAAGCTTTAAAGACTTGGAAAAGGACAAATATATAATTCTACAACCATGACTGCCTGAAGTGATTATCATTGGTTTACATTTAAATCCATGAACATTAAAAAAGATAAACATCACACTTAATGGGAAATCAGCTTTGGATTAGTGTGACTGCACAACTTTACAAAGTAAGCAACATTTCTGTGGAATGGGCAAATTTTATTTTTTCTGTTTTTATACAACTTAAATTGAAAAAAAAACCTCAAAGAGAATAAAACTTAAAATATGTCTGATAAAGAAAATACGAGTTGTTCTAAAATTTGTTTCTGGGCAAATCAAAAATACTACACGATAAAAAGCAACCTGAAAACAATCAAAAAAGCTCTTTAAAGTGGGGCTGTTGAACAGAATTGAGGTAGAAATTTAACAAAAAAAAAGGAAAACTTCTCTTTCTGAGGGGGTATCAGCAGGTGAGAAATGTACAAAACTCAGA
Organism: Cyprinodon diabolis; assembly: GCA_030533445.1. Lineage (NCBI taxonomy): Eukaryota > Metazoa > Chordata > Actinopteri > Cyprinodontiformes > Cyprinodontidae > Cyprinodon > Cyprinodon diabolis. Next base: position 33,081,256 of record CM060074.1, on the reverse strand, counting down.
AGTTGGCTTAAAAACTATGACTGGAGTAAACATGTAAAAACCCTAAAAATCAATGGCAGCTAAACGTTGATTCATCCATTCTGCTGTGTGAGAAAATAAAAAGGACAATGAGAGAAGAGTTTGAATAATTTTGTGCTTCCATTCGTCCGTTCTTTCAGTACGTCTCTGTTTCTGTGAGTCCAGCTGCCCTCAGCTGGAGCTCTGCTGGGTTTTCTCTCTGGTGTGTCTGCGAATGTGTCGCTTGTAGTTAGAGTTGTCGCTGAAACTGCGACCGCACACGTGGCAGCTGTACGGCTTCTCGCCCGTGTGAACCCGCAGGTGTTTCTGATACCCGTCAGACCGGGTCAGTCTCTTTCCGCAAATATCGCACGTAAAAGATTTGTCCACTTTGCCGTCGATTTTTCTGTGAATCCGCATGTGTCTGGTCCACTGATCGCGCTCATAAAATCCCTGGCCGCAGATGGTGCAGATATAAGAGTCCAGCGCTTTGGTGAGTCCAGCATCCATGCAGTCATGCAGGCTGTTTCCTGCATCCGCCTCAAAACCAGGCTGATCCTCAGTGAGATCAGAGCAGGTCTGCTGGATTGAGGTACCAGGTTGCGGGTCCATCTCCAAGTCCCCGAGGTCGTGGCTTTGATATTTTGAGACCGGGGATCCGGTGGAGCCGTTCTCTAGCTGCGTTTCTGCTGCTCTGTTCTGGAACAAAACAAAGCTGACGTTGTTCTGCTCCGACCTCCGACCGGGCAGCTCATCTGGATGATCTATCCACACATCTTGCTCCTGTTCCTCCTCTTTGACGCGAGTAGAAGGTTCTTCTTCATTTAAATCCAGGCTGCAGCTCCAGTCCCGCTGATCTGAGACAGCTGCAGAAAACACAACCCAAATAGTCATTTTTTCTGCCATGAAAAATTTTGGTTTAAACATTTTTTCCACAAATTAGCAACACACTGAAAATATATATGACAAAATATTACAAGATTTTATTTCTGTACATTTTGACAATGATGGGTTACAGCAAATGGAAACCCAAAGTCTAGCATTTTTCAGAAAATTTGATTATCAAAAGGATAAAAAATGTTTTAATCCATGCTTGTAAATTTAGAAAGAAACAATGACTCCTACCTTCTATGCAGAGAAGGTAGGAGTCATATTTCTAAACACTGCTGGGTTTGAGGTCGTATAAATGGGAGGTTAAGCAGAAGGAAAAACGTCCCTCTGCTTTCAATGTGACTAAACCCTTGGGAGGTTTATAAAGCAGAGAAGTTGAAGTGTTTGGGAAAGGTGTGAATTGCAGCTGGAGTCAGCACTTCAAGAGCCACAACACACATGGTTCTGGATTATTCCCAATTCATGGCTTCATTCTATTGGTGTTATGCTCTTGTTCCTTTCCACTTCCTTTTTCCATCTCTAAACCACTTATGGTTTTATTTCCAAGGCTTGTGGAGATGAAAGGTCATAAAATGATCAAATTTTATTAAAATAAAAAATTATACTATCTTCTAAAGACTCCCTACTCCTTTTTGTTACCCTCTCTCGGGCAGCAGAGTCTTGATCCATTCCTAAAATAGAGACAATCTGCAGGACTTCAAAAAAAAAAAAAAAAAAGGACTGGACTGTATTAGGGCTGAGACTATTATCGGAATCATCGATTATTGAAATAATCGCCAACTAATTTAGTAATCGATTAATCGTTAACTGGAGTATAGAAAATGTAAAATACGCCTTTAGCTGACAGAGCAAAACATCTTAAGCATAACTATACAAAAAATCGGAAAAGAAATATGACCATTTTGAATTTTAGATAAAAAATATTTTTCTTATGTCAATATGCTCTACCCAGAAGGTTTTAGTTCTACCTGTTTTAAGTTAATAAAAAGCCTTCTTTATGGAACCTTTTGCTACCCGATTATTAATCAAATAAAATCAATTTGCAAAATAATCACTAGTTGCAGCCCTAGACTTTATTAGTGGGAAGTTGAGTACATTTGCTGCCAATGTGTTCAAAACCCTGGGCTGATAAAGCAGGGAGGTTCATTGATTTTGTATCAGCAAAGATGCAGGTTGGACTTAATTGCTTCTTCATTTTAAGACAATTAAATCTAAATATTAAAGCTGAATAAACAATTTAAGAAAATAAATTAGAGCAGACTTTCAGGAAAGTTGAAAACCTTTGATTTAATTACATTCTTTTTTTGTCTTTAAGAGGATTGAAGGCCTCCAAAAGTGGAAGATTAGCCTGAAAAGTTCTGGTTAAAGGAGTCAGAATTTTCTGCTTTGGATGCACAAACAGCTGTTGATCAATAAACTGAAATAGTGAAATGGAAGATTTTTTTTTTTAAAGAGAAATGACCAAATAAGCCTTAAAAAAATTAATAAAATAAACTATTCTATGTTATGTTTGACGCAAAATAAGTTGTTATAGCTGTACATATTAAGTTAAAGTTGTCACTTCATCAGGAACCTAAATGCTGAAGATTGACTGGGAATATTTGACCTCCTTTTAAAGCCAAAGCTGGGGCTCCATGTATGAACAGATGCCGTCTGCCTACCTGAGCTGTCGGCCTGCAGGGAGATGCGCGGCTTCCTGCAGAGCTCCAGCAGCCGGCGCTGCCGGTCGATCTCCAGCCTGGACCGGGAGATTTCCTCCTCATATTCTGCTATGGTTCTCCCAAAAACCCCGAAAATCTCCTCTGCAGCCGCAGTGAGCCGCTGGTTGATCAGAAGCCTCAACATCTCGATTTTAGACATGTCTGCTGTAACTTAAGACTCTCCAAAACAAAGGAGATCTGGTCGAAATACGGATAAAAACTGAGGCGATCCGGTGACTTGTGTTATAAGCTACAGTTCCAGGTTAACTTCTCTGAGAGGTTCGAAGAAATCTCTAGAAAGTCCTCCAGCGCCCCCAGCTGGTTAGGAAGCCTCAATACATGCTCTGCTCACCAGATTTTATTCATTAATGTCTAGAAAGTCCTCCAGCGCCCCCAGCTGGTTAGGAAGCCTCAATACACGCCCTACTCACTACAATCAATTTATAAATGTCTGGTCTGATTAATTTAGATTTCACGTGTTAAAACATGGAAACATGATTTGTTATTAGTCTTAAACTTGCCCACATTTTTTTTTATTGTGAAGCTTAATTATTACAATAAAAAATTACAATAGTTATCACTGTTTTTAAAAATCTGTTTTAAGTTTTTTTTTTTTTTGCTATTGTTTGGCATTTTTACATTTTAAATTATCATTAGAACTTGTCAGATAATTCAAGAACATCCCTACAATCACTTTTCAACACATTCTATTCAAATGTTCTAAGTAATTAAATAAAACATTAAAATTATTAACTTAACTAGCATTTATGATTTGTTTCCCTTTGTTTATGCTTTAATCTAAAAGGTTTTTCTGCAGCTTTGTTCCATTTCTCCAGCCTTAATCTGGCTAATTCCCTAGTTTCAGTTTTAAATATCTTTAATATCTAAAAGCAATTTGTTGTATCTTTTTAATAATCAATAATATAACAGAGAAAGTTTGATCAAACTATGTATTTGTTTTCATTTTGTCAATAAATACACAATGAACCAGAAATCAAATCAAAGTTTGTTGATCAATTTATTTTGTATATATATATATATATATATATATATATATATATATATATATATATATATATATATATATATATATATATATAATTATATTATATCGGTAATTTAAAGAACATACATTTAAATCTCTGCTTTTTCCGAAATAACTCAAGAATTCGTTTTAAAAATGTGTTTTATTTTGATCTATTTTCAAACAGGGATTTTTTTTCTTTTTATTATTTTAGAACAGATTTTTATTTTCGCTAAAATAGCTTTGCAGCAGATTTTATGACAGTAAAATAAACTGTATTTATTATTTTTGAGAAAATTAAAATTACCTTTTGTTTTTCTTAATCTCAACCGCAAATATAAAGGAATGCAGCTATTAGAAAAAGAATAAGTTGTGATCAAAAATGACATCAAAAGCATTAATATATTGCATTTACTCAGACAAATTAAGCTTGATTAATGCACAAGAATCTGAAAAAAGGAAATCCTTTATGTATTTAATAATACATCAGTTTTCTTTCCAATAAATAAATATTGTCTTCAATACCAGAAAAGTCTCAGTAAATATATCCAAAGCAGAGTAAGTTGATTTTAACCACAAGTATAATAAATTTGCAGTAAAAAAAAGATGAAAAACCAGCATCTAAAAGAGGCAACTTTGAATTTTAGAAAACATATTTTGTAGGTAGAATGTAAATATTGTAATAAACAGAAAATTCAACAAAAACTCAGGCCTCTTAATAATACTTTCATTTCAAATGGTTTCATATCTCATAAAACAGAACAGAACTTATTTAAACTTTAAGATAAAAATTGGGGTAGGGCACAAGTTAAGAAATGGATTAAAAGTTATACATTTGAATCATAAGTTATTTCCAAAGTTTTTTTAACATTTACTGCACACATCTTGTACAACACAACTAGAAAAAAAAAGTATTTCAGGAAGAAAATAAATTAGCAATAACCAAGTTTACTTAAAGTAAGTTAACGCTTTAGAGAAACACCATAACCTACAGAGGGGTGAGGAAAAGTTTTTCATTTATTAAGGCAGTGGGAGGGAATACAGAATTTAAAGCCAGTTTAAAAAAGGAGTTTTCTTAATAAATTGACTTAAGCCACAAATGTACTATAGTTAGGAGGTAAGGCTCGGTAACTGGTCTCAAAACATGAGGTTTTTCAAAAAGCTATGGGTTTATAGCCGTTCAATATTCACGTCAAAGCAAACCTTTAGTTTAAAATCCTTTAAAGAGATTCAAAGTCACGAATGTTTGTGCTTGAATAACGCACAGATGAAGCAGCAAAGAACTCCTTTTCTCTGACATTGAGGACGCTACCAGTCAGCTGGTTGAAAAAAATAAGGCTCTGAATCCAATTCTTTGTTTACAAGGAAGAGAAATCGGTCTGGTTGGAAATATTTCCAGACAAAATAATAAGGAAATTAAAGGAACGACGGCCATAAGTTCTACATGTCAAACACTGAGCTGCAGCCAACAGCAGGCTGGCTACCTGAGCAGGTAACACAGCTAATTAACCAGCTGATAGCAGTTGGCTTATTTTATGTTATTGATTTGGTCTCAATTCAATTAACATAACTTTTATAAAAACAGAGTTATATCATGAAAATTGCATTTTGTTTCAATAAAATTTCTGACCCATGCACAACTGTTACTAAACTGTTGGTTGCTTTATTCAAAATGATATGCACCTAACATTTGTTAGAACAAAATGTCCAGGACACCAAGTAACTAGTTATTAGAAAGTCCACAAATTCTACTTTGGAAAATTTCATCCATCCATTTTCGGTCATGCTTTTCCCTGGTGGGGTTCGCGAGGGGTGCTGGTGCTTATCTCCAGCTTTCTACGGGTGAGAGGCGGGGTACAGCCTGGACAGGTCGCCAGTCCACCGCAGGGCAACACAGAGACAAACAGGATAAACAACCATTCATGCACACACTCACACCTAAGGAGAATTCTGAGATGCCAATTAACCAAACAGTAATGTTTTTGGACTGTGGTAGGAAGCCGGAGTACCCGTAGAGAACCCACGCATGCTCAGGGAGAACATGCAAAATCCATGCAGAAAGACACTGGACCGGGAATCAAACACGAAACCTTCTCTTTTGCAAGGCAGCTGTGCTACTCACTGCATCACTGTGCAGGCCTAATTTGGGAAAGTAGGTCATCCCACTAATCTTCAACTGTTAAAAAAAAAAAAAAATCAGAAAAATAAAACTCTTGCTCTCATAATAAAGGGGCTGAGGTTTTTGTGCAGGTTCTCTGGAATTATAGACAAGAACAATATTTCATTTTTTCATGTTTTTATAGTCATTAAAAACAGGATAAGAAGTGAGGCAGCCGTCAGCTGGCAGTGATGGCGGAACAGATCAGCCCTTTCTTCTGACACGGATGTTTGTAGAAGTTGGAGAGCTGACTGAAGCTGCGAGCGCACATGGAGCACCTGTACGGCCTCTCGCCCGTGTGCGTCCGTAGATGAACCGTCAGGTTGCCCTTTTCTGTGAAGCTGTGGCCGCAGTACATGCAGGCGAACGGCTTCTCGCCCGTGTGGCTGCGGACGTGGCGCACCAGCGACGCCCGCCTCCCGAAGCTCTTCCCGCAGATGCTGCAGCTGTGCGGCCTCTCGCCAGAGTGGATCCTCATGTGGATGCGGAGGTTCCCCCGCAGCGTGAAGCTCTGCCCGCAGACGCCGCAGCGGAAAGACTTTTCTCTGTGACGTTTGAGGTGAAGCTTTAGGCTTTCATTTTGTTCCATCTGTTTCCCGCAGAACCCGCAGCTTTCCTGATGCACTGAGGCGTGAGTGACCAGATAACCCATCTTCTGGAAGGAAATACCACAGACCTGGCAGCTAATCTGTGACAACTCAGCGAAACCCTGTAGCTCTGACGTGATGCTCTGATCTTTGTTCTCTACCGTTTCCTCAGACCTCCAGAGGCTGGCTTCGTCTTTCCAGCCTCCTTCGCTGTTTTCAGTGTCAGAATCCTCAGAGATTACTCTCTCATTACTCGCTGCTTCAGGATCTGGATTTTGTGTCGAATTAAAGTGACTCAGCGCCGTCGTCTCTCCAAGGTCCTCATCAACACCTTCTGACTTAATTGGAGCAGCAGAGGTGTTGACATCTTTGCTGACAAACACGTCGGTCTGAAACAGAGGAACATGAAGGCTCGGGTTTTCAGGACACTTTTTAATCCAGGAGGATTCCTGCTGAGGCTCTGAAAAAAGAAAGAAAATAAGACTCTTTTTATTGTCTTTCTGTAATTTATTGAAGGAATATCTAAAAATATTACAAAAGTGATTCCTTATATGCTCCCATCAGTGCAGTGCTTCATAAAAGTATTCTAAAATATTACATTTGTGGCTATTACTCCTTAGCTTTCTCATATTTTGACACACCACAACCACAAGCAGTATTTTTTTTATTTAGACCAACAAGTTTTGCACAAATGCGAAATAGATTAAAATGCTAATTGTTTTAAAGTGTCTCCAGGCAGATATCTGTATACTACTTTAGATGTTAACCCCTATAAAATCCAGCATGACCAATTGCCTGGAGAAGTCATCTGGTTTACAGTATGTGAAAATTACCAAAGGAGACACGAGTTATGTGATAAATCTGAAGGAGCAGCAGAGATTCACAGTTAAAAAAAGAAAAATTATTCAAAGATATACTGACTCTAAAATGCAACTTTTCTTGGCAAACATAAAAACTATTGTGGGTTGAAAAACTATTTTTACAGTCGGAGTATGTCATCTCTGTGCTGAAACATGGTGGTGACATAATAATGCTGCAGAGAGGTTTTATTTGACAGGGTCAGAGAAAATAGTCAGAGCAAAATACAGGACACACAGAACTACAGTAGAAACGACCATGTGTTGGTTTAAGAAGTTTTTCAATGTCATTTCTGGACTGACCTTTTTTTGTCCCAAATTTCCATTTAAAAAAATGTGTTGTTCACTTTTAACAATAACTGCACAAAATTGACTCCATATGGGAAGGAAAGTTAAACTTCCATGCAGACTTGGATGCCGCCCCCATCTTCAGATTGAGATCAAAGCTTTATAGTAAATAAGTGATGACTTTACTTTTAACTAATATTGATGGGGAGACAGAAGGGTAGGATGCAGGAGTTCAACTTGAAACCGGAGACTCACCAGATCAAACCCCAGCTTTGCCCGCCTCAATGCAGATGTGTCCAAGACACATCTGCATTGCTGATGGCATTCTGAGGGCCCGGTGGAGGCTGCGTACAGCAGACCCACTTTAGTCAGCGTGCCCCAGCGTACTTGTGGCAACAATGTAGCTAACCAGCATGATTTCTAACTATGACTGAATCGTTTAAATAAACTTGCCTTGGTTAAGCTCTTTGGAGTCCCTGACTTGAAAAGGCACGGCATAAGGTAAGGACATTTAGCAGTTAACATTTAATTTAATTGGACTTTATTGGAGAAATTTTCAGGGAGCCAGAGTGGCAGTCTGTGGGAGTGGGGCTTGACCTCAGAGCTCCCCTTCACATGTTGGCCTGTATGAAGATCACTTAGATTAGCTGGAGCAGATTTGATCATGGCTGACAGGAAAGTTGCAACTTTTCCCTTTAATATAAAACAGCCTCATAATAGTATTTTTAACATCTGCTCTTTAGTTTTTGCATCAATATAATACAATTCGAGTTCCAGTAAAAGCGGGAGGTTTAAGTGTGCATGTGTCTGTGTTTTTGCCTTTTTTTTAAAATGTGTGTTTCTGGACTAATAAAAAAATCTACACTAAAATTGATGATGATGCACTTTTTGCATCTGATTTCATTCCTCAGGGTCATATGCAAAAAGTGTTCAGTCTCCCCAGAGACCCCTGCATACAGGTTATTGATGATCAAATGCGTGTTTCTTGTGTAATTAAGCAAACAATAATTGTTTTGCTCTATAAAAGCATTTAGTATAACACAATAACTACAATTATTCTGAAATGACAGCATTATTTGAGAATATTTGTGGAAAATATCCTCAAATTAAAATCAAAATTAAGTTATTTAAAGCATATACTTTAGGTCATGATGTTTTTAGTAAGCTTATATTTAAAAAGCAGAGACTAAAGGCTAAGTTGACCCAAACCAACCGGTAGAACGGCTCCACTCGCCCTCCCCGGTCCTCAGGTTATCCAGCTCCCGCTGCTGGCGGTCTATCTGCTCTCGATATCGGGCTACTGTCGTCCCGAACACCCCCAGAATATCCTCCACAGCTGCCGTCAGACGCTCGCTGAGGAAATTCCTAAATGTTTCTACCTCTGATAGGGGGCTGTTCACAGGCTCCACGGCAGCGGAATGTGGCTGAGAGTACAGCGGGAACATTAGTGGCTCAGCGGACATGGCTACTTTATATCCTCCTTCTCTGCTCTATTTTTCTAAGGCAGTTAAATTTCAGCATACAAGAAGATTGGTGTAGATCAAAGTGAAATAAAAATAAGACGAGGAGAAGAAACAAAATGGATGTTCAAAAATGTTTCTGACGAATGTTTCTGTTGGCGGAGTTCAAAATGTAATATAAAAAGTAAACAAAGCAGGACCCTGGTCCGTAGGAGAATTATGTCCGGAGGAATCTGTGGCTGATCCTGAGTAAAGGTTCCGCTGACCTCCTGCCAAGTTGAACTACAGCGCCCCTTGCTCTTTGGGGAGCAAACCGGTATGGCAGGCCGTTTTGACATTTATTAGAAGCGCTGTCCTCTCGATTGTTCCATTTGTTGATCTCTAAAATAAGATTCTTCCTTGTCAAAACTGCATTCCTACTAGTCAGAAATGTACATATAGATATCCTAAAATACAGTTTTGATAGCAAAAATTACATTTCAGGCTGCCAAAAATATAATTGAATTCTGAGATTAAAGTCAGAATTCTGAGAAAAAAGTCAGAATTCTGAGAAATGTTTCCCATGTTAAACTGAAATAAAATTTAAAAATCAGTTAACTTTTTCTCAGAATTCTGACTTTTTCCCCAAACTAAACTGAAATTAAATTTAAAACTCAGTTAACTTTTTTTTTTTCCCCACTGGCCCTAATCCTCTTCTGTACATTTTAGATATTGGAAATGTAATTCTTACTAGTACAAATGACATCACATTTCCCATTCATTTGTATTGGGCTTTTACTTCCAGATATCTAACATATACATTCTTCCTATCTAAAATGAATTCTGACTAGGATGAATTCTAATTTTAGATATCCATAATAGAGTTACTGCTAGTCATAATTACTATTTCGTATATCAAAAATGAATATAACATTACAGATATCTAGAAATACAATTCTTGAAAAATATATTTCTGCTAGTACAAATATAATTACAGATATAAAGTACTTATTTTTATGAATAGTTAAATTGAAATTCCAGATATCTCAATTTTAATTATGCCTATCTAAAATGTAGTTTTAGATACTTTCAAAAGAGTAATGAGGCTCTGTTTTAACATAAAATAGCCAGGCTGACTAGTCACATTTCTATTATAGATAGCACTAAAGCATTCTACGTAGTCACAATTACAATACTCCTAGTCAGAATTGTATTTTAGATATCACTAATTACATTTCTACCAGTAGAAATTAAATCTGAAGTACTCTGGAATCAAATTTTTGATTTTAGATATCTACAAATTTTTACTTATTTTAAGTGGCTGTTTTAACATATATTTGTTTGTATTTCAGATATCTTTAAATATAGTCCTTCTATAAAAAATTAGCATTTCAGATATCTGAATTTTATTCTTACTAGGACAAATGACATCACTATTCCCCATTCATGTTTATTGGGCCGTTACTTTCAGATAGCCAAAATGACATTATTCATATTTGAAATAAACATTCTGGATGTCTAAAACTGCATTTCAGATCTCTGTAATCCAATTGTTACTGGTCAAAACTTTTAATTTGAGATATCAAGAATCAAGACCACAGATATTAGGTATGTTATACAATTTAGTGGTCCAATTCACATTATAATACCAGAAAAAAATGTAATATTGTTGCACAGTTTAAGTCTTACACATGAAAAACAGGAATCTGACCTATGGTCTGTTAAACATGTCTGTTAAAGAAGCAACATAATATGTCTACTGTCACATTTGGTAAAAACAGTAGAGGTTGGATATGCAGTCTTCTGATATTGCATTTTCTTTTTTTCTTTTTAGGCATTTGGTTTAACTGAAACAAGACTGATGATAGACCCTCATTGATGAGGAACATCCAAGAGAGCCTCAAACAACTTAGTTTGAACTGAAAACACTTGGACTGGTACCATATTCCACTGCTCAGTAGAGGCCAAGTAAACATGTTATCACATTTCGTGGCACTTTCCTTCAGGGTTAGGAACCACAAGAGGGCACCACATGAGAAAAAACAAGTAGGGACCCTCTCTACAGGGTTAGCACTAGAGAAAAATCCTCCAGAGCAAGCTCCTCCAAGCTCTTTACTGATTTAAGAGATCAATAATTCCTTTTGTTTCTGAATGCTTCTGATGAATAACACAATAAAAAGGTTTTTCCTCAAATGAATATTAAGGAAAAGTTAAGATTATATCCACACAAGTCACTGATTGAAAACAATACTGCAAACAATTTAAAAGCAGTGGGATATAGACAGCTGAAATGTTTGCTTGTCTTAATATTTTAATATTGAGAATCTACTTTTTAATACTCACAGATACATTACTGTTAAACTTTAAGGTTCAACTTGTTAAAATATATCAATGTCATAAATAAATGCATTTGTTTGTAACAGCCTGCAATTTCTGATAAAAGTCTAACTGCTCGCATGGAAGGGTGCTGGTTTAAAACTGCAGTTTCACTTCTCTCTTAGAAAGATTTGGTCCTGGAAATAGACACGCATCACTAATGAACCATGCCAACAGATACGTTTCAGGGCTAAAGATGAAAGTTTCACATTTGGTGCCAGCTTCCTTCTTTTTTTCTATTAAAACATTTTGGGTGGTATAATTAAGAAGATAATTGAGCAAAGAAACACAGTTTTAAACAACAAACAGTGTTTTCTCTTGTTTGTTTCTTTGTTTTTTTTTGTTTTAATGCACTAAAAGCATGATAAAATGTAAAATTGTTTTTTGCTCAGACTCATGAAATAAATCATAGTACACGATACAGCTTAAATTCTTCAAATAATTTTCTGAATCCTTAATCAAGAAAAAATAAATTTTGTTTATTGCTTAGTTTGGTTGAATAAAACTTTATTCCAACATTTTTACCAGTCTGACACTAAACCTTATTAAAACATGTCTTGTTACAGTAACTTGTGAGCTGAACACAAACTGAGACATAAAGTAGAAGCAAAGGACTTTAAAGAGAACACAAACCTGCATCATGATGGGATTTTTTATATTTATGTAATCATATTTTATGTAAGAATCATCAACATTTTAAGTTGACTGTGATTAGAACATTTATTTCATCTTTGTACACACATTTATTAGAAGACACACATAAAAAATTGAAATAGTGATAGTGTGGCCAGATTTATTCATACTTTTGCCATATTTAGGTTAAAAGTAATATTTAAATTTCACTAACATCTGTTATTACTGGAGGTACTATTAACATTCTGAAAATGCCAAGGTTCTGATTTGACTGTTGTTGTAAAGGAAACCTTTCCACTGGGTCACTCTGAGAAGCTTGGGACATACAGTATCATGAAATATAATTACAACCCTGGAGTAGAGTTTGCTAAATTGCTAAAAAAACAAAAAACAAAACCCAAGCATCATCAGAGTGATCCAAAATCTTGTCAGAGTGAATCAGATCATTTCCATAGAGCCACTTTGCATCAGCAGCTCCATGCTCCAGCGCTCTGGGAGAGTTTATAGTTCTGAGAGTTGAACAATGGAGGACTGACAGCTGTTCTTTATGACTTTTGAGGACACAGAAAACATGACTTTGATCAGCATCCTCCTCTGGACTCTCATCTGCTTAACTCAGGGTGAGGATATTTTTTTCTGTTATTTGAAAATGATTTGGAGAGTGGCTGAGTTTCACCTCCTCATCTCATGTCCAATGTTTTTTGTTTCTCCTCAGGGTCTGATGGACAAAAGGTTGTTGTGACTCAGTCGGCAGCCAAATCAGTGCAGCTTGGTCAGACTGTCACTATTGAATGTAAGGCCAGTCAGGCACTTTCAACATCAGATTGCCGTATCTCCAATCTTCCCTGCCTGTCCTGGTATCAACAAAAACCCAGAGAAGCTCCTAAAGCTCTAATTTATGGAACATCCGCCAAATATTCAGGAATCTCCTCCAGATTCACTGGAAGTGGAGCAGGAAATAATAAAGACTTCACTCTGACCATCAATGGAGTCCAGGCTGAAGATGCAGGAGTTTATTACTGTCAGAGTTATCATAACATCAACAGACAGAGTGTGTTAACACAGTGAAAACTCATCGTACAAAAACCTCCCTCAGTCTGACTGAACAGAAACTAAACTTTGTTCTGCAGCTGGAAACTACTGCAGAGACTGATACAGTTCATTGAACACATTAAACACACAGCATTATATTTAATTAAGCACTAAAGTTGATCATCCTCTAAATATTTTAATTGAGATTACATATGCAATCATTAATTAATTAAACTATTAAAAATGTTTATGAAGCTAAATGTTTAAACATGGCAAGAGAATTAGTTATTGTCAATGTGATGATGATGTGGCAGGAATGGCCTATTTAATATGATGGAGGCTCATGAGATGATGAACAATGATAAGAGAAAATTGATTCATTTTTAAAGACTAAAGAAGTCTGACTAAAATCTGAATGCAGAAACTCAACAAAACATATTTAACATGTTTTTATAAAGAAAGAAATAAACATGGAGCAATCGTAGACTATTATTGACATTTTGTATACACAGAGTGTATACAAAACAACATTTCGTTTTGTACATGTTTCATAACATTTCCATTTCATAAAGTGCAGCAGTGATCAAATATAAAACATGGTACAAAAAATCATAATGACATGGAAGTTGGTGCCGTACTCCTCCAGTTGTGAAAGCAAAACCTGTTTGGCTCTTTTTGATATGAAGACAGTCATTCTTATTGCCACATCGTCAGACAGCACACTGTAAAAAAAGAAAAAGGTTTATCATTTTCTAATCTTTAAAAAAGGTTTGTCTGATATCAACTTTTCAGAATAACATTTTGGCTAATCTATGTTTGGAGAGAGGCTTTTAAAGGCAAACAATATTTAACCAAGATATCTCAAGTTTGCAAAAGACACTAAATGTTTCAACAAATTCCTACCTACTGATAAGTCAAACAAAATATCATCACAGATCCTATTTCCAATTACAGCAGGTCAGATCATTTCCATAGAGACACTTTGCATCAGCAGCTCCATGCTCCAGTGATCTGGGAGAGTTTATAGTCCTTAAAGTTGAACACTGGAGGACTGACAGCTGTCCTTCAAGACAACACAAGACAGAGAAAACACGACTTTGATCAGCTTCATCATCTGGACTCTCATCTGCTTTACTCAGGGTGAGGAAAATAATCTTCTGTTTTGTGGAGGAAAATATTTTTCCTTTCTAATGGAAATTGTTTGGTGTTTAGCATGATCATCTAATCTCCAGTGTTTCTTTTTTCTCCTCAGGGTCTGATGGACAAAATGTTGTTGTGACTCAACCAGCAGCCAAATCAGTGCAGCTTGGTCAGACTGTCACTATTGACTGTAAGGTTAATGAACAGGTTTATCACTATTCAGGCTCACAGTACTACCTTGCCTGGTACCACCAAAAACCAAGAGAAGCTACTAAAGCTCTGATCTACAGAACATCTGATAGATTTTCAGGAATCTCCTCCAGATTCAATGGAAGTGGAGCAGGAAATGGAATAGACTTCACTCTGACCATCAGTGGAGTTCAGGCTGAAGATGCAGGAGTTTATTACTGTCAGAGTCTTCACAGTGGCCCTGTGTTAACACAGTGAAAACTCATCGTACAAAAACCTCCCTCAGTCTGACTGAACAGAAACTGAACTTTGTTCTGCAGCTGGGATCTACTGCAGAGACTGATACAGTTCACTGAACACATTAAACACACAGCATTATGTTTCATTAAGCCTTATTAAGACAAAATGTGATTTTTCAAAATTTAAAGTTAATAATATAATATAATATTGAATCTGAAAATATATAGATACATTCCAGCCATTCCACTGATAACAACTGCATGAGCTAAAACAAAAGAATCAGGATTAACAGTAAAACATATTTACACTCATCAATTTATTTTAATTCTAATAAATATGTTTATGAAACTAAACATTTAAATTTTGTAGACCAACATCTTGTCCTGTCCTGCACCTCAGTTCTTTAATGTAGCGATAGTTTGGCAAGAATGGCCTCCTTCATTTGATGCAGCCTTATGAGACCATGAACAATGATAAGAGAAAAATGTATTCCTTTTTCAAGATTAAAGAAGTCTGATTAAACTCTGAATACAGACACTCAACAAAACATATTTAACATGATTTTATAAAGATAAAAATAAACATGAAGCAATCAGTAAGGAAAGCAAAGCTACTTTAGTCACTTGTAACGATTTAACAGAATTTATTCCAATCAGTATCTGTATTAAAACAGGAAAATATATTAACTTTCATTTCTAGTTCAAAAGTTTGTTTATATGTATTTAATATTAAGGTTATTAATTCACTAGTATGGCAAATTTAATCTGCATAAAATTCAGCAAACAAAATACCAATAAAACTTTTGATTCACTTAATCTGATTTTGGTTTGTTTAATATCTTTTAAACTAACTTTCTTTAGATACCTTAATCACAGAGAAGTAAAATAATAAAAAAAAAAGATTAGATGTAGATTCAAAGGTCTTTTTGCTCTAAAGTTAAAATAAACAAAGAAAGGACAGAATAATTATCATAGAGACTTGGAGATTTGCTTAGTCTGGATGAGATAAAGATGTGAATTATTTTCACTCAGTTAAAATAAACCTTTGACTGGAACATTTATTCAAGCTACTTCCCAAAGGTTTGTTGTCTGTTGTTTCCCCCACTCTCCCTTCTCTCTTTTCTTTTGTATTTAACTTCCTTTAGTTTCTACATTAATGTCTAAGAGATAAAAGATCAACAGGAATATTTTCAAACTTCCTCCATTCAGCTTTCCAATGATGGTGATGTGTTTCAGGAGGAAACATGCTGCCAGTTCAGCTCCATGTGACTGACTCTGTGTGTTTGCATATGTGTCCTCCCTCTCTGCTCCCAGCTGTTAAGAGGTCAGTGTTGATCAGAGGCTGTCCAGGCCTTTCAGAGCCACTGAACCACCAGCAGCACAATGATGATGTTACTGACTCTACTGCTGACCATCCTGGAGCTCCTGGTTCAGGGTGAGACTCTCTGCTCAGAACTTGGTTTGAGGAAGAAATCAGCTTCATGAAAATGATGATTCTGTCATTATGGAGAATTATTGAAACAAGATCATAAAGCTTTCTTTAATCTTTTCAGTTTATCAGTGATTTTTAATTCAACGTTATTTCACTCAATTGCTAATTTTTTTCGTGTTTTCCAGGTTCATCAGGAAACATCATCCTGACTCAGTTCTCAGGATCTCAGTCTGTTGTTCAGGGTCAAACTGTCTCCATCAAATGTAAAAGCAGTTCTAGTGTTTCTAACTACCTCCACTGGTACCTTCAGAAACCTGCAGAAGCTCCTAAACTTGTGATTCGATATGCTACAACTCGTCAGCCTGGAGTTCCAGATCGTTTCAGTGGAAGTGGTTCTGGTTCTGACTTCACTCTGACCATCAGTGGAGTTCAGGCTGAAGATGCAGGAGTTTATTACTGTCAGCAGAGTTACAGCTCATTCACACAGTGATATAACGTCGTACAAAAACCTCCCTCAGCTGCAGAGGAACTGATCCGACTCAGCAGCTTAACTGAAACACTACAAGTTTCCCCAGATTTTACATTCAAAACTGATATACAAATATGCTTTATATATATACGATTTCAAATTATTTACCCATTTCCTTTTATAAATGTCTTCTTTGTTTTAGATGTTCTGATTTAATCAGACTTTGATAGAGCGATGTGCCTTGAAAATTGAAAAAGCTGAAAAAGTTTTTTTGTATAAAAACTTTTTTTTTCTGCTCAGCAAGTATTAACAGTGAATCTATAAAATAGTTAAACTCAGCTTGACTTCAAAATTTCAGACCTTCTCTTTAAAAAGCTGTTTAGAGGTCAGTTTTGATCAGCAGTTGTTCAAGCCTTTCAGAGCCGCTGATTCAACTTGATTATGAAAGAAATATAAATATGAATATTAAGTCATTAAAAGTGCATCTGATTTGTTTTATATAAAAACGGTTGATTTATTTCTGAATTGAAAAATAGAAATAATTGAGTTTCAGCTAATTTCTTAGCATAATGTTAAAATTGATCAACACCAGAAGTTCATTAGTTTGTGATTTTATTTTGAATAGTTCACACAGTGACAAGAAAAACATGATTCATTGAAAGTAGAAAATAATCAGAAGAGAAAGAATGAGAGCAGAGACAGATTCAATCCATTATCATTGTCTGAGTGAATCAGGTCAGGACTGGGAACACTGGTCTCTCCTCAGTGTCTCTGTGACTGCAGACTGGGAGCCCTGGGTGGCCTCACAGGTCACAGAGCCCACCTTCCTCCACTGGTCTGCAGGGAGCCTCAGGGTGCTGCTCCAGCTGTAGAGGCCGTCCTTCTGCAGAACCCCGGGGCTCCTGCTCTGCTCCCAGCTGCTGCTGCTGCTGCCGTCCACCTTCCAGGAGAGACTCCAGCCGGAGGGGAAGCCCTTGTTGGCCAGACACATGAGGGTGGCCTTTCCCTGCTGCAGCTCCACACTGGAGGGTGGCAGCACTGTCAGGGTGGGACGGGTGTCACCTAGGAGACACCAATTTGGTTAGAGAACAGAAACCACACAGCTGCTAGTCAAATAGCAGAGAGCAGTGAAAAAAACCCTGTAAGAATTTTCAGTTAAACTTTTTTTTCCAGTCCATCTGTCACAGATTGTTTCACTTCCATTAAAGGAACCTTTCATGCATATCAGCACACAGAGCCCTGATATGACCTTAAAAAGTATAAGAGAAATTTAAACTAAACAAAAAACTGAAATATATATCTGACTGACCATAAAAAGGATAACTAAACATAACAGTATATTTCATTTATTCTCTATCTTACACTCTCGCAATAGTTCAATAACATTAACTATACCTCATTTTAACTCTTAAACCAATAATATCTCATCGAAGAATTAAACTTTTGTTAACAAATCAAACCTTTTGAGTTATTTCAGAACTTTATTGATTAGCGAACTAACTTTAAGGAAACTTTCAAAGTTTAAAAAATACAAACTAGAGATAATAATGCAATGTTCAAAAGATCTAAACCATTGTATAATTAATTAAATTAGTAAGAAAGAAATTTAAGGTATGTAAGTATCTGTGGTATTCAGAAACAAACACAGGATGTCTTCGTTTTCATTGCAATGTAAAAGTTTTTGTTTTCTCTCTTTCTCTTAATATAATTCTTGCGGATAACACTAAAGTAGTTCTAATATATTTTTCAACCAGCTGCAATAACATTTACATTTTTACTTCTATTTATGCAATTTTAGACAATAAATGTGTTTTTATTGTTAATAAAAAAATAAAAATAAAAGAGATGTCAAAATCTCTAAGTTTAGAGAATAAAACTATTTTACATGATCAACTTAAAGTTGTTAAAAAATGTCAGTATTCTACATTTAACACCAAGTCTTTTTCATCTTATTTCTTTTTAAATATTCAGAAACTTACTTCCAACATCCAGTCTGATTCCTCCACCAAAAGTCCACCACAGTGATACAAACTAATTGAGTCGTCGTACAAAAACCTCTGACTGTAGAGAGACACGGCTCTCTGACTCTGAACACAACAAACTAATTCTGGTTGAAAAATAAACATTTTCTCATGTATTTTTTTGCCTCAATACCTTAAAAAAACTCAAAGAGAAAATGTGTGTGATTTTTACTACTATTCTCAGTTTCTCCCAAAACCTGAAGCTTTTATGGTTAATGGATATAAAATAACCATCTTATTAAAACAGGGACTTCTGAATCTCTTCTTAGTTTATACCTTAAATTTAAAAGAAAGTATCCTGCATGAAAGAAAATGAAAAATTGTACTTACTTCCAACATCCAGTCTGGTTCCTCCACCAAACGTGTACCACAGTGATACAAACTAATTGAGTCGTCGTACAAAAACCTCTGACTGTAGAGAGACACGGCTCTCTGACTCTGAACAAAACAAACTCTACTAGAACAGTTCTAGCTATAGTTAAAACAGCTAGTCAACCATATTTATTAATCTATTATATTTTTTTCTTTTAAGGGGATTCGATTTCAAGAAACTCAAAAAAAAAAAAAAATTAACATTCACATTTTGAATTGTAAAAGATTCATAGATGGGAACCGAAGCGTCTTCAAATTTGGAATACAAAGTCCAGTTGTCTGTTTTTTTACTTTCCTGGAATATATATAAAAAAAAAAAAAATAAATAAATAAAAAACATTTTTGGAACACATTAGAACAAAAGGAATTACATTAAAGAAAAACTTATATCATCCATACATCCATAAACATTGACATTAATAAATCCAGTACGGGTTCAGAGTTATGCTCACTACAAACCATATCACAGTTTGCATTAACGATTTCACTTATAAATAAGCCCTCATTAAATCGCTTATAGGACTGAGTTAAGATTATTTTAGCCATAGCTGTTGGAATCTTATTTTTTCTAGTTACAGTGATTATATTATGGTCACTAAAATCTACAGGTGCAAAGATGGCCCTTAGAGCACTGTATTGGTGTAGATGTGTCAATGCATGTTGCAGAGATAATTCCATCATTTCTAATATTTTTTTTTTACTAGCTTTTTTTAATTATCTTTACACTGTCTCAAGTAGAGCAACAAAATGAACTATCTGCATTTAACCCATCGCCTTGGGGAGCAGCTGGCTGCCATTGTGTGGCCCCCAGGGAGCAGTGTGGGGTTAAGGATCTTTTGCTCAGGGACCAAGAGTAGCAGTTCGTGTGTGTGGGGCTTGAACTCAGAACCTCAGGAATCCAAGCTCTATTCCCTAACCACTAGGACGCCACTCTTGTGGGGACTTCAACAACTTAGGACAGACTACATGCACTCAGTATAGAGAGTAACCTTTCCCTGTTGGGAGAAGACTGCACCAACATCTCAACATTTGCATCACCCAGCAGATAATTCTTGCTGTTTTTATCTGATATCTGATCAAGCAGTTTAAACAATCCAGTCATAAACACAGCATCTACATTAGGGGGCCTATAGAAGCAACAAACTAAGAGTGGTTTAAATAAGGCACATGTATTTTTACACAGCATGCTTCGATTTCCTCCCTCATCAAATCTAAATGTATTTTGGCAGGTAAATTATTTTGTACATAGAGAGCCACTCCACCCCCAAATCTATTTCGGTCTTTCCTAAAAACAGAAAAATCATCAATGGTTATGGTTACAAATGGGGCCCAGATGTCAAGAGATGTAGTCTTGCTCACTGAGATCTACCTGTAACTTCTTTTTTTTATTTTCTTGCTAAACTTTCCTACTTCTTCTCCTCCCCATTCTCTTCCATCCCATGCTCCTCAGTGTTTTTTTTTTTTTAGTTGTGAATATATAAAAAAAAAAACATTGTCTTTAGTTTTTAATCACAGACTCTCCTGCTACATTTTCTTTTGCATGAGACAAATGTGTGTCCTTTTGAGTCAGTCATTATGAGTTTACTTTGATTTCATTAATTAAGTTTATTAATTAATAATTGCTGATAGGCTGTCTGTAATTTTCTTTGCTAATTCCACCTGGAGAGACTCATACAGGGAAAAGCTGCCATTAGAAATATATTATTCAATTTATTTAGATTCATCAAAACCTTTCTGTCTGAGGAAAAGCAGTTGATTGTGAGGACACATTGACTCGCTGCAATCCGTCTCATCAAGCATTAATGTACCAACAGTGGAGAGGAAAACTCCCTTTTAACAGGCAGAAACCTCCAGCGAAGCCAGGCTCAGAAGGAGCAGCCATCTACCAACTGAGGGTTCAAGAAGACAGAAGCAGATAATGACATAAATGAAATAAATTGATACTGTGAATCAACATTTGCTTGGATGATTAACCTAAAAAAAGGGATTAGAATGGTCTTCCCCCCGGGACCAGGACACCAGAGAATGAGTGGGACTCAGAATGAGGAAGGAGATGTGTGGAGGTGGGGGGAAAATGGGCTTGCATGCGGGACAGAGAGAAGCTAAGCCAGGAGCTAAATCAGAATCAGAATTACTTTATTAATCCCTTGTGGCTAATTCTTTTCTTGCAGTGCAACCATTTACACGAAAGAGGAAAAATACAATTGTAAGTACTATAGAGCAAAATAAAATATAGCATAATAAGACAGATTAAGATAAGTAAAATTAGTAAAATTACAATCCACACAGTAAAAGTAAACCCTTCCCATGTAAGCGTTGTAAAATAACATATAATAATGAAATAAGATAAGGAGTAGATTATATACAATCAACAGTATTTAAAAATTACAATACTGCTCAGTACCTAAATGACTATTCATGGTGCATAGTGAAGTAATGAAATTAGTAAATAGTATGTAATGAAATGAAATGACTGTCAGAGAGATTAATTATCCAGTTTGATGGTTTTATTTGTTTTATTTATTTATTTGAATAGGGACAATGCAAATTAATGAACATCAGTATAAAAACAAATGTAAATATGCCTGATTATAGCTACAAAGCTAGTTTTCATCCGTAAACCCTAGGCAGGCAAATACATAAGAAAGAACATAAACATACAATACAAGCATCACAAGGAAATGTTAAGAGTTTAGTGGTTACATGACTGGTTTGTTTTCATCTGTAGTTTGAGTTGAGCTCTAAAGCTGATCAGTGTAGGGCTCTCCCGTATGTGCAGAGGAAGACTGTTCCACATGTTAGTGGCTCTCACAGAGAGAATGTTCTGACCAAAAGTTGTTCTTCTGTGAGGGACCTCACAGTCTCCTCTGGTGGAGGCCCTGGTTCTCAGGCCACTTGAAGTCTTGGGTTTGAACAGAGTAGACACAGGAGGTGGGGCTAGTCCACCTACTGTCACAGGTAGGACTTACTTCCTTTGGCGCTCTGTGGTGCGGTGTGATAAAATGAGTCTCTGACTAAAAGTGCTTCTGTTGGTGACCAGCACATCATGACAGGGATGTGTTTTTAGATGTTTCCCAGCTTTCACACACCTGATATCAATTGATAGCAGATTATCAGGCTTTGCTGAACTGCAATCATCTGAATCAGGTGTGCTGAAGTTCAGAAACATCCAAAACATGCAGAACAGTGTGCCTTGAGGACCAGGGTTAAAAAACACGGGCATAAAGGATGACACTGGTCACCACAGACTCGTAAAACATCCGCAGAGTTGTCCAGCAGATGTTGAAGGACATCAGCTGCATCAGAAAACAAAGACGGCTCTGGCCCTTCCTGCAGAGGGCAGTTGTGTTTTTAGTCCAGTTTATTGTCCAATTGTACCCTTAAGTATTTATAATCCTAAACAGTGTCTATGTTGACCCCACAGATAGAAACGGGGGTGACTGGATCCTTTTCAGATCCAGTCTGAGTGAATCAGATCAGGACTGGGAATACTGGTCTCTCCTCAGTGTCTCACAGGTCACAGAGCCCACCTTCCTCCACTAGTCTGCAGGGAGCCTCAGGGTGCTGCTCCAGCTGTAGAGGCTTTGCCTCTGCTGCAAAAAATAAATAAATAAATAAATAGTAGGAAAAAAGCATGTTCTCACAATTATTAAAAAAAGCAATAAATTAGATATTATGCCTAAAAAATATTTAAATCATAGCTTCAACTTAACATCTGACAAAATATAATAAAGACTGGACTTTAAATACTAAACAAACTTTTGTTACATTTTATTCTTCTCTTAAAAATGCACTTCTAAATATATTAAAAATTTATATTTGATAAAGCTGTTATGAATAAAAAACATGTTATCATGACATTTATGAAATATGAATATGAAATATGAAATCTGTTTTGCCTGTGGTTTTAGAGAGGCTTTTAAAGGCAAAAAATATTTTACCAAAATATCTCAAGTTTGCAAAAAACACAAAAGACACTAAATGTTTTCAAAGATTCCTACTAACTCATAAGACAAACGAAATATCACCACGGATCCTATTTCCAATTACAGCAGGTCAGAACATTTCCATAGAGCCATTTTGCATCAGCAGCTCCATGCTCCAGTGATCTGGGAGAGTTTATAGCCCTTAGAGTTGAACACTGGAGGACTGACAGCTGTCCTTCATGACAACACAAGACACAGAAAACATGACTTTGATCAGCTTCATCATCTGGACTCTCATCTGCTTTACTCAGGGTGAGGAAAATAATGTTCCTGTCTGTTGGAGTCTGTTTGGTGTTTAGTCTGATCATCTAATCTCCAGTTTTTCTTTTTCTCCTCAGGGTCTGATGGACAAAATGTTGTTGTGACTCAGCCAGCAGCCAAATCAGTGCAGCTTGGTCAGACTATTACTATTGACTGTAAGGTTAACAGAGAAGTAGTTCACTATTTAGGCTCAAAATACTACCTTGCCTGGTACCACCAAAAAACAGGAGAAGCTCCTAAAGCTCTGATCTATCTGACATCTGATAGATTATCAGGAATCTCCTCCAGATTCACTGGAAGTGGAGCAGGAAATGGAATAGACTTCACTCTGACCATCAGTGGAGTCCAGGCTGAAGATGCAGGAGTTTATTACTGTCAGAGTTATCACAGCGATCCTGTGTTCACACAGTGAAAACTCATCGTACAAAAACCTCCCTCAGTCTGACTGAACAGAAACTGAGCTTTGTTCTGCAGCTGGGATCTACTGCAGAGACTGATACAGTTCACTGAACACATTAAACACACAGCATTATGTTCCATTAAGCCTTATTAAGACATAATGTGTTTTTTTCAGATTCAAAGTTGATAAACCCCTAAACTATTGAATCTGAAAATAGATAAATACAATTCCATCTGTCCATTGATAACTGTATAAGCTAAAACAAAGCAATCAGGGTAACCAGTATAACATATTTACACTAAGTTTGTTTTAATTCTAAAAACAAATATTTATGAACCTAAACCTTTATATTTTGTAGACCAACATCTTGTCCTGTCTTGCAGCTCAGTTCTAAAAGTTTCTGTAATGTGGCGATAATCAGGCTAGGATGGCCTACTTAATATAATGGAGCCTTATGAGACCATGAACAATGATAAGAGAAAAAGGGATTCCTTTTTCAAGATTAAAGAAGTCTGATTAAACTCTGAATACAAGAACTAAACAAAAAATATTTTACATGTTTTATAAAGATAAAAATAAACATGAAGCAATCAGTAATGAAAGCAAAGCTACTTTAGTCACTTTTAACGATTTAACAGAATTTATTCCAATCAGTATCTGTATTAAAACATGAACATAAATCAACATTTCTATTCCAAAAGTTTGTTTATATATATTTAACATTACGTTAATTAATTCACTAATGTGGTAACGTTGATCTGCATTAAAATTCAGCAAACAATTTATAAAAAGCATTTTAATTCAATTAATCTGATTTTGGCTTGTTTAATTTTTTTTTTTTTATAAAACTAACATTGTTTAGATACCTTAAACACAGAGAAATAAAAAAAAGGCTTAGATGTTGATTCAAAGGTCTTTTTGCTTAAAAGTTAAATTGAACAAAGAAAGGACAGAATGATTAGTTCATAGAGACTTGGAGATTTGATTAGTCTGGATGAGATAAAGGTGTGAATTATTTTCACACAGTTATCAGAAGAGACTTGACATTATTGGTTTTCAGCTGGAACAATGTTGTTTAGAGAGAAGTTGGTCTCTTTGTCAGTTCCCTACTCTCCCTTCTCTCATTTATTACATATTTAACTTCCTTTAGTTGCTGCATTAATGTCTAAGAGATAAAAGATCAACAGGAATATTTTCAAACTTCCTCCTTTCAGCTTTCTAATGATGTTGATGTGTTTCAGGAGGAAACATGCTGCCAGTTCAGCTCCATGTGACTGACTCTGTGTGTTTGCATATGTGTCCTCCCTCTCTGCTCCCAGCTGTTAAGAGGTCAGTGTTGATCAGAGGCTGTCCAGGCCTTTCAGAGCCACTGAACCACCAGCAGCACAATGATGATGTTACTGACTCTACTGCTGACCATCCTGGAGCTCCTGGTTCAGGGTGAGACTCTCTGCTCAGAAATTGGTTTGAGGAAGAAATCAGCTTCATGAAAATGATGATTCTGTCATTATGGAGAATTATTGAAACAAGATCATAAAGCTTTCTTTAATCTTTTCAGTTTATCAGTGATTTTTAATTCAACGTTATTTCTCTCAATTGTTTTCCAGGTTCATCAGGAAACATCATCCTGACTCAGACTCCTGGATCTCAGTCTGTTGTTCAGGGTCAGACTGTCTCCATTAAATGTAAAACCAGTTCTGGTGTTTATAGCAACCTCCACTGGTACCTTCAGAAACCTGCAGAAGCTCCTAAACTTGTGATTCGAGATGCTACAACTCGTCAGTCTGGAGTTCCAGGTCGTTTCAGTGGAAGTGGTTTTGGTTCTGACTTCACTCTGACCATCAGTGGAGTTCAGGCTGAAGATGCAGGAGTTTATTACTGTCAGCAGGGTTACAGCTGGTTCACACAGTGATAGAACGTCGTACAAAAACCTCCCTCAGCTGCAGAGGAACTGATCCGACTCAGCAGCTGAACTGAAACACTACAAGCTTCCCCAGATGTGAAACTATCTTTTCTACATTTTTACCCATTTTTTTGTATCCCATAGTATTAATAAAATCACTCTGCTTGGCTTTTAAACGTTAAACCTATGCTTTAAAAGCTGCTCAGGAACCAGAGATGATCAGGAGCTCTTCAGGCCCTTTTTAATTTATTTCTAAATTGCATGAACATTGAACATAAATAGACAACTAAATTTAAACATCCCATTAGGTAAAAAGCTTGATTAAGGATTTAGCTTAATAATAAAATAGGCTGACTGTAAAACATTTTCATTTTTTGTTTATGTTTTATTTTGAATAGTGACAATAATGAAAAAGCAAACATGATTTCTTGAGAACAGAAAAAACAAAAGAGAAAGAATTAGTGGAGTGACAGATTCAATCCATTATCATTGTCTGAGTGAATCAGATCAGGACTGGGAACACTGGTCTCTCCTCAGTGTCTCTGAGACTGCAGACAACTTAACATCCGACAAAATATAATAAAAACTGGACTTTAAATAAATACTAAACAAACTTTTGTTACATTTTCCCAAAAAAAAGGGGAGGTAATTCCTGGCATTTATCTGTCAACCAAAACTTAATTTTTGCCATCAATGCATAAGAAATATGAAAACATTAAGAAAATGTGTAAAAGTTCCCTTTTCTTTCATGTTTTAATCCGTTTTTCTCATCAGTGTGCAAGAGAGGTGGTAATTCCTATTTTATTGCTAGTGCTCAGGATAAATTTTTAAAAACTTCAAGATCTTCACATAACAACAGACATTCTAAACAGAGGTTTTATATTATCCTATAACGCTTTTGCCCCAAAGTTAGATTTTGGACACAATATATTGTTAAAGTGGGACATTTATAATTGGAAGAGGGACACTCTATTTTTTGCAGCAAAACACAGAAAGAAATGATCATAAGTATTTATGCCTCCATCAAAATATTAAAAAAGAAGACTAAATTACTTGCTATTTTACAAACAAAAATAAATAAATAAATAAATAAAACCTGTTATTTTAAATTCTCAAGGTAGCACACACATATGAATGCCAATTTTTTGCCCAGGATTAATTTCAAAATTACAGTGGGATTCATCTAGATTTAAAAAATTTATCTATGTCCACCACTAATTTTAATCCAGCAAAATAAGGCACTTGCCTTGAACACAACTCACCTAGCCCTCTGCTAGCTTTCTTTTCCTACAGTTCTATTACTAATGAGGCAGTGCCACCAGACAACAGCCCCAGCCTTCGTGGATCATCAAGTGCAAGAGGTTCCTTTCCTGCAATCCCCATAGGAGCCAACTGTCTTGATTGAAGAATAATGCTCTGTAGATCTGGGATGTACTTGTAGGTTTTTAGTTTCTTAATGGTGTACAGCCTCCCAATCTTTGATATTTTGTAAAAAAACAAATCCTGCCATACCTTGGAGGACTAAACAAAAACATGTCAATATTGCCATTGTGTGCATAGAATAAATTATGGATTATAGGTGAACATTTACAATAAACTTACTGATGTGAGCCATCTGCATTTGTTTGTGCTCCTCGGCTAAGGTTTAATTATAGGTCAGAGCATAGTACACTGGAGCATAGTACAATGGCATACACAAGAGTATGGTTATGGAAGGACTCCAGGACTGATATTGATCTAAAATGCAACAAATAAAGAGGCTAATAAAGCTGTTAATTCTGGTGGTTTTAAATTTAAATACACTTCTAAAGTTTGTACCTGAATGACAGATACTTGTGTATGTTTTTCAACTAGCGTGCATCATAAGCGATCTGTTGAAGTCTTTTGTGTGCTGCGGAGCCATTTGGAATCCCTTCTTTATTCCTGTCTTCCTCCAAAAGCACATGTCGACAGGCCCCAAAGTACCACTCATGTAACCCCAGTCACATGATGCAGTCCACATAAGCATAATAAATCTTGTGCACTACAAAATACATGTGACAAAGACCATTAATATCTCCTAATCGCTTAGAATATATAAAGAAAATAAAAAGTTATGTTGAAAGCTTCAAGCATTTCTGCTCCCTTACAGCTGTACCAAAAATGGTTGCAAATATCTGCGTTCCAACTTAGAAGAAGGGCACAGTCCTTTTTATGTTCGGCCTAAAAAATTGGATTGGAATAAATAAATAATGATTAAAAAAAAATGCTTTCTTACCATAGAACAAAAACCTAATTATAAGAGTATACGGTGTACTTACAGCCAGAATCTATTTACTTAGGTTCTTTGCATTGTTCCAGATATCCAGGCTGTGTTTCACACCACAGTCTTTGTATTGGCATCAAACCAGAATTATTATTCATTGAGCATCAAACTTATTTTTATAACTAATACTGCAAAAAGCCAATTACTAAAAAGTGATGATATTTGTGGGCTTGCATTAGTGCAAAATTATAAACTAACTCATAAACACTTGTGCAGGAAAAAATGTCAAATGCCCCTTTGTGTTATTACGTATACTGATCGATTGAGAGACTGCAAAGGTCTGCGATGGAGAAGTAGCAAGTTGCATTTCTACTATGGTGACCACATAAGGATTATCAAAGACAAACAAGGTTCTACATTTTTAGCTTAATGCATTTGACCATTTCGCCACCACTGCATCAGTGGGGAGCCACTTTCCAAGGTCTGAAGTTCATCAGCCTTTATTTATATTATATATATATATATATATATATATATATATATATATATATATATATATATATATATATATATATATATATATATATATATATATATATATATAATAAATATCATGAATATTTGAGTAGTTTAGAATTTAACTAATTCTGCAACATTGGGGAAAGTGATGTCTTAAATCCTCCTGGAGGATCTTTACCAGATGGGAAATCAGCTGGTATTAGTGGAAAACATCCATGTGCATTAGAGAGGGAAGTTTTTTAAAGAAATTTCACAGCAACTATGTATCTCCCATTATCTAAATATTCACTCATTTATTCAGAATGATTAATAAAACCATAGTGTTTACTTCTACTTCAGTATCTTTAAAAGAATCTCAATTGCTTATTTTGTTCTTTTCTGAACATAAAGTTCAAATATTTAATAGAAATTTAGACACCGTACAAAAGTATAAAATAAGTATAGTCAGGTTATGTAAAATCCAACTGTCTGACATTACTTATTAAATTATTAAGTATTAAAAAAAATAAATCTGGATGAATAGGCTTGTTGTTTTTTCCAAACTTTTAGAAGTAAATATCTTAAAGCTACAGTGTGTAACTTTTAGCGACATCTAGCGGTCAGACTGCAGACTGCAGCAACATGAACATCCCCCCCCACCGCTTCTCCCCCCCAACAGTACGGCGAGCGTTACAGGACAAAATGTCTTCCACGACGTCCGCATCACCTACCTTCTCAAGTGATGAGGTTTGTTTACATAGATAATTTTACAGATAGTATTTCATTAGTCTGTGTAGGGTATAGATTTCATGTAGACTTAAGATAATAAATATACCCATTATTTCTTCTACATCGTTGTGACATTTTGGCAATCTCGCAATCACTAGTTTGTTGGCTCTGCGCTGCCGTAGCGCAAAGATGTCTGCCTCCATGGCTGCGAGACCCGCTCCTATGTAATTATAAATAACGAATTCTAAGGCAACGCAAATATTAAGGTTAAGAGGCTGAGCTCGTAGATGATGATAAATAACATAGTTATGTATAATATATTACATTTCTGACTGTATATCCCTGTAATTATTACACACTGTAGCTTTAAGTCGCAATAAATACTTTTGAGTCTACTATTATAAAACATATTTGAAAAAAAATTCTTTACAGCAAAAGGTTAAAAAAATAAATAAATAAAAAGTATGAAAAACACATTCACTTTGCCACAAATTCTTACATAACCTGAATAATTCATAGAAATCATCTCACTGATCCCAGTTCTTTTTAATCTGTCAGAAAATTTCCATAAAGCCACTTTGCATCAGCAGCTCCATGCTCCAGCGCTCTGGGAGAGTTTATAGTTCTGGGAGTTGAACACTGGAGGACTGACTGCTGTTTTTCATGACAACAGAAGACAGAAAACATGATTTTGATCAGCATCATCATCTGGACACTCATCTGCTTTACTCAGGGTGAGGAAAAACATTCTCTGTTATGTGGAACAAAATTTAAAGTGTAGATGAGTTCAACTTCATCATCTAATGTCCAGTATTTCTTCTCTCTTTTCAGGGTCTGATGGACAAAATATTGTTATGACTCAGCCAGCAGCCAAATCAGTGCAGCTTGGTCAGACTGTCAATATTGACTGTAAGGTCAGTCAGGCACTTTCAACATCTCAGTGCAGCCACAACTGACAGGTCTGCCTGTCCTGGTATCAACAGAAACCAGGAGAAGCTCCTAAAACTTCGATCTGTGGAACATCATCCAGATTTTCAGGAATCTACTCCAGATTCGCTGGAAGTGGAGCAGGAAATGGAATAGACTTCACTCTGACCATCAGAGGAGTTCAGGCTGAAGATGCAGGAGTTTATTACTGTCAGAGTTATCACAGATGTCCTGTGTTCACACAGTGAAAACTCATCATACAAAAACCTCCCTCAGTGTGTATGAATAGAAACTGCACTTTGTTCTGCAGCTGGGATCTACTGCAGAGACTGATACAGTTTACTAAACACATGCAACACACAGTATAATATTTCATCAAGCCCTTTGAAAACTCAATCTCTAGAGCAAAAATGCATATAAAACCTTACTTATCCACTTATTTATATTTTTTGAAAAAAACCTAATCAGCAAAACAGTTAAAAACGATTAAAAATATATAAAAAATATATTTTATATTGAATATATCATATAATTGACTCAAATTGCAATGAAACCATAAGGGCTGAGGGCAAACTTTTTTCTATCTTCCTTAAGCATGAAGAAGGCTGGAGGAACTTCAGAGCTTAGAAAGTTTACAATATAAGTTCCACGTTTTATTTTTAAAAAGACCTGTATTAGTCACTTTTATCATCTAATGGAATTTCATACAACTAGTGTCTGGATTAAAAAAAAAATGATAGTAAACCTAGAATTCTTTGACACAGCAGAAGAGATTTCATCTTTTCTTAACAAGGTAATGAAATATTTATTTTGCAACATTTTCTACACAAACTAAAACTATTAATTATTTTTCTATCATCCATTATAGAATTTGTTTGTCGAAAAACAAACTAAACCTTATTTTTGCCTAATTATCGTCCCAGTGATGCCATATAATGATACGACTTCCCACACTGTCAGATTTGTTCATTCATAGAAATGGATTCTTTAACAAAGCATAATATCCTTGATTATTGGATCGGTCCGGACTCTCAGCAGACATCTCTAGACCAACATTCACAAAGAAATGGTTGAAATTGTTAACTAATTAGTTCATATTGTAAATTCTCCATTCATACCAAAAAAGTCATTGGAAAAGTCAATTTTTGCTGGTCCCTGTTTAATCAAGCCGTTC
Source organism: Cyprinodon diabolis (assembly GCA_030533445.1). Taxonomy (NCBI): domain Eukaryota; kingdom Metazoa; phylum Chordata; class Actinopteri; order Cyprinodontiformes; family Cyprinodontidae; genus Cyprinodon; species Cyprinodon diabolis. Next base: position 33,050,289 of record CM060074.1, on the reverse strand, counting down.
AGTATCTACCATGTTTTCTTCATATTTCTTTTTTTTTATTATACAGGATTTGCTTAAAATATAACTGTTGGGCAGTTCTAAGTATATCTGTTATTTTATTCTTTGTGTATCTTTTGTCTGCATCTTTTTGTCGTTTTGAGTTTTATAATAAATTTGTCTAGGCGTTAATTATTTATTTATATATATATATATATATATATATATATTTTTACAAGAATTCAGTGTTCCTTTTGTAAGCCAAGGGCTTTATATAGATTTTTTTCTCCGTGCAGTTTACATTATACAGAGAAACAAAGATGTTAAGAAAATTATCAGATTTGCATTCTACATTTGTTTTTTAATAACAAACCACTGGTTGCTGGAACCTCCATATTCATAGTCATCATTTTCCTTCCCTCCTCAGCTAATATATTAGCTCATAACCATCAAGAATAAACTGCATGTTTCTGTTTTTGTTAATCCAGGTTTCTGTATTTGCCCAAATTTTATTTCATAGAAAGTTTATTTTTGATCATTTCCTTCTGAGTTTATTTTATTATTGCACTGATCTTCAGTGATATTATTACAGTAACTTACAATAGTAGAAAGGAATTATTGTCAGGGTCTATATCAGGTTGACCAAGTATACAGTACTAATTGTACTTAAATATTTCTCTTTTTATTTCTTTGTGTCAGATGATTCTCTGTAATATATCATTAATCATTGCTGATTGGTGGTGCAGATATACTTAATATGACCTATTGTTCATATTGATCATGGAGGATTATGGAGTCTTCTGTTTAGGCCTCTGTCAGATATATTTGTCTAGTTCCTCTTTCCTTCTCACTATCAATGGTTTGGCGTCATCTGTGCTTCTGTTGAGTTTAATGAAAATCTTGCAGTTAGACACACAGGTGTGTTGGATCTTTTGCAAAATTTGAGGTGATTGAAGCTAAAGTGGTTTCTTGCTAGTTTAATGTCCAAATTGGCAAGAGGAGTAAAAGTCTTCAAACAAAATACTTGAATTAAGTAAAACAGACATGGTGTGTGTGTGTGTGTGTGTGTGTGTGTGTGTGTGTGTGTGTGTGTGTGTGTGTGTGTGTGTGTGTGTGTAGGGGGGGGGGGATGTTGGGAGGATGACGAGGAACCAGCAAACCCGTAATGAACAGGAGGTGTATATTGTCAGGGCTCCAGTATGTGTGTTTGGATCCAGTTTCCCAGAGAGGACGTTGAGTTTACACACTAAGCAAGGAAATCATCTCCACTACGACCCGTTCAAGTACCGCAGGAAATCTGACTGGCAGTCAGTTTCTCCGTTTACCTACAACCGACTATGTTCTGGGTAAACCCTGTTCCGCCCTCCAGCGAATCAGACTAACACTGGAATGCAGCACACAGATTGGAGTCAAAGATTCTACAACTTCTCTGGAAACGTGAGTCACAACCAGATCCCCCTCTCCAAATCCATGAATGAAATTTCCCACTGAGCCTGAACTAATCGCTGTGTCTTCCCCTCACCTTCCAGTTCCGGCTGAGCAGAGTTCAGAGCATCACTGCACCGTGCTTTATCTCTTCAATAAAACCTGTTAAACCTTTTCCCCTGGTCTCTCTGAATTGGTTTCTCCACATGTGGGTCCGAGCTTTAGATAAAACCATGACATATATATTGGAGACATAAAGAAAGATCAGGCTAATCAGCAGATTGGGACCAGGTGTGGAAAGAGGAATTTAGAAGGGAGCTATGGGAAAGGAGGCTGACATAAGAGGGCAACAAAGGGCAAACCAGAAATGCATAAGAATTCAAGTACATCCAAAACAACACCATAAAATGGGAATTGAATCAATAAAACAAAAAAACACAAAACATGAATAAAAGTGAAACTGAAAAAGAAAACTTAAACTGATGAACAGCATCATCAGAATGATCCCGAACCCTTTCAGAGTGAATCAGATCATTTCCATAGAGCCACTTTGCATCAGCATCTCCATGCTCCAGCGCTCTGGGAGAGTTTATAGTCCTGAGAGTTGAACACTGGATAACTGACAGCTTTCCTGACAACAAAAGCAGAGAAAACATGACTTTGATCAGCATCCTCTTCTGGACTCTCCTTTGCCTCACTCAGGGTGTGTAATAATTTTCTGTTATGTAAAAATAATTTATACTTTAGCCGAGTTTCACCTCAAAATCTAATATCCAGTATTTCTTCTTTCCTCTCAGAGTCTGATGGACAAAATGTGGTTGTGACTCAGCCAGCAGCCAAATCAGTACAGCTTGGTCAGACTGTCACTATTGACTGTAAAGCTAACAGAGTAGTAGCTTGTAGCCCACCCTGCCTGTCCTGGTACCAACAGAAAGCTGGAGAAGCTCCTAAAGCTCTGATCTATGTGACATCTTCCAGATTTTCAGGAATCTCCTCAATATTCACTGGAAGTGGAGCAGGAAATGGAATAGACTTCACTCTGACCATCAGTGGAGTCCAGGCTGAAGATGCAGGATTTTATTACTGTCAGAGTCTTCACAGTGGCTATGGGTTCACACAGTGAAAACTCATCGTACAAAAACCTCCCTCAGTCTGACTGAACAGAAACTGAACTTCTGCAGCTGGGATCTACTGCAGAGACTGATACAGTTCACTGAACACATTAAATACACAGCATTATGTTTCATTAAGCCTTATTAAGACAAAAGGTGTATTTTTCTTAAGATTCAAACAAATTTGGTAGACCTCTAAATGATTGAATCTGAAAATATATAAATACAAAACAATCAGGATAAACAATATAACATATTTACACTCCTCAATTTGTTTAATTTCTAATAAAAATATTTAAGATAAAAATAAACATAAAGCAATCAGTAATCACTTAAGTCACTTTTAACGATTTAACAGAATTTATTCCAATCAGTATCTGTAAAAAAAAAAAAGCATGAACAATAATCAACTTCCACATCTAGTTCAAAAGTTTGTTTATGTATTTAACATTAAGTTCATTATTTATTGGTAGATATAACTTGCATAAATTTAAGCAAAGAAACAAAAATTTACTTAATCTGATTTTGTTTTGTTTCATTTATTATAAAACTAACTTTGTTTAGATACCTTAAGCACAGCAAAGTAAAAAAAAAAGGCTTAGATGTTAATTCCGTGTCTCTTTGCTTAAAAGTTAAATTGAAAAAAGAAAGGACAGAATAATTAGTTCATAGAGACTTGGAGATTTGCTTAGTCTGGATGAGATAAAGGTGTGAATTATTTTCACTCAGTTATCAGAGAAGACTTGACATTATGGGCTTTCAGCTGGAACAATGTTGTTTAGAGAGAAGTTGGTCTCTTTGTCAGTTTAATGTAGAATCCCGCCTTAAATTTCTATTTTCTTTATTATGTAGATTTAACCCTTGTAGATCTTTGGGAACGTTTAGTTCTAATGAATCACAGAAAAATAAACTTTTGACTGGAACATTCATTCAACCTAATTCCCAAAGGTTTGTTGTCTGTTGTTTCCCCCACTCTCCCTTCTCTCATTTATTATGTATTTAACTTCATTTAGTTTCTACATTAATGTCTAAGAGGTAAAAGATCAACAGGAACGTTTTCTAACTTCCTCCATTCAGCTTTCTAATGATGATGTGTTTCAGGAGGAAACATGCTGCCAGTTCAGCTCCATGTGACTGACTCTGTGTGTTTGCATATGTGTCCTCCCTCTCTGCTCCCAGCTGTTAAGAGGTCAGTGTTGATCAGAGGCTGTCCAGGCCTTTCAGAGCCACTGAACCACCAGCAGCACAATGATGATGTTACTGACTCTACTGCTGACCATCCTGGAGCTCCTGGTTCAGGGTGAGACTCTCTGCTCAGAACTTGGTTTGAGGAAGAAATCAGCGTCATGAAAATGATGATTCTGTCATTATGGAGAATTATTGAAACAAGATCATAAAACTTTTGTTAATATTTTCAGTTTATCAGTCATTCATAATTTAACATGATTTCTTACAATTGCGATTTTTCATGTTTTCCAGGTTCATCAGGAAACATCATCCTGACTCAGACTCCTGGATCTCAGTCTGTTGTTCAGGGTCAGACTGTCTCCATAAAATGTAAAACCAGTTCTAGTGTTTCTAACCACCTCCACTGGTACCTTCAGAAACCTGCAGAAGCTCCTAAACTCCTGATTTATGTAGCTACAAATCGTCAGTCTGGAGTTCCAGATCGTTTCAGTGGAAGTGGTTCTGGTTCTGACTTCACTCTGACCATCAGTGGAGTTCAAGCTGAAGATGCAGGAGTTTATTACTGTCAGCAGGGTTACAGCTCGTTCACACAGTGATAGAACGTCGTACAAAAACCTCCCTTAGCTGTTGAGGAACTGATCTGACTCAGCAGCTGAATTGAAACACTAAAAGCTTCCCCAGATGTTACATTCAAAGCTGATATACAAATATGCTTTATATATATGATTTCAAACTATTTAACCATTTCCTTTTATAACTGTTTTATTTGTTTTAGATTTTCTGATTTAATCAGACTTTGATAGAGTGATGTGCCTTGAAAATTGAAAAAGTTGAAAATGTACCTTTTTTATAAAAACTTTTTTTTCTGGTCAGCCAGTATTAACAGTGAATCTATAAATAGTTAAACTAAGCTTGACTTCAAAACTTCAAACCTTTTCTTTAAAAAGCTGTTTAGAGGTCAGTTTTGATCAGCAGTTGTTCAAGCCTTTCAGAGCCACTGATTCAATGCGATTATGAAAGAAGTATAAATATGAATATTAAGTCATTAAATGTGCATCTGATTTTTTTTTATATAAAAACGTTTGATTTATTTCTGAATTGCAGGAACATTGAACATAATGTAAGAAAACAAAATTTAAGCATCCGGTCAGATAAAAGCTTGATTAATGACACAAAAATGAGAAATAATTGAGTTTAAGCTAATTTCTTAGCATGACGATAAAATTGATCAACACCAGAAGTTCATTAGTTTGTGATTTTATTTTGAATAGTGAACACAGTGACAATAAAAATATGATTCATTGAAAGTAGAACATAATCAGAAGAGAAAGAATGAGAGCAGAGACAGATTCAATCCATTATCATTGTCTGAGTGAATCAGGTCAGGACTGGGAACACTGGTCTCTCCTCAGTGTCTGGGTGACTGCAGACTGGGAGCCCTGGGTGGCCTCACAGGTCACAGAGCCCACCTTCCTCCACTGGTCTGCAGGGAGCCTCAGGGTGCTGCTCCAGCTGTAGAGGCCGTCCTTCTGCAGAACCCCGGGGCTCCTGCTCTGCTCCCAGCTGCCGCTGCTGCTGCCGTCCACCTTCCAGGACAGACTCCAGCCGGAGGGGAAGCCCTTGTTGGCCAGACACATGAGGGTGGCCTTCCCCTGCTGCAGCTCCACACTGGAGGGGGGGAGCACTGTCAGGGTGGGACGAGCATCACCTAGGAGACACCAATCAGTTTAGAGAACAGGAACCAGACAGCCGTTAGTCAAACAGCAGAAAGCAGTGAAAAAACCCTGTAAGAGTTTTCAGTTAAACTCTATTTTCCAGTGCATCAGTCACAGATTGTTTCACTTCCATTAAAGGAACCTTTCATGCATATCAGCACACAGAGCCCTGATAAGACCTAAAAAAGTATAAGAGAAATTTAAGCTAAACAATAAACTATAATATATATCTGATTGACTATAAAAAGGATAACTAAACATAACAGTATATTTCATGTATTCTCTATTTTACACTCTCGCAATAGTTCAATAACATTAACTATACCTCATTTTAACTCTTAAACTAATAATCTCTCATCGAAGAAATAAACTGTTGTTAACAAATCAAACCTTTTGAGTTATTACAGAACATTATTGATTAGCGAACTAACTTTAAGGAAACTTGAAAGTTTAAAAAAACAAAAACCAGCGATGATAACGTAATGTCAAAAGATCTGAACCATTTTATAAATAAATAAATGAGTAAGAAAAAAATGTAAGGTAGCTAAGGATTTTTAGTACGGTATTTAGTAACAAACATCATTTTAGGATGTCATCGTTTCCATTGCCATGTAAAGGTTTTTGTTTTCTCTCTTTCTCTACACATAATTCCGACGGATAACACTAAGGTAGTTCTAATATATTTTTCAACCAGGTTAAATAAAATATCAAATTTTCTATTTCTGCAATTTAAGAAAATTAAAGTGTTTTCATTCTAATAAAAAATAATAATAAAAGCCTTCATGTTTTGATGTCAAAATCTCTAAGTTTATAGAATAAAACTATTTTACATGATCAACTTAAGGTTGTTAAAAAATGTCAATATTCTTCATTTAACACTAAGTATTTTTCATCTTATTTATTTTTAAATATTTAGAAACTTACTTCCAACATCCAGTCTGGTTCCTCCACCAAAAGTCCACCACAGTGATACAAACTAATTGAGTCGTCGTACAAAAACCTCTGACTGTAGAGAGACACGGCTCTCTGACTCTGAACACAACAAACTAATTCTGGTTGAAAAACAAACATTTTCTCATGTATTTTTTTTGCGTTAATACCTTAAAAAAACTCAGAGAGAAAATGTGTGTGTTTTTTACTACTGTTCTCAGTTTCTCCCAAAACCTGAAGCTTTTATGGTTAATGGATCTAATAACCATATTATTAAAACAGGGACTTCTGAATCTATTCTTGGTTTATGCCTTAAATTTAAAAGAAAGTATTGTTAAAGAAAAATGATTATTTTTAGTTTTTAATACAGTTAATCTTATGGCATGTGTAAAAAGTATGTTGAGCACTCTCATTTTGAACATATTTCTTAATTTTGAACAAGTTTGTGAAGATAACCTTTCCTTGAACCAAATTACTGAATTTAAGTTTGTTCCTGAGAATTTATGGCAGGAAGAGGCCCCCGCATTCCACAGCTATTCTGTGAAGTCTTATCTTATGTTTATCTTAGCCAGAAGACCTTAGAATTCCTGGACGCCAGGCCGTAAATTAGGGGAAGTTCTAAGTTTTTCTGAGTGTCCAAGATAGCTCCTGGTTGGAGGAGCAAAAGCCAGCCTTATTTGAATAAATTAAATACAAGAGGATAAAACTTTCTACACAGAAGTAACAAATCAGATTTGCACTTGCAACTCTCCAAAGATGTCTTTGTACGTCTTTGCTTTCTTTCCTTCTCTCCATTTATGTCAGGTAAATGAATGTATGTCTCCGTTGTTCTGCAGTTTCTGGTGTAAGTTTGTGCATTGTCTTATTTCTAAGTTTATGCATTGTCTTATATTGGATTAAACTCTGTAATTCTGTGACGTCAACACGCAATGCTGGTTTTCATTGGGGCCACACGCAGCTCGCCGGGAGGGCCGGGGACCAGAGGAAGAGAGACAGCCAAACTTTTTCCAAGTTAACTATTTTAGAATATTTTCTTCCTTAACAGTATCCGCAATTGAAAGAAAGTGAAAAATTGTACTTACTTCCAACATCCAGTCTGGTTCCTCCACCAAACGTGTACCACAGTGATACAAACCGATTGAGTCGTCGTACAAAAACCTCTGACTGTAGAGAGACACGGCTCTCTGACTCTGATCACAACAAACTCTACTAGAACAGTTCTAGCTATAGTAAAAACAGCTAGTCAACCATATTTTTTATTCTTTTATATTTTTTCTTTTAAGGGGATTCGACTGCAAGAAACTCAAAAAAAAAAATTCACATTCACATTTTGAATTGAGAAACATTCATGGATGGGAACCGAAGCGTCTTCAAATTTGGAATAGTCCAAAGTCCAGTTGTTTGTTTTTTAACTTTACTGGAATAAAAAAAAGGAAATACATTAAAGAAAAACTTATATCAAAAAGAACCTAAAAGCATATATCTAGACACACACATTGTGTTTTATGACTGTGACCGTGTCATGGTGCATAGTGAAGTAATGAAATTAGTAAATAGTATGTAATGAAATGAAATGACTGTCAGAGAGATTAATTATCCAGTTTGATGGTCACAGGTAGGACTTACTTCCTTTGGCGCTCTGTGGTGCAGTGTGATAAAATGAGTCACTCACTGAAAGTGCTTCTGTGGGTTACTGGCACATCATGACAGGGATGCAGAATTTTCCAGCATGGAATCATCCTGGCCAACATTCTGCTCTCTGACAGAGTACAGCTCCTCTCCAACAATGTGAATGGCATTGCGGATGAGTTTGTTACGTCTGTTGTTCGTCAAATCTTCACCTTCAGTCTGCTGCCCCAGCCTGTAACAGCATAAAGGATGACACTGACCACCACAGACTCGTAAAGCATCCGCAGCATTGTCCAGCAGATGTTGAAGGACATCACCTGCCTCAGAAAACAGAGATGGCTCTGGCTCTGCTGTTTTTAGTCCAGTTTATTGTCCAATTGTACCCTTAAGTATTTATAATCCTAAACAGTGTCTATGTTGACTCAACAGATAGAAACTGGGGTTACTGAATCCTTCTCATATCCAGTCTGAGTGAATCAGGTCAGGACTGGGAACACTGGTCTCTCCTCAGTGTGTCTGTGACTGCAGACTGGGAGCCCTGGGTGGCCTCACAGGTCACAGAGCCCACCTTCCTCCACTGGTCTGCAGGGAGCCTCAGGGTGCTGCTCCAGCTGTAGAGGCTTTGCCTCTGCTGCAAAAAATAAATACATAAATAGTAGGAAAAAAGCATGTACTCACAATTGTTAAAAAGCAATAAATTAGATATTATGCCTAAAAAATATTTAAATCATAGCTTCAACTTAAAGCTACAGTGTGTAATATTTACAGGAATATACAGTCAGAAATGTAATATATTATACATAACTATGTTATTTATCATCATCTACGAGCTCAGCCTCTTAACCTTAATATTTGCGTTGCCTTAGAATTCGTTATTTATAATTACATAGGAGCAGGTCTCGCAGCCATGGAGGCAGACATCTTTGCGCTACGGCAGCGCAGAGCCAACAAACTAGCGATTGCGAGATCGCCCATTACGCTCGAAAGTAACTACGGCAAGTTGAGAGAGATGAACTGAGATGGTACTGAACACACAGACTAATGAAATACTATCTGTAAAATTATCTATGTAAACAAACCTCATCACTTGAGAAGGTAGGTGATGCGGACGTCGTGGAAGACATTTTGTCCCGTAACGCTCGCCGTACTGTTGGGGGGGAGAAGCGGTGGGGGGGAGATGTTCATGTTGCTGCAGTCTGCAGTCTGACCGCTAGATGTCGCTAAAAGTTACACACTGTAGCTTTAAGATATTTACTTCTAAAAGTTTGGAAAAAACAACAAGCCTATTCATCCAGATTTATTTTTTTTAATACTTAATAATTGAATAAGTAATGTCAGACAGTTGGATTTTACATAACCTGACTATACTTATTTTATACTTTTGTACGGTGTCTAAATTTCTATTAAATATTTGAACTTTATGTTCAGAAAAGAACAAAATAAGCAATTGAGATTCTTTTAAAGATACTGAAGTAGAAGTAAACACTATGGTTTTATTAATCATTCTGAATAAATGAGTGAATATTTAGATAATGGGAGATACATAGTTGCTGTGAAATTTCTTTAAAAAACTTCCCTCTCTAATGCACATGGATGTTTTCCACTAATACCAGCTGATTTCCCATCTGGTAAAGATCCTCCAGGAGGATTTAAGACATCACTTTCCCCAATGTTGCAGAATTAGTTAAATTCTAAACTACTCAAATATTCATGATATTTATTATATATATATATATATATATATATATATATATATATATATATATATATATATATATAATATACATAAAGGCTGATGAACTTCAGACCTTGGAAAGTGGCTCCCCACTGATGCAGTGGTGGCGAAATGGTCAAATGCATTAAGCTAAAAATGTAGAACCTTGTTTGTCTTTGATAATCCTAATGTGGTCACCATAGCAGAAATGCAACTTGCTACTTCTCCATCGCAGACCATTGCAGTCTCTCAATCGATCAGTATACGTAATAACACAAAGGGGCATTTGACATTTTTTCCTGCACAACTGTTTATGAGTTAGTTTATAATTTTACACTGATGCAAGCCCACAAATATCATCACTTTTTAGTAATTGGCTTTTTGCAGTATTAGTTATAAAAATAAGTTTAATGCTCAATGAATAATAATTCTGGTTTGATGCCAATACAAAGACTGTGGTGTGAAACACAGCCTGGATATCTGGCACAATGCAAAGAACCTAAGTAAATAGATTCTGGCTGTAAGTACACCGTATACTCTTATAATTAGGTTTTTGTTCTATGGTAAGAAAGCATTTTTTTAATCATTATTTATTTATTCCAATCCAATTTTTTAGGCCGAACATAAAAAGGACTGTGCCCTTCTTCTAAGTTGGAACGCAGATATTTGCAACCATTTTTGGTACAGCTGTAAGGGAGCAGAAATGCTTAAAGCTTTCAACATAACTTTTTATTTTCTTTATATATTCTAAGCGATTAGGAGATATTAATGGTCTTTGTCACATGTATTTTGTAGTGCACAAGATTTATTATGCTTATGTGGACTGCATCATGTGACTGGGTTACATGAATGGTACTTTGGGGCCTGTCGACATGTGCTTTTGGAGGAAGACAGGAATAAAGAAGGGATTCCAAATGGCTCCGCAGCACACAAAAGACTTCAACAGATCGCTTATGATGCAAGCTAGTTGAAAAACATACACAAGTATCTGTCATTCAGGTACAAACTTTAGAAGTGTATTTACATTTAAAACCACCAGAATTAACAGCTTTATTAGCCTCTTTATTTGTTGCATTTTAGATCAACCTCAGTCCTGGAGTCCTTCCATAACCATATTCTTGTGTATGCCATTGTACTATGCTCCATTGTACTATGCTCTGACCTATAATTACCACCTAAGCCGAGGAGCACAAACAAATGCAGATGGCTCACATCAGTAAGTTTATTGTAAATTTTCACCTATAATCCATAATTTACTCTATGCACACAATGGCAATATTAACATGTTTTTGTTTAGTCCTCCAAGGTATGGCAGAATTTTTTTTTTTTTACAAAATATCAAAGATTGGGAGGCTGTACACCATTAAGAAACTAAAAACCTACAAGTACATCCCAGATCTACAGAGCATTATTCTTCAATCAAGACAGTTGGCTCCTATGGGGATTGCAGGAAAGGAACCTCATGTTCATGTTGCTGCAGTCTGCAGTCTGACCGCTAGATGTCGCTGAAAATTACACACTGTAGCTTTAACATCTGACAAAATATAATAAAGACTGGACTTTAAATACTAAACAAACTTTTGTTAAAACTGCATTTAGTAACTGCACATTAGTAAGTTTATATCTGATAAAGCTGTTATGAATAAAAAACATATTAGATCATGACATTTATAAAATATGAATATGAAATATGAAATCTCTTTTGCCTGTGGTTGCAGAGAGGCTTTTAAAGACAGAAAAATATTTTACCAAAATATCCTAAGGTTGCAAAAAACAAAATTCCTACTAACTGATGAGACAAACAAAATATCATCACAGATCCTATTTCCAATTACAGCATGTCAGAACATTTCCATAGAGCCACTTTGCATCAGCAGCTTCATGCTCCAGTGATCTGGGAGAGTTTATAGCCTTAAAGTTGAACACTGGAGGACTGACAGCTGTCCTTCATGACAACCGAAGACACAGAAAACATGACTTTGATCAGCTTCATCATCTGGACTCTCATCTGCTTTACTCAGGGTGAGGAAAATCCTTTTCCTGTCTATTGGAAATCATTTGGTGTTTAGTCTGATCATCTAATCTCCAGTGTTTCTTTTTCTCCTCAGGGTCTGATGGACAAAATGTTGTTGTGACTCAGCCAGCAGCCAAATCAGTGCAGCTTGGTCAGACTGTCACTATTGACTGTAAGGTTAACAGACAAGTTACTCTCTACTTAGGTTCCAAGTACTACCTTGCCTGGTACCACCAAAAAACAAGAGAAGCTCCTAAAGCTCTGATCTATCTGACATCTGATAGATTATCAGGAATCTCCTCCAGATTCACTGGAAGTGGAGCAGGAAATGGAAAAGACTTCACTCTGACCATCAGTGGAGTCCAGGCTGAAGATGCAGGAGTTTATTACTGTCAGAGTTTTCACAGTGGTCCTGTGTTCACACAGTGAAAACTCATCGTACAAAAACCTCCCTCAGTCTGACTGAACAGAAACTGAACTTTGTTCTGCAGCTGGGATCTACTGCAGAGACTGATACAGTTCACTTAACACATTAAACACACAGCATTATATTCCATTAAGCCTTATTAAGACAAAATTTGTTTTTTTTCAGATTCAAAGTCAATAAACCCCTAAACTATTGAATCAGAAAATATATAACTACAATCCCGTCTTTCCATTGATAACTGTATGAGCTAAAACAAAGCAATCAGGATAAATAGTAAAACATATTTCCAGTCAATTTGTTTTAATTCTAAAAACAAATATTTATGAAACTAAACATTTAAATTTTGTAGACCAACATCTTGTCCTGTCTTGCAGCTCAGTTCTACAAGTTTCTTTAATGTAGCGATAATAAGGCAAAAATTGCCTACTTAATATAATGGAGCCTTATGAGACCATGAACAATGATAAAAGAAAAAGGGATTTATTTTTCAAGATTAAAGAAGTCTGATTAAACTCTGAATAGAAGAACTAAACAAAAAATATTTTACATGTTTTTATAAAGATAAATATAAACATGAAGCAATCAGTAAAGAAAGCAAAGCTACTTTAGTCACTTTTAACGATTTAACAGAATTTATTCCAATCAGCATCTGTATAAAAACATGAACATAAATCAACATTTCTATTCCAAAATTTTCTTTATATATATATGAAAAGTGCGCATTCAGCGTCTGCTCTTGATAATGCAAGCGTAGAAGAAGAAATGTGCTGTTTACCTGTGCAAAGAAAGAAACAACGAAAGAAAAATGTCTGAGGACTTCAGTGTTGAGGAAGAGCATGAGTTCTTTGCCGAGCTGAATGCGCACTTTCATCTGGTTTGGTCTGCCGCGGTTTCCGTAGACTCGTGAACGCGCTTTTAGGAAATCCTATACACTACTGTTTATGCTCTAAAAACATTCTGAATGACTTCGTTTCGAGTAAATTATGGACGCTACTCACTCAGGACACTTGGAATACATTGGACGAGCAGTATGGAGGAATATTGACACGTTTTTTGTGGACTTTTATGGACCTTTCTGCCTCGGGCACCATAGACCTCCATTATTTGAATGTCAGCAGACAGCAAGAAGCCTCCCAGATCTCCAGATGGATTTGAGATATCAAAAAGTACTCCAGAGTGTTGTTCAGCATGGGGGTGAGTAGAAAATGAAGGCTAATCATGTTTTGGGTGTACTATTCCTTTAAGTTAATTAATTCACTAATGTGGTAACTTTGATCTGCATAAAATTCAGCAAACAATTTATAAAAACATTTTAATTCACTTAATCTGATTTTGGCTTGTTTAATTTTTTTTTTTTTTTTTTTTTTTTATAAAACTAACATTGTTTAGATACCTTAAACACAGAGAAATAAAAAAAAGGCTTAGATGTTGATTTAAAGGTCTTTTTGCTTAAAAGTTAAACTGAACAAAGTAAGGACAGAATAATTAGTTCATAGAGACTTGGAGATTTGCTTAGTCTGGATGAGATAAAGGTGTGAATTATTTTCACACAGTTATCAGAAGAGACTTGACATTATGGGCTTTCAGCTGGAACAATGTTGTTTAGAGAGAAGTTGGTCTCTTTGTCAGGTCAATGCTGCTTTTAAAGAATCCCAGCGCACATTTAGAGATGTTTTAGTCTTTAGAGTCCTTTTTTTAAATATAGATTTAGCCCTTTTAGAGCTTTGGGGAACGTTTTGTTATAATGACTCACAGCAAAATAAGCTTTTGAATGAAACACTTAATTTAAGCTAGTTCCCAAAGGTTTGTTGTCTGTTGTTCTCCCTACTCTCCCTTCTCTCATTTATTACGGATTTAACTTCCTTTAGTTGCTGCATTAATGTCTAAGAGATAAAAGATCAACAGGAATATTTTCAAACTTCCTCCTTTCAGCTTTCTAATGATGTTGATGTGTTTCAGGAGGAAACATGCTGCCAGTTCAGCTCCATGTGACTGACTCTGTGTGTTTGCATATGTGTCCTCCCTCTCTGCTCCCAGCTGTTAAGAGGTCAGTGTTGATCAGAGGCTGTCCAGGCCTTTCAGAGCCACTGAACCACCAGCAGCACAATGATGATGTTACTGACTCTACTGCTGACCATCCTGGAGCTCCTGGTTCAGGGTGAGACTCTCTGCTCAGAACTTGGTTTGAGGAAGAAATCAGCTTCATGAAAATGATGATTCTGTCATTATGGAGAATTATTGAAACATGATCATAAAGCTTTCTTTAATCTTTTCAGTTTATCAGTGATTTTTAATTCAACGTTATTTCTCTCAATTGTTTTCCAGGTTCATCAGGAAACATCATCCTGACTCAGACTCCTGGATCTCAGTCTGTTGTTCAGGGTCAGACTGTCTCCATCAAATGTAAAACAAGTTCTAGTGTTTCTAACCACCTCCACTGGTACCTTCAGAAACCTGCAGAAGCTCCTAAACTCCTTATATATTTAGCTAGAAATCGTCAATCTGGAGTTCCATTTCGTTACGGTGGAAGTGGTTTTGGTTCTGACTTCACTCTGACCATCAGAGGAGTTCAGGCTGAAGATGCAGGAGTTTATTACTGTCAGAGTTATCACAGATGTCCTGTGTTCACACAGTGAAAACTCATCGTACAAAAACCTCCCTCAGTGTGTATGAATAGAAACTGCACTTTGTTCTGCAGGTGGGATCTACTGCAGAGACTGATACAGTTTACTAAACACATGCAACACACAGTATAATATTTCATCAAGCCCTTTGAAAACTCAATCTCTAGAGCAAAATGCATATTATCTTATGGTTTAGGGAAGTATATAAAACCTTACTTATCCACTTATTTAGACTTTTTGAGAAAAACCTAATCAGCAAAACAGTTAAGCCTGTAAAAACGATTAAAAATATATAAAAAATATATTTTATATTAAATAAATCATATAATTGACTCAAATTGCAATGAAACCATAAGGGCTGAGGGCAAACTTTTTTCTATCTTCCTTAAGCATGAACAAAGCTGGAGGAACTTCAGAGCTTAGAAAGTTTACAATATAAGTTCCACGTTTTATTTTTAAAAAGACCTGTATTAGTCACTTTTATCATCTAATGGAATTTCATCCAACTAGTGTCTGGATGAAAAAAAAAATGATAGTAAACCTAGAATTCTTTGACACAGCAGAAGAGATTTCATCTTTTCTTAACAAGGTAATGAAATATTTATTTTGCAACATTTTTTACACAAACTAAAACTATTAATTATTTTTCTATCATCCATTATAGAATTTGTTCGGTAATCTTTGAAAAACAAACTAAACCTTATTTTTGCCTAATTATCGTCCCAGTGATGCCATATAATGAGACGACTTCCCACACTGTCAGATTTGTTCATTCATAGAAATGGATTCTTTAACAAAGCATAATATCCTTGATTATTGGATCCGTTCGGACTCTCAGCAGACATCTCTAGACCAACATTCACAAAGAAATGGTTGAAATTGTTAACTAATTTGTTCATATTGTAAATTCTCCATTTATACCAAAGAAATAATTGGAAAACTAAATTTTTGCTGGTCCCTGTTTAATCAAGCCATTCAGTATCTACCATGTTTTCTTCATATTTCTTTTATTATTATACAGGATTTGCTTAAAATATAACTGTTGGGCAGTTCTAAGTATATCTGTTATTTTATTCTTTGTGTATCTTTTGTCTGCATCTTTTTGTCGTTTTGAGTGTTATACAAAATTTGTTAAGTTGATATATTTCTATACATATATATATATATATATATATACATATATACATATATATATATATATATATATATATATATATATATATATATATATATATATATATATATATATATATATATATATATATATATACACATATATATATATATATACACATATATATGTATATATATATATATATATACACATATATATATATATATATATATATATATATATATATATATATATATATATATATATATATATATATATATATACATATATATATGTATATATACATTTTTTTTTTTTTTTACAAGAATTCAGTGTTCCTTTTGTAAGCCAAGGGCTTTTTATATATATATTTTTTTCCCTGTGCAGTTTACATTATACAGAGAAACAAAGATGTTAAGAAAATTATCAGATTTGCAATCCACATTTGTTTTTAATAACAAACCACTGGTTGCTGGAACCTCCATATTCATCCTCATGTTTTTCCTTCTCTCCTCAGCTAATATTTTAGCTCATAACCATCAAGAATAAACTGGATGTTTCTGTTTTTGTCAATCCAGGTTTCTGTATTTGCCCTATTTTTTTTTTATACAAAGTTAATTTTTTATAATTTCCTTCTGAGTTTATTTTATTATTGCACTGATCTTCAGTAATATTATTAAAGTAACTTACAATAGTCGAAAGGAATTATTGTCAGGGTCTATATTAGGTTGATCACGTATACTGTACTAATTGTACTTAAATATTTCTCTTTTATTTCTTTGTGTCAGATGATTCTCTATAATATATAATCATTGCTGATTGGTATTGCAGATATACTTAATATGACCTGTTGTTCATATTGATCACGGAGGATTATGGAGTCTTCTATTTAGGCCTCTGTTAGATATATTTGTCTAGTTCTTCTTTCTTTCTAACTATCAATGGTTTAGCGTCCATCTTGCAGTTAGACACACAGGCGTGTTGGATCTTTTGCAAAATTTTAAGTTGTCTAGCTTTTTTTGCAATGTTGGCAATATGCATTTTTTTTATATCCTTGCTGCATAAATTCTTAAGTAAAATGGTAATTGTCAGGTCAAGTGGAGGTTAGAGGGACCCAAATGAAGAGATTGAAACTAAAGTGGTTTCTTGCTAGTTTAATGTCCAAATTTGCAAGAGGAGTAAAAGTCTACAAACAAAATACTTAAATGAAGTAAAACAGACATGATGGGAAAAGAAATGAAGAGGAACCAGCAAACAGGTAATGAACAGGAGGTGTGTATATGCGAGGCAGAAACAAAGACCAGGCTAATCAGCAGATTGGGTGCAGGTGTGGACAGAGAAATCTAGAAGGGAGCTAGCGGAAAAGAGACTGACACAAGAGGGCAACAGAGGGCAAAACAGAAATACATAAGAATTCAAATGCATCCAAAAAACACCATAAAATGGGAATTCAACCAATAGAACTAGAAAACACAGAAAAACTCAAAAAGAAAACAGAACTAAAAAGTGCAGAATCATGACAGTAATAATATTGTAATTAATACTTAAAGGTATTTGTTAAAAAACAATTAATGAATATACATATGAATTTATTTTCGGATAGGCACCAGCCCCAGTGCAACCCTGACTATATAAGTGGGAGAAGATGGATGGATTAATGGATGCATGCATTTCCTCAAAATTGTTACTTCATCGCTTATGTCTTAGTTCTCAATTAAAATCTTTCCTTTGATTGTTGTTATGAAAGATACAATTATTTTTCACTTGAGTGTATGACATATTTTCAGAAAGATTTCTGGTTTTGATTCTGATGAACAGCATCATCAGAATGATACAAAACCCTGTCTGAGTGAATCAGATCATTTCCATAGAGCCACTTTGCATCAGCAGCTAAATGCTCCAGCGCTCTGGGAGAGTTTATAAACCTGAGAGTTGAACACTGGAGGACTGACAGCTGTCTTTCGTAACAACAGCAGACCGGAAAACATGACTTTGATCAGCATCCTCATCTGGACTCTGCTCTACTTCACTCAGGGTGAGGAAAATCATTTTCTGTCATTTGAAAATGATTTTGAGAGTAGCTGCGTTTCACCGCCTCATCTAATCTCCAGTGTTTCCTTTTTTCCCTCAGGGTCTGATGGACAAAATATTGTTGTGACTCAACCAGCAGCCAAATCAGTGCAGCTTGGTCAGACTGTCACTGTTGACTGTAAGGTCAGTCAGGCACTTTCAACATCTTGGTGCAACAGCAACTCACAGGTCTGCCTGTCCTGGTATCAACAGAAACCAGGAGAAGCTCCTAAAGCTCTGATCTATGCAACAGCATCCAGATTTTCAGGAATCTCCTCCAGATTCACTGGAAGTGGAGAAGGAAATAATAAAGACTTCACTCTGACCATCAGTGGAGTCCAGGCTGAAGATGCAGGAGTTTATTACTGTAAGAGTTTTCACAGTGGCTATGTGTTCACACAGTGAAAACTCATCGTACAAAAACCTCCCTCAGTCTGACTGAACAGAAACTGAAGCTGGAAACTACTGCAGAGACTGATACAGTTCACCAAACACATTAAACGCACAGCATAACATATTATTAAAAATTAAAGGAAGCTGATTAAACTCTGAATGCAACAACTGAACAAAACACATTTTACATGTTTTTATAAAGATAGAAATAAACATGAAGCAATCAGTAATGATGTTAATTTATTCCAATCAGCATCTGTATAAAAGAGAATATAAATCAACTTCCACATCTAGTTCAGAACTTTGTTTTTATATCTTTAATTTTTAGTTAATAAATTCAATAATTTATGCAGTTTAACTTTGTTAACTTGGAAATTTCCTTTCTCTGGATGAGATAAAGGTGTGAATTATTTTCACTCAGTTATCAGAAGAGACTTGACATTATGGGCTTTCAGGTGGAACAATGTTGTTTAGAGAGAAGTTGGCTTCTTTGTCAGTTTAATGTTGCATTTAAAGAATCCCTGTTTACATTTATAGTTTCTTTTTTATGTAGATTTAGCCCTTGTAGATCTTTGGGAAGGTTATGATATAATGAATCACAGCAAAATAA
Organism: Cyprinodon diabolis; assembly: GCA_030533445.1. NCBI lineage: Eukaryota > Metazoa > Chordata > Actinopteri > Cyprinodontiformes > Cyprinodontidae > Cyprinodon > Cyprinodon diabolis. The sequence goes on along the minus strand of CM060074.1, from coordinate 33,031,348 downwards.
ACTTTTGACTGGAACATTTAATCAAGCCAGTTTACAAACGTTTGTTGTCTGTTGTTTCCCCCACTCTCCCTTCTTTTATTAATTATGCATTTAGTTGCTGCATTAATGTCTAACAGATAAAAGATCAACAGGAACATTTTCAAATTTCCTCCATTCAGCTTTCTAATGACGTTGATGTGTTTCAGGAGGAAACATGCTGCCAGTTCAGCTCCATGTGACTGACTGTGTGTTTGCATATGTGTCCTCCCTCTCTGCTCCCAGCTGTTAAGAGGTCAGTGTTGATCAGAGGCTGTCCAGGCCTTTCAGAGCCACTGAACCACCAGCAGCACAATGATGATGTTACTGACTCTACTGCTGACCATCCTGGAGCTCCTGGTTCAGGGTGAGACTCTCTGCTCAGAACTTGGTTTTAGGAAAAAATCAGCTTAATGAAAATGATGATTCTGTCATTATAGAGAATTATTGAAAAAAGATCATAAAGCTGTCTTTAATCTTTTCAGTTTATCAGTGACTTTTAATTAAACGTTATTTCTCTCAATTGCTATTTTTTCATGTTTTCCAGGTTCATCAGGAAACATCATCCTGACTCAGACTCCTGGATCTCAATCTGTTGTTCAGGGTCAGACTGTCTCCATCAAAAGTAAAACCAGTTCTGGTGTTTATGGAAACCTCCACTGGTACCTTCAGAAACCTGCAGAAGCTCCTAAACTCCTGATATATAGAGCTACAACTCGTCAGTCTGGAGTTCCAGATCGTTTCAGTGGAAGTGGTTCTGGTTCTGACTTCACTCTGACCATCAGTGGAGTTCAGGCTGAAGATGCAGGAGTTTATTACTGTCAGCAGGGTTACAGCTCGTTCACACAGTGATAGAACGTCGTACAAAAACCTCCCTCAGCTGCACAGGAACTGATCCGACTCAGCAGCTGAACTGAAACACTTCAATTTTTATACATTTTTACCCATTTACTTTTATTACAAAGTACTATCAAAACCACTCTGCTTGACATTTAAATGTCAAACCTATGCTTTAAAAGCTGCTCAGAGACCAGAGAAGATCAGCAGCTCTTAAGGCTCTTTTTGATAATTATTTCTGAATTGCAAGAACATTGAACATAAAGAAAGACAACTAGATATAAGCATCTGGTCAGAAAAAAAGATTAAAGACATTCTTAGCTTAATAATAAAGTAGGCTGATAGAATTAATAATTTTTTTCATAGTGACAATAATAAAAAAACAATTATGATTCCTTCAGAATTGGAAAAATAAACAGAAGAGAAAGAAGGAGAGCAGTGACAGATTCAATCCATTATTATTGTCTGAGTGAATCAGGTCAGGACTGGGAACACTGGTCTCTCCTCAGTGTCTCTGTGACTGCAGACTGGGAGCCCTGGGTGGCCTCACAGGTCACAGAGCCCACCTTCCTCCACTGGTTTGCAGGGAGCCTCAGGGTGCTGCTCCAGCTGTAGAGGCCGTCCTTCTGCAGCACTCCTCGGCTCTTGTTCTCCCAGCTGCTGCTGCTGCTGCAGCCGTCCACCTTCCAGGACAGACTCCAGTCTAAGGGGAAGCCCTTGTTGGCCAGACACATGAGGGTGGCCTTCCCCTGCTGCAGCTCCTCACTGGAGGGGGGCAGCACTGTCAGGGTGGGACGGGTGTCACCTGGGAGACACCAATCAGGTTAGAGAACAGGAACCAGACAGCTGTTAGGCAAACAGAAGGTACAGCAACACCATTACTCAGAAAGAAAAAAAATTACTTTCTGTAAGTTTCTTCAGTTAAATTTTTTTCCACTCCATCAGTCACTCCCTCACAGACTGTTTCACTTCCATTAAAGGAACCTTTCATGCATATCAGCACACAGAGCCCTGATATGACCAGTTTAACAGAAATGAAAACTAAACTCTAAGCTGCAATATATCTCTGATTGAGCATAAAAATGATAGCTCAACATAACAGTATATTTCATTTATTCTCTATTTTTCACTCTCGCAAAAGTTATATAACCTTATCCATCCACAATTTTTACTGTAAAACTAATAATCTCTCACCAAATAACTGAACTGTTACCAAATCAAACCTTTTGAGTTATTTCAGAACATTGCTGATTAGCTAAGGTATCTGTTCAGACTAGGGCTGGGCGATATAGAAAAAAAGCTTATCGATAAAAAAAAATGCATATTGATCGATATCGATAATTATTGAAAAGATTTGAAACCATATTTTATGTGCAAAAAGGCTTAAAGAATCTACAGTATTGTTAGTTTAACCCCTAAATTTTGTTCGCTCTTCTTTCCCGACATAAAGCTTCATCTGGTCTGTTTCTATTTGGCTGTGAGACCCTGATAGAGAGAAATTTCAGCTTGGCTGCTGGCATTAACACCTTTGATAATAGATGATAGAATTGGGCCTGTTTTTAAGGGCTTTGTCCTGTTTTTCTTCTAGACATAACAATAGGCCCATCATTTACTGTGACTAACTCTGTGTGCTCTCTTTCCTCCCTTCAACATAAAAACTGGCTCAGAGCTCATCTGTTAAGCTTTTTACACCAGTTTACTGTAACTTTTTTCATATGAAAACTCTTTATAATTCACTGTTTCTATTTTTCTTTTTGTACGTCTGCTTCTCTCTCCTTTAGCTGTCAGATGGCCGGTCACACTGAGTCTGGTTCTGCCGGAGGTTTCTTCCTGTTCAAGGAGAGTTTCCTCTCCACTGTTGCTGCATGCATGCTCAACGTACTATGAGGGATTGATGTGGAATCATTGAGTCGATACAATCAGCTACTTTTTCTGAGATAGAAAACTTTTAACCAATAGGAACGTTTGATCTGATTGAATGATCTCTGTAAAGTGCCTTGAGATGACACATGTTTTAAATTGCTTCTATTAATCTGGGATAGGAATGGATCTGGGCCACAGGTTCTACAAAGTTACTTCATATGGGTCAGATGTGGGACAGATGCAGACTTCTTATTTTAAAATAACCAGGCTTTATTGGTCCAAATCATAATTGGTGGAAACCAAGCCAGTACAGTAACAAGAGTCAAAAACTGTGGCATCACGTAATTGCTGTTTTAATAAATAAAGGATACCTTTTTTTTCCTCTGCCCAATGCTTTTAAGGTATTCCTTTTCAATTAAACATGTAGTTCAGCTTCTTGACAGGTAGCTTTAGGTAGAGAACAATATTAATTTAAGCTGCATTTCTGCTCTTTTTCAATTTCAGTCATGATGTTTAACCTTTTTTATATTGTAAACTTCCGTTGTAGACTTAAGCCAAATAATCTGTCTAATTAAGTTGATAAAGTTGGATAGAATTCTTCCCTTTGAGGCCTCATATTTCTTTCCATTCTCCATGGTTGATCGTTTTCTTTACTTTCCATCAATCAGAGCTTCTTATTAAGAGCTGGTTCACCATAAACTCTGGGCTGAATTAACTCTGAGTGGGTTTACCTAATTGATATCACCTATTCTGAAAACATCACAGAGCTAAATTAATTGATTCAGAATAACTGCTTTCTGCCCAACAGTGAGCACATGAAATGATCTATGCTGGTGAAGATTGTCAGTCATCCAAACAATCCCCTGGACTTTGTTTCCAAGCTTGGGAACGTTTCTATTCCCATAAAGGAAGTTTTTTTTAATTCAAAATGTCAGGAATAGCGTAGTTTTTGTTTTGAAAACATGCAAATTGAAACGGACGAAAGGGTCCAACCCTTTGGAATGGGGGTTGTTTGACGTCTTTTGTTAGCCTGCAATGCCCCATACCCATCTTAAGTGTCTGAAAGGGGTCATTAAAGGGAATTGTTGGCCTGGCTGAAAAGGCCAAGTCCTGCACTCTTCTGTACAGGGGCTTTGGCTGCAATGATAGCGGGAAGGGATTAACTCAATTGCTGCATTGTAGGTTTTTAAAAGCTGAAACCTGAGTCCACCCCCTCTGTTTAAGGTTGTTTTTTCTTTCTTAGCATAGATGGCTTCCTTCACGCCACCCTCAAACCACCTTTTTTCTTTGTCAAAAATTTGAACATTCTGGTCCTCAACAGAATGTCCTTTGTCCATAAAGTGTAGATGTACGACAGAGGCTTGTGCCGAGGAGGTTGCTCTTCTGTGTTGGGCCATGTGTCTGTGGAGAGGTTGTTCGGTTTTTCCAATATAAAGATCAGAGCATTCCTCACTGCACTGAACTGCACTGGATGCACTAATCTCTGTCTAAGGGTTTTAATTGGTTTAAAATTTACTGGGATTTTGTGTTTTTTGAGAAAATCCTCTTGAGTTTTTCAGAGACTCCAGCAACATACAGTATGAGACGGCAATGTTTTTGCGTTTAATCTTCTCACCGTTATCTTCGGCTGTGCTTTTTTTGGATTTCCTTGCTGATTTGACAAATGCCCAGTTTGGGTATCCACAGGTTGAAGAGTATCTTTGATGTGCTTCCCTTCTGTTTTTGTAGGAATATGCTCAGGGGGATGTTGTAAGGTTCTGATGACTAAACATTTGTGTTCCGTTGTGGTGTGAGTTAAAAAAAAAAGATATTGGTCTGTGTGAGTGGATTTCCTATAAGCATCTCCTTCCATGCTAACCAAACAGTCCAGAAAAGGTAGCTTGATGTTGTTGGCATCTTCTCTGGTGAATTTGATGTTGTGGTCAACCGAGTTAATGTGTCTTTTAGCTGGATTTTATATTTCATCCACATATCTAGACCAGTGGTTTGGTGGTGTTCCTCTGAAAGTGCCCAAAACTGTCTTTTCCATTTCTTCCAAAGATTGGCTACAATTGGTGAAACGGAAGATCCTATGGCACAACCATGCTTCTTTCTGTAAAAATGATCCCTGAACTTGAAATAGGTTTTGGAAAGACAAAGTTCCAGTAGGGTGCAGATCTGGTCCTGAGTGAAATTAGTCCTGTTTTTTTTTTCACTGTCATATTGAACAGGTTTCCTGACTGTTTCCACTGCCTCTGATATAGGTATGTGTGTCAAAAGTGAAGTAACATCAAACGATACCAGGGTTTCTCCTTGTGCCATCTTTAAATGTTTGACTTTGTTTGCAAAGTCTTTGAAGTTATCTGTGGAGCTCTAGCCATTCTGCTTGGCCTGGTTATGTCCCTGTATAATATATAATATCTGCATCCATAAAGGTTCAGGGTTGGTATTACAGTCTTGGGTGAAGTGTTTATTAGTTAGTTGGTGCTTATTTTGTATTTATAGCTACATGCAGCTAAATATATCTAACATGTCGTATAATATATAACTGTGCAATGAGAAAAAAAAAAATCATTTTAAGAAACAGCGTCTGAGAGAAGGAGATGTCCCCCATTTTGAAGTGATTAAAGGCAATGATTCTAATGTGAGGGACCTGGGTTACAAACCTTGATGCCCTTCCGGTCTAGAAAGGTCAGGAGAGATGGGTCATTTAAAAAGAAAATAAACCATAGACATATCATAAATACCAAGAATACCGGGAATCAAATCGACTAAAATACAGTTTAACTAATTCTGCAACATTGGGGAAACTGATGTGTTAAATTGTCCAACATGATCTCAAGTAGATGAGAAATCAGTTGGCTTTGGTGGGAAACATCAATCTCCATTAGAAAGGGAAGATGTTTAAAGACAATTCACAGCAACTGTCTCCAAACATCTAAACATTCATCCATTTATTCAGAAAGTTTATAAAAGCAATAGTGATTTCTTCAACTACTTGATCTTTTTAAGAATTTAAATTGCTTATTTTGTTCTTTTCTGAACCTCAAGTTCAAATATATAATAAATATATAGAGACCGTACAAAAGTGTCTGACAAAGAAAATATAGTCAGGTACTGTAAAATCCAACTGTCTGACATTACTTATTAATTTATCAAATATTTTTGAAAATTAATCTAGATAAATTGGTTTTGGTTTTCCCAAATTTCTAGTAATAAATCTTCTAAGTCACATTAAATACTTGTGAGTTTATTATAAAACATCTATATTTGAAAAAAAAAAATGAGAGCAAAAGATTAAAAGTAAAAAGAAAGTATGAAAAAAAAAAACATTCACAATGCCAAATTCCTACATACCCTTAATTCATAGAAATCATTTCACTGATCCCAGTTCTTTTTAATCTGTCAGAAAATTTCCATAGAGCCACTTTGCATCAGCAGCTCCATGCTCCAGTGATCTGGGAGAGTTTATAGACGTGAGAGTTGACTGACAACTGGCCTTCATGACAACAGAAAACACAGAAAACATGATTTTGATCAGCATCCTCATCTGGACTCTACTCTGCTTCACCCAGGGTGAGGAAAACATTTTCTGTTTTGTGAAATTAAATTTATAGTGTAGATGAGTTCAACATCATCTAATGTCCAGTGTTTCTTCTCTCCTTTCAGGGTCTGATGGACAAAATATTGTTGTGACTCAGCCAGCAGCCAAATCAGTGCAGCTTGGTCAGACTGTCACTATTAACTGTAAGGCCAGTCAGGCACTTTCAACATCTCAGTGTAGCTACAGCTCACAGGTCTGCCTGTCCTGGTATCAACAGAAACCAGGAGAAGCTCCTAAAGCTCTGATCTATGGAACATCATCCAGATTTTCAGGAATCTCCTCCAGATTCACTGGAAGTGGAGCAGGAAATGGAATAGACTTCACTCTGACCATCAGTGGAGTCCAGGCTGAAGATGCAGGAGTTTATTACTGTCAGAGTTATCATTACAACAGTCAGCATCTGTTCACACAGTGAAAACTCATCGTACAAAAACCTCCCTCAGTCTGACTGAATAGAAACTGAACTTTGTTCTGCAGCTGTAAACTACTGCTGAGACTGATACAGTTCACTGAACACAGCATTATATTTCATTAAGCCTTATCAAGACAAAATGTGTATTTTTCTTAAGATTCACATTACGATGGTAGACCTCTAAATTATTGAAGTTAGAAATATATAAATGCCTCCTGTCATTCCATTAATAGCAACTATATGAGCTAAAACTAATCAGGATAAACAAAACATATTTACACTCTTCAATTTATTTTAATTCTAATAAAAATATTTATGAAACTAAACATTTACATTCAATAACCAATATATTTTCCCTTCTTGCACCTCACTTCTAGAAGTTTCTTTAATGTTGTAGCGATAATGTAGCAGAAACGGCCTACTTAATATGGAGCCTCATGAGCCCATGAACAATGATAAGGGGGAAGTTATCTTATTTTTCAAGATTAAAGAAGCCTGATTCAACTCTGAATACAGAAACACAAAACATATTTTACATGTTTTTATAAATATAAAAATTAAAACGAAGCAATCAGTAATGTCAGCAAAGCTACTTTAGTCACTGTTAAACATTTAACAGAACATCTTTACAAAAATATAAATCAAATTCCACAAGTTCAAAACTTTGTGTATATGTCTTTCATTTTAAGTAAACGAATTCAATAATTTGACAAATGTAATCTGCATAAAACTCAGCAAAACATAAAGAAACTTTTAGTTCAATTCATCTGATTTTGGCTTGTTTCATTTGTTATAAAGCTTGAAAGTTAAAATGAACAAAGGACAGAATAATTAGTTATTAGAGAATTGGAGATTTACTTAGTCTGATTGAGATAAAGGTGTAAATTATTTTCACTCAGTATAATGAGCTCAGAATGTAGGACCCAGAATTCGAGGCGAGACAGGCAGTGGGAAAGTTCAAAGCGTTTATTTAACTAAACAGATGCGCGGGGCTGCTCTTCTGCTGCGTTGCGGATCTCTGCAGAAACGGGAGAATACAGATCAGTGACTGGAAATGGAGCTTAACACGACTTGGAGCAAAGTCACTGACCTGATTCAAAGTTCAGTCCGTTTGCAGAGCTTAGACCGCAGTTGCGGCGGGAGACGCCCCCAGAGTTCCTAGAGAGCGAGGCAGCAGACGCCGAGCAGCAACAGAGTCCAGAAGGGAAATCCAAGGCCGAAGTCAGACGACAGTTCCAGGTTCAGAAGCCGGCAGGGTCAGACAGGACAAACAGAGCAGACAGGGGCAAGGCAAAAACTCGAAATCCTCAGGGCAGAAACTGGTCACAATCAGGGAAACAGGCAGACTACAGATTGCTAGGGAACGTATCACAAATACACAAGAATAACCTGGCGCTGATGGGAGGCAAACACACAACTTAAATAGTAAAGGAACCAGGTGGAAATGATCGGCGATAATGAGCCACAGAACCAATTAGACATGGAGCAAGGAGCAAAGGAAAAAACCAAACCATCAGCGCCAAGATCATGACAGAACCCCCCCCTCCAAGGGCGGATTCCAGACGCCCCAACAGACTGATCAGGATGATCCCCGTAGTGGGGTTCCTGATCCCGGATCAACCGGGCTGGAATCCAGGACCTTTCCCTAGGTCCATAACCCTCCCAGTCAACCAAATACTGAAGCCCACTGCCTATCCTCCTAGACCTGATGAGGCGCCTGACAGTGAAGGCACCCCCCCCCCCCCCCCCTGAATCGGGTGGGTGGAGGTGAACGGAAGGGATAAAGATCTTCTCTATCCCCATAATAAAAATCCAAACCAGACTCAGAAGAAGGGGGAGAAAAATAACCCGGACCAGGCTCCGGGGCCGAGGCTACTGGAGGATCTGGGGTTCTGAAAGAAACCAAACGAGTCTTAGGTAACAGGAGAGCTGGGGAGGCAGAGAGTCTGGTGCGTCCCAGCCTAGTTTTACCCCTAGAAGGACAGGAACTGAGGAAGTGTCCATCACTGCCACAGTAGAGACAGAGGTGGCAGCTGAATCGACGTGCCCTCTCCTGCTTGGAGAGGCATGTGCGTCCCAGCTGCATCGGTTCGGGCTCTGGCTTCCGAGCCGGACCAGGGGCTGACGCAGGAGCATAGGGTGCTGAGTGAAGAACAGGTTGAGGGGAGGCCGTCGTCAGTGCTCTCCTCTCCCTGCGACGCTCAGTGAGGCGAAGGTCGATCCGGTTGGCAAGGTCCTCCAGCTGCTTCAGAGTCCGGGGGTAGTCGCGGGTCGAAAGCTCATCCTTGATGCTTTCCCGCAGGCCAAAAAAAAAAAAAAAAAAAAAAAAAAAAAAAAAAAAACCATCCATGAGGGCATCCTCATACCAGGAACAATCGGCTGACAGCAGATGGAAGTCAGTGATGTACTCTATCACTGACCGGTCTCCCTGTCTGAGAGTCAATAGTCCCCGGGAGGCTTCCCTACTTGGAAGAACTGGACAAAAAACTCGGATTAGTTCCAAAGAAAAATCATCATACGAGCTGCAGAGTTCAGGATCATTCAGCCACTCAGACGTTCCCCATAATTTGGCTTTTCCCGCTAAAAGAGATATTACATAGCCCACCTTGGCACGATCAGAAGGAAACGCAGAGGGCTGTAACTCAAAGTGAATCTCGCACTGAGTCAGAAAAGCTCTGCATTGATCGGGATCCCCTTTAAACACTTCAGGAGGGGACAGACGCGGTTCGAGATAAGCTGGACTATCAGTAGAAGACGAGGGCGCGGCAGCTGGAGGAGCCTGATTACGCAGGTAATCGAGGATCTCCTGCATGCCCGATTCTAGACGGGAAATGCTCTGATCCACGTCATTTCGCCACTGCCCGTCTGCCGATGGGTCCATGTTTAGGCCAGGTTATTCTGTAATGAGCTCAGAATGTAGGACCCAGAATTCGAGGCGAGACAGGCAGTGGGAAAGTTCAAAGCGTTTATTTAATTAAACAGGTGCGCGGGGCTGCTCGTCTGCTGCGTTGCGGATCTCTACAGAAACGGGAGAATACAGATCAGTGACTGGAAATGGAGCTTAACACGACTTGGAGCAAAGTCACTGACCTGATTCAAAGTTCAGTCCGTTTGCGGAGCTTAGACCGCAGTTGCGGCGGGAGACGCACCCAGAGTTCCTAGAGAGCGAGGCAGCAGACGCCGAGCAGCAACAGAGTCCAGAAGGGAAACCCAAGGCCGAAGTCAGACGACAGTTCCAGGTTCAGAAGCCGGTAGAATCCAGGGTCAGACAGGACAAACAGAGCAGACAGGGGCAAGGCAAAAACTCGAAATCCTCAGGGCAGAAACTGGTCAATATCAGGGAAACAGGCAGACTACAGATTGCTAGGGAACGTATCACAAATACACAAGAATAACCTGGCGCTGATGGGAGGCAAACACACAACTTAAATAGTAGAGGAACCAGGTGGAAATGATCGGCGATAATGAGCCACAGAACCAATTAGACATGGAGCAAGGAGCAAAGGAAAAAACCAAACCATCAGCGCCGAGATCATGACACTCAGTTATCAGAAGAGACTTGAGATTATGGGCTTTCAGCTAGAACAATGTTTTTAGAGATAAGTTGGTTTCTTTTACAGTTAAATGTTGCTTTAAAAGAATCCCAGCTTACATTTAGAGATGTTTTAGTCTTTAGATTTTTTTTTTAAATGTAGATTTAGCCCTTTTAGATCTTTGGGAACGTTAAGTTATAATGAATCACAGCAAAATAAGCTTTTGCCTAGAACATTCAATTCAATCTAGTTCCTAAAAGTTTGTTGTCTGTTGTTTCTCTCCCTTCTTTTATTTATTATGCACTTAGTTGCTACATCAATGTCTAAAAGATAAACATTTTCAACCTTCCTCCATTCATCTTTCCAATGATGGTGATGTGTTTCAGGAGGAAACATGCTGCCAGTTCAGCTCCATGTGACTGACTCTGTGTGTTTGCATATGTGTCCTCCCTCTCTGCTCCCAGCTGTTAAGAGGTCAGTGTTGATCAGAGGCTGTCCAGGCCTTTCAGAGCCACTGAACCACCAGCAGCACAATGATGATGTTACTGCCTCTACTGCTGACCATCCTGGAGCTCCTGGTTCAGGGTGAGAATCTCTGCTCAGAACTTGGTTTGAGGAAGAAATCAGCTTCATGAAAATGATGATTCTGTCATTATGGAGAATTATTGAGACAAGATCATAAAGCTTTTGTTAATATTTTCACTGTTTATCGGTCATTCATAATTTAACATTATTTCTTTCAATTGCAATTTTTCATGTTTTCCAGGTTCATCAGGAAACATCATCCTGACTCAGACTCCTGGATCTCAGTCTGTTGTTCAAGGTCAGACTGTCTCCATAAAATGTAAAACCAGTTCTAGTGTTTCTAACTACCTCCACTGGTACCTTCAGAAACCTGCAGAAGCTCCTAAACTCCTGATATATAGAGCTACAACTCGTCAGTCTGGAGTTCCAGATCGTTTCAGTGGAAGTGGTTCTGGTTCTGACTTCACTCTGACCATCAGTGGAGTTCAAGCTGAAGATGCAGGAGTTTATTACTGTCAGCAGAGTTCCAGCTCGTTCACACAATGATAGAACGTCGTACAAAAACCTCCGTCAGCTGCAGAGGAACTGATCCGACTCAGCAGCTGAACTGAAACACAACCCCAGTTTCCCCAGATGTTACATTCTCTATATATTATATATGTTTTTCTAATTATTTATCAATTTCCTTTTAAAATTGTTTTTCTTTTTTTTCTTAAAATAGAATATTATAAAATAGAATTCAACTTTATAGTCATTACACTGTCACAAGTTCAAAAGCAAACAAAATGTAGTTTGCATTTATCTAGAAGTGCCATAAAAGTTTATAGAAATGTATTTACATATGTGCAGAGACTATGTATGCATGGACTTTAAATGCTATATCTAAAGAGAGAGTAATTGTTAGAGGCTACAAAATAAATAAATATAAAAACTATATACAGATTACACAGGAAATTTATAATATGTATTATTTATATATTAGTGGGGTTACAATACAGGATAAGTAATGACAGATAATAGCAGACAAAAGATTTGCAGATTATATAAAGGTGAGAAGTGAACCTACAGTACATGCACTTCTAAGTTGAGAAGTGCGTGTAGGTGCTGTTGGATCCGTGCATTTATGTGTGTTGTGATTTTCTGATTAAATCAGACTGTGATAGTGTGGTGTGTCTCGAAAGATAACGAGCTAAAAAAGTACAATAATCTTTATATAATAACTCTTTTTTTCTGTCAACAAGTATTTAACAGTAAATCAATAAAATCGTAAACTCTGCTAGACTTAAAAATTGAAACCTACTCTTTAAAAAGCCATCTAGAGGTCAGTGTTGATCAGCAGTTATTCAAGCCTTTCAGAGCTACTGACTCAATGTAATTACTGAAAGAAATAAAAATAGGGAAGATATCTTTTTATTCTGATGCAACGATAAATTGTTATAAAAAAAATCTGTCAGTTTATAGAAAGATATTAGGTCATTTTATGTGCATTTAGTTTTTATTCTATAAGTTACAAAAAGCTATAAAAATATTTGATTTATTTCTGAATTGCAGGAGCATTGAACATAAAATAAAAGGAAATTTAAGCATCCGGTCAGATAAAAGCTTGATTAATGATACAAAAACAGAAATGTGTGAGTTTCAGCTAATTCCTTAGCATAATAATAAAATTGATCAACACCAGAAGTTCATTAGTTTGTGATTTTATTTTGAATAGTGACCAAAATTAAGAGCAAAGTATGATTCATTGGAAATAGTGAATAACAAGAAGAGAGAGAATTAAAACAGTGACAGATTTAATCTGTACTGTCGGAGTGAATCAGGTCAGGACTGGGAACACTGGTCTCTCCTCAGTGTCTCTGTGACTGCAGACTGGGAGCCCTGGGTGGCCTCACAGGTCACAGAGCCCACCTTCCTCCACTGGTCTGCAGGGAGCCTCAGGGTGCTGCTCCAGCTGTAGAGGCCGTCCTTCTGCAGCACTCCTCGGCTCTTGTCCTCCTCCCAGCTGCTGCTGCTGCTGCCGTCCACCTTCCAGGACAGACTCCAGTCTGAGGGGAAGCCCTTGTTGGCCAGACACATGAGGGTGGCCTTCCCCTGCTGCAGCTCCACACTGGAGGGGGGCAGCACTGTCAGGGTGGGACGAGCATCACCTAGGAGACACCAATCAGGTTAGAGAACAGGAACCAGACAGCTGCTATCTAGCAGATACAGAAACATCTATATGCTGTGAGAAATTACACTCTTTAGAGTTTGTCACTAAAAATACTTTTTTCCACTCCATCAGTCACTGCCTCACACATTGTTTCATTTCCCTTAACCGACCATTTCATGCATATCAGCTCACAGAGCCCTTCAATGACCTGAATTCTTTACCATATTTACTGAAGAAATAGCAATAGGTTACACAACTATTGAATTAAAATAATTTCAGACCATTATTAAAAAACTACTGTTTATGTCTTGGCCACATTGTCCAAAGTTTATAAACACAAACAGATCTCACAATTAAGTCATATTACTTTTATAAAAAATAGTTTTGAAAAAAAATAAATACTTAAGGCAGATTAAAGCTAACAAAACTGCAACTGTTTCTGAACATGACTCTGGTTGATAACACCAAACATTTATAATGTGTTTTTTTCCCATTTAAACCAAACATTAAATTGAAGATTTTTGCAAATATTTTAAATTTCTTTTTAATAACATGTGTATACTAACTGAAACAAAGTTATAAAAGCTGGTTGTTTTGACTAAACGAATCTTTAACTGAAACACAATTGAATATTTTTTTTATGAAAACACTCATCGTGAAATGTCAATATTCCACTTACTTCCAACATCTGGTCACTCTTATAATTCATTTTACATAAATATTACATAAATATCAAATTTTAAAAACCTTCTTTCAATATTCACTCAGTTTTCTCCACAATAAGCCCAATATTATGATACAAACTAATTAAGGTAACTAATTAAAACCACTGACTGTGGAGACACACGGCTCTCTGACTGTGAACACAATTCTTAGCCTGGATTACAACAGAAATTAAGACCTCACGCATTTTTCCACATATATCTTACAAAACCCCTTTGAAATACAGAGACAGAAACAAAAAATATTACACTGATGATTCTTCATTTTAACCAAAACAAAAGTTTTTGTGTAAAAAGCAGAAAAAACCTTCATTATTGACATCTCAATATAAATTAGGTTTACAAGACAGATTTATAGGAATGTATACTACCTGTAATGATAAATAAAATATTGAATACTGAAATATTGCACTTACTTCCAAACTCCAGTCTGGTTCCTCCACCGAATGTGTACCACAGTGATACAAACTGATTGAGTGGTCGTACAAAAACCTCTGCCTGTTAAAGACACGGCTCTCTGACTCTGACACAACAAACTCAGCTTGAACACATTTAGTCTGGTAAACATTGTCCTACTAATTCAGTTCTTTTTTATGTACTTGAGTTTAAGTCATTTAGATTGTTTCTATTTATTTTTTTTACTATTTAAATAGCTTAAAAACTTTATTTTACAGTGCTACAATGAACCCAGAATGGAAATGTTGTTATATCTTTTTAGAAACAGGCACTAGAAAAAGGAAATAAACACTGAGAAAGCTTTTGATTATCTATAAATAACACATGTAGTGTTACCTTTTAAATTCTATCATAAGATGTTTTGCCTGACACATAGGAATGACAATTCTGTGAAATTAAAAAAGGGACACTCTCAAGGCTCAGAACAGAAGACCCAGAATTCAAGGCAAACAGACTGGCAAATTTCTCAAAAGAGTTTATTAAAAAATGTAGAATCTGCAGTTAGCAGCTAGAGTGTCTAAAGAAGGAAACTCTACAGAAGGAAAACTCAGGTTAGTGGCCACGTAAATCTGACGGAGGATGATCACGAACGCGTGAGTCACTAACCTGGTCTTAAAGTGCAGCCTGGGGCAAATAAAGTTCTCAAAAGCGGAGACGGAGTCCTTTCTGTTTAGGGAGTGCAACATGGACAATAAATACATTGAAGTTGCACAACACACTAATGGTCTGACATGAGCATTTAATTTTTATTAATAACACAAAGTTCCAATCATCTTCCATCGTTTGTCTCCAGCACATATGTCAAAGTCAAGGCCCACGGGCCGAATCCAGTTGTGTTGCACACACCAACACTCCATTCCCAGGGGAAAACAAGATTTTTTTTTTTCTTTTATCTGTTTTTTTTTTTAATGTTTGTTCTTTTATGTTTTTATCTGTTTTTTTTTTTATGTTATGTTTTTTTCATGTTTGGATTGTTTTGGTTTTTGCTTTTCAACCCATTAACAATCCAAGCTGGGCTGAAGTTGGTTGTGTAAGGAGGCAGAGTACACTAACAGCGCTCCAGAACTGATGCATGCAGGTGTCATTGGTGGCTGATTGAAACCAAAATAAAAAGAGCCTGGATGGAGGGAGCGGTGGAGCTGATCCTGCAGCAGACTGGCATGCTGCCGAGCGAGGGGCAGGCGGGATCTCACCTGCCCCTCACTCGGCAGCGTGTCCGGCTCTATGACCTGCAGGATCAGCTCCCCTCTCTTTCCATCTTGGCTCATTTTAATTTGGCTTCAATCAGCCTCTTTTGACACCTGTAGTCTTTTTGATTCTTGAGTCCTTTTTGGTATTGCTCTGGTTTTTGTTTAATAAATTCCTTTCCTTAAGAACCTCTGGCTGATTTCTGGATCCGCTGAATAGATTTTTGTATTTTATTTTATTTATTCATATTTTTCAGTTGAATGGACTCAGGGTAAATGCAGATAAGAGCCAAGAGAGAGAATACAAATTAGATTTTTTTTTCTTTTCTTATTTTACTATTTGAAAGCAGTGATCAGTAGGATCATAGAGCAGCACAGTAATGCATTTTTATAGTCTCATGCGGGGCTGGGCTACTATGCCAAGCAATATATGGGCAAAAGGTGGGGTACACACTGAACAGGTCACCAATCCATGCAGGGAAACAAAGAGACATACAACCATTAAAACACATTCCTACTTATTTGGAGTCATCGATTAACCTAACAATCATGTTTTTGACTGTAGGAGGAAGCTGGAGTAGCCTAAGAGAACCCACCCATGCACAGGGACAGGATCCATACTCAAAGCAGAAAGAGGCTGAGTGGGGATCAAATTAAGGGCCCCGTCATACCTTGCCGATTTAACCAGAGCATGCTCAACGTCCCAAAATCTCCTAAAACGCAGGCATACCCTGAACTTTCTATGTTTTGTTTTTTTTATTTTGGGCTTATGCATACCATACTCGAGTACAGAACTTATGTCCAATGACGCCTAACTTATGCATAACGCATGACAGCGTAATGCTTATGAAATGATGCACAAGGATAATTTCATGGGCATTACTCATCAGTTAAAGCTGTTCTCCCCAGGCCCATCGTGAAAGGAGCAGCGATGATACCCTGATGCCCATCCAAATAAAAAAAAAAAAAAAGAAGAAAAAAATAATTAAAAAAGGTCTGCAGTCGCAGCAGATTCAGCGTCATGTCTGCTAGGAGGTTTGTTGGTCGTGGCCATGGGTGTGAAGGCAGGGAAGATCCATCACACTCACCTTCTCGTTCAGCCTATGAAGATGCAGTCTGGAGGAGAAGTTACTCATAGGTTTTGGATAAGCTAAGTGCCACGACTTATGAGTCACTTACACTTAACGTATGTCAACTATGAGATAATTACATAAGCTGGCATACGTACTCATTGTATATAGACGTGTGCCACCATGTTTCAGCATGCTTCAGCGAGCTCATTACTTATACAAAACATACCCATAACTTATCCAACGTATGTCGCCGTTTTTGACAGATTTTCCTTAGGGCAGGTATACGCTGGTCTAAACTGTCAAGGTGTGACAGGGGCTTTATGAGCTCCTTGCTGCAAAGCAACAGTGCTACAGACTACACAAACACGCAGTCCTTCAATTACGCAGATTAAAATGTTTGCTTTATACTGATATATTTGTGATAAACATTTGAAACAAAATTATTGAAAGCGATCATTGGTCCCCAAACGGCCTCAATTACTTTTGAGCTAAGCGTTACTGAAGATTTTCATTTTCTAATCCCTATGAAAGTCTGTTTCATATTAAAAATTTTACATGTTTGAACATGTACTAGAGTACTTGACATGCAATTGAAGGCCTGGAGGTCCCCCTACATTTTTGGAAAATATGGAAAAGCTGTGTTTGCATTTTTTGGGAGCAATAGTCTAACAAAATAAAAATAAAAAATTCGGAATATTTCCAATAAATTCTTATAAAGTAATCAGTATATATATATATATATATATATATATATATATATATATATATATATATAAAAGACCTCATTGAGACCTTATTTCAGTTCCGTTTGGACTTAGAACATTTCCATAGAGCCACTTTGCACCAGCAGCTCCATGCTCCAGTGCTCTGGGAGAGTATATAGTCCAGAGAGTTGAACACTGGAGGACTAACTGCTGTCCTTCATGACAACAGAAGACACAGAAATCCTCTTCAACAAACTATGACTTTTATCAGCATCCTCATCTGGACTGCCTTGTGCTTCATTCATGGTGAAGAAAACGTATTCTCTGTCTTTAAAAACCACTTAGAGTGTAGTTCACTTTCACGGCATTATCTTATGCGTATTGTTTCTTCTCTCTCCTCAGGCTGTAATGGTCAAAGTGTTGTCATAACTCAGCCAGCAGCAAAATCAGTCAAGCTCAGGCAGACTGTCACTATTGATTGCAAACGAACAGGTAGTTCAATACCCTGGGTCAAAGTACTACATTGCCTGGTACTTTCAGAAAAGTGGAGAAACCCCTAAAGCTCTTATCTACAGAGCATTTGACAGATTTTCAAGAATTTCCTCCAGATTCACTGGCAGTGGAACAGGAAACAGAATAGACTTCACTCTGACCATAAACGGAGTCCAGGCTGAAGATGAAGGAGTTTATTACTGTCAGAGTCTTCATTATGTCAACAATCAGCATGTGTATGCACAGTGAAAACTCATCATACAAAAACCTCCCTCAGTCTGACTTAACAGAAACTAAACTTTGTTGTGCAGCTGGGATCTACTGCAGAGACAGATATAGATATACTGCTCACTTCACACACACACTTAGATTTATTCATGCCTCATTAAAACTCAAACTCTGAAAAACTCCGAAAAAGTTATTAATATATTTCGGAGATTCTGAGCAAATAATTGATCTGAAACCTACAGAGCTACAAAACTGAATGTGGAGACCCCTGCTCTTCACTTTGGACCTCATCAGTTAAGATTCAAAATAACACGCTGCAGTGGTGCCGGTTGAGTTTTCTCCAGAGGGGGGGCTATAAATTCAAAATAGATGCATACCAAAAACTAATCAAACGTATTCTAAGTTATCACACCGGTATATTTATATGAGTGCTAACAATAAAAAATATCTTTAAAAAAACTTTTAATGCTTCTGAGGCTTTGTGAAGGCAAATCTGTTTTTTGCAGAAGTGCTCCACTTGAATGGAAATAAAGAGGTGCTGTCAAATAGATTGCGAACTTTAGTACCAACATATTCTCCAGTTAGAATAAACTGGTAAAATGCCCCAATTGTGCCAAATTATTTGCAAATGTTTAGAATAAATTGTTTAGCAGCTAACTTCCTCTTCCTGCTATCTTTACTCACAGGTTTTATAAAGACAATTTTTCCCTGCTTTACAAATCAAATTATATAAGTCAGCCATAAGTGACTCATAAGTCAGCCATATATAACCTTAAGAACATTTCCTTCATTAAAGGACAAAACTCCAAGTAGGATATAAAAAACTCATTCATGCATCTATATTTAGTAGATTTGATTACTGCAACAGTGTCTTAGGTGTGCCTGAAAAGTCAGTCAGACTGTTGCAGCTGATACAAGACTGTTTTCTCACTAGAACTAAGAAAGTAGAGCACATCAGCCTCCTATGTCAGTTTGGTGGAAGTTAGTTGAGGACCCAAATGCAGAGGTAAGGAGGCAGAGATGAGTTCTTGCAGACTTAAAGCTACAGTGTGTAATAATTACAGGGATATACAGTCAGAAATGTAATATATTATACATAACTATGTTATTTATCATCATCTACGAGCTCAGCCTTTTAACCTTAATATTTGCATTACCTTAGAATTCTTTATTTATAATTACATAGGAGCGGGTCTCGCAGCCATGGAGACAGACATCTTTGCGCTACGGCAGCGCAGAGCCAACAAACTAGCGATTGCGAGATCGCCCATTACGCTCGAAAGTAACTACGGCAAGTTGAGAGAGATTAACTGAGACGGTACTGAACACACAGACTAATGAAATACTATCTGTAAAATTATCTATGTAAACAAACCTCATTACTTGAGAAGGTAGGTGATGTGGACGTCGTGGAAGACATTTTGTCCCGTAACACTCGCCGTACTGTTGGGGGGGAGAAGCGGTGGGGGGGAGATGTTCATGTTGCTTCAGTCTGCAGTCTGACCGCTATATGTCGCTGAAAATTACACACTGTAGCTTTAATTTAGATGGCAACAAAATCACAAATCCATGAACAGTAAGTAAGAAACCAAAACCAGGAGATGCCGGA
This sequence comes from Cyprinodon diabolis, assembly GCA_030533445.1. NCBI lineage: Eukaryota > Metazoa > Chordata > Actinopteri > Cyprinodontiformes > Cyprinodontidae > Cyprinodon > Cyprinodon diabolis. Next base: position 33,011,960 of record CM060074.1, on the reverse strand, counting down.
GAGAAACACACGACGAGCAACGCAATGAAGAGAATCAAGCCACCGGGAACCGCACAGGTGGTATACTGTATATATGGGAAAACGGAACAAAGAAGCAGTTAATCAGCTGATAGGGAGCAGGTGTGTATAGAAGCCACTAAAAGGGAGCTAGGGAAAGAGGAGACTGGCACAAGGGGGCAGCAGAGAGCAAAAATACCACACTGCTTAAATGTAACACAAAATGGATTTAAAACCAATGACCAAGAAAAAACAGAATAACCTAAATCAAAGTAAAACTGAAAACTCAAAAAGAAACTCAGACAGAACCAATAAGTCCACAAAGGGCAGATTCATCAGACCTCATACTTTAAAGAATGTACTTTAAAATCCTTCTGTTAGTATACAAATTACTAAAAGGATTAGCACCAATATATATAACAGATTTGATGTTGGTGTCTAACTGTTTCATTTGTTTTACTGCCTCCTTTTATCATGTTTCTATCTTTGTTTGCTTTTATTCTGCTCTTAATTTTCTTCTATTGAACTTTGGATCATCCTTGCACTGAATTGTGCTATATAAATAATTTCCTGGTCTTGCTATTGTACCAGTGAATTTTAGATTCTCACATACCGGTGCATTTTTTTCATATACTGTTATCTGTGCTGAAACGGTGCTCACTTTATCAGATGCCTATACTATTGGCTAGCACATTGCAAGGAAAAGCTACAAAATGAATGCATTCAGATCACATTCAAACAAGTGTAAATCAGTAAAATCTTAAGAGTATACTGCTACAATGTACTACAACTGAAGATTTACAAACTGGAGCTGTCTTCAAGCAGCATTCCATTCTCCAAATGAAGACCTGGGGGCCGGAGGTAACTTTCCTGCCACAAGAGTCAATATATGTATTTATCTATTTTTTACATTTATTTAATTATTCACTTATACAATCAAATGTATATCTCTTTATGTATATGTGTATTTATTCAATTACTTTTTGTTTTGTCCTTTTTCGTCTCTCATAGTTTACATCTTCTGTTACCAATGACTGAAGATAGTTCTGCTTGTCAGTTTGCACCTGACTTTTAGAAGTAGTAAAATAGCAGCAAAAACTGATGCCGCAGTTGAGTTTCCAATGTGAAAAATCACTTTGAATAAAGGAAATGTTTACATTTGCATGTCCTCCACTCATATTTTTGCCCATTTTGGTCATAAGAAAATGATCTGCATTTTGATGGTGGCAAACACACACAAAAAAGTTTGCACACAGTCTGCTGAACTGCCAATGCAAATTACTTTGCCCCTTGTCTGAAGCTCTGCTCTGCACCTACAAACACATTTGCAGCTGTTTTAACACACACAGACCTTCTGAAGATTAGGACCTACTGTATATGTATAAAACACTCTTGAGGAGAGTTAGGATTATTCCAGAATAACTCACGGATATAAAAAAAAAAAAGAATAAAAGAATATTGATAAAGAAAACATAAAATAATCCCCCAAAATAAAGCATTTTAAGAAACATTTTAAGAGCTTATCATTACATCCCAAATAGCATAGACATATGTAATCATTTCATTTCATTGAATGCCTTTCCATTAAAAGTGTTGGCCTTTAGGTTTGGAGCATAAATAAATGAATAAACATTTTTTTTTGTAATAGCCTAAACAAATTTCTGACAAAAGTCAAACTGGCCCCACAGAAGGTGCCTATTTAATATGCAGTTTCACTTCTGTCTTAAAAGGTTGTAATCACGGAAACCGACATGCATCACTAATGAACCATGCCAACAGACAGGTTTCATGGCTAAAGATAAAAGTTTCACACTTGGTGGCCTGACGGGTTACCTGGTTCCTCCACTGGTCTACATGGAGTAACATTTTGTAGTTTTAGAATAACTAAATCAATTATCAGAGATGAAAATAATTTTTTGCAACACTGTGACATTTTTTTAAGTTATTCACTTTTTTTTTTTTTACATGTTTTTCCTACCAGACATTCTAACATAAAACAGTAGTATCCATTCAACATTTTCCCACTTCCTTTAATGGGCCCTTAGCTGGTCCTTAGCTGGTCCCCTACAACTAAAATATTCTTTCTGCCATGATTTGTGGACATTAAGTTCAAAAGAGAAGCACCATCTCCTGGTCGGGAGCCTGTAATTCAGTAAAAGGGTGGAGTCAGAGTAAAATAATATGCACGCCCAGGAGAAGCTACGGAGTGTCATAAATATGACAATGTCATGATGCTACACAGTTTCAATAGTTGCATCAGGTGATGAGGTGCAGTATGATACATTATCCTATTTTATATTTTTTTGTGTTGGAATCCTTGCGGCTCAATAAGAAACTGGTATTATTTTAGCCATTTATATGTGACTAGAGGAAAAACAACAAAGTTCACCCTTAACAAATCAGTTGAAATAAACAGTAAATATTAGGGCTGTCAGTTTTAAAGCGTTATTAACGCATTCACTGCTTTAGACTATAACGCCGACATTTTTTTAATGCACGTTAATAGCGCATCAAAACAAATGCACCGTTCGCTTTTGTTCTTTATTTTTCTGCAGCGCTCTCTGTACTGTTTGTTTTACCCTCGGCGCTTTCAGTAGCTTCAGGAATGCTAAGTGTGGGGGAGAGTCCGCAGCATAACAGACCCGTGCATTGAATGGGCAAAAATGGCCAGCAGACAAGGTATCCTGAATGATAAGATTCTTTTTAAAGTTATGCCAGAAGGCTCTCTTGGCAAAACCCGAGTCGTCTGTCTATGTTGTCCAGAAGAAACGAGCGTCTCACTGGCTTAGTGCCAACAAGACAAAGAAATGAACTAAATCATGTGAACTGTACTGCAGCTGCAATTCTTGTTCAGACCAAAGGAATATTAAAGTATTTTAAAAATGTTCTACATGTAAAATGTTATGTTGTTGAGATGACAGCAAAGCCCTGTTATTGTAATTTCGTTTGATTATTTATTATTTATTATTTTGTGAGTAACTTCATTTTATTTGAATTAAATCTGTATTTCATAACGGAATGTGCACTTTATTTTAATCTTTATTTTTGTCCTATATTTGAGTAAAAACTTAAGTTGACGGAGTACTTTCAAGTACTGTTTACTGTTCTGTAGTTTTGTACAGTTTTGATGGAAGCATGCCTAATTTTTTTTTACAATTTTTTAATAATTATTGGCCAGAATTTAAACCAGGATATTTGTATTCTAGTTTCTTAAAAGTGCTTGAAAAATGATAATAAAAAAGAAAAAATTTGTATATGCATGTTTTTAACATTATTGCACAATTGCATTTTTTTAAATGCCCAAATAAAATAAATAAAATAAAAAGATAAAATATGCAATTAATTTGCGATTAATCTCGAGTTAACTGTTTATAATATGCGATTAATCACGATTAAAATTATTAATATTTTGACAGCACTAGTAAATATATGACTGAAGGATGAGTACAGTTGCAAACTGGTATGAAACTGTGAAAAAAACAGAAAAAGTGGTCACGCAAAGAATATGTGACAGAGTTTGAAATAAACCAAATACTGTACTGTATATCTACAAATATAAATACTTTGCTCTCACCAGAAGAATAAATAACCAATATACAGCTGAGAAAATTTTTACAGTGGTGGATACGAGAAAATAGCAGCAACACCAGAAATGTGCAAAACAACAGCAGCATGCTATTTAAGTGAGTAGGAGAGAAACTGCATAAATCAGCATGAATTTAATAACTTATTGATATTGTTGGGCACAGTGATGGTTAAAAAGTCTTACAGCTGCTGGGAAGAAGGATCAGTTTTATATGATTTATAAAACATAATATATATATATATATATATATATATATATATATATATATATATATGTATATATATATATATATATATATATATATATATATATGTATATATATATATATATATATATATGTATATATATATATATATATATATATATATATATATATATATATATATATATATAAGCAACTTATTTTAAACTGTTTGAATGTTTTCATTGTTTAGGTTATTATCATTAGACTCTGAAAAATATACATGAATGAAAGCAATACTTGATTATTGATGAAAAGCCAAACTAGTTACACATTGTCCCTTAAATGAGACCGTGATGAGTGGAAAACAAATGTGGAGGCATGAAAAAAATTAGGGCCCAATAAATACTGAAGGTTTAATTAACTTGTATGACATGTCAATGAGGGAGTATAAGGATTTCCAAAGAACAAAAAATACAGGAGAGGAACCTTAGGTAAAGATAAGGCAGTGTGTCAAGCTAAGCTGAAGAATCTGGGGGTCAGATTTATGAAGGCAAGCAGGAAGACGAGGGTGAAGAGTAAAGATGGGGGAAATTAAGGTGTGCCTCCTGTTTATGCAATGCTGTCTTTGCTGGAAAGCTTTAATAAATATCATAAGAATGACATAAATGTCCTTGCTGAAATAATTACTTAAATTATTTTTAATCAACAGTTATTATAAATATCTATCTTAAAATCAAAAAGCAATCCAAAAGTAAGCATGTATGCTGATATAAAATTGACTTTATTTTGTTTTTAATCTTCCACTTAAATGTTTTAAAGCATCTTGTTTTGCATTTTTTTTTTTTATTATCTAAAAGAAATCTACAGTGTAAGCATTATGTTCAGGGCTTCATCAGACATTCGAGTGGCATGACATTAACTTCATCTACCATCCCCAGTGAGCTTTCACCCCAGGGATTCTTCTTCACTTCCAATGAGTACTCTCCCCTAGGAGTAATGAGTAATCTGCCTCAAAACAGCAAACCACACTTAGCATCAGAGTCTCGACCAGAAGCGTCAGAAAGAAAGCAGCAAAGATGAAATAATAGAAAGGCTAAAAGCTACAGACCAGTGTCGACCCAAATTAGCCTATAAACAGGCTTAAGAGGAGACATGTTTGCTCTCTAAAATGACATATTTTGAAGTTTACCCTCAGAACTGAGGTCTATGGCACAATCCCACGCACAGAAGCAAATATTTAACATTGAGCAAGAAAATTTGAGGCAACAAAAATAAAAGACCTTCCAGCCTTTGTACCTTTTTTCAAAATAAATCCCAAAAGAAAAAAAACTTTCATGATAGCCTTGCTAATAAATCTACTTTAACATTTATACATCTGTGCTGTTAAAATTGATTTTTATTGGTTGAGCATAGAGCGACCAGATGTCCCCATTTGTGAGGGACAGTCCAGCATTTTCCACTCCTGTCCCACCGACCATGTCCTGCATTTGAGTAGGTCATTATTTTAAAACATTTAAGTAAATTAAGGGTGGATTTTCCTAAATACAAAGAAAGCAGAGCTGCAGTCCTTGTCACAAATTGTGCCAGTGACCCATGTGATGACCAAGCTGCATGGTGCTCTTAAAACTGAACAAGCAAATATGTGTGGAACTGTGTTTAAAGGAAAAAAAAAAATGCCAAAAAAGACTGCAAAGCAGCAAACTCAGAGAGCTTTTTGTTAAGTTTGTTTAATTTATTATTAAAGATGATACAATGAAAGTGCAATGTAGGGTAATGCTGTAAAATTCCTTACCAAAAGAAACCCACAGCTGAAAAAGACACGTTTGCCTCCCTTTTTCCCTTCATAGCATCCTATTCATCCCAACATGGTTTTTTACTTCTCATCTCATCCAACTGCAGTCGAGGCTTTATTTTCTGCCCAGCCCAGCCATAGAAGTCAGATCATTATTTTTTTTATTTTATTGTTTGTTTTCTGTTTCGTCTGTTAGTCAGTTTTCTGTCATAAAACGGGGCAGATGGACCCAGTATTCAAGGTGAGTCAGTAAGAAAGTTCAAAACGTTTATTAACATAAAACACTTCTAAGTTATTTTTAATAACTTAAAAGCCTTATTGTTTAGAGCAAAGACAAACTCCCTGTCAGGATTTGGTTGAGGTTTGTGGACCCAAATGCTGAGGCAGGGAAGCAGAGGTGAGTTTCTTGATGATTCAATGATGAATAAACAAACAACTGAACATGGAGGCAGGAAATCCAAAAATCAAAACATGAAAACAAAGTCAAACAAACCAGAAACCATGGAGACATCAGGGGGAATTCACAAGGAGGAGGACTCAGAGAGATGGAGTTGGAGGAAGTTTGACGAGGAACTAGCACTGAAGAACTGCACACAGAGAGTATTTATGGGAGACTGATGCAAAGAGAGGGCTAAGGAGCAGATTGGGAGCAGGTGTGAAACAGAGCAGAACAGGGAAGGAGCCAGGTAAACAGGAGAACACAAGAGGGCAGCAGAGGGCAACGAATAAAAAAGCCTGGAAAACTGAAAATGACCAGAAAACACAACAAAATAAGAATTAAACCACTTGAACTAGAAAACATAAAGCAAAGTAAAAATGAATACTCAAAAGAAAACATAACAGAACCAGAACTATAACACTCCCCCAATAAAAAATAAAATAAGATGTTTAAAAGAGCATGAAATCCGTATTAGTCCTCTTTATTTGTAGTATATGGTTTTGAATAATTACTTTTAAATTGTCATAGAATACATTCCTCTTTATGGTATCACAGTTGCAACCATCTGGTTGAGAAGAGAACTGTTTCTTCAATTTCATTGACATGGGGACAATAAATCACCTAGTAGGGGTGGCCACAAGGGTGGCCAGTGATTGGATAGGAGTGATCATGGCCACACTGCCCGTCTTTTAGCTTTGCCTCTGGTAACAAGTGAAATCAAGAACCTTTTAAAACATGGCCATTTATGACTGTTATGAAGGTGTACGTAAGATTTTTAAAATTATTATCTTTCAGATATGAAAACATCTTCTGTAGTTTTTAACCATTTAAAGCCTAGAACATTAAACAAGTGTCAGAAAATGCTATTTATTTAAAAATTAGAGTTGTTATTGAACTTTCTGAAAAATGAAATAAAAAAACAACATAAAAACAATATTATCATGGTAATATATCCGAGATAAGCACAGCAACTGAATTATCTACAATTCTATTATCACACATTACTCACATCCTTCTGTCTGTGTCTGCAACTCACTAAATGCCCCTAGGAGGCAATAAAACGGAACGGGTGTGTATCACGATCTCTATTTATTCAATGGATTGCTAAATGCCCCAAAAAAGCGAAGCACCGGTTGGCATGTTGGTACTCCCCACTCCCACGGAGATGCACAGTAAAAATGCCTACTTGTAGTAAAAATGCCTACTTGTGTAGCACTTGACTGCAAAAACTAGCAGTTTGCCAGCTGTGGGAAGAGGTTTCCCAGATAATTTCACAGTCAGTGGATGTATTAAACAAAAAAATCCATACATAGTATATAATATTACATTAGTCTGGCTATCTCGGACCGAATCAAAGACATTGACCGAGTTAGTCATTAACATTGTGTCTAACCTTACAAAAAACGAAGAAGAGAAAATAAAAAGTAATTCATTGTGAGAAAGTAATTCAGTGTTTTGTTGTATTTCTCATTTGAAAAAGTCATGTATATATTGCATATTATATTGCATGTTATATTGAAGGTGGAAATATAACGAGCATAACATTATATTCCATCATTCATGCACAATTTGCAAATAGGACATGTAATTGTAATTCAGTCTTGATGTAACATTTTTAAATTACATGGAATATGTTATAAGAACAACAATTCCAGGATAGGAGGTAAAACATCTGCAAGACAATGGGCATCTTAAAAGGTCATCAAATTCTTACTGTAATTGAACACAGCAACAGTGCCCTCTAGTGACCTGAAACTATTGACATTTCCTTAAAAAAAAAACTTATATGTAGATGTTTAAATAAATGATTTTCTCTTTTTAAATGTCTTTAAAAAAACAACAGTAATGTTTTCAATTAAAATAATATCAACATTTAAGATTTTAATCAATTTATTTAAGTTGGAAAAAATTATAAAAGACAATAGATTTTAGCAAAGATCCCAGTTTGCATAATGACCAAGCCTGACCAGCTAGACTGATACTAGGTATACATGGCATATCAGCCTGCTAAAGAGCTGGTGGAGCTTGATTTCAAATGTTGGACAGCCTCATCAGGTAGATTAGAAACTATGAATGTAACACAAAATTTCCAAGTGAATTGCTCTGTTTTTGTCATATTTCTAGTCTGTACAACATGTCAAGCGGTTAAAGAAACTCTCCAGTGAAGGATGGTCCCAGTTTTGCTTAAAAATACTGAAGATTTAAGGCGTACTCTTTAGTATAGTTATTTTTCCTTGCAATGTTGTGCCATAAGCCATGATATTAATTTTGGACATTGAGTACCAATTTCCATTCTGAAATTTAACATAATCATTGGGACAGGGATTTACTAAGGGTTTAGACAGTAATAAAATGAATGACTTTAGGTCCCGTTTTGTTATGCTGTTAGTGGCCACCACTGTGAGGCTTTCTCAGTTCATCCTATTTGGATTTCAAAATTATGACCAAGGAGCTATTAAAGAGAAGTTCCTTTGTGTCTTCTAACCACCATATCAAAGAACACTAAGAATCTATTAACAAAAGGTTGTTATATTCTGATAAAACAAATCCTGTGATAAAATATTATTTACCAGCTAATGTTTTACTTTCCTATTTGATTTGCATTGTGAATTGATTTGCATATATTCAAGTGGCTCTAATTTAATCAACGGCTAATTTGACCAGATTCCAAATTCTGCAAGATTAATGTTGGTTCCCAAACATAAAATGCATGCTAAACTGTGATATACTTGTATACAGGGTTTATACAGGAATGAGTAACTATAATTTAAAGCTTTTTAAAAAAAATTTTAATGTTCAAGTACCCATGTTCTTTAATCTTGTAGTGCTTTCTTTAATGTTCTAGTGCTTTCTTAATGTTGTAGTGTTTTTGTAATTTGTAATTGTGCTTCTTTGATATTGTAGTAGTTTGCACCTCAGGGTCAACTACAGGTCATAATGGCACACCTAAGATCAGGAAGTGGAGAGTAGTTGCCTCTTCTATGCAGCCCAGCTTCTTTCAAATGAGTCGTTACTGACCACATACTAACTGACACATCGTGGTTGGTCGAGAGCATGTCCAGTATCACCTCATATGTATGCTCGGACTCAAAATACTCACGAATAGTACTAGTAAGGTTTGGATCGCCGAGAATATTCATGTTTTTACAAAAACTAATTAAAGCTAGAATAACTTCCGGTTCAAAAGTAAAATGAGCCGCAGGCCAATTAACGAAGTCTTAGGTCTCCCACTGGGACATACGTCTTCCGGTTTGTTAATGTTGTAGTGCTTTCCTTAATGTTGCAGTGTGTCTTTAATGTTGTAGTGCTTTCTTTAATGTTGCAGTGCTTTATTTGATGTTGCAGTGTTTTCTTTAATGGTACAGTGCTTTCTTTAATGTTGCAGGGCTTTCTTTAATGGTACAGTGCTTTCTTTAACGTTGCACTGCTTTCTTTAAAGTTGCAGTGCTTCTTTAAAGTTGCAGTGCTTTCTTTAACACTGCTGTGCTTTCCTTAATGTTGTACTGCTTTCTTTAATGTTGTAGTGCTTTCGTTATTGTTGTAGTGCTTAGTTAAGTATTTGTGCTTTTGCAATTTGTAATTGTGCTTTGTTAATGTTGTAGTGCTTTCTTTAATATTGTAGCGCTTAGTTAATGTTGCAGTGCTTTCGTTAATGTTGCAGTGCTTTTGTTAATGTTGCAGTGCTTTCGTTAATGTTGTAAAGCTTTCTTTAATATTGTAGCGCTTAGTTAATGTTGCAGTGCTTTCGTTAAAGCTGCAGTCTGTAAGTTTTTAAAAATCACTTTTTTGTCATATTGGCTAAAACTGTCCGTATGCCCAGACAGCAGTACATGTCATACGTAACCTGTGAAAAAAACTGCTGCAATTGGTCCCGCATACTGCCTGTATTTCAATCTGGAAAGAATAATTCGGGACGAGTGAAAACACCCTATCACAGCCAGAACAGCGTCTGATGGAGTGCCAATCACAGCTCACACACGCTGAATCCCGCCCCCTCCCTCTCACCGCTTAACCTGCCGCTGCTGCAGTTGCAGTGCTTTCGTTAATGTTTTAAAGCTTTCTTTAATATTGTGGCGCTTAGTTAATGTTGTTGCGCTTTCGTTAATGTTGCAGTGCTTTTGTTAATGTTGCAGTGCTTTCGTTAATGTTTTAAAGCTTTCTTTAATATTGTGGCGCCTAGTTAATGTTGTTGCGCTTTCGTTAATATTGCAGTGCTTTTGTTAATGTTGCAGTGCTTTCGTTAATGTTGCAGTGCTTTCGTTAATGTTGCAGTGCTTTCGTTAATGTTTTAAAGCTTTCATTAATATTGTGGCGCTTAGTTAATGTTGTTGCGCTTTCGTTAATGTTGTAGTGCTTTTGTAATTTGTAATTGTGCTTCTTTGATGTTGTTGTAGTTTGCACCTTAGGGCCATCGTAGATTTCAGATTTGTCTTTACTGTCACCAGCTCAACAGTATGACTGCATCCAAACCATTTTAAGATTATAAATAAAGTTTGCCATTTAATAATTATAGGGAAAAAAAACATTAAATAAAGTAGTTTTGAAATCATTTTAAGGGTCTCACCTTTCCAGTTAGGGTTTGTGTCCCCACTATGGTGACAGTATAATTTCCAGTGTTTCCAGTTTTACAGAGATCAAAATCAGGTATCTGGCTGGAGTCAATAGAAGCACTACCTTTGTAAAGTTCACTCACAGAGAGACCTGATGGCTTTATAGTAGCAATGTTCATAATTTTTTTCTCATTCTTGAAATGCCAAATTATAGTGCCGTTTTTCTTTTTCTAAACTCGGATATTCAGTTAGACAGGAGATATATCACTATAAAACAGGCAGTTAATAAACAACAGTTTATAGGGCAAAGAATCAAATGCATAGTCGTTTAACCTCAACAACTAAACAGAGTGGAAAAACAAGTGATTTTAAGATAAACAGATCCATCTGGTAGCTCCTGCCTGTGTGCTCAAAAGCCGACAGACAGGAGGGAGGTTATGCTGTAATATTTATAGAGCAAATACAGGGAATTCAAACACCAACTGGAACTACTGTAGGACAACAAAAAACAATCGATCAAATGTTTCAACTTGTGTAAGAAGGTTTTCTGCTTTTAAGGATGTCAACTTCAATTAAAGACAGAAAAAAAATAGCTGCCAGTAAAATAAATTGAAATTGACAAAAATAAAACGATATAATAAAAAAAAATTGAAATTAATTACATTGATTCTGAATATATATGTACAAATCTATATACAATATATATAAAAAAATCAAGCAAGGAAAGAAGCCTGTTGGAACTCCTGAATTAAAATGTTGTGGAGCAACAAAATCAGGTGTTCTGTATTGTTCAGGAAATGTTCAGTCAGACTTCTGCACCTGTTGTGGTATGTTATTATTGCCTCAATTTGTCTGAGACATGTTTAAAAAAAAAATTAAATCAAATTTGTTTCATTAAATTTATAGTTTTATTGATTAGTACCTTTTTAGTTTTGTGTTATTTCAACTAGTAGTGTGAATTTCTGATTTTCTTTAATTGATGTCAACTTTCATCCACAACCTTATATTCCTTGGTGTGACGTATGATAGATAGATAGATAGATAGATAGATAGATAGATAGACAGACAGACAGACAGACAGACAGACAGACAGACAGACAGACAGACAGACAGACAGACAGATAGATAGACAGATAGATAGACAGATAGATAGATAGATAGATAGATAGATAGATAGATAGATAGATAGATAGATAGATAGATAGATAGATAGATAGATAGATAGATAGATAGATAGATAGATAGATAGATAGATAGATAGATAGATAGATAGATAGATAGATAGATAGATAGATAGATAGATAGATAGATAGATAGATAGATAGATAGATAGATAGATAGATAGATAGATAGATCTCTTGCTGGGAGTGACGTGTGAGTTATAGTGCAGGAGTGTCGCCCATAAAGTAGGAGGAGTGTGTCTCTGCTAGTGGTTTAACATCGCCTACACTTTCTTAGGTGTGTCCCTCTAACAGCAGCAGGTTGCTCCACACTTTCTCTACTGTTTCTCTGCTGGAAAACTTGAACCGTCCAAGATGCATCCGACCTTTTCTCTTCTTTTTCTCTTCCTTTTTACCGGTGAGGCTAAATCATTTTTATATTATGGAAACTTTGTTGTATTTACCTTAAGACTTATGTTTTAACAGCTGTTTATTATGCCTTGTTTTGTTTCAGTTGTTTCCCTGAAGTTAATTGACAATATGAATGTTAAAACAACTTTATTTCTGAAATCTCTGTTTTTGTTTACCCACAGGGTTCTGTGTAGGAGAAGATATTCTGCCCGAGGGTCCTGTGGATGTCATTTTGGGGAAAGATGTAACTCTTAACGTGCTGTATAAAAAGCAGACATTTTTATATGGAATTTCAGCGACGGGAAAGACACAAGTAATGTAGTAACATTGTGCCCAGATGGTTTGTTTTCGGTGGGCGAAGCCTATAAAGGCAGAGCTTCTATTAACACCAACAATGGATACCTGACTCTGAAGTCCCTAAAATCAGAGGACAGCTGGGATTACGACCTCACCATTGTAGGGGCTAAGACTCTTTCTGGAGCGATAAAAGTCCGGGTTCTGGGTGAGTAGGTACTCCTTTTTTTTTTTTTTTTTTTATAAACACAACAGAATCCTCTTTACAACTTGTTATTTACAGTTTCTAGAAACATACATTGATATTAAAGGTCTGTTAAAGAAGCCCATCCCTTAAAGTTGTCAGACACCAGGCTGGGGGACGTTGTAGCCTTTAAGATTAAAAAGTTAATCTCAGGGTTACATAGTCTCTATGGTCCATTATCGATGTATTAAAAAAGTGTTAAATGTGTTAAAAAAGCATTTTCTGTCCTCACAGCAAGTGTAAAACATTTACTTGGCCTTTGTGCACTGAAATTAAGCCTTTTGTTAACAAACTCCCCATAAAGATTTCTTTTAAAATAAAGACTGAATTAGTTAAAAACCAACCATGCCTACTGACGTATAGCAGAGGCCCTGTAATGCTGTGGGCCTATTTTATTTTCTCAATATACTCAGGGAACCCTAATCATATGCTTAGCAGTGTTGTGTCCTTTAATAATCTTTAAATAAAAGCCAAGTTGACTGATGAAATGGGAGCTCTAGTTGGTTTCTGTTTTCTCTTCTTACAGCCAATATGTACGTTACCAGAATAGTGAGTTCAGGAACTGTTAAAAGTCACTTTAACTCTGGTTGCCAGGTTTTTGCATTGATTGCATTTGATTTTATTCCTCTTGTGATTGTTTTTCCCCCTGCAGAGCCTGTGACTGATGTTGTGATCAAGTCAGATTTGCCTGAAGCCATCGAGCACAACAGCACAGTGGTTCTAACCTGCTCTTCTAAAGGATCTCACCTTACCTTCACCTGGCTAAATAAAACTAAACCTATTGTTATTGATGGCGACCGGATAACCAAGGAAGATTCCCAGGCTCTTTCTTTTTTTAATGGATTTCAATTTAATTAATTTTATTTTCAAGAAATTGAAATTCCAACAATAAAAATCAAAATTTGTTACATCTCTATATCTAAACATAGAGTTTTAATAAAATGATTGAAAGCTTGGAAAATGAAGTTGTTCAGTTTTCCCAGTTAAGGTATTCACAAAATATTTAAAATTATTTTATTGTTGTCCATATGGTAACTTCGCTTTGGAGACAAAACAAAATAACGACAACGAAAATAAGAACGTAGAGATGAAGCTAATTAAACGAGAGTAGAGCATGAAGCTAATTACTGTCAACATCTTGTTTAGAGCTTATACCAAGTGAGTAACAAATAACAATTATTTTCTCTTTTTATTTTCTCTTTTGTTTGTTACACAGGACGGATTATCCAGTAAGCTGACCATCAGAGATGTCCTCAGGAATGACCTTAGCCAAATCGTCTGCAGATCAGCCAACACACTGGAAAAACAGGACAGCGCCCCTTTCAACCTCAACTGTAGGTTAATTATTAATGTCTACACTTCACAGTGGGGCTGGGGGAAATGGCTTTAAAATCTAATGTCAGTTTTTCCCTACAAAATCCAATTAATCAATATATTTTTTATACTTTTTCATAATATAACCAACAAATACCATATATTAATTTCCAAAACTACCTCAATCATCCCCTCTGGGAGGTGACCTTAATTTAAATGGCAATGAAATGTAAGCCCTGAAACATGCTGTAAAATAACAAAACAATGAAAATATAACACACTAATACAGTGGTCCCCAAACTACGGCCCGCGGGTGTTGGGATCCTGAGGCTTGCCCACCAGAGGGCGCCGAGGATCCTGTTCTGTTTTTTATTTTCTTTTAGGGACTGGGTTACTGTTGGGATCTTGGGATGTACCATCTTTCTCCAGCAGAGTGCGCCGTGGGTCTCCTGGGCTGGAGCCCTCCTGCACACCTGGAGCTCGTCTGCTCATCAGGAACCTTCCCTACATAAGCAGCTGCCAGACCTTCCTTCAACGACGCAGTGTTGACCTTAGTTTGGTTAGCAAACCTGAGCCTCTGATACCTGAAAGAATCTTAGTCATCTCAAGAGAGAAAACTGATTCTAATCTGCCTCTGTCTTTGCTCACAGGAAACCTGTCTCAAGTCTGAAGCTCTGGGTGAGCTTAACCTGCCTTCCTGCCCTGGTGAGCCAAACCTGAAGATTCCAGTCTGGATTTCTCCTGCTGCTCTCAGAGAAGAGCTGGAAACTCTGATCAAGGTCTGCCATTCAAAGTCAGAAGCTAGACGCTGCTGCTGCTTGTGCACTCTGCTGAACCAACAGTCTCTGGACCCAACGGTTCCCTCTCTCACAAGTAAAGCCTGGACTCCTTCAAGGTAGACTCAGAACTATCCTAAGACTCAATTAATCATCTGACTGCCTGGCTAATCAAACTGTCATCTCTGCAGACATCAGTGAACCCAACCCGGACCAGTACCAGATCCAGTTCATGTCTTTGTGTCAAACTCATTTCAATAAACTCTGTTAAACTTTTACTCAGCCTCCGTTTGTGTTCTGCATGTGGGTTTAACCTAAAACCAAATCATGACAGCGGGCCAGATCCGGCCCACCTCCACACTTGGTCCGGCCCCCTGAACAATACCAGAGAGTATTTTCATATAAGTGTTTTTTTTTTTTTTTTATATTAAAGTTGGACATTTGCAATAAAATGTTCCTTAATTATTAAGTTTTTTCATAATTAACTATTAGTAACTATTTCATACACATAACGCGACAATGTTCCACCCTTTTGGGGTCTGTGCCCCTATCTGGCAACCCCCAGCATAAAATCTTAAACCCACCCTTCTCAAAGAGATACAGAAGAGGATTAGGGCCATTCAAAAAAATAAAAATAATAGTCTATTCAATTCTGACTTTTTTCTCAGAATTCTGACTTTTTTCTCAGAATTCTGAGGAAAAAGTCAGAATTTTGACTTTAATTAAGAAAAAAAAGTCAGAATTGAATAGTTTTTTTTTCTTTTGAATGGCCCTAATCCTCTACCGTAAAGAGCGAATGGAATAATGGCGAAAAGAAAAGGTAAGAGAAAGATTGATTCAGAATGCAGGGCATTAAACCTGAATTGGACAAACGATAATTTTTTTTGTTCAATGTAAAGTCTGTCTCGTCTGTCAAGAGGCGGTGGCGGTATTCAAAGAATATAACCTGCGGAGACACTATGACTCCCGTCATAAAGACATAAATCCCGTCATAAATTTAGGCACTCTTGCAATCGTCACAATTTTTCTGTTACAAACTGACCCCGGGAAAAGTTATGTGGCCCTCACAGGAAAAAGTTTGGGGACCCCTGCACTAAATGTTTGCAGGTAGTGGTATCAAACACATTGAGCTAGTTTATTAGTTATGGGTCCATATCTAAGAACAAAAGATAATAAACTGATGTCACTCTAGGGTATGGAAGCCCATGATAAGCATTGATAAAAAAAAATCCAGATTTTCCACACAAAAAAAAATTGTCACAGAGCAGAAATTCTATCAATAGATTTTATTTGAGTACATTAAAAGTTTTTAGGCCCTAAAAGCTAAAACTGAAACTCTCAGGGATAATTAAAAGGATTACAGAGAGATGTTGCGCAAAACTTAGTGAAATAGTCCGTAGTCCTGATATGGAGCTCTGAGAAGGAAATACTAGAGATACACATTTTTGGTTAGTTGGTTTATCATTACATTTGAACTGGTCAGATATTTCTTTTTAACAGCTTCATTTAGATCTGGAAGAGACTTAAAAAAGCTAGAGCTGTGTGCGTAAGTAAAATGGCGACATACAGGTCAAACAAATCCACTCAGGTAAGTACAAGCCAATAATTGTAAATTAAACAAAGTCAGGTTTAAACTTTAACAATTGTCCCATATTTCCAAGGGAACAAACTGGAAGATGAGACCTTGATGAGCCTGTAGAGCTACCTGGACGAGTGTTTTGACAACATCGTAATGGGGAAGCCAAGGAACACCACATCCTCGTCAACTCCTTCTACTAAACGAGGTCGATCTAATTCAACCAGTGCTGCTTCTACTTCTACTTTGTCTCCAGACAGGAGCTACAGTGACGTCCTGAAATCCATCGACAAAAAGCTTACCAGCCTGGACGCCCTCCTCGCCTTGGTAGAAGTCCTGCATAAGGAGTTTCAAGCTCTGAGAGAGTCGCTGGAATACAGCCAAGCGCAGCTAGCCTCCGTTACCGCCGAGAATGAAGCACTAAGGGGGGAGGTCACCAAACTCACTGAGGGGATGATTTAGCTGTCCGGCGAAAATAAGAAGATTAAGGAATCCATTCTGGACATTCGGTCGCGGAGCAGGAGAGACAGTCTCGTCTTCTCAGGAATCGCAGAGCGGCAGGAAGAGGATCCTTTTTAGGATCCGGGGCTTTGCCCTCCAGAGGGCGCCATGGATCCATGCCTGGGGAGCTTGGACTCAGCATGAACAGCTGTTTTCCATTCTGCTGATTAAGGAAGCTTTCCTATATAAGCTGAGTGGGACCTCCCCTCTGAGCTGGATCGTTGGACTTTTCCCTGCCTCTCTGTCTGTGAGTTCTGCATCTGGGCTAGTAAAACCATCGCATCATGACAGAACGATCCAGCCAACAGACTAGCCCAGCAGACTCCTTCTACGCGCTCCTGGAGAGCCCGCTCTGTGCCGTCTGGAGACCCCTGAGCCCGCTCTGTGCCGTCTGGAGACCCCTGAGCCTGCTCTGCGTCTTCCAGAGACTCCGGATGTGGAGCCACATTCGGTGGTTCCCTCTGTTCCTGAGGTGGAGCCACAATCGGTGGTTCCCTCTGTTCCTGAGGTGGAGCCACAGTCGGTGGCTTTCTCTGTTCCGGATGTGGAGCCACAGTCGGCGGCTTCCTCTGCTCTGGATGTGGAGCCGTAGTGGGCGGACCTGTTTGAGCCTGTTGCTGAGCAGCGGGAGCGGAGACGGCGTCCTTCTCGGAGCTTCCTGCTGAAGCAGAGACAGTGTTTCTCCCGGTGCTTCCTGCTGAAGCAGAGGTGACGCCCTCCTCCAAGGCCCCTGCAGCTTTTGAGACTCTGCTCTGCTGCCGGTTCCATGGCCGGTCACCTGAGACTCTTCCTGGCATCCCTGGTTCGCCCTTCGCCCTCCATGGGCGAGTTGTTTTGTTTTCTTTGGGGCGTCTGGAATCCGCCCTTGAGGGGGGGGTACTGTTAGGATCCGGGGCTTTGCCCACCAGAGGGCGCCATGGATCCATGCCTGGGGAGCTTGGACTCAGCATGAACAGCTGTTTTCCATTCTGCTGATTAAGGAAGCTTTCCTATATAAGCTGAGTGTGACCTCCCCTCTGAGCTGGATCGTTGTGTTTCCTGTGCCACCATGCCTGTCTGAATCTGCCAACCTGTAAGTCTGTCAACCGGTTCCAATAAAATACTGGACTTTTCCCTGCCTCTCTGTCAGTGAGTTCTGCATCTGGGCTAGTAAAACCATCGCACCGTGACAATCCTGAGGTTACAATCCATGACTTCCTTCAGCAGAAGCTAAAAATCCCGGCGGACCAGGTAAAAAAACATCACCTTCCATTGCGTTCACCGGCTTGGAGGTAAGAAGCCTGATAAAACCCGTCCTAGACCAATCATAGCTAAGTTTGAGCATTACAAACAAAAAGAACAAGTCAGGAGTCAGGGCAGAGAGAACAGATTTCAGTGTTAATGACCAGTATCCAAAGGAAATATTAGATTGTAGGCGAGTCTTATTCCCAATCAGGAAGAAATATATCAGTGAAGGGGTCAGAGCTACAGAAGCATTGTATTAATGGTCAGTTGTTCAGGGATCAGAAGATCACTCCTTGGCTTTATTAGATGCACAACAGGTTGATTTAAAGCATGTGACACTTGATAAAAGTATATAGAACAGAACATGGTGATAAATGAAATATATGCACAGCTTAAGAGCACGTTGGCACGGTATGGCTGTTAATCACTGATGGGTACAGGAAGCTTAGGCGGGGGTTCTTTTTCTTTCACCTTTTCTTACTCATTGCACTTTCTTAAAGGAAAACGCAATTCTTTTTACATTTGGCCCTTGATTTTACGTTATTAAATCAGTTCTACTCACTCATATGAGTTTTGTGTCATTTGGACCTGTTCTGAAGATATTTGGTTAGGTTTTATCCAAGTAACGTCTTCCTATGGGCAAACGAGTTGCAGGCACAAACTAAACTGTTCATAATTTATTCTGTATGGTACGTCAGCATTCATAACATGTAGGTGAAATACTGTAACAGGCCCGGGCTGCCTGTTACAACCCCAGTATGGCGCGCTGATGACATACACACTCTGTTTTGTTTAAAAAATATATAATTATATAGCTTCTGACTTTGAATGGCAGACCTTGATCAGAGTTTCCAGCTCTTCACAGAGAGCAGCAGGGGGAATCCAAAATAGGAATCTTCAGGTTTGGCTCACCAGGGCTGGAAGGCAGGTTAAGCTCACCCAGAGCTTCAGGCTTGAGACAGGTTTCCTGTGAGCAAAGACAGAGGAAGGTTAGAACCAGTTTTCTCACTTAGAGACAACTTAGATTCTTCAGGTAACAGAGGCTCAGGTTGCTAACCAAACTAAGGTCAACACTGCCGCGTCGAAGAAAGGTCTGGCAGCTGCTTATGAAGGGCAGGTCTCCTGATGAGTAGATGCGTCTCAGGTGTGCTGGAGGGCTCCAGCCCAGGAGACCCACAGCGCACTCTGCTGGTGGAAGGTGGTACATCTCCAGATCCCAACAGACGTTACTCCGATATAACCTAGCAGAATATCTTCAGAACACCTCCAAATGACACAAAACTCATATGGGTGAGTAGAACATGATGTAATAACGTAAAACCAAGGGCCCAATGTAAGAAAAAAAAAAAACGGTGTTCCCCTTTAAATATAACCATTTTCATAAAGGTCATAGCCTGCCGTTACCCTTTTATGAGGTAAGATCCATTGAATACAAACAAGTTGGTTGTGCGGATTAGCTTTTAAGTAACACTAATCCATTTATTGTTGAACAACAACAACAAACACAAAAACAATGAGACTAATCGTGAAGATATTTAGAAGTATATGAGACCATCATATTTTATTGCAAAAAATAAACACATCCAACCAAAATATTTAATGATGTGTATGTGTTCCATAGATGGGCCCGAAGATGTCATCATAACTCCCTCTTCAACTGCGCAGTACATGCCTTCCAACTAACATGTTCAGCCTCCTTCAGCCCCGCGGCCACCTTTACCTGGTTTCATGACCAGAAGGATATAAAGGCAACTGGTCCAGTCGTCACTCTGAAAGTCACTGAGGAGAAGGGATTTGGGAAGGAAATGGCTGACCAAAAGTCTGTTGCTGAAAATGCCAGGACCAAATGTTTTGTCTCTTCTAGTGTTGTCAGATTCTCTGTGGCTAAATCAAATCTCAAAGTTATACATATCAAATTGTAAAAAACTTCTTCCAATATTCAGTCTGTTTTCTCCATCATAAGTCCAATACCATGATACAAACTAATTAAGGTAACTTATTAAAACCACTGACTGTGGAGAAACATGGCTTTCTGACTCTGAACACAATTCTTATTCTGGATTACAACAGAATTTAAGACGGTACACATTTTTTTCAATAATATCAACGACACTGTCAACTCAACAGCTTAGTTGAGTTGAGTTCTACTAGTTTATTCAAGAGTATTTCACTGAAATATGTTTGACTTGGAGCTGAATAATTTTGTTAATAACTTTTTTTTTGAATGGAAGTTGGAATGAATTAATTCAATATATGTGCAGTTATCAGTTGACCATGATTTAAGCTCAAATCCCACTTTCATTTGTTGTTCTAAAAAAAAGCCAGAAGAGTGTGTGTAGAGTGACAATATGAATATTATCTGTTAATAACATATTTACCATCCCCACTGCGTTGGGCAATAAATATATTAAAGTTGCACAACACACTAATGGTCTGACATATGAGCATATAATTTTGATTTATAACACTTAAACTTCCATCCATCATTTGTCTACAGTCTCATGCGGGGTGGCTACTATCTCTAGAAAAATATGTGCAAACGGTGGGGTACACCCTGAACAGGTAGCCAATCCATTGCAGGGAAACAGAGAGACATAGCCTAAAACCATTAACACACATTCCCACTTATTTGGAGTCACCGATTGTCCTAACAATCATGTTTTTGACTGTAGGAGGAAGTTGGAGTAGCCTAAGAGAACCCACCCATGCACAGGGAGAGCATGCATACTCCAAAGAGGCTGAGCTGGGGATCAAACTAAGGGCCCTGTCACACCTTCCTGATTTAGCCAGCTAAAATTTCTATGCATTTTTTTCTATTTTGGTCATATACACAGCATAATCATAAAAAGTCCAGAACTTACGTCCAATGAAACCCTAACTATTGCATAACGCATGGCAGCATAATGCCCATGAAATGATACACAAGGATAATTTGTTGGGTATTAGGCAGGATTAGTTAAAGCTGCTCCCCTCTGGCACATCCTGGCACATGCAATCGGAGGTCCACCAGCAGCAGTAGAGACCAGGCCTAAAGGTCCCCTATGTTTTTAGTTTTTAGAAAATTTGGCAAATCTGCGTTTGCAATTTTTGGGAGCAATAGTCAAAACAAAACAAAAATGTGAATATTTACAATAAATTCATATAAAGAAATCATTATATTTAAAAAAAAAAAAAAAAGAAGACTTTATTGTCACTGTGTCACTGATTTCAGATCCTTTTAGACTTAGAACATTCCCGTAGAGCCACTTTGCATCAGCATCTCCATGCTCCAGCGCTCTGGGAGAATTTATAGTCCTGAGAGTTGAACACTAGAGGACTGACTGCTGTCCTTCATGACAACAGAAGACACAGAAATCCAGGCTGCTGAGAGGAGGATGGTCGCGCCAGCTGCGGTCCGCTCTTCTTGAAGTCAAACACCGCGCAACTTTCAGCTCTTAAATTGTTTCCGTGCACGATGTATTGCATTGCGCACTATTGGCATCAGTCTTAATAAAGTGAAGCCGCACTTTTGACCTGGGGGGCATTTTAAAGGGGTTCAACGACGCTCGCAACCAGTTCACAAAAGATACACATGAACCCTGGCTGTAGGCGTGACCACCTGTGTATTTTTCCTGGATGACGCAATCACGTTAAGTGTTACAGCCAATCACCGAAACTTGGTATCGAAAGACGAGGCACGTTTCGATACTCTGTAGAACCGAAGCATTTCGGTCGGTACCATAGAAGAACCGAAGTTTGGTACCCAGCCCTACATGTGTATTGTTTTGTCTCTCTCCTCAGGCTGTAATGGACAAAGTGTTGTCATAACTCAGCCAGCAGCAAAATCCGTCAAGCTCAGACAGACTGTCACTATTGACTGAAAGCCAAACAAACAGGTAGTTCAATACCCTGGATACTACATTTCCTGGTACTTTCAGAAAAGTGGAGAAACACCTAAAGCTCTTATCTACAGAACATTTGACACATTTTTAAGAATTTCCTCCAGATTTGCTGGCAGTGGAACAGGAAACAGAATAGACTTCACTCTGACCATCAATGGAGTCCAGGCTGAAGATGAAGGAGTTTATTACTGTCAGAGTCTTTATTATGTCAACAATCAGCATGTGTATGCACAGTGAAAACTCATCATACAAAAACCTCCCTCAGTCTGACTGAACAGAAACTAAACTTTGTTGTGCAGCTGGGATCTACTGCAGAGACCGATACAGATATACTGTTCGCTTAGCAAACATAGGTCACAAACACACTTACATTTATTCATGCCACATTACAACTCAAACTCTAGGAAACTCCAAAAAAGTTATTAAACCTTTAACACTTTAAAAGTTTCATATATTTCCCAGTTATCTGATGTATTAGTTCAGAAGCTAAAATAAAACAGAAGAAACAGTAAAGTTAATATAAATCCAATGAAAACATTTAAATGAATAAATTCCACTTTGAATAATTAATTATACATGAATATATGAGAAAATATGTGATTAAAATTAAACACATATATAGCTCAAGTATCTTTAATTTTTGGGTAGTCATATGGTAGAAATGAGCTTTTATGATCATAAAAAAGTTTTAGATAATGAGCACTAATGGGAAAAAAAATACTCAAGACTTTTGATTTCAAAAAAATTTAATGATATGAGAGAAATCAATAGGCATCGACGGCAAACCTGTTTTAGTCTATATTAAAGGTGTAGAGGATGATCTTTGATTTCTGGAAGGATCATCTAAATAAGTGGTCCTCCTAATTGTCAGTCATTCTGGTGATATGTTTACGTAAGGACGTCCTACGTGCTCACCCACAGTTAGCTATCTTTTTCTGCTCATGCGCACTTTCAGGTGTATATGTGTGGTGAGCTATGGATTCAGACAGTCATTGAAGCTCACCTTTCTCACTGCAGTTCTTTGAAAATGGTCAAGGGTCATAAGAGTTATAATGTCTACAAAGTGTATTGGAGAAAAATAAAGGCATCAGAAGCAGATATATCCTGGAATGCTTTATGCGGAGAGTTCTTCTTGCAAAGCCATATGGGATTTGATGTCACAGCGCCCTGCTGTCGTACCAAAGATGGCGCAGGCACCGCACAGTGGAGGAGGAGTTACGTGGCCAACAGGGAGCAAAAAGCAGTGATCACCTGCAAGAACGGTAGTTAACTGAGTTAGCTACATGTAGCCCACTACATAGTCCCCGCTCTATATACTGATTGAGGGATTTAGTGGGTGGGCGGATGTTCAAGTCTCGTAATGCTACATTCAGACCCCACAAAAGCTGCTAGTTTACCTGTAAAATCCATGGTTGACACACATCAAGGTGCATTAAAAGGTCCTGAAAGGTTTTGAGCAGTAGGAGCAGCACGTCTGAGCAGTGGAAGTAGGCGGGGCGGAGCGCTGACTGAGTATGTGGGATTTCGGGGTAAGAGCATCAGTCCAGTTCAGGTAAACAAAAACAGTTATATCAGTCAGCTGAGATCATGAGTTCAGCTTTAGCTATATCACTGATTGGTAGACAGTTGTCAGGTTTCATCTTTAAAGCTGCTGCATTTAATTTTAAAATGATAAGCAGGAAATTTAAAATATGCTGCTCCCATTCCAACAAATGGTTATATTAGTGTTACTGAAGTTTAAATAAACAGGAAAAATTTACAATTTTAGACTGCAGATAGATTTAAGAGGCATATTTAAGCAGTGTTGTATTTTTTAAGTTACTCTCTGTTCCCCCCTTGTACCACTCTCCTTTGCTCTAGCTTCCTTCTAGTTACTTCTATCCACATCTTTTTCCCTATCAGCTAATTAGGCAATTCTTTGTTCTGTCTCCCATATATACACGCCCTGTGCAGTTCATCATTGCTAGTTTCTCTTCTTTACTTCACTCCTGTATGTTTCTCCTGCCGTTTTGGTTGCCTGTTTATTATCCCTGGATTTGTGCTTCTCTTACCATCTATACCTAGGAGGGTGAATAGTTGAATACTTTTTTCCCACCTCAGTAGTCAATGAAAACTGATTATAAACAAAAACAAAAACAGAAAATTCACACATACTCAGAGATGTTTTTTCATATGGCGTTGTTTAATCATAAACAACAAAGCTATTAAAGGCTTTAATTCTTACCAAACATGCTTGATCCAATAGAGCAGTTATCCTATAAATATGTATTGAATGTGTGATCAAATAAATGGAAAAAATATTATTTTGTTTCAATTTTTAAATTATTAATGAAAGTATAAGTAAATCTGAAAGTAAATCATACGATTTTTACTGATTAAACATTAAAATAATTCACAAGTTTTCAACAAGGCAAAGGGGGGGGGGGGGTTCTAGTTGAGGAGAGATAAAAGAAGTTTGAATCCTGTCTGTTAACTTTAGAAGAGGAAATTAAGTAATAAAAACATCCAGATATAATAATACAAGATACATGCCAATGATAAGGTCTAGAAAAGTATTCTGTCTCTGCTTATTATACTATATTAGTGTTAGAAATAAATATAGGAAATGTTAACTTCGTACTTTGTTAGATGTAAGATGGCCTGTTAAAATCAATTCTTTCTTAGTGACCTGTGATGACCTCTAATGATCTGTGTACATCCTCAACATTCAATTCAATTCAATTCAGTTTATTTATATAGCGCCAAATTCACAACACGTCATCTCATTACGAGTTATACGTAATGCATTGAATATTCGGAAGATGACCTTAGTAACAAAGAGACAAATACCACATGAATAATCCCACAGGTTGATAGCAAAGATTAAATCAACCCTCTGAGACAGTTTGGTTCTTAAAAATCTGCTCTGCCTTCAGTTTGACTCTGACTGGAGCCAGTGAACCCAGATGGGCCATACAGGTAACAGAGTTTATCTTTTGTAAGTCATCTACAGCAATCTTCAAGGAGCTTCTCCAGCTGCAGAACTTATCATCTTGCAGTATCCCAGGGTTCCATTCCTCCTCCCATTCGACTGAGCTGTTGTTATGATAAGTTGGATGAATGCTGATATGCCAGTGCAGGTCCCACTCTGAGGGGTAGCCCTGGTTTGCAAGACACGTGAGGGTGATATGCTCTTTTCGACGATCTTCACTGGTGAGGGGTGGCAATTCCAGGATAGGAGGTAAAACATCTGCAACACAATGGGCATCTTAAAAGGCCATCAAATTCTTACTGTAATTGAACACAGCAACAGTGCCCTCTATTGACCTGAAACTATTGACATTTCCTTAAAAAAAACCTTATAAATAGATGTTTAAATAAATGATTTTCTCTTTTTAAATATCTTTAAAAAAAAACAACAGTAATGTTGTCAAATCAAATAAAATCAACTTTTAAGATTTTAATCAATTTATTTAAGTTGGAAAAACTTCTAAAAGACAATAGATTTTAGCAAAGATCCCAGTTTGCATAATGACCAAGCCTGACCAGCTAGACTGATACTAGGTATACATGGCGTATCAGCCTGCTAAAGAGCTGGTGGAGCTTGACTTCAAATGTGGGACTAACAGGGTCACCCTCATCAGGTAGATTAGAAACTATGGATGAAACACAAAATTTCCAAGTGAATTGCTCTGTTTTTGTCATATTTCTAGTCTGTAAAACATGTTAAGCGGTTAAAGAAACTCTCCAGTGAAGGATGGTCCCAGTTTTGCTTAAAATAAAATAAAATTTAAGGTGTACTCTTTAGTATAGTTATTTTTCCTTGCAATGTTGTGCCATAAACCATGATATTAATTTTGGACATTGAGGACCAATGTCCATTCTGAAATTTAACATAATCATTGGGGTAGGGATATGCAGGTTGCCTCTTCTGAGGACTCTCCTCTATATAAAGCTCAAACAACTTTACTAAGGGTTTAGACAGTAATAAAACTAATAACTTTAAGTAATGCGTTTCCCGTTTTGCTATACTGTTAGTGGCCACCACTGTGATGCTTTCTCAGTTCATCCTATTTGGATTTCCAAATAATCACCAAAGAGCTATTAAAGAGAAGTTCCTTTGTGTCTTCTAACCACCAGATCAAAGAACATTAAGAATCAACTAATTAAAGGTTATTGTGTTCTGATCAAATAAATCCTGTAATAAAATATTATTTACCAGATGTTTTACTTTCCTCTTTGCATTGTGAATTGATTTGCATATATTTAAGTTGCTCTAAATTAGTCAACAGCTAATTTGACCAGATTCCAAATTCTTCAAGATAAATTTTGGTTCTCAAACATAAAATGCATGTAAAACTGTGATATACTTGTATAATTTTATTGATTATGTTTTTCAACCATTTTTTCCCCTTCTTAATTTCATTTGCATTAACTTTATGGAGATGGTTTTAGATTTTATTTTATTGTAAAAATATATAGCAAGCATTTGTTTAAGTTTGCAAAAAAATACAGATTTCAGATCTGACTGCAAATTCAAGCCATTTTAAGATGATAAATGCAGTTTGCCATTTAACAAAAATGCAGAAACATTAAATAAATGAGTTTGAAAAAACATTTTAAAACTCTCACCTATAATATGAAGTTCAACCTGTCCGGTTAGGGTTCGTTGTCTCCCCACTATATTGACAGTATAATTTCCAGTGTCCTCCAGTTTTACAGAGATCAATGTCAGGTATCCGTTGGCTGAGTCAACAAAAGCTCTACCTTTGTAACGGTCATTCACAGTGAGACCTGATGGCCGTAAGGTAGCAATTTCCGTACGTTTTTTCTCAGTTTTGAAAATCCAGATTATAATGTCGCTTTTCTCTTTCTCAACTAGGATATTCAGGGTTTTATTTTCCCCCAAATAGGCTTCCAAAGGAATTGCTGGTAAAACCTTTTCACCAGCACTGTGCCCTGTAAAAAGACATTAAGGTGTTAGTATTTTATCCATATTTACAGGTTTAGGTAAGTCTAAAAGTTACACAAGCAGAGGTGAAACTATAACAAGGAAAAACATGATCCACTTTTATCAGCAACTATCTAATTTTAGCTGAAAGAAACATTTACTGAAAATGAACAGTTAGACAGGAGAGAAATAATTATAAAACAGGCAGTTAATAAACAACAGTTCATACAGCAAAGAATCAAATGCATAGTCGTTTAACCTCACCAAGAAAACAGAGTGGAAAAACAAGTGATTTTAAGATAAACAGATCCATCTGGTAGCTCCTGCCTGTGTGCTCGAAAGCCGACAGACAGGAGGGAGGTTATGCTGTAATATTTATAGAGTAAATACACGGAATTCAAACACCAACTGGAACTACTGTAGGACAACAAAAACCAATCGATCAAATGTTTTAACTTGTGTAAGAAGGTTTTCTGCTTTTAAGGATGTCAACCTCAATTAAAGACAGAAAAAATAGCTGCCAGTAAAATAAACTGAATTTGACTAAAGTAATAATAAAAAGATATAATAGAAAAATGGAAATGAATTGTATTGATTTTATATATACAATATATTAATAAATAAAATGGAACTCCTGAATTTGTCAACAATAAGTGGTGAGGTTGCTTGAGTACCCAAATGCAGAGATGAGTGAAGCAGAGATGAGTTCTGATTGATTAAATTGGGTAACTGAGGCACACATCCAGGGAACCAGCACTGAGGGACTGCAGAGGTGGAGTATTTAAGGGGAACAGAACAAGGGATGGACTAATGAGCTGAATAAGGAGCAGGTGTGAGTGGAACTGACAAGAAGGAATCCAAGGAGAAAGGATAAGCACAAAGAGCAACAGAGGCTCTGTTCGAAAACCTGGGCTGCATCCTCCAAGGACGCGGTCTACCTAGACTGGATCCTTTGAAGTCCTTGAAAATAAGGAGCCCGGAAGAGTTTTGGCTGTGAATTCGAACAGGTCTACCCTTTGGCGGGTTTTACCGCCGTATGCTCTGTTGCTTAGCAACAGTGAAAGTTGACACACAAAGCAGGAAAAGAATGAATACCGAAGTTTTCAAAACTGTTTGTTTATTTATATATTTTTTATTATAAAGTGAACAAAGACTACACTCACAAGAATCCAGAGTGGAATAAAGGAGCCAACCACCGGGAGCAGGAACAAATAAAAACACAGTAATTTTGTACATCTCTCATGTTGCTGCTCTTTTCAAATATCTATTACTGCAAAAATGTCCATAGCTGGATATTGGTTATTTATTCTCCATTTTTATATTGTTAAAAAACTTTACAGAATTGTATTTTTTATATTTTAACTCTTCCCTATTATGTTATTCTTATACATTGTTCTAAGGTCCACATTTGTTATTTTAACTACTAGTGAGAATTTCTAATTTTATTTAATTCATGTCAAACGCACAACCATATATTACTTGGTGTGACTTATGATAGATAGATAGATAGATAGATAGATAGATAGATAGATAGATAGATAGATAGATAGATAGATAGATAGATAGATAGATAGATAGATAGATAGATAGATAGATAGATAGATAATGATTTTCAAACGTGATCGTTTGAGTTTGAAGCTAATATTTAAACAACTAGCTTTTTAAGTCTACGTGGTGCTGTTCCTTCACGAATCCACTAGATGGCAGCACCTTGACGCAAATAAATGACTAAATTTTCTTTTACAATATTTTGCCGTTGTCCCGGTGATTTTTGTCAACATTGATTTTTTGAAGTGTTAATTACTGGAGAGCAGTCAGTTTGAAACTACCCTAATTGTTCTTCTTAGATAAATGGTAGTATTATACTGCAATTAATAATAATTACTGAGTAAAAATGTAAATGATTAATTCACAAATCAGAAAACACCAGAGTTAAAATGAAAATAGCATATGCATTAAATCTTTAGTTAGTTGGAGAAACTCATCCACAGTCGGGTGCATACATTTAATTTTAATTCAGCTATAACAATAAATAAATAAAAAATAAAAAAACAGATGAATAGGGGCGTATTATCCGACTCTCGCTGGAAATGAGGGTGTGAGTTATGCAGGAGTATCGCCCATAAAGTAGGAGGAGTGTGTCTCTGCTTGTGGCGCAACATCGCCTACACCTTCTTAGGTGTGTCCCTCTAAAAGCAGCAGGTACCTCCGCACTTTCTCTACTGTTTCTCTGCTGGAAAACTTGAACCGTCCAAGATGCATCAGACATTTTCGCTTCTTTTTCTCTTCCTTTTTACCGGTGAGGCTAAATCATTTTTATATTAAGGACGCTTTGTAGTATTTATCTTAAGACTTATGTTATAACCGCTTTTCATTAGGCCTTGTTTTCACGGTTTCCCTGAAGTTAATTGACAATATGAATGTTAAAACAACTTAATTTCTGAAATCTCTGTTTTTGTTTACCCACAGGGTTCTGTGTAGGAGAAGATATTCTGCCTGAGGGTCCTGTGGATGTCATTTTGGGGAAAGATGTAACTCTTAACGTGCTGTATGAAAAGCAGGACGGTGATATTTTTATATGGAATTACAGCGACGGGAAAGACACAAGTAATATAGTAACATTGCGCCCGGATGGTACGTTTTCGGTGCCCGAAGCCTATAAAGGCAGAGTTTCTATTAACACCACCAACGGGTACCTGACTCTGAAGTCCCTAAAGTCAGTGGACAGCGGGGATTACGACCTCACCATTGTAGCGGCAAATACTCTTACAGGGGCGATTAAAGTCCGGGTTCTGGGTGAGTAGTTACTTTTTTTACTTTATTGGAATACCTCCAAATCTTCACATATCTTCGTTAATTAGATAATCAATTGTCCGCCGGTTAAAACCTAAGAAGCCTCTGAGAGCAGATATCCCTCGGCCACCTGAAAATCGGGTATAACTGTGGAAAGCAGGCGTCACCTAGCAACCACAAATGTTACGACCAAGTTTCAAGACTGAAAAATATTTAAAAAATGTCGCTCGGACCTTTCTGCCCATTGTTTATGCATTTTACGGGTTTACAAATTATTAGAAGTGTGTAACAGAGAAGAATGAGGAAAAAGGCAAATGTCAGCAGCAGTCTTGTCCACCGTAGGATATCAGGGCGTGGCTCATAGGCCTGCTCTGCTGGTGGAAACTTATGTTGCTGTTTCGTTTGGGTCTAGCTGGAATTTAGTTTTTTGACTGTATTCCTAATGGTGCTTTGAAGTTCAGAGCCTTTTGCCCATGCCATGCCTACTGACGTATAGCAGAGGCCCTGTAATGCTGTGGGCCTATTTTATTTTCTCAATATACTCAGGGAACCCTGATCAAATGCTTAGCAGTGTTGTGTCCTTTAATAATCTTTAAATAAAAGCCAAGTTGACTGGTGAAATGGGAGCTCTAGTTGGTTTCTGTTTTCTTTTCTTAAAGCCAACATGTACGTTACCAGAATAGTGAGTTCAGGAACTGTTAAAAGTCACTTCAACTCTGGTTGCCAGGTCTTTGCATTGACACTCCCCCCACCACCGTTGCCTAATCTGCAATATTGTAATGGTGCAGTCATCGCTGAAATCCTGAATTATCGGTAACCAGTTAGGCAGGTCTAAGTGTTGCAATATTTTGTCCGTCTTTTTCTTCAACTAACAAATACAACAAAGCAAAGGGAGCTCAGCCCCTGGGTGTGTCAGAGATGACATCTTGTCATTTCATTTAAAATTTGATTTCATCGTTAAAAGAAATTTACCTAAGATCTTAGCAGAAATATCCAGATTAAAAACCAATTCCCCTCGTGACCCCCGCTTGGGATAAAGCATGTCAGAAAATGGATGGATGGATGGAAAAACCTATTTCTTTAGGAATTTCAGTAAAATTTAGATAACACATGGTCACTAAATTCCATAGACTTTATTTAATCTGTTTGATGTTTAGGTTGAGATTTAAGAGTTTTATATTGACTATAACAGTGTGTCAGTAATAGAGATCTTCTGTTAGGATTTCTGGTCTATTTATTTATTATTGATTGTATTCCTCTTGTGATTGTTTTTTCCCCCTGCAGAGCCTGTGACTGATGTTGTGATCAAG
This sequence comes from Cyprinodon diabolis, assembly GCA_030533445.1. NCBI lineage: Eukaryota > Metazoa > Chordata > Actinopteri > Cyprinodontiformes > Cyprinodontidae > Cyprinodon > Cyprinodon diabolis. Next base: position 32,980,998 of record CM060074.1, on the reverse strand, counting down.
TCAGATTTGCCTGAAGCCATCGAGCACAACAGCACAGTGGTTCTAACCTGCTCTTCTAAAGGATCTTTCCTTAAATTCACCTGGCTAAATAAAACCAAGGCTATTTTTATTGATGGCAACCGGATAACCAAGGAAGATTCTCAGGTTCTTTTTTTTTATGGATTTGAATTTCCTCAATTTATTTTGAATTATTATATATTTGAATTTAATTAATTTTATTTTCAAAAGTTTGAAATTCCAACAATAAAAGTCAAATTTTGTTACATCTCTTTATCTAAACACAATGAGTAATGAGTTTTAATATAATGATTGAAAGCTTGGAAAATGAAGTTCTTCAGTTTTCCCAGTTAAAGCATCCACAAAAATTTAATATTATTTTATTGTCGTCCATATGGTAGCTTTGCTTTGGAGACAAAACAAATAAAGAAAGTAGAGTTGAAACTAATTAATTACTGGCAACATGTTCTTTAGAGCTTATACCGAGTGAGTAACAAGTAACAATTATTTTCTTGTTATTTTCTCTTTTGTTTGTTACACAGGACGGATTATCCAGTAAGCTGACCATCAGAGATGTCCTCAGGAATGACCTTAGCCAAATCGTCTGCACATCAGCCAACACACTGGAAAAACAGGACAGCGCCCCTTTCAACCTCACAGTCAACTGTAAGTTAATTATTAATGTCTACACTTCACATTGGGGCTGGGGGAAAGGGCTTTAAAATCAAATCTCAATTTTTTCTTACCAAATTCAATTAATCAATATATATATATATTTTAATACTTTTTCATAATATAAACAACAAATAACATATATTAATTTCCAAAGCTACCTTTGATTTCAATCATCCCCTCTGGGAGGTGACCTTAATTTAAATGGCAATGAAATGTAAGCCCTGAAACATGCTGTAAAATAACAAAACAATGAAAATATAACATATTAAATGTTTGCAGGTAGTGGTATTAAACACGTTGAGCTAGTTTATCAGTTATGAGTAAATACAAAAGATAATAAACTGATGTGACTCTAAGCTATGGAAGCCCCAGAGAAGCATTGTTAAAAAAAAAAAAATCAAGATTTTCCAAAAAATTTAAATTGTCACAGAGCAAAAATTCAATCAATAGATTTTATTGTGGTACAGTAAAAGGTTTTAGGACTTAAAAGTTAAAACTGAAACTCTCAGGGATAATTAAAAGTATTACAGATATATGTTGTGCAAAACTTTGTGAATATTTTATGTTAACAAACTAATTTAGTTTTTACTCAAACGTCTATGTTCTCCCTTAGATATTTCATGTAAGGTCTATAAGGGTCCTGATATGGAGCTCTGAGAAGGAAATACTAGAGATACAGATTTTTGGTTAGTCTGTTTATCATTAGATTTAAACTAGAAGGTCAGATAAATACTTTGGAGGTTTTATTTCTGGATTGGTGCTGAAATCCCAGCTTATAACAGTCATGGTAGTTGGACAGTTATTAACATACTCCATCCGTTTATGAGCTCATTGTTTGGCAGGTTACACTGCCGATGAGCAACATACCTGTTTGACAACTAAAGGTCACTGAGAGCTTGTAGCTGTCACTCCACCCCAGCACGCCATTTGTCATAAATAGTTAATCTATATAGTTTTTTCTTTACAGTCACACTCAAATATGAGATTGTACTTTATTATCTGGAGTAATTCATGTACAGAATTAGTTCTGTTGAAATTCCATAAATTAAAAAAAATATATATTATAGCAGAATTGTATAATTCAATTAAGTTCATTCATATAGCATCAATTCATAACACATGTCGTCTCAAGGCACTTTACAGTTCACCTAGTAGTATAAGTGTGAACTGCTACATTTACAAAAGCTGTGTATGTTTGCAAGGTTGAGCCTCTCCTCTAAGGCTAAAACCACACTGTGTACACAGCAGCCCACACCTTTAGTCCTTCAGCATGAATAACCTGAAAGGCAGGCAAACCACACCAACCGCAGCTTTAGCTTTTTATTAATTATTCAAAATCTTACCACACCACTACAGTTCAGGAGGGCTAAGGTCAATTTGGATCAGAAGAACAAAGAATCTGGGACATTTAAAGAGGACACCAGATTGAAAATAGAATTTTTGTAACTTTTAACAGCCTCATTTAGATCTAGAAGAGACTTAAAAAAGCTTGGGTTAAATATAACCGCTTTCATAAGGGTCATGGTCTGTCGTTACCCTTTTATGAGGTAAGATCCATTGAAAACAAACAAGTTGATTCTGCGGATTAGATTTTAAATAACACTAATCCATCTACGAAGAGCTGCTGCGTATTTAAGAAGTAAAACTGCACAAATACATGTTGAACAACAACAAAAAACAAAAACAACGAATCGTGAAGATAACTAGAAGTTTACGAGATCATTGTATTTTATTGCAAAAAATAAACCCATCCAACCAAATATTTAATGATGTGTATGTGTTCCATAGATGGGCCCGAAGATGTCATCATAACTCCCTCTTTAATTGCGGAGTACGTGCCTTCCAACTCCAACTTCAACCTAACATGTTCAGCCTCTTCCAGCCCCTCGGCCACCTTTACCTGGTTTCACGACGAGAAGGACATACAGGCCCCAGGTCCAGTCCTCACTCTGAAAGTCATTGAGGAGAAGGGATTTGGGAAGAATCCGGCTGACTACAAGTGTGTTGCTGAAAATGCCAAGACCAAACGTTTTGTTACTTCTAATGTTGTCAGATTCTCTGTGATGGGTGAGTTGATTTAATTGAAAACAACCAATGTTTGACGTAAATAGCGCTGTGCTTGAACATGGCCATTACACTTGGGTGTAGCACAACACCAATTGTTTTACAGTTGGACTTAATATAAAAACGGAACAGGTGGACCTTTTGTTTTGGGGTCTCTTGTCATCTTAAAAAGCATTTAAGAATAATAATAAAAAAAATGCTTTGGAATCAACACCGTTCATTTTTATTTCAAATCGATTTGTAATTTGGCTCTTACAATTAATGTTTTAGCAGAACTCATAAAAATAGGACCTGGTGTCTCTAAGGTTGCATACGCATAAAAACAGGGCAGAAAAAGAGGAGAAAAAATGATTCAACAAATTGAAAACAAAAAAAAATTGATGGCTTTCTTCTTTCTCTTAATGCTTCCAGAGCCCATTTCTGGTGTTTCAATCACTGGTCCTTCTGGTATCCTCATCGCTGGGAACAGCTCGGCCAATATCAGCTGCCAGGCAAATGCAGGAAAGGTTTTGGAGCGTGTGTGGCTGAAGGATGGTAAAACCCTCTCCCCCAGTACCCATATCATCTTCTCCAGTGACAAAAGCTCAATCTTTATCAAGACACTGCAAAAAGAAGACAATGGAAACTACACATGCCAGCTCAGCAACACTGTCAGCAAAGAAAATGCCCATTTTAAGATGGTGGTCAACTGTAAGTGTTGGTCTAAATCTTTCACTATATCGTTGATTAACCAACAGGAAGTTTATACTTGTTTCCGATTTCTTTTCAATCCAGATGGTCCTGAAACATTCGAGGTGACGGGTAAAAAGGTAGTTGAGTTGGGTGACGATGTAGATCTCCACTGTTCTGTCCAATCTGTTCCTCCTGCAAATATTATCTGGAAGATAAATGGCACAGTGATCCCAAATGAAACAAAGGAAGTGTTGAGCCTTAAGGATGCTAAGTACAAAGACTCAGGGATATACACATGCGAGGCAAGCAACGCTGTCACTGGCAAGAACGCCACCTCCTCCTCCACACTCAGTGTCAAAGGTAAGCCTGTTCTGTAGGTTATTCATTATATTAGCAATACATAAAGGTGTTAGATACATACAATGCATGGCAGATGTTTTATCACATGATTTTTTATTACCCTTTAAACCATTTTTAAATGCCGATCATCTGTCACTAAAATCAGAGAACCCAGAATTGATAGCACTTAATTATACGATTTGTCATTATTTTGACATCATAGTGTCAGGGTTAGTTTTGGTAGAGGACCCAAATGCAGAGGCAGAGAGGCTGAGGAGATTTCTTGGGAGTTTAATGGGGCAAAAACAGTAACAAAGGCAGGAATGCAAAAATCCAACTAATAATCAAAAGCAAACCAGAACTATGGAGACATCTGGGGAAAACCAAACACGAGGAGCCAGGGAGAGACGAGGAACGTGGACAACAGCATGGGAGGACAGCAAAGACAAGGAACCAACAAAGAGTGAGAGCAGAGGGAGAGCATATATAGCAGAGAGAGACAAAGGGAGGGCTAACGAGCAGACAAGGAACAGGTGTGAGAGGAGACAACGAGGGAGCCAAGGGGAAAGGAACATACACACACAAGAGGGCAAAAGAGGACAACAGAAAAACATGAGAACTAATATACATCTAGAAATACAACAAAACTGGAATTAGGCCAATAAATCTAGAAAACAAGGAGCAAAGAAAAGAACAGCAGAACCAAGACCATGACACATAGTGCGTCAGAGACTGGTTCCTGACTCAAAGGTTGCCCTATACTTAGTTGTGTTTCATTTCCCTTACTTGCAAATCATCACTTGTCCATGACAGAATTATTATGCCTCGTTTAGAGTTAAAGTAGTAGAGTTAGAGCACTGACATATCACATTTAATGGGTTGGACAAATTTAAAACCAAATATGGGAAGGAATACTTGTAAATATATTAATTTAAGTACTGGTTCATATTCTATGCAACTCGTATCTACTGTTTTTTCATTTATTGTATTCTGGAAACACCAAACAACCTGTTCATGTCTGACAAAGAACTAAATGTGGCAGTATTTCTACTGAGAGAGTATAATAGAGACGATAAAAAAAAACACATGTTGGTGAGAAACTATTGACAGTCAGAATAGGCCTGCCTTGTTTCTCAGCATAAAGCTCATCTTTGTTCTGTGTAAGTCAGTGATGAAGAACTTATTTGCTGGACATGCTGGTAGACTCTTTGTGGCATATGTATTCCTTTAAATAAAAACAACCTTGTTGCAAATTTGCTTTGCCTGATATAGTATAGTTTTTTTTTTATTTGTTGTGTCAGAATTCTTTAAAAGTTTAATTATATCATTGTATTGTTTAAATTATAATTCTATTGCATTTATAAAATTCTGATACTGGCATCTTAACTTGTTAGCAATTCAAAAAGTAGAAATGGTGGAAACTCTTTTTGGCAGGTATTATAAATCATTGCCTTGCATGACAAAAATATTCACAACTATTTTATGACATTGCCTATATATCTGATATAAAGTAGCAATGGCACATGTAACCATATTCGTAAATGTATCTTCAAATTCAATATTCAACCATAATATCACAGTCAAGTGATATGCTAACAAAAGCTTAATGTTATAACTTCCAAAAGGGCAAAGAATACACTGGGTCTTATCAAAGTGTTAATAAATGCTGCTATGGTTGCTGAATTGTGACTGTTGTTCTGTGGTGTTTTTGCAGAAGAGATAGAGGAGGGTCTGTCAGACGGAGCTATTGCTGGAATTGTCATTGCATGCCTTGTTGCAGTTGGAGCAGCCATTGGCTTGTTCTTCTACTGTAGACAGAAAGTACCGTAAGTACCCTTTGCCTTTGGATACATCAAGTTGGCTTTGCAGTTTTGACTATAAACGGATGAAAACAGAAAAGACGACGAGTGTCAGTGCTTAGGAGCTGGACTGATATGGTGGAGATGCCAAAAAAAACTGAAGTCCATTGTAAGTTTGTATCTTCTATAATTTTAGGCTTTATTTTTAAAGAGATATTCATCTTAAAGGCGTAGGGAAATCATATTTAAATTTGACGGATCAGACTCATCCACGACCTCCGACACAAAACTTTCCTCCTCTTGGATGTTTCCGCTGTCCATAGCGTTCCTTGACAGTGTTGTTTTTTTAGTCACCAATTTAGTGCTACTTGGTCCCAATGTAATTTCCCATTGCTTAGCAACGGGACACCTGCCACAATCAAAGATGCTTGCGAACCTTCTGTCTCAACAACCCTGCCCCTTTGATAAACCACCAATCACATTCACTTTATTCACTAGTTTAAAGTTGTGCAACACTCTGGAGAATTCGGAAATGCAATGGTTGCAACAGCCGTTTCACTACGACTTTAAGCAGAGTGCAGGTTTACTGCATTTTAGTTTTAGCTAAGTAAAATGCCCAGAGTAGGTTATAGGATAAATTCTTCTCCTGAAAAGGGTTCAAATCATCTAGTTTATAATCAGATTAGTCTTGGGTGGAGATATGCGAGTCACAACCAACCTCTGCAAAAATTATTAAGAGAGTTTGCTTCGAAGAGTGTGGTGAGAATTTGTATTACTCCTAAAATAACAGCTCTGAGAACAGGCTCTTAAGAATCTGGGATTTTGTTGGAGGGCAATGTGGTACCAAAATGGCCAATAATTTTTTGGGGGGATTGACCAAAGTAACCATTTAAATATGTAAGATTAAATATGTAAGATGATGGCTGGGATGGCTACAAACTGACCCTCCAACATTAAACCTGTGGAGAGGGAGTGGGAAATAAATTGACTTAATTCTTGAGACTGGAACTGGAGAAATGTGTTGAACATTGGGAAAAAAGGATTATGTTTGCTCTGAACCGGGAATAGTAAGACACAACAATGTGATGTAGGGAAACGAACGAGCTGTGACACCATGATGTTCTACCATGAAAATGTTATGTTGTCTTTTCTCTTCTTTTTTTCTGTCCTTCTTCCTTTCTGTTCATAATTCAAATTCCAAAATAACTAGTTAAAAAAAGTCATCTAGTTAGTTTGTACACAGATTGATTTTCTGATACAGTAGAAAAAATAAGAACTTTTATTGTCTTGAACATCCTGTTACATCAAAGGATCAGTTGACAACAGGCAAATGAATGAACATACTCAAAAGCAATGAAAGAGGGAATTGTCTTATTCCCGGGTGTGTTTGGCCACATCATGGTGACCCTTTGTTTCTTTAACTGACTTTTCTTTAAATACAAGAGAAAGCTTCTGTCTCCAATATAAAAACAACTGTTCTTAGTTCTTTCTTGGTCTTTAGCATCGCTCTATATCCCTTTGTTTCCTATCTTGACCACTTTCTGACCTTTTATAGAATTCTTGACATTTTTCTGCCTTCCGTACCTTGCAACCGTTTTAGGATGATATACAAATGCATACAGATTAAACGGTTGATACACACCCGCAAAGTTTAGGCCATCCCTTACGACACAGAATTCCCTTTGTTGCATGAGAACATTTTAACCCAAACCATGCTACTGTATGAAAGCTGGCCAGATTTAACTTTATATCATCAGCACAAATCTTATATAAGCTTAGTCCTGACTATCAGAAGTGCGTTTTTAAATTTGGATAATATCATCATCACCCACTGAAATTCTTAACAAAAATATGCAAAAAAAAAAAAGAAAAAATATGCACCAAGCCTTTTTGTTGCGATTTCAAATTACGCTATTTTGGTTCTTGATTTTTTTCATTGGTAGTCTTTGAGTTTATCTTTTCATATTTCTCCCTTGAGAATAGATGTTCCTTGACCCAAATATAAACTGGCCTTAGTTTGACAAGAGGACATTCAATTCAGCGGTTGGCAGCTGTGAAATAAGCTCCATAAATCAGAAAAACCAAATACAGTCTCTCTTTTAAAGTGGTCATAACATACAGTATGCAGGGAGAAAATGATTCAACAAAAAAAGTTTCAAAGAAATAGAGCCACAAATCTTGATAAAGAAGATACTAATATTAAAGCTCATTTTAAGAAAGGCAAAAATATAATTAAAAAAAGTTTTTCAGTTTCATTTAAGTTTGTTTAGTATATATAGTTAAAGTTGTCAAAATGGTCATTTGTAGAACAGTGCTAAACAAATCATTACCTGCCTAATTTAGCAAGAGTTTTAAGGCTGTTGTTGTGATTAATATTCCAGCCTGCTTTTTAGAAAAACACAATTATAATCAGCTGTTCAACACATCTATAAGTATCTCCACATAAACTTGCCATACCCTTGATCAAAGGTATGGAGAGGGTTGATGTTATATTACTTCTGGTCACTCCTGCACTTAAATAGATGCTTGATTAAAATAATATTTGAATTGTTAGTATAACATAATATTTGTGCCACATTAAAAAGGGGGTTTAGCAACGAGTTAAAACCATTGTATCATGAATGCATGTCATATTGTCTAAAAAAAGCTGCAGTAACCACATCCTGTGGCATGTCGATACCCTGAAAGGCAACAGAAACTGTCATCATGAAATAAATGGGCGAGTCAATGACGGCTTTTCACATTCCTCACTTCAGGTAATAGAGTTTACAACATAACTGTGGTCTTAAGGGTGAATTATACTCCTGCAACAGTGTGTCGCAGTGAGTTTGTTGCAGATCTTTTTGATTTATGCCCAGATTTGACCAATCAGATTTGTCCTGTCTGTGGTCACATACAATTTTGGAAAAAAAAAAGTGTCTGCGGAAGGGGCGGGAGCATATTTGCGTTGACTGGGTCAAACGCAGACGACCTGGTTGCGGAGTATAAATCAGCCTTTAAAGTAATACAGAAAAAAAATTTAAACTCTTGTCAGTATTTTCTTTAAATGTAAGTTTTATTAGTGTTTTCATTTTAGTAGCCGATATAGATCCAATAAAAATTTTCCATTTCATCTGGGTTTGTTGTGGCAGCATGCAATCAATAGTTATCCAACACGCAATTCTGCTTTCTCTGAGTTCCAAAGAAACAAGAAGAGGGAAGCATCCACATCTATTTTCGTTTGAGTCACTCTTTTTTTGGCATGAGGACAGCCAAGGATGCACAAGTTGTTTTAGCCCTCATCGAACAACCTATGTGTATAGTGTACAGAGATGGGAATTAACGAAGTACAAATACTTCGTTACTGTACTCAAGTAGATTTTTCTGATATTTTTACTTTACTTTACTACTTATTTTTATGGCGACTTTTTACTTCTACTCCTTACATTTTTACACAAATATCTGTACTTTCTACTCCTTACATTTTAATAAATTGGCTCGTTACTTTAGTTTTGAATCATTTCAATGGAGTTACCGTTATTATTTTTCACGTCATCAATATCAAATTCAATCTAATTGGATGGGAATCTACGTTGCATTTGACGCACCACTACAAGATGAATCGACAGATTCGGCGGTATTCATTCGCGGCAAATCATTGCAGCTTGTTGGTGCAATGAGTAGTATGGACGACGAGATGATTGAAAATGAACACAACGGAGATCTAGTCCTATTGGCAGACATCCATTTAAAATGTAGGCAACGGCATGAAAAAAGTGGTTTCTACTTTTACTTTTATACTTTAAGTAAATTTACAAGCCTGTACTTTGTTACTTTTACTTCAGTCAAGTTTAATCAGTACTCCCACTTTTACCAGAGTATTTTTTAATCACAAGTATCTGTACTTTTACTCAAGTACGGAAAGTGAGTACTTTTGCCATCTCTGATAGTGTACAAATAAAGTTTGTAGTACTTTTAGGTTTCACAATTTTCCTGTGATTTAGGTCGTGAGTGTCAGATCATGTTCTCAACTAAACTTTTCCCTCCTTTCTTGGCCTTTAACAAAACCTCCTGTCAGGATTATCTGATACTACAGAGGTCATCAGGTGTCAAATTTAGAGGTGGTAAGGGTGGGGGTTTCTTCTTTAAGCACCTCACATTGCCTCGAGGTCTTCGTGGGTAATAAGCTCCCGTCCATCCAGTGGTATTGTCTTCATCAAGCCTCAATACTGCTTATGTTGAGGGGAAGTTAATTTCCATGCATCGACATTCCTTTCTCTGGATTTGTGGCCCTTTGATACGTTCCCAGAATCAAAACCTTAATTTAAGCTTTTCTTATTCCTTCTGCCTTAACATTGCACAGTTTCTTTAAAGGGAATTCATTCATTTTCTGTTTTCAAAGATGGCTAGATTGAGTCTTAGAGTCCCACTGTCACAAGTTCTTTTGTGTGTTTGAGGTTTGTTTTGAGGGTTTGATTGGTGACTAGTCAAGCTCTTTAATCTAATCTTGGAAAAAAAAAATACTTTGCACAAGGGCAGATCAACCTGCAGCATGGTTACCATAGTGGTCTAAAGAAATGCTTTGCTTTGTGACACAACAGTGAAACCCAGACAAACCTGTCTAGCTCTCTAATCTTACAGTTTAAAAATTAGCTGCTTTGCCGATTAATGTGGTCAAACATAACATTTTAGAACATTTTGTGCAGGTATGCGATTAAGGGTATTTTGGTGTGTTGTCAAAGATCTAAATAAGGGAAAGAACTGAACTGATCTAATTGAGCCTTATTTAGAAAGACCAACAACTGCCAGCAGCTCTGACAACTAAAATGTAGACATAAGATGACAGAATGATCCAAAACTTTTACTGGGAGTTCAGAAATGCTGTGCCTTCTCAGCAGTAAACATGTTGTGTATAGGTACAGTATATTCTCAGTCATCTGGGTCATGGCAACCACAAACAAGCTTAAATTGGGCTCCACCTGGACCCTCACTCTGTTTAGACCCTTATGTCGGCTCACATTCCGGTGCAGGCCGAAGGCATTGAAAAAAAAAAACTCTTAGATAGGTGTGGGGACTTCTTTAGAAAAAGAAAACGTGTTAAAAAACACAAGTTTTATTGCCTTTCAATTTGAGCTAGTTTAAGCCCTATTAATTGACGAAAGCACTTTTGGGATGTAGAGACAAATCAGTAGCAGCTTGGTAAACCTAGTTAATCTTACTGTTCCTGGGAATCTCCAATATCAACATATAAGACTTTGTAATTTAAGAATTAGTTGTTTTCAAACTTCATGTATGTGTAAAGAAAACCTGGCAAATCCTTTAGGAAATAGAATATACAGTATGTCACAATGACCTGATACAGAGGCTCAGAGCTGCTAACAGCAGGGTCTATTTAATATAGTGGCAGCTGAGTGTATGTGTGTATTTAACATTAAGCTTTAAGTGACAACAAAGTAGTTGTAGACTTAAGGTCGAAGGTCAATCTTCCTGGTACTAAACCTTTATAACTTAAAAAGAAAACAAATACTAAGATGGAACCATATACCTTAAGCTTAAGCTTGTACGGGCATTTAAAGTTAAAAATAAAGATAACATTTCCTGATAATCAACGGTTCTTTTAGGGAACATGAATTACAAAAGCGTGCCCATATATAAGCCACAGGTGCACACTGATGGTAACTTACAAAAAAGAAACTGCCTGAACTTGTGCAACACTGTAAGACCACCCACGTAAAACATTGCACAACTCTTTTCATTTGTTAAATGGATAAAAACAATGGCAATGAAACGGTATCCATATGTTTAACACATTTATCCGTTATCATTCAGAACAGGTTAAACCTGCTGGCCTCGTTAGTGTGGTGTAACATGGCTCTGTCACAGTACACAAATTCTGTAGTTTTAGGCATAGTTTGTTTCTCAGAGACAGAAAGTACAACATGAAAGATCTTCATAATGTTTGAGAACTATGTCAGATTGCAGTTACAGTGTATTCAGTCCATTGCCTGGGTCTGAAACCACATCCTGTCACGAGTAAATGTTGTCGGACTGCAACAGAAACTGGTATCGTTAAATAGAAGGAAGCTGCTAAGCCATTGACAGATGTGGATATCTGCTGGTTTCAAGTTCACAACATTTTTTGGGGAAAACAATAAACATGTTAAGGATGCTTTGATAACAGATTATCCTAAACAAACAACCCCACTGTAAGACATGGTGGTGAAAGCATCATTTTTTGTTTGTATGAAGGGGTCACAGAATGATTATATAGGGTATTTGGTGCTGGTATATATATATATATATATATGGCATATTTGCTGTTCTATGAGCCCTAATGCAAGTCTGGTTATAAGCCCTAGAACAGGTTTTCTTCCGCTGATCGGTTGGATTACAATGAGTGAAGCTGCACAGCATTTACGCATCATAGCAACAAGCACTCACTCACTGAAACATCGAGATTGTCGAAGTGGTAGGGTGACTAGACGTCCTCCTTTTCCCGGATATGTCCAATTTTCATACCTAAAAATATGTCTGGGGGAAATTTCAAAATCGTCCGGGATTTTGGTCGACTACAGTGAAACTAATCCAAACAGTGCGCTCTCTGACAACCAGTCGCCTGGAACGCTCGTTGAACAGAGCATCGCTTTGGACAGATACGCACAGATTTCACAAGCAACCTCCTCCCCACAGCCCCCTCTCCTTTGTTGTAGGTGCAATCGAAGTAGTTCTGATCCACACATGGTGCACAAATTATTGTATTGCCTGCACGCTCTCACTCATATAAAAAAACACCACATAATCTAAAATTCGGGAAAATTTTACCGACTCGCAGGCATCTGTGAACAACTATCTATATCAAGTAGACTCCCAGACATTTCAGGAGACTTGGGATGTCTGTTACCGGTCCCCAGCCCCCCTCCTAGGGCTGAGGATGGGTGGCTCATGGCTCTCCGCTGAGGTCTGGTCCAGTCAGCGGCCCAGCAGTCGACACTTCATAACCCCCCTCCCTTGGGCCAGTGAATGAGTAGGCTGGTCTGTATGTAAATTTCGAGGCGTGACAAAAGTACAGGCCAGAACCAAATAAGGCAACATCCCCGAATTGACGCAGATTCGGTGCTTCGTTTGAATTGGCCCGTTTTATGGTGGAAGTTTAGAATTGTGAGATTTGCAGAGAAAGGAGGCGTCGATAGGGTTTGAACTTCTCTGTACATCAGTTTCACCCACTGAACTATCGTTATTCATCTATGACAATGTAAACCGGAGTTTGCATTCTATGACCCCCTATAAACCAGGGCAGGGAATTTTTTTAGGATTGATTGGAGGGTAAAATGAGCTGAATATGGGACCCTTCTTAAATAAAATCTGGTTGTAGAGACTTCATTCTTGTCAGGAGGTTCAACTTTTAGCAAAACGATCAACTAAAACTTTTAGCCACATCAGAAATGTACTGGTTTAGATCAAAGAATATTCACAACAAAATGGCCCAGTCAAAGTCCACACTGTGAAATGTTACGAAATAGATAAGTTTAGATAGATTTCTGATTTTCTTGTTTTTTTTCAAATCTCTAAATGTCTCAAACTACAAGATAAAGAAACAAGTTTGAAATTCTATAGATTTTGGTGACATACAGAAGTTTTTAGGCCATCACATCAAGATCATATTAAAACATTAAAGTTTATGGTTCTAATATGACAAAATTGAGCAAGCATCAGGTGATATGAATCTCATATAAATGCTCTGAAAGAAGAAAACTCACAATGTTTCCTTCTTCTTCCGCATTAAGTTTTGGTGACGAGATGAGTGCCTGTACGTTCAGAGTTACAGAGGACAACTATGCATACGTTAGAAAGAAACAGCAGATGCCACATTCAAAAAGAGGATTAAATATTATAATACAGGGCACTGGGTTGTAAAATGTGAGCTTTTTTCAAAGGTTAAGTAGCATCAACATCATAGCGTCTTTGTATAGCAAGTTACTACAGATTAACAGACGTATGCAGTAAAGTTGATGAGAATGTTTAACATTGTTAACATTCTTTAACAGATGAACAAACTCAGTGGCTTTTGGCATCCCATTGACTTGACATCAACAGGTTTTTCGCACAAATAGAAGTGAAAAGCACATCAGATTCAGGAAGTCACGAGTAAATGTGCTGTCAGTTTTGCTTCCACTTCAGGTTAAAGTGCCCACTATCCCCACATGCTTCCTCTTGATAATCCTGTCATCCAGGATCAGCTTTAGTTGGTGTTGTGCAAACAAAGCCTGCGTGCATCAGACTCTCCTTCTTAGCTGTCAGTCACAGCCAACCTTCTGCCAAGTAATGGGAACTAGGTTGGTGCGACTACAAGGGCGAGCCATCCAGATTGAGAGGAAATGCATCTCGCTCTTTACGGCCTGCGGAACGGTTACATACAAATTAGAATTTGAATTACAAAGTAAAAATTCAAATTTCCACGTTGAAATAGTTGATATTTTAGCTGTGTACATATTTAAAGCAAAAAGTTAGGTTTCCTGCATTATATAATTTAGGAAAAGGCTGATAGGTTTACATTTTAGATTGACTAAGTGGGCTGTAGCATTTCTTTTAATGCTACTACTGTAGCATCCGCTTGCTGCTCATTAGGGCCATTCTTTACACCACTTTTTCTTAGTTAAACATATGCTGGGGAATTAATTACCTATATTCTAGAATCTATGATCCCTTGTCAGTGGTTCAAGTTGAAGCAGTCAACACTGTGACCCTGCAGAACATTGCTTCTTTAGTTTGACTGTTGAAAGTATTTGTTTGTTTGTAGCTGGAGGCAAATCCCTCATCAACTAGGTCAGACAGTGCTTCTCAGATTCTTATCATTAAAACATTACAAAAAGTACTTGTGTTTATGGATACACAAGCTTTGAACTCCATCTTCAAACTTGAAGAGTTCATATCAACATGAAGAAATCCATATTTAATACAACTGTATTGTAATTCTCTACTTTAAAGTTTTTTACAAACTGATTCAAGGTCCAAGTATTGGTTACACTGACACAAGCTCTCAGGTTTTAATGTTGCAAAACCTGTTTGACAATTCCTGTGTTTTTGTCTACACAGTGTCCTCCTTCTCTCGTCTAAGATTGTTTTCCCTGGGTTTTGTTGCTAAGCTAACTTAACATCTCTGTACAATCATTAACGGAGTGTTCTTTTTTTCCACTCCTTTTTATGATGCTAGATTCAGAAAAATAAGGTGCCTGGTGGGAAATCCCATACCTCAACATCTAGCAGTCATAATTACTACTTAGATCTAGGTGTTTCCAACCCCTCAAACTTGTATATACAAACAAGTGGTCTTTATCTTCCTGCAGAAGCAACAAGCATCTGATTTAGATTGTTTTGATAGTGGTAGGGGTAAAAATGATACATTTTTAACAGATGAAGCATGTCTGGACTGGTATAAACCTCGCATTTTTTTTTTTTTTACGAGGGTTTTTTTTTTTTTTTTCTTTTTAAACGGTGGATATTTTTTCTCCAAGAAACAAGTTCTAACAGTGCGTTCTCACTGGGTCATACCAAAAGGCTCTCTTAGCAATCACCTTGTGATTCACCTGTTAAAATATCTGTATACGTGTTTAGGTAGCATTAGATTAGTTTGGTTTAATGCTTACAAATATGTGGTGGGAATCTAACTTCGGACCTCCAACAGCCTAGCTTAAATTTGCATTTAGTTTTGAGTTATGTGTGTGATAGGCATTTGTAAGCATCTTTCAAGAAAGCTTCCCACCTTTGCTTCCCACCTTTTGTTGCGTGTCAGACCACCGTTGATGGTGGTTTTTTGTTTTTTTCGTTTTTGCTCTTTGCTAGGGAAGTGTTTCATTTTGAAGGAATTGCTGGAATTTTGTTGTCATGTCTTGACATGTCCTTTAGCGCATCTCTTAGTGTCTTTCTCATCTTCTTTCATCTCTCCCCTTAACTTTCACATCATTCTTTTCTTATATTACCTCAAGCTTTCTTCAGTTAGTTTTGTTATTACACCCATATACACAAACTGAACCTATGGGCAATTGTGTTAGATTTTGCTATTTATTTATTCTTTATTTTTTTAAGTGAATATATTTCTATAGTGTGAAGGAAATCAGTGCTAGATTAGAAGGACTTTTATAAAACTTATAGGAGAAGGGATTCATTAGAGTATTTAGATGATGATGCTGTGGCGACCCCACAATATAGGTGTTTTAGGGAGAGCTTAAAGTGTCGGGTTTATGATGCTTGTTTTCGCCAGGCAAGCATCAACAAGAATGTGCTTAGATGATTCAGATTTTGTTAATTAAACTTTATTATTCATATTTCTATAATGTTAACCAATAAAGAAACATGAATTTAAATTCCCTAGTAAAGAATTACACAAACAAAAATAGCTTTGAATTGACTCAAATGAACTTATGATAGCCAGGCTTTCAGTGCACTAGCAAGCAATTAGCATAATACTTCCACAATGTCTGACACTCATCTGAAAAATATTCCAGTAGGGAAAACCGTTGTTTTCTCAACCTAACCTGCAAACAGTCCGGCCTGTGATTGGCTGCTGTGACTGTCAATCAAAAGTGAAACCCCAATGACTCAAGTACTTCGTCACAACAGGAGTAGCCAAAAGGGCACATCTGTTGATTGTGCTTTTGTGATGAGTCCGACCATATTCACCGGTCTGTTATTTATTATTTGGCATTTTTAGAAAAACAGAATATAAGTTAAATGTTTTTTACTACAGCTGTTGATTTGATTTGCAGTTCAAGTAACCCATAGAATTGAATATAAATATATTTATAAACCTCAGTAGGGACATTTAGATGTGTAACTATATCATCCCTTAGTTCAACGTTTATATTCCCTCTGCCCAGTTTTTTACCTAAAGTGACGACATGTTTTAACAGGAATGTCTTTCATTCCTTCGCTTCCTTTGAACCCTGTTGTTCTGCCCGTTACGGCTTTTATCAGCAGCTGGAATAATGGATCACAGTTTCAGTGATAAGGTACAGTTATTCAGCTAAGCGGTATTTCCAGATCCGGATGTTTATCTTTAAATTTGACCCTCCCTGGCTTCCTCACTGCACCTGGTTGGTTTCATGAATGGCAAATAAAAAAGAATGTTGGCTATGTTGGGTGGTAGAATGAGTTAAACAGGTGAAGATTGAATAAAGGGCAAATTTTATCGATAAACTCACCTTACATCTTGTTTCTTATGAAGATGTTTTTTTTCTATGTGTTTGTGACTTTGCCTGCAGAAAAGGTGAAAACACTGACTTCTGCTGTTCAATTTCTCATCTTCAATGCAGTTATGACAAAAACATTCTTAAACGTTGCTGTAACTGGTTTTATGGGGTATCCGACTGCTCAAGGTTTGGAGCAAAGTGGTTTGGATTTTCCTTAGTTAACCTTGAACATATTGTAACCTCAGTTTTCCCGCCTGCTGTTCATCAGATTTTTATCAATGACATTTGGGAAAGATAATACTGGCACAGTAGCAATTTTTTTTGCTTGTGGTGAATTAAGCTTCGTAAGAAAAAAATGTAAATACTCATGTGATATGTGAAACAAGTTCAGCAACTTTTTTTGTTACCATCAGATAAAAATATTTTGGTTTGGGGTTTTTCAGTCTTAAGTACTTTTTAAAGCTGTGAGAGGTTAGAAAATGGAGGAAATTCTAAGTATAATGGACTAGGGCTGGGCGATATAGAAAAAAAGCTTATCGATAAAAAAAAATGCATATTGATCGATATTGATAATTATTGAAAAGATTTGAAACCATATTTTATGTGCAGCTCTGCCTGGACTTTTTATGATATTGCTAAATGATTTAATTTTAATAAAGAACACAAACACAGACTTCCAATTAAATATTTATTTAACCAACTTTTTTAACCATAACAGAATTGTTTTAAAGAAAAATAACTTAAAAGACCTGAGTTATGTTATTAAATACCTACAAAGGATAAACTAAAGTGACCAAAATAAATATAACAAATAAACCTGGTTCAGCTTAGTTTCCTGCTTTAACCTGAGTTATTACTTTGAAGTTTCTGGCCCCTCAGCATTTTTCTCTCAATTGTTAGAACTACGTGGGAAACTGCCCAGAACTTTATATATACAGTGGGGCAAAAAAGTATTTAGTCAGCCACCAATAGTGCAAGTTCTCCCACTTAAAAAGATGAGAGAGGCCGGTAATTTTCATCATAGATATACCTCAACTATGAGAGACAAAATGAGAAAAAAAAATCCAGAAAATCACATTGTCTGATTTTTAAAGAATTTATTTGCAAAATATGGTGGAAAATAAGTATTTGGTCAATAACAAAAGTTCATCTCAATACTTTGTTATATACCCTTTGTTGGCAATGACAGAGATCAAACGTTTTCTGTAAGTCTTGACAAGGTTTTCACACACTGTTGCTGGTATTTTGGCCCATTCCTCCATGCAGATCTCCTCTAGAGCAGTGATGTTCTGGGGCTGTTGCTGGGCAACACGGACTTTCAACTCCCTCCAAAGATTTTCTATGGGGTTGAGATCTGGAGACTGGCTAGGCCACTCCAGGACCTTGAAATGCTTCTTACGAAGCCACTCCTTCGTTACCCGGGCGGTGTGTTTGGGATCATTGTCATGCTGAAAGACCAAGCCACGTTTCATCTTCAATGCCCTTGCTGATGGAAGGAGGTTTTCACTCAAAATTTGACGATACATGGCCCATTCATTCTTTCCTTCACACGGATCAGTCGTCCTGGTCCCTTAGCAGAAAAACAGCCCCAAAGCATGATGTTTCCACCCCCATGCTTCACTGTAGGTATGGTGTTCTTTGGATGCAACTCAGCACTCTCTCTCCTCCAAACACGACGAGTAGAGTTTTTACCAAAAAGTTCTATTTTGGTTTCATCTGACCATATGATATTCTCCCAGTCATCGTCTGGATCATCCAAATGCTCTCTAGCAAACTTGAGACGGGCCTTGACATGTACTGGCTTAAGCAGGGGGACACGTCTGGCACTGCAGGATTTGAGTCCCTGGTGGCGTAGTGTGTTACTGATGGTAGCCTTTGTTACTTTGGTCCCAGCTCTCTGCAGGTCATTCACTAGGTCCCCCCGTGTGGTTCTGGGATTTTTACTCACCGTTCTTGTGATCATTTTGACCCCACGGGGTGAGATCTTGCGTGGAGCCCCAGATCGAGGAAGATTATGGGTCTTGTATGGTCTTGTATGTTTTCCATTTTCTAATAATTGATCCCACAGTTGATTTTTTCACACCAAGCTGTTTACCTATTGCAGATTCAGACTTCCCAGCCTGGTGCAGGTCTATAATTTTGTTTCGGGTGTCCTTTGACAGCTCTCTAGTTTTGGCCATGGTGGAGTTTAGAGTGTGACTGTTTGAGGTTGTGGACAGGTGTCTTTTATACTGATAACGGGTTCAAACAGGTGCCATTAATGAAGGTAACGAGTGGAGGACAGAGGAGCCTCTTACAGAAGAAGTTACAGGTCTGTGAGAGCCAGAAATCTTGCTTGTTTGTTATTGACCAAATACTTATTTTCCACCATATTTTGCAAATAAATTCTTTAAAAATCAGAGAATGTTATTTTCTGGATTTTTTTTTCTCATTTTGTCTCTCATAGTTGAGGTATATCTATGATGAAAATTACCGGCCTCTCTCATCTTTTTGAGTGGGAGAACTTGCACTATTGGTGGCTGACTAAATACTTTTTTGCCCCACTGTATATTTTCCCGAAATTCCCGAAGATTCCTCGGAGGAGAGTCGTGGCGGGGCCTACACAGCTCGTACTCCAGCGGGTGTGAGCGGCTGAGATGATAAAAAAAAAAAAAAGTTGGTTGTGTTATCAGACTTCGTTTACACTGGTTCCCGACACATTTTTCAGATGACTGTGGTTTGTTTTTTGTCCGACTTGCCATGACCGAAATACTGCCAGACTGCCGAACTACAAAAACCCTTCTTTGGAACAGTTTCCTCCGCCTCTCCTGCTGCGACATCTGCATGTGCTCTGTGTTGTGGTTTGAGAGGGCGGCGCTTGGTGACGCCATGCCTGGGTCCGCGATTGTGATTGGTTGGGAGGATGTAGTGACTAGCATAAACCTACATGCTAGGCAACAATGAGAAGGAAGGAAAACTGCGTTTCTTATCGAACTTTTATCGAGCCTATTTTTTTCTATTGCGCCACACGTCTATCGATCGATATATATCGTTATTGAATTATCGCCCAGCCCTATAATGGACTAAAAATACCAGAAGGATCAGATATTAAAGAAAAAGTAAACTTTAAAACATGACAAAAGGTTTTAATCCTCTTGTCTAGAACTCAAATTTAATAGAAAAAAATATGTTTAACTGCAACACATTTTTTCACTGGAGCAATTTCTCTGGCATTTTTCCATTTTCCCCGAAAAAAGCACCACCTTTAGTTTTGTTGCTTTGCTGAAAGGCTGTTACTAAATCCAATAGTTTGTTTCGTTCTGAAAGCAGAGGGAGTCACAGCTGATCAGATCTGATACAGCAGCTTTGATACACATGCTGTTTTCCAAAGCAACCGTTCTTCCGCTTAAAAAAATGAGTCAAATGTGACCACAGCTTAATATCAGCTATTGCAGCATCAAACTTTAAAGTTCGCCTTGCCCTAGCTAGATGATAGCTTTATACCACCTAATTATTCAAAGCGCTTTTTACAAACAATGAAAATATATACTAGAAATTTTTGTTATTGCTTCAAAAATTCTTTAAATTTTATGCTAAATAGTCAATGGTTGGTTTTATAAGAATGTTAGAAATATTTCAGTCACTTTTATGCTCAGTTTGTTGATAAATCTGCCTTTTCAATCTCCAGAGACATGCTTTTTTTATGCAAATTACATTTTAAGTTTTTAAGAATGAATTAATGCTTTTTAACTTCTTCAGAGTCTCATTTATTTGAGAATTTGAACAGCAAGAGTCTAAAAAGTTTTGAGTAAACAGTCTTCGCTCCAAGCATGACAGCTCTGTGTTACAGATGATATAAATGGATCGAAAACGGCCTCTGAGAGTTGATCATAATCAGAATGTCTCAATGAGATAAAAGTAATCCCAATGGTGTGTCAAGGCAGTGATGATGTAATTCTTTATTTGTTGTTTTTTTTATGTTCTTGATTTTCAACTGAATGAAAATTCTTAGCATTATGTGTGATCCATCTGAAAATATCTGAAGTAAAAAGCTTATCATTGTCACCAAGCGCACAGTTTGCAAACAGCATCTTTCAGGGCTAACCACTGTTTCTGTTTCTTTTTTCAGGATGTCGTCACCATACTAAAAAGATCCCCCTGTTGGTAAGTCACTCTGATTACTGTTTGTCATGCAGTTATGTTGTCAGAGGCATTTTCTTTATGATAGATTTGGTTAGCAACACTAGTTTTGAACTGATTTTACACACTATACTAACAAAAACACATTTTCTAAACTTGATTAAGTGTGCTGTTTTTATGGTGATAATTTTATAATTTTGATTTTAGTGTATATTAATAATTTATGCATTATGGTTTGAACAGTCTGTTCTTTTGTCTTGCTTGCTCTGCGTTGATACAGTACAAATAGTGGTACTGTTATCATATACTCCATTTATGCTTTTTCTAAAGTCAAATGATCCAGTGTATGACATCATTTATTCATTTAAATGTTTTATGCAATTGAGTTTCACAAAAAAATTCCTCTAGGAAAAATATCACTTAATCCCTGTTAAATTTGAAAAACTACAGAAAATCATTTAATATTTATTCCAATTGTGAGGTCATGCACAACACTATCCCCGTTTACTTTCTAAAGTTGGATAAATGTAGATAGGTCCATTAATTTTTAAGTCAGACCAGTTTTCTCTCACCACATTTGCCACTAATGTTGCCATCTTTATCTCTGTGTTATCTGGTTTCCATGATGTCAGTTAGAAACAGTATGGTTTTTACAGAAGCTGTCTCCACTTTGCATCTGCAGCCTCAACTGTGGCTGCTTGCGTTAGCAGGGTCGTACCCTTAGAGGCTTTGAAACAAGAGCACGTCTGAGCCTTGCAGCTTTCCTTTTAAAGCTTCTGCTTGCAGCATATATGCTGCTGAAAGCATTATGATCTACCATGGCAAGACCACAGATATGCTTGTAGCCAAACCCAGCTTCTTACAAGAAATAAAAAAAAAAAACTCCCCAAAAAAATATCTGTGGCTTGTATCTTAAAACAAAATCTCTCTAATCCTCTGAATGTTTATTAGGATTTTATAGATTTTAGTCTTAATGGCTTTTTTGAAGATTCAATTAATAATCTGCTTTACAAAGATTGATCAAAATGTGGCCTGTATAAGCTCTTCGAACTGCCACACCTGGCCTGGCCTAAACACTTCTTGACATGTACGATTATGACACTTCACATATGTACCATCAAGAAAAGTCCGTTGAACTAAAGGGATTTAGCTCTGAAAATTGGAAACTGATGCCATATTGACTTAAATGCACGTTGAAAGCTAGTAGCTTTGGAGCACAGTTGACAAAAAGACTGAATCATTTACATCAGACTAGTTTACCTGTGTCCTGTTTACCTCACAATAACCTCACTGCATTTTTTTAATTGTTTGTTTTCTTAATGTTGTGTCTGGTGATACTAGAGGCCATAGGTTTGGTTTGGAGCACATTCCTAAGCCAGACATTTTCTCTGAGAGCGTTAAAAAAATGGTTGGTACGGATCACTGAACGTACCGAGAACCATTCTTTAGCTTTAGGCAGAGGAGGTGTATGAGAAGCAGCAATAGTCAAGACTTTTAAGAGAATTCTTCAAATACCTTTGGTGCACTAATGTGTACGTTTTATGAGCCTGACTGAATTAAAAGCCTATATGTTAAATCAAGTCTGGATGCTTCCTGTAGATGTTCCTTATCGCTGTCCACAGCTGTTAGCAGGAGACAGATGCTAATACAGTCTTTCTTTCACAGTTACCTGCATTTTAAAGTGTAAAAACAGTAATAGTTCCAGAAATAACAGTTTGGACAGCAGTAAACATGATTAAAGGCTTATTTCTTACACGCTTGGTGAGGGACTTTCATCATTTAAATAAAGATGATGATTAGGGATTGCTAAACTTAGCAGTTCTTTCCTCTCTTTTTATGGTTCTGAGAATGTATAACAATATTTTGGCTTTAAATCTCCCAATACATATATTTATGTTTCTCTAATAAATAATTTTCATTATGAAATGGCCTACTTTAGGCTAAGTTTGAGAACTGATATCCTGCAGCTTTTGAAAGCATCACTTCTTTAACACATCAGAATCCTTTAATTGGCTTGTTAAGAGAGATCTGAGCTGATGATGAGGAAGAGATCAGCTATTTGACGCAGGTGATGCATCTGAAACCTGCTGGATAGTAGCTCTCCAGGGCTGGACTTGGGAGATCCACTTCATTTCCCTAGTTATAAAACAGATCCAACTTCCTGATGTGAAAGTGATAAAGTACAGTTAAGCCTCTTACGATGGTCACTCTGATAGTTTCCTAATGGGATTTATGTTTTGAATAGATTCCAGTTATACATCTCATTGTAAAGCTGCAAAGAGTTAAACAACAGATCTCTGCTTTTCTAACGCCTATTCCTCTGCTTTGTGTTTTTTTTTTTTTAGGCCTAAAATGTCAACTTTTTTTCCCATGATCCCCTTGTGCAATGCAGAGAAGTGCCTGGGTGGATCCACCTGGCTTCCTGTGAACAACTCGTCAACCAGCTCCTACATTAGGCCTCTCTCTCTGTCTCTCTCTCTCTGATGGACAAGGATTATGGAAATTTGGTTTTAATGGAACACTAGATCTTTTTAAAATTTGGATTTTTTTTTTCTTACGTTTATCTATAGTATTTCCTTCATTAACTTGCATCTCTTCCTTGGATCAGTTTTATCTTCATCCGCCTTTACTCCAACATCTTAGAATAATCGAATCTCTCTGACTTTCTCCTTTTGAGAAACAGACATTTCTGCTGTGGACATGTTTCCTTGACTAAAAAAAAGCTCACAGACAATGTCTTATCCTACTGAACACCTAAGAAGAACACACACAGGCATATATTGTTATACCCAAATAAAATGTGATGCATACATGCATGGGTGATCACCACCGTTGAGGCCCCGCAGGCAGAAGTCTGGATGTTCTGGTTCAAATAAGTAGCTAAAAAAACAGTTCAGCTTTATCTCATTGCCTGTTCCAGGTGGGTGGAGTCACCCAGATAAGACACTTCAAGCGTAGTGGAGGGTTTTAAAGTTGAAAAGATCTTTCTCTGAGCTCAAAGAGTTTTGATCCGTAATACCTCAGTTTGTTTGGCGTCACCGACGCATGAGAAGTTTTCTGCCACACCTGCTGAGTCAACTTTTTTTCTATTTATACTATGCTAAGATCAGTAGTAAACGTCAGCATCTCCCCAATAACCCAGCAGCTTTGCTACATTCAAAAAAAGAAGACACTTATCGAAACTGCCCCTTTATAGTAGCAATGCAACACAATCCTTTAAGATAATATTGGCTTTTTACTTAGTCTTTTAAATCACATCATTCAGTAAATGCCTATATTGTACATAGATGGGGGCATCATCCATGTATTGATTTTGAAAAGTTAAATCTTATTTACAATCATACATTTTTCCCTCAAACAAGCGGTACTCTGTGATCTCAGCTGGCTCCCTCGCTGCTATCCATGCTTTACCTTTACATGCTGTTCTCTGTAGCTCAGAAAAACTCCCATGTTTGACTCATCCTGTCCTCTTAGAACCCAGAGAGGAGGAGCGAAGGGTTAAAGGAGGCAGAGACAGGACTCAGCATGCAGGACCACTTCAGTCAGGTTAAAAGGAAAGCAGGAAGACAAAATGAGCGGGAAGCTGTTTTAGAACTTTGAAATTCTTCAAGGGTTTAGAGGGAATGTTTGATGAGCTGTTAGTGTGCGCCTCCTTTTTTCCTAACCACAACTGAAAAGGTGTTTAAAGCAAATGATAGCTACGATAGTTTAATCATGAAACTAAGTTCAAAAAGGCTTCTATAATTTTTGCGCTGCATTTTTTTTTTTATACTCATATTTCTGTGGCGACATGTTATCAAAGGTTTCAACCTGCACTGATCTCCAGCAAGAAATGTATTTATTTGGTTAAGTTTAAGAAGAAAACGAAAAGCGTTAGACCACATCCTTTTAGCAGATCTTGGATGTAAAAACTGATTATTTTTTGTGTGTTATTTATCAGTTTGAGCTCTACGTAAAAATGTCTATGATATATATGACAGTTTTCCCCTTCACCAATTCATACCCTTGTTTTGTACCCCACCTCCGCATTTTTTTTTTTTTCAAATTAGTTTTATCAATTCTGCATTAGGGTATTTATTTTGTAGTTTAGTAAATTATTTGAATTGGGCAAAAAATATTATGTTTACCATGAAAAACCTAAAATATTGTGGACCTACTAAGAGGCCCATATGGGTCCCCCAACAGTTTTGTGCCCTAAGCTCTCTAGTTTGTTTTACAACTTTTATTTACCATAGATTATTGCTTAATATTGCATATCATCCTCAGCATTTTTGGGTTTAGCAACAATAATTTTTTTTCTAAAACAATAGTTGTACATTATTGGTTCTTATAAACATAGCATTCTTTCTAAAAAATATCCTTCATCCATATAAAATAGATTCCATTTCTTTATGTAGGAATGCACAAAATAAACGGCCCTAAAGGAAAGAAGGAGGGTGTTTAACACTTGCTGTTGTGATGTCTGGTGTGGAATGAAGGGTTTAAGGCTCGGCCAGGGCAGTGACATTACCAAACAGCTGTCTATCGAATATATCACACAAAAAAAATTAAAATAGGTCACTGTGACACATAAATTTTCCTTAGTCTTTAAATTATCCATTCTTAACATAACTGTTTTTGTTGCTTGAGTTTTCAAAGTACAAAACCTCACAAGGACAGGGAGGGATTGATGTGTGGGGGGGGGAACAAAACATCCTTTGGCAGAATGCTCCTTTTCATATCTGAAAGTTGGCGTATGGGTGCTATGCGTTTAAGGAGTGAGATAACATCACCCTTTCAAACTGAGTATTCACAAGTTTAAAACATATTTATATGTTTATTTTATGGTATAATATAGCAGAGAAGGTATTAATTAGAACATGTACATATGAAATTTGTTGCCCTAAACTAAACATGTCCATATGTTTTAATCTGCATGGAAACTGCCCTTGTTGTATATAAGATGTTGTATTGACTGTATACAGATTTTGTCACTTTTTTTTTCTGGTTTATATATATGGGGTTTGAATTTCTTGTTATTGCTTTTTTTTTTTCAGATATGTTTTGTTTATGTTTACAGAAGTGGTTTTGTTATCTTTAAAAATTTTCTGTGCATACTGATTAGTTGAAATACATGCAACAGGTCAAAATCATGTCTCTTTTAAGATGCATAAAGGTTTTTGAAATATTTTCATAAACTTTCATTTGTTTCAGTTTTTTTATTTATGCTGTTGGGGTGAAAATTTTAATGTTTTTGTTTTTTTTTTTTTTTTGAATTGTGTAAAACTGGGGAAACAACCAATTAGACCAAACGTGTGTTTTTAAGCCATCCAATCACAGTGTTTTCCTGTATGAGTGTGACTCTGATCTACTGCTGAAGGAGCCGTCTCTTCTCATCTGCCACGCCCTACGACATATTTTAACACACTCGTATTTAGAAAGAGACAAGCCTAGAATCTGTTAGAACAAGTGGTCTTGCTTCAATTTTAACACAAACCTTATATTACGAAAGTGTTTATTTGGAATTAAATGCTCAAATTTTCCCATAAAATAAAACACTTTTTTTCCTTCACTTAATTATCAAAGTTACTAGGCACAGTTTATAAATATGGCCGCATTGACCTAGACTACACAGTTGTTCAGGTGTTTTGTGTTATTTCTCATTTTTTTTTAAACAGAAACCTGGTTTCCTATTAGTTTTAAACAAAAATCCCATAAACACACATTATTATTTTCATATGTCCTTAAGTGTGTAATGAATCTATATAGCCTCCAAATTTAGGTTAAGCTATCTACAAAAAACAATCTCTTTGGGATGCACCTGCAGGATGTTTTCACTTGTGAATTCACTGTATCTTAAGAGTCCATACAGTGTTTTTGAAAAATTATACATGGCCCTCCTCTCCGCAATTAAAATAGATGAGTAACAGGGCTATTCTAGTTAATACTAAAGACAGGATCATTTTCCAAAAAACACAGCATGAAGGGGCAGCAGTGTGTAAGTATGCATTGTGAACAAACTGCTCTTGAACATTCTGCTTTGCTAAACTCTTCTCATTTTTTTTTATTATAAAAAAATGTCTTCTATAAAAAAACATAACATTTCAGTACAGTTTGTTGTTAAAGTGGCTTGCTTCTTATCTCTGTTAAATTGACAATGTTGAGTTGTTTCAAAGCTGATATAAATCTAAGACCGCAGCAAGGTTTCTGCAGGTGTTTACATATAACACTCAAGAACATTCAGAAATCTAATAGATGGAAATAAACGGATGTTCCATGAAATGAGGGTCCTTCTGGATGGCACATGTCAGAACCTCTAGAAGTAATTAAATGTGAGAGCTATGCCTTTGAATTTTGTCCAGGAAACCTAAAATCTTAGCAATGAAGTTTTAAATGTATGTTATCACTGGCTACTTTTAAGTCAACCTTGAAGATAACATGCTTGACCTCTTCCTGGATTTAGATGTGTCTGAATTAAAGAGAATGCCACATACATTGCAGTTGTTGCAGATTTGCCTTCTCTTGCACCACACCCCAAAGCTGCTCTGTTTGATTTAGGTTTAGCAACTGGGGAGAGTATCAGAGTACAGTGAAATCACTGGCATGTTATTAATAACAATTTACTTTAGAGTATAGGTACACTGTGGTCACAAGATAATGAGTACCAGTACTTAGGAAGGCTTTGGTACCTAAAAGGCATTAAAGCAGGCCAAGAAAATATCAATCATCCTGTTACACTAGTCATAGTTACCTCAACCATTGATACCTGAAAGGAAGGATCCGCGCTTTTGTGTACTTTAAAGTCGTGGGGAAATCATATTTAAATGTCAAATCAGTCTGACTTAAACATGTATATATATGTACTCAGGCGACATTGTCCCAAAATTTAGAAAATTTCTATTTAAACAAAAATCCTGTCATAAAATCTGTTTTTTTTTTTTTTGTTATCTTATACAGGTCAGTTAGTTATACGTCAGCTTGTACACCTAAATTCAGCCAATCATATATCAACAGTCATCTGTCAATCGAATTTTTTCAGTCATAGCACCTTGATTCATATGTCGCAGCTAATATACGCAACAATTGGAATAAGAAATAAGAATAATTAACTTTAACATTGAGTTCCGTCCCAGTGTTCACGGGGATGGACGTCTGTGTCTTCTGCAGGCGTAGAGCTAACAGAACTGGCAGCGTTGCAGGGAAGGGCTCAAACATGTACGGCTGTAAGCCTTCTAAACCAAACTAAGCCTCTGCTGCCCTGGCGTCCTCTTCCACAACATCTTCGTCCCCACTTTCCTCCTCTAAATAAAAATGTATGACGAAGGAGACTCATCCAAGACCTCAGACACAAAACTCTCCTCCTCTTGCATGTTTCCGCTGTCCATAGCATTCCTTGACAGTGTCGTTTCTAAGTCGTAAAATTTAGTGCTACTTGGTCCCAATGTAATTTCCTATTGGGAACCTTCCGGCACTAAGTTGTTAAGTGGTTAGCAAGATGCTTCCGAGACACCTGCCATAATCAAACTTGCTCGCGAACCTTCCGCCACAACAATCCCGCCCTCTTGATAAACGACCAATCACATTCACTTTATTTAGAATTCAGAAATGGTTGGAACAGACATTTCCAGACGACTTTAGGCTAAATGTTTGGCCGTATCATATAATGTTGCTGCTGAACCTGAGACTCACTGGACAAGGTAGTCCTTGGTGGTCCTGTACAAACAGGAGCCATAATTAACAATAAACAGATTTAATGGGAAGGTAACTGGACTTCTGCTCAATTTTTTAAAGACGTTGCAATGCCTATCCAGGTGTCTGTCGCAGCAGATCCATCTCCAGTTGGAACTCTGTGTCATGAACCGAGGACAGATGGACCCAGTATTCAAGGAGAGACAGTCAGTAGGAAAGTTCCTACCGCCCAATCTCAGACACTCTGGTTTAACAGTCCAGACATAGAATGTCCCCGAGTGCTGCAGTCCCAGAGGTCATGCTGGAAGCCGATCCTGGTCAGGGATCCAGAACAGACAGGAACAGACAGAACAGGCAGGATCCAGATCAGGCAGGAACAGAAACAGGTGGCAGGATCCAGACTTCCAGGCATCCACAGGCTCCCAGGAGGGTTCAGAGTCTGACTGGGACCAGAAGCATGACCAGGTGGTCACGCACAGGAGCAGACAGGATCAGGTGCAGACAGGCAGGCTCAGTGGAAGAGGGTAGCCGAGACAGGACGTAGAACCAGAATTTGAGGCAGGACTTTAAACTGGTCTCCTACCTGGAGCCAGGCTTACTGGATAAAAACTGAACCTCCCCACATGTTGAGCCAAATACCCAGAGGACTCCGCGGGGGAGGAACAGTGGACGATCAGGAGACGAGACAAACACAAAAACCCTCTTTCCACTGGCTGCTAGGATCCAGGACACGAACCATGAACTAAAACTGAAACGACAGACTGACAGAAAAACAAGTAATGATCTGGCACTGAATGCTCAGGCTGAACTGAATATAAACCAGAGGAAACATGTGAAGGGAATAAATTTTAATTGAGGCATGGAGGGAAAACGGCAGGTGAGAGGAATAACTAATTAGGGAGGAGCAAACAGGCCAGATCATGACACTCTGAGGCCCCGTCCACACGAAGTCAAACCCTGGCCTAAATTCACAAATTTTTCACCAAACCGGCCTCTCATCCATACGAAGCCGGCGTTTCGGGGTCTGTAAACGATCTTATTTTTATTAAGCCTTAAGAGTGGGAAGATTTTGAAACGCCGTTTTCGCGTTTCCATCTTTAAGGTCTGACCGCATTTTTTTTTTACACGCATGCGTCATAGATTCGCCTCTAAACACGCATGCGCGACACAGTATCACAACAACAATGGCGCCATACTGTGTTGAATGGTTGCTGCTCATGCTACTCACCCTGCTGTCGGGCTTACAACAGAATCTTCTTCTTCTGGAATATCTCCAGGAAGAACAGAGCAATATCGACGACATAGTTCAGCACCTGAATTTGACTGAACCTTGAAAATGGACCCGCAGGGCCATTTTCCGGTTTTCCGGTTTGGTTGTTGTATAAATATTACTGCGGATGCCCAACATTTGGTTGCCTGTTTTTGCCTATTTTTGCTTTGGCACCACAGCGCCACTTACAGGCCTGGCATACATTTTGCAGCGTTTTCATGCATTCATGTGGTCGATCACATTTATTTCACGTCTCCGTCTTTAAGACAAACGTTCTGAAAAATATTAGCGTTTCGTGTTCGTTTTGACTTCGTGTGGACGGGGCCTGAGGTATTTAAGCAGCATGAAGGTCAATTATCCTGAACACATTCCAAATCAGATCCAAATTAAATCACTACACATTCTTCTTCTGCATAGTCAGTTTTTTTTTGCATAGGCTATGTGATTGGTCTTTTGAATTTCTTTGGAATGAGGTCCATGAATGACTTGTAAATGCTTGGAAGCTGAAATCACAATCCTCCCCCTCTGTTCAGTGAAGAATTTTCTCTGTTAAAGAAGATGCCTTCCTTGTCCATTGTTCTTTAGGTGGAAATATAAAGCTTAATCTTACCCAGCACTGCTGGGTCTCCTATGCTGTGCCATGTGTTTGTGTAATTGTTTGGTTTCTCCAATATAGGAGTCTGTACAGATCTCACTGCATTGGATCAGATATACACAGCTCAGCACCGCAAATACTTCTTAAGATTAGTAAAAAATTCTTAAAATAAGTGTATTTACTCTCAATTTTGATGGGTAAATAAGATGAGCTGCTAATGGAATGAGTATGTTTAGTCTTAAAATAAGATAATCAGATATAATGCACTTAAAAAAAGAGACTACAGTTGTTTTTCTTATTTTAAATCTAAATTGTCTTCTTCCATTGCCAAAGTGTCTCACTTACCTGCTCAATTCAAGAAAAAAAATGTACTTAATATAAGAAAAAATTAGATTTTATTTTAATATCTTATATTTAAAATCTAAATCTAGATTTACATTTTTAACAGTAAGCTTAGGTTTGGGTGTTTTGTCTTTAGGATGAACTAGTTTTTGTATGAGAGTTGAAATTCAAAGGTACATTCTGTTCTGAAAAAATCCTTCTGAGTTTCTTAGAAACTACTGACTCATATGGAATTACAATGTTTTCGCGTCTCTCTCTGGTTTCTCTTCTGCGTTGCATGCAGTGTTGTTCTTCCTGTAAGTTGTTTTGTCTGACTTAACACCCAGTTTGGATAACCACATGCTTCAAGTGATTTCCTAACATGTTTGTGTTCCTTTACCTTTTTCCTCTGTAATTGAGGGACCTTTTTTTGTCAGCCCAGTAACTCAGGGTTCTGAAAACAGAAAAAACTGAGCAAAATTCTGGTTGCCTTCCATTTTAAGCCTGTTTGTGGTTGCCATCACCTGGAGAATTTACACAGGGAAGTAGCCTTAATTGCCCTGCTTAGTTGACAGGAGCAATGCCAAATATGGTATTCTGCTAACAAACGGCTTTATCTAAATCCTCCCCTTCATCAGTAATATCACAGAAAAAGATGGATTTCAGCAGAAATACACTGACTTATCAATGTCCAGCCTCTTAGATAGCATCCAGTCAGGCTTTTGTGCTCATCCCAATACAGAGACTTTCCTAATCAACATCATTGGATCATTGGATCTAAGTGCAGCTTTCAACACTGTTGATCGCTCCATGTTATTGAAACTGGTTTTGCATTTCTGGTACAGCTCTGGACTGGTTTATATTCGACTTTAAGGACGGGGTCTTTTTTGTATATAACACAAGAGGACACAAAATAACATGAAGCTTTCCCCAGTGGTTGATCTTATGTCCCATTTTTTTCAGTAACTACAACGGATTATAATAAACAAAAAAGGTTACCATAAATATGCAGACACCACACAGTAGTACATTACGTCTCCAGGCTGACTATGAATCCATTCAAGCTCTGGAAAAATGTGTAGAAATCAATGGGCCAAATGTGTATTCAGCTAAATCAAGACAAAACGAAAGTAAAAACTTTTGGTTTAAATAATAATATTTGAACTTTATTGATCTCACCCTGGAGGAATTTACCTCTGCATTTAACCCATCCCCAGGAGGAGCAGTGTGGGGTTAAGGGTCTTGCTCAGGGACCACCATTGGCAGGCTGTGGGAGTGGGGCTTGAGCTCAGAACCTCTGGATTTCAAGTGCAATGCCCGAACGTCTAGGTCACCACTTCCACACTGAAGAGTGTTTAAAAGTTAGCAGAAGCTTCAGTCATTACAACTGGAAATCATCATCAGGCTCAAAATCTAGATGTAGTGATGGACTCAGACTAAAACCTTTAGAGACAGATAAAGAGATGATCAAAGTCAGCCTTTAGTCACCTAAAGTTAGAGTATAGAATTATATTAAAAAAGGAAATCCATGTGTTTGTCTTTAGTGGAATTACTGTAGTTACTGTAATGCTGGCTTCACAGGCCTACCTAAAAATAGGGTGACCAAACGTCCGTTTTTCCTGGGACATATCCGTATTTCACGTCCTGTCCCGGTTTTTTTTCAGAAAGTGAGGAAATGTCCTGATTTTTTTTAAATTACCTTAATTGGACCATTAAATTTACATGCGCTAGGGCACTGCGCACAACGCTGCTTGTGACGTAATCCTTGAGCCGCATCAGTGCGGGCAGCCCTGTTCTTAATCAGAATATAGATTGCGTGGCTGACAGTACGCTAACAACAAGCAAAAGCGCAAATGTATGTTTACCAACAATTTACAAAAGAGTTTCCCCGCTTTCAGACCGGGTCGAGACAAATGGGAGGCCTTGTGCACATATGTCTCGGTGTCCAATGGAGGTGCAAGGGACCTGAAAAGCCACCTGGACTCCGAAAGTAAAGATAGTCTATTGATATGTTTGTTCGTTTTTGGTACATTTTGACTAATTTTTGCTACACAAGAGGTATTTTTTGTTAATTAGCTCATAAGTTAATTTATTTTTTCCAATAGCCTACAGAACAAACATTATTTCGTTCATTGCTGAGGCTGAGTATCATCTATTATTGGGAGTTGAGAGTTATTGTTAACTTTTATTGTTAAGTGAGGGATGTTTAGATGAGACATTATTTCTTTCATTGTGCTATTCATTCATTACAGGAATTGTTAAGCATTTTTAATAAAAACATTTTGAATGAAATTACCATTTGTTATTGGAGTTATTGTTGTTGACTTACTGAAAAGCATTTTCAGTAAAAGTCGCCCCCTCCAAGGTGTCCTGGCTTTCCAAAATGAAAATATGATCACCCTTCCTAAAAAGTCGTTTAGAAAGCTCCAGCTATGGAAATGTGCTACATAAATAAACCCGTTTGCCTAATTTTAGAACTTTGAGCAGTTACTATGTTCAAAAAAGGGGATGCTTAATCTTTGCATACAATTATTACACAGATTAATTTGAAGCAACTCAGTTCAAGTATAGTTGGTGTATATTAGACATATACTGATTCTGTAATATTTGTTTTAGATGTGTACCCATTTTTATAATACACTCACAGAAATGAATCATGGCAGACTTTATATTTAAGCATATACATCTATTAGATTTTATTTAAATTAAATATTTTTAAAATTGATGTATTGAAATTAATTATAATCTGTATAATTCTGTCAATTCTAAATTATATTAAATGTAATTACTTAATACATATTAACATGGTTTAAATAATCAAAGCTGTGAAACGAATTAGATACTTTTATTTAAAATGTATGTGATCGGTTTGCATACAATTCACGCTACCTGTAAGCTAAAACAGGAAATGACATCAGGTAATGACATCCTCATTTTCCGCTGGAAGCCATCTTCTCTGATCAGATTTAATGGTGAGTAATCCAAGTCATCCTTTGTCTTATTACATCAATCTGTGTATTATTTGTGCAGTTCTTTACATATTACATTAATAGCGATTCACTGATGATCAAATCTGCGTAGTTCGTGATGATTGTAAGCAGTTTTATCTGGCACCCACTAGCTAACGTTAGCTAGCAATTCACTAAATTTCCATACCTGAAAACTAGTCACCTTTCAGCGAAATTCGCCGTTTTCAAGTCAAAATAGGTAATTTACGTGAATCGTGTTACTAAAAACTTATTAAAAACTGATGTTTTTGTAGCCATGTGGAACTTGTTTTTTGTTTGTTACTGTATTTTCACGACTATAAGGCGCACATAAACGTCTTTTTTTCCCCTCAAAATGTGCGGTGCGCCCTTTGGTGCGGTGCGCCCTATGTGTGTTGTAACTGCGACTTTTGAGACCACCTCATTGAGGAGATGATGAAAGAGTGGCTGAGGGAGGTGAATGTTATGCTACGTTCAGACCGGACGCAGCAAAAGCAGCAAAATCGCGTCTGCTGCTTCCTTTTTGATGCTTGTACCAGTTAGTTCTGACGCGCGGCTGAAGCAGCTTTGCTGCTCTTCCTGCGCGGTGCAAAAGTGTGTCTGACGCGCGTTGGGCGGAGCTACTCTATCCTTTCTCTGCTTTGCAGCTATATTTGCTGTGATCAGTGGGAATAAAGTAGTTTTAATATGTTTTTAAGTGAGAAAATACACCTGAAAACTTCGTCAGTGCAGTCAGTTCATCCAGATTACAATCCTGCCTCCCAATGTTATTTCTGTCGGAGCCGCTCAGACCCCCACATACCAGCGGTGCGCGGACAGAAGGAATCCCTTCAACAGCAGCCTCTGGCCGGGTCTCCTCCTCGCGGTTCACCGCGGCGGCTGGTAGGTGTTTTTCATCTAAATAATCCGATCTGCAGGCACCAGAATAACAAAAGCGAACATATTCTGCCGGCAGATGTATGCATTTTAAGTTAATTATGCGCAGAGATGGGAAGTAACGAAGTACAAATACTTCGTTACTGTACTCAAGTAGATTTTTCTGATATTTTTACTTTACTTTACTACTTATTTTTATGGCGACTTTTTACTTCTACTCCTTACATTTTTACACAAATATCTGTACTTTCTACTCCTTACATTTTAAAAAATTGGCTCGTTACTTTAGTTTTGAATCATTTCAATGGAGTTACCGTTATTATTTTTCACGTCATCAATACTGTGAAAACGGATCAGTTTTCCCCCTCTGTTCCCAAAGTGTAGCCGCCGTCTATCACACACAGCGTCACATCCTTCACTACATTTCCCAGCATGCACCACAGCAGTTCCAAACAATTCACCCGGTAATTCTCACTAGTTCCGAAATTACAACGTCACCTTTCATTCAACACTTTACTTACGCACCAGTGTAGCAAACTCTGAAGGTACCCACTGCGACAGCTTTAATATACATTCCGTAGTCGGCAATAAAACTTCCCAGTCAAATCTTCCTTTAGTCCGTCAGCATACTGGTCCGTGTGGAAACACGCACCGTATCGGAGCCAGTCTCTTATCCATTGTCCCAGGGCATTGGAAAAGACTATTAGGGGGCAGGGGTGTTAAGTGGGATTTCAATGTATGTAATAATTGTTTGCATGGTAATAAGTAGGTGAAATGGTAATGTTAGTATGGTTAAATTATTTCATAAATATGTATGTTTTTGTATGAATGATGCTATTGTCTGTATTTATTTTTCTACAATGTTAACTGTGCTTTATTGGCGATTTGCCTTCCTGTTTAATTGGGCTGTCCCAATTGGCTGATTATTGGTGGGTCTATTTAAGGGGCACACTCACAATGGCTTAGGGGGGCTGCTTGGAGAGACTGGTTGGAGAAACTGCTTTTGAAGGTCTGCTTAGAGAGACTATATTTAAAGTCAGCTTGCTGTGAGGCTGTCAGTGTTTTGTATTGCCTGCAATGGCCGGTTTTGTTTTCTTTATTTGAAAGTATTTTGGTTGTTTTTTTGTTTTTTTTTGTCTATACCGTTGCACCAGTAAATAAACCGCTACATGCTTTTGAACTCGAATTTTGTTGTCCGCTGGTTCTTACCACCTTTTTGCAAGTCATCTGCTTACGCCTCCTCTGAGGTGAGACGGGAGCTGGCGAGCCGTTTTCTCACAAATACCAAATTCAATCTAATTGGATGGGAATCTATGTTGCATTTGACGCACCACTACAAGATGAATCGACAGATTCGGCGGTATTCATTTGCGGCAAATCATTGCAGCTTGGTGGCGGTGGCGTTAGCATAGTAGTATGGACGACGAGATGATTGAAAATGAACACAACGGAGATCTAGTCCTATTGGCAGACATCCATTTAGAATGTAGGCAACGGCATGAAAAAAGTGGTTTCTAC
Source organism: Cyprinodon diabolis (assembly GCA_030533445.1). Classification (NCBI taxonomy): domain Eukaryota; kingdom Metazoa; phylum Chordata; class Actinopteri; order Cyprinodontiformes; family Cyprinodontidae; genus Cyprinodon; species Cyprinodon diabolis. The sequence goes on along the minus strand of CM060074.1, from coordinate 32,944,933 downwards.
TTTTACTTTTATACTTTAAGTAAATTTACAAGCCTGTACTTTGTTACTTTTACTTGAGTAAAGAAGTTTAATCAGTACTTCCAATTTTACCAGAGTAGTTTTTAACACAAGTATCTGTACTTTTACTCAAGTACGGAAAGTGAGTACTTTTGCCATCTCTGATTATGCGTTAATAAACCGTTTAAGAGGAGTGATCAGAGCGGTCTGTGTCATCAGCGCTGTGTCTCTCTCCCAGCCAGCTCCCAGATCAGCTTCTCTGATTGGTTGACGCGTATGGAGAGCCATTTCAGCCAAAATAAAATTAATAAAAAATGAGTAAAATAAATGAAGAAAATTAGTGAAATAAATACAAAAATTGTTAAATAAATAATTTAGCTTTTTCATTAAACCAATTTTTAATTTATTTATTTTTCATATTATCAATTTCCCAATTTCTCTTTTTCATTTATCTATTTGTCATTTATCCCTTTATCCATTTACCCATTTTTCATTAATCTAATTTTCATTTAACCACTTTTTAATTTCCCTTTTTCATTAAGCCAATTTTTTATTTATTTACTTTTCAGATTATCTATTTCTCAATTTCTGTTTTATCTATTTTTCATTTATCTATTTTTCATTTGTCCATTTTTCATTTATCCCTTTATTTATTTACCCATTTTTCATTAATCTATTTTTTAATTTAACCATTTTTCAATTTCTTTTTTCCATTAACCCGATTTTCTATTTCCCAGTTTCATTAATCAATTTCTCATATATCCCTTATTTATTTACCAATTTTTCTTTTATCTATTTTTCATTTACCATTTGTTTGAAAAATTTTTAATTTTCCCATTTTCCAATTTCCCTTATTCATTAAGTATTTCCTTATTTTTTAATTTATCACATTCTATTTTCCCTCTTCGCTTCTGATTTAATATGATAATGAGGGGCGGTGTCTTCAGGCTACAATGGCAGCCTATTGGTTGGTTAGATGCAACTGCAGTGCTCATTTCCTGTTCAGTAGCAGTCGAAGTTGAAGCTGTTTTTTCAAAAGTAAAAGTTAAACAAAACTCAAAGGACCATAAAACACGTCGGATATTAAACTTACAGCGTTCTAGTTCATCTATTCGATCGGCAGCTTCCCTAAGAAGAACCGATACAGAACTTGCTGCACCCTCTGTGTTCGCCATTTCTAGACTGCCTTTCGGAGGGAAAGTCTGCCTCTACTGACCACCTAAATCTCCTAGTCTCCTTTCTACTAACTTCCTCCCATCAGATCTAGGCAATGACTGTGTCCTGATCATGTACTCTGCCTGAGTGATTTGATATTTAAAAAAAAGACTAATACCTGTCTACTCTATATTTCTGTATCCACCTTAGATTAGCAAAGCAGGATGGAAGCACGAGTAACCTTCAGAGTCCTCTTTGGAGGTGAAGAGGATGCAAGAAAACAAACTATTGAATCCGGAATACCAAGAACTGTGGAGGACTTGGCTCTTAAAATCAAGACTTTCTTTGAAGTGACTGAGCAGTTCAGACTTCAGTACAAAGACAAAGACATGGATAATCAGTTCATGAATCTCTTGTCAACATCAGAACTTGAAGATAAAGGGACTTTGAAAGTGGTGTACATACCATGTGAGACAACCAGGTCTGCTACACTCACAGAAGATTTCGGCTGCACAAAGTCAGGTACTCCTTCCAGCTCTTCATCACAAGAACCAAGTGATTCAGACTCCTACTCCAGCAATGATACAATCATCTTGTCATCGCCTGAGACCCGATCCTGCTCCTGGCCTAAACCCTTTGTCGTGCCCCGCTTCTCATCCTGTGCTGAGATTATGCTCCAGAAAGGAAATGATGAGTTCAAGGCACACGGAACTGTCCTGTGTCCTACACCAAAAGTACGCTCGGATATCCTTGAAGGCTTAGTTGAGGAAATAATAAAGTACACAGCTTACCCAGGGGATGGGCATTTAGAGGAAGTAGCAAAGAGTCTGATACAGTCCCATCCATGTTTACTGGAAAAAGTAACACGAACTGGATACTGTGGCTGGAAGCATTACTTGAAGATAAAAATGATGAACTTCCGCACCAACCTGAGGTTTGTGTTTTATTTAATGGGTTCTTTTTTTGTTTCTGTCCTAAGTACCAAGGGTTATGTTTTATATTTGTGCCAGCAGAGGGTGGAGCAAGATATTAAATGCCAGTTGGATGGATTAGAAGTCTTGCATTTAAGGTCTTGTGTCACTTTGTGCCAGCATAAATGTATGAAAGACATGGTGCTAAGGACAAAATTAAAATGGAGCCCATTGTGTTTAAATTGTGAATCAATTTTTGATCGTCACTGAAAGGTGCTGAAAAAATATTATTGTTCTTCTCCTCAGCCGAGCTGGACACCCCGAGGTTGCCATCAACTCTCTGAAAAACAATCGAAGTGGCCAGCAGAGTCCAGCAGCCAACATCAAGAAGGCCAGGAAGGGAGATGTAAATTTCTGTCCGAACATCCCTAGTGGTGAAACAAAAGACAGTTTGGAGATGGAAAGGGTGGCTCTACTGACAGAGGTATAATGTGCAATACATTATATCTTATCTTACCTACCCATGATTACACCATGTTCATGGCATGACCAGTATGTACATAAGAGCTTTTCACCCGTCATGTTTTTTGCACTATACTTTTATCTAGCTCAGCTCAAGCAGCTCAACAGTTCATTTTGCACAGCACCAGACACTTAAGCTGTTTTGTGGTTACTTTGCACAGTTAATTTTTCTTTTACACTCGGTTTGTAAAATATTCTTACTCCCTAATAATTTTGTTAATATTTCTGTTTCCAATTGTAATTTGCACCATTGGTGAGAGTTTCTCATCATATCTTGTTATAGAAGTATCTTTACTGATGTTTCATTCCATTTCAGGTAAAAAAGAAGAAAAGGAATGAGAACCTCATCAAGGCCAAGATGCAGCGTACATTCTCCCTCAGGAGACAGGAGGTTCTCCAGGAGCCAAAGATTCCTGAGTTTTTCAATAAATGGCCAGCACTCTTTGACAGCAACAGCCACCCCTGTCTAAGTCTGTGTCCTGTCTCTGTTGTCTTTTACAGATCAACTTGGAGTTTATGCGGCTGACAACTGTACCACTGACCTCAAAATTTTTGGGGGAACTTGACCGCCTGACCAACGACTTGATCGGGGTTTTCAACACTAAAGGGGAGTTGCAGGGAAAAAAATCGAAGCCATGATGGAATGTAAGTAAGAATGTAGTAAGAATCAGAATGTAAGTAATTTTTTAGTCTAACCCAGGGGTGTCAACTTCATACGCCGTGGGCCAAAATTTTTAATTTGTACAAGTCAAGGGCCAGACTGGTTGTTTATTGAGAACTTATTGAAATTACATTTTTGCACATATTGAACCTAAGACTAACATAGCCTGTAAATGATTGTGTATAAAACAACATTAATCATTAAATAAAAAAATAATCTGTTGCATTCATTTCTAATGGCATGGAATCATGTAATGTTTGTTTCAGAATCAAGACATCGTGAGGCGTGATTGCATTTTGAGATGTCTCAGCATCTACCTCTGTGAAGACCTGGACACATTGGTCAAAGAATACGTGGTATGTATGTCATCTTTCTTTGTGCCAGATGTTATTAATTTCCCTCTAGATGTGCCTGATAGCATGTGGTGTTCATGAAAATGTGATTGGCATTAGGTCGCATTGACCTTGACCAATAGTTCGTCATTGAGTCCAATGGCTTGTTTGTTTTGAGTAAGAAATTTCCTCAAGGCAATGGTGGTAGTGCTGTCACTTGTAGGAAGTAAATTCAAATGGTCCGGAGGGGCCTGAGGTGACGGAAAGAATCCTGGCACCTAAGCGTCTCCAATCTGCCAGCAACAATTCGGCCCCAAACAAGAAGGTGAGTACACAGAAACTTGACAGTTCTCATAAAGCAGCAGTTATGTAATTGACACGTGTTTTGGAAATGTTATTTAGTAAGAAATGCCTTTCAGATTATGTTAGTTCAGTTTTAATTCTTGATTCTGATCAGCTTGATTCTCCTGTGTGTGGATGGGTTGGTGGGGGTCAATAGGATGAATGTTGTGGACTCTCAGCTTATGAGCTCCAACGCCTTACAAACATCAGAGAGAAGGAAGCCTTCTTATCGTCCTTGATGTTAGTGCAAGTAAGTGGACATGTTGACTGGAACTCTCACCAACACAAGATTGATCAACTGTCTCTCTCTCCCTCCCTCTCTCTCTATCCTATCACACTTTGTCTGTCTACCCCTACTCTCGCTCTTCTTTCTCCCTCCCCCTTTCTGTGTCTATCTCCCTCTGTCTCTCCCTCTTCTCTCTGTTTCTCCGTCCTGCCTTTTCTCTCTTCCCCTAGGAATTCTCCCTCTGTCTGTCTCTCTCTCTCTGTCTCCCACACACATCACACATATAGCTTTGTGTGTTACCTCCTATTACAGTGTTACTTCACACATACATAAAGCATGAGATTTTAAAAAGATGTAAAAGTAGGGCTTAATTTTTACTTTTTTCTACAATGAAGTTTACGAAGATAATGCCATTCCTGTCTTCATCCTTTACCATACCTTGTAGTGTATTTAGGACTGATATCTGTGGAGAGAAATAATGGGATAATTACCGTATTGTTTTTTCTGTCAAAAGGCAGCTGAGGATCTGAGACAGACCATGAAGTCAAAGCCGGTTGTGAAGAGGTAAGTCATAAAACAGTGTAGTAGTGAGGATACTTTGTTTTGTTTTGGCTGTTGGGACTAATTCTATTTAGTAGAAGGGGGCATTTGCAAGGATTGATCGGTTAGGGGAGAGAAGGTCAGGATAGGAAAAGATTAGTTAGGAGAGAGGGAGGGCAGTACAAGACAGGGTTGGAGAGGGTTGGATAGGAGGGAGGGGTAAACCTTACCCTATCAGAGGAGATTAGGAGAGATGGTGGAGGTTAGAAGTGAGGGGGCAGTACGTTTGCCTCTTTCCTACTGTCTTTTCACCCTGCTTTGGCTCTTTTAGATATTTGTTACTTATGAGAATGTTTTCATCGACTCACAAATCTCTGAATAAAATGGGTTCCTGGTCCTGTATTTTTTTCTTTTTCTACATTTTTGAGTTGGGATGTTTTGTTGACTCCATTTTTACTGTGGCAGGTCAAAGGCTTCGTTGGATAAAGTGCAGTCTCTTCTGTCTTCCCGGAAATCCTTGCGTCTTAAAGAAGCACAAAACGTTAGCCTCAGAGGAGGACTAACCTATGAACATGTAAGTTAGTCTCTTATGTTAATGTGCACCATTAAATATTCACTAAATTAAAGGATTACCGTAAGAGTATTAATTTTAAGCAATGAGACACGGCATGCCATTCTTTATGGCACAGAATAACCACAAACATGTTAAAGAATGGCATTGAGATTATTGGACACAACCCTCATTGTGATCAACAATGCTCAAACACTACTTTAAAAAAAATAAAATTTAAATAGTTGATGGTCGTCGAATGTACAACTCCATTTATACATAATGTGACTTTTTATTTGTTTTGTTTTCCAGGCTTTTAAGGAGTCAAAGATCTTGAGGTCATTGTAACCTTGAACTCTATCCCATTCTCATGAACACTATATCTACAGTGCCTTGAGGGAATTTTTTCAAATTAACACGCACTTGGCCTCAATGATGATCTGCTTAGAATTTGGTGGTCAAAGGTGAGGGGGACACACCTCATTGTTCTCTGTTCCCTCCATCTTTCAGGACATGGAATGCAGTGAGTCAGAGGCAGATGTCGCAGGGACAACCATGGCAATCTACAACGTTCAAGCTGAGGGTGATGATCATGATGGTCCTGGTGGACTCTTTGCAGATGTCGGCGTGGTCCTGGAAGGGGTTGAAGTTCTCCACAACCTCCAAATTATCAACCATGCATGTGTAATGCTTTATGGGTTGATCTATGCTCTTAATCTGAGCTATCCAAGAAGCTTGAAGAATACATTCGAAGCTTACCAGAAGATCCTGATGGACCTGGAATCGTCTAAACTTTCCCCCAAAGTACGAGCACTGAAACTCAAATTGCTCAGGTGATAATTTTTTGGGGGTTGGGCGGTGATGGGAGGAGGAAGTACAGGAAGAGACTGCCCATACATGCCGATAACCAAGTGTTTATAGTGTTCCTGTACATTCGCAGCCTTGAAGATTCACACATCGAACACACAGAAAGCTAGAAACAGAAGGTGCTCAGTTAACTATGTTCTGCTTAAACAAAAGTGTTTAATGTTGTTGAGCCTGTAGAGTTTGTTCTAGATCCAAAAAATTGCAGGTCCTTTCAATATATCCCATTACTGCGATCGTTACTTGATTCTGCTGAAGTGTTGAATAGAGTTATTAATACCCACAGAAGACAGAGCAGTCACACTGACCAAGAAATGGTGTGTACTTAAAGGAAAACCTGTTCCTCTCAAGTGATGAGTTTTTGATGTGTGAATCATATGTGTGATAATGTATTGGATGTTCTTGAGCCTGTAGTTTGTTTTAGATAAAAAGAGCAGGTCCTTTACTGCCATTGTTGGAGCAGATAATTTACCTTTGTTTTAATGATATTGGAAAACATTTTTCATGTTCCAAGTATGACTTGGTTCAAGAGCTACACTATCTGCTGAGTACAATGTCTGTGTGAAGAGAAGCTTTAATGTTAATAAATGAGGTGGTCTGATTGTATGCATCATTGAGATGTTGTTGAATTTCAAACAAATACACAATCATGGTGAATAAAAAAATGCATTGAATATGAATCGTAACCCTAACCCTATAGAAAAAGATTATTGGATATTAATAATAAATACATAAATCAAATGCATTTTGATTGAATATAAGCTTAATTGTTATGTAATTTAAACACATACACGTTATTCATCTTGAATAGGTAACCTAATTACTATGTAATTCGAACAAATATACTTAATGTATTTTAAATATATAATCAGAACAATATGCATTTAAATTCAATAAATTATATTAAAGCTGAATACATAAACCTAGGGAATATGCATTTAAAAAGAATAGGCTTTATTACACTGATGCATATGGATCATGTAAAGTTTATTAGGTCTGTTTATGTTAAAAATATTTAAAAAATCAAATAGAACTTTGTTATTTATTTTACATAATTCTTAAAAGTTAGGTTTAAATATTTCTGTGAGTGGTTTATCTATTATGGATTTTTATGCTTTTTTGTGGTGTTCCTAATGCTGAAGTAATGCAGTTCAAGGTCTAGTATTTTTTTTAAATAATTTTAGGCATTTAAGATTCAGATATATTTTAAATTGCTTTACTGAAACTTCTCCCTTTTGCAACTATACAACTCCTCTTACAAATAAATTCTTAGAAACTTGTAGTAGTATGAGTTTAATTGTATTTATTGATTTTGTTTGTCCCTAATCATCCCCCAACATTTTAGGAATCTAAACAAATCCATTTTGGTTTTCATGCACAAAATCAGATAACGGATAACAGGTCTGGTTTTTTGTTGTTGCTATGGTTGGTTTTTGGTTTTTTTTTTAAAAACAGAAAACACTTTTTTTTTTTTCCATTTTTTTTTTTTTTTTGGTTGAACGATACATTGATTCACACAGAAAGTAGATACTATTTGCAAGATCCAGCAAGGTCTGTTCCTTCCAACAGCAGAGATGTTTTGGGAGAAGTAAATGCAATTAATGGAAAAATAGCTCCTCAAACTCTCATTCTTTCCTCTATTAAACGGTATTAATATGTTAATTCCTTGGGGTTCAGAATGGATGCACAGGATGTAAAGTGCTTTTTGGAGAGAACTTCTATGCTATCATCCTTCATGAGATCTTGCACTGATGGATACACACCAATTAGAGAAGTCATAAATGTTTAAGGTTTACCACTGGAGCACAGCACAGATTCCTTGGTACTGTAGTAATGATATTAATGCACCCTACAGAAAATGTCTCAATGAAATTATACTGACACGATCTACAGGATTTGTTTTTTCTTTGGTGTTTCTTTTGATGTTTCCTAAGTAATCTATTCTCTTTTTCTATTATATTTGCACTATAATTGTTCCATGTCCTGTTTTTCATGTCTGTATTTTCATCATACTTCCATCATAAAAATATTCATACAGATACAGATATACATTCCAGCTCATCCACAAACTATTTCATCAATTACAGGTTACTACTGATTGGCATTTTTTATGTTTGCAGAGTTACATTTAGCAGCCTCTAAAGCTATTTCTCACCATTTAGGGTTATATTTAAAAAAGGCAGCCTTATTACATCTACAATTAATATCATAAATGAAATTATTGAAGCGCTTGGCAGGAATGAGAGCTGTTTTTGTCTCTCTACTGATTTATTGATACTGCTGATCATATTCAAATTACTCACATTAAAGATATATTGGGTTATTTAAACATATATGAATACAAGGTAAGAATGCATGTCTCAAACTGTGGTCAATTGGTCTGCATTATTTTGTTCCTTCAATTCACATTGACTTGAATCACTCCTTGATAGGCTGTTTTCTAGTCCGTCCGTGCATGGAGCACAAAATTGAAAATTTATTCACACTAGAATTCCGCGGTTACTGCAATTAATATTAGGCTGCAAAACTAGTCCCAATAAAAAAAAAAAAAAAGGAATATCATGTGCACTAAAAAACAAAAACCTTTTTTTTTCTTTTTAAAACGAAATATTCTGAGTCAGCCAGGATTTCTGAAGACTGCTGGAAAAATGGGCGAATAAAGGCTGTAAGCCATCAACATTTCTGATTCTTAGCCACAGCCAACTAAAAAAGAAAATGTGAGGGTTTCCTTTTTACAGATATTTAGTTGCTATTACTGTTTTCATTTATTGATGACTCTTTCAGGTATAATTATTAGCAGGTGTTATTTCTTTTATAGAGTATATAACAACAATACAAACAATAGAGCCTATAACAACAAGAAATGGTGCCTAAACATCTGCTATTTTTTGTTTAAAAAGCATAATTAGGGTTCCACATAATAATAATAATTTAGTTGACTATTTATACTTCTAGAAATAGGATAAAGACAAGAACAAACAGAGGAAGAATATTAACATTGATTTTATCTTACATAGATTTCCACACAGTCTATAAGTAAATTAGTACAAACATTAATGTCTGGTAAAAATGCTTGAATCTGACTGTTTATTTTGGATATTATTAAATTACAGATAAGATAGTGTTATATTGTCTATTATAATTGTTAAAAGTGATTTTATATTTTAATACACTTAGGCTCATGCTAAGTGTTGTGTTTGTAGATGATGCCACTAAAAAAGAAAATAGACATAAGGAGCTATTTAAACTGTCAGACAGTAAGCAATATAGGACAATGATAAAAGGTTGTGTTACATTTAATCCTTTACTATTAAAAATGCACTTATACATTATATGATTATAGGAAACACAGCTATCCAGTAATAATGATACAGGGCAGCTTGTAGGTGAAGCAGCTGCCCTTCGGTGCTTCAGGTGATGTCTAAATAAACCAGGTGATACTAAAATATTTCCTCTTGATGAGTTCTGGATGAAGAATATTGACAGACAAAAACATTTTTTTTAATCTTATATATTATATATATATATATGTTGTATTTTTAAAATTTTGGAATAATTACTGATCTAAGTGGGTTGCTCTGTCGGGGAAAGGCACATTTTATATTTTTATTATGTTTTAGAGTCTCTATTCTCCAGTTAATGATGAATCACTCACTAAATTAGTTGACGATTATTGAAATAATCAATTAATACGATTCATTTTTTCAGTCCCAGATAAAATACATGAAATGGGCTACACAAAGTAACTACAGCCCAGATGTTCCACTTTTATAGTGAAGTTAATATTTTAATGAATGTATTATTTTGCTTGATACAGAGAGAGCATAGTAGGTAAAAATATAAGAGTGGGGTTTAACTCTGCACAATTCTATATCTTCAGAGGAAAATACTGTATTTACCTTCTCTCTTAGTCATTCAAATGAAACCATTTTCAAAGTGGAAAACAGTCCTAATTCCACATTGATCAGAGCCGGTGATACTTCAAACATTAATAAACAGCATCTAATGAGTGTAGTGCTAATACAATTTTTATTAATGTAGCAAAATTATGCTTTTCTCTTTTAACAATGAATTCCTCTTATCAGTACGGATCCTCACACCGTGCATAAAAAAGGACATGCATATTGCATAGCACCAAAAACAACCGACTGATAGTGTCCCTACCAAAGTTCAAAATCAAACCTACGCCCTTGGTACACTTGGAGATTATCTTTGGTATTGCCTTCGTTTTGGTAATTAGTTAGGCATTAATTCAAATGTGGAAAGTAGTAAGAAAAATATCTGCTTTGTGTTATCTTATGTATGGATTCTAATATATATATATATATATATATATATATATATATATATATATATATATATATATATATATATATATATATATATATAAGAATTAAATAAACTACTGATTTCAACAATAAAGAGGAGATTGAGTTTTAAGAGAAGATTTCAAAACGTTCAGAAAGAGGACTTTTTACTTTGCAAGGGCAAATTATTCATAGTTTCAGAACTGCAGTAGCAAAAGCCTGATCTCCCCTTAGCTTCTGCTGTGCCATTTGTGCCTCAAGCAACAGGAGGGAGTGCAGGTGCAGAGAGAAAGGGAGGAGCAAAGCCCATTTAAAGACACAGACAACACAAAAAACGTTTTAAAATGAACTTTAACTGAAAGATCTTATAACAAAGACAAAATTTAGACCTCTGCTGAAATAGGTGCAGTTTTAACAATTTTATGCAAGAACAAATTTTTTTTTGTTTAAATGAAAATAGAATTTCTTCATTGGTTGTGGCAATGAAACTGTGCTGCTGTCTTCTTTACCAGCTCTCTCTTGTAAAATGGATATTCCATCTCAGTGAGATTAACTTAGTTCAGTAAAGGCAAAGGTAAAAGAAGATATTTATCTAACAATACTTAAACCCCTTTCAACCTTTCAATTTATGCCTAACTAATTACCAATACAAAGGTAAAACCAAAAAAATCACCAAGCGTACTCAGCCCTGGTTTCACTGATATCAGCAGAGTGGTTATTTTAATCCTAGACTAGATGACAGTGTGTGTGGGCTGATACGCCTTTCTGCTCTGACTCCACCTACTCCGCAAATGGGTCAAATAGTTTAGAGCAACTGACTTGTGACTTTTCAGGTACATGTTCTCCAAAATACTATTCCAAGCTTTATCGCATTTAGGAACCAGAATAAATGAATCTAATTTCAAGGTTATTTTATTTTTATTTTTTTTAGCCTTCAGAGGGAGGAAAGCGAAGAAGAAAGGGAGTGTTTACCACATACACTTCCCTGCCTAACCCCTCCATTTATTGTGCACAGTTGATGTTTTTTTGCTTTTGTGGAAGCCAGTGTTGCTGACAGGACTAAACATGCCCGTAGATCTTACTCAGGAATGTGTGGTACAATGATCAGTGCAGGAAGGGAGGAAAAGGTGTTCAGTAGGAAAAAGTAACCCAGAAACCTTCCCTCATGAACTACGTATCTTGATTTTTTATTTTTTTTTAGTACCGGTAAGTGGAATGGCTAGTCTTTATAAATAAATAAAATCTTGCCACTTTAATTCATGCAAATGGTACAATATTTATAAGTTAGATGATTCAAGAATCAAAACAGACTAAAAGTATGCATACTATCTAAGTGAATGACTGTCCAAAAACATTGCTCCTGTAATAGTAAATCTAGGGTGTGGCAAAGAAAGTGCTCGTGCAAAACTGCTTTGTGTGACTACTTTTTCTTTGTGTTGTACCATCAGGGATTGGATGTCACAGGACGTTTTTTTTTTTTTTTAATGAGCTTTTGTCAGTTAGGGCAGCTCAGTGGAGCAGTGGGTAGCACTGCTGCCTTGCAGCAAGAAGGTTCTGGGTTTGATTACCAGCCCAGGGCCTTTCTGCATGGAGTTTGCATGTTCTCCCTGAGCATGTGTGGGTTCTCTCTGGGTACTCCGGCTTCCTACCACAGTCCATGACTGTTAGGTTAATTGGCTTCTCTAAATTCTCATTAGGTGTGTGTGAAGGGTTGTTTGTCTCTGTGTTGCGCTGCAATGGACTGGCGACCTGTCCAGGGTGTACCCTGCCTCTCTCCCATTGACAGCTGCACCAGAACCCTTCGCGATCCACTTGGGATTGAGCGTGTTAGTGGATGGATGGATGTTTTCAGTTATTATCAATATGACAGACTTTATTTCAAACTGAATATTTTTTTTTTCCCAAATTGATCTTTCAACCATAATAAAATGGTAACTAAACATTGTTTTACATTCTAGTAGCTCAGTTCTCACCCAGAGGTTCACTGTAAATACTAGAATAGATTTTATTTTAATCTAAGCTCTATTGAACTGTTCATAAAACATTGAAGAATCTGAGGGCAGGTTTTGAAAGCAGAGGGTTTCTAAACAGAGAAACTGGTTAAAACAAAACAAACATACTTGGAGAAATTACATCAGATTAGGGTTAGTGGGATGAGTACTAAAGCCATAGTCTAACAAAAATAAACAGAACATCAACAACCAAAACTTTCTGTGTATTCTAGCAAGTTTTTATGAATATACCAATTTTTTCACATGTAAAAATACTAGATATTCACTACTTTTACTCTGGTATCCCTGAATATGGACCAAGGGAATCACTATAGATAAAAAACAAAACAAATCTTTAAAGGCATCATATATTCTGAAGTATATCAATTAAAAAAAGCATCTTAAAAACTGGTGACAATATCAGGAATAAATAGAAAGTCAATTCTTCCAATCCTGCACACACTTAATAAAAAGTAATGAGAGCATTTTTATTTTTTTTTTAAAACTGCATGTAAAGTGTTTTTTTACCAGCATTTTGAAAAAAATGTTTCATGCAGGTTCAATATGATGTCACAAGAATGAGTGGATGCTCCATCTCTGCGCTCATGGCTTGCTTTTAATGTGTTTGTGGCATGAAGTCAGAATCCTGCTAAAAGTGCATCTATTAGAGGCTGTGCACTTTTGGCAGAACTCAACTCCATAGATAAGGTGCTATAAGTAGCTTGTTTTTATTCTAAGCACCCCAAATGGTAGTTATAACTGCTACAAAATTAGACCCCCAGGTAGGCAGAAATACCATCTCTGATACCCAGGGAGGAGGAAAAGCATAAAAACGCCGGTTCTGCTGTTTGCTACAGGTTGTCTGCAAACATGGTCTAAATAAAAATGCTAAGTATTATCCAGTTTACAATGATGAAGGAAATGGTGCAAAAAACTGTGTTTTTTGCCAGTCGTTATAATGTTGTGATATGAAGAAACATGAACAAAAGTAAGGGGTATTTAGCTTTTTTTTTTTAAAGGACTTTGAACTCATAAGCAAAGAACTTCTCAAACTTTACAATATACTTATTCTATATCCAAAACAATCATGAAAAAAGTTAAATTAGACAAATATATCTATATATGCTTGTTATCTCCCACTTATCTGAGTCTCAGATTAGCTTAGACAAGGTGACAGCAAACTCAGCAGAGATGCCTGGACTTCCCTCTCCACAGAAACCTCCTCCAGCTCCAAAACCTTCCCAGGGCAGCAGAGAGACAAAGCTCCTTGTCATGATGGGTTTCAGAAAAGCCCAGTATGCAGAACACCACGGAAACAGATGAAAAGTTTAACAAGATTTATTGAGCACAAGCACATGGAATAAACACTGGTACTGGTTCAGGCCTGGGGGCAGGTTCACTGGAGTCTGTGAGGATGACAGTTCAGTTAGCTTGGAAGCAGATGAGTCTGAGTTTGAGAGTTTCAGATTTATACCTTGAGGTGTCCGGGTTTGGCTTTGAGAGAGGAACTGTTGGGTCCAGAGACTGTTTAGTTCAGCAGAGTCCAATAACCGCCTCAGCGTCTTACTTCTAGCGTGAGGGCAGACCTTGGCTTTGGGTTTTCAGCTCTTAGTCCAGAGCTGCATGAGAATCCAGAGAAGGGTCTTCAGGTTTGGCTCAGAGGGCTGGCTCGGCAGGTTAAGCTCATCCAGAGCTTACAAGGAAAAACTGGATTCCTGAAAGCAGAGACAAAGAGGGATTAGAATCCAATCAGGAGCAACAAAGGTTCTCAGAAGAAGCTAGGCTCAGGTGCTAACCAAACTGGATAAACACTGCGGCGTTGAGGCAAGGTCTGAAGGCAGGTTATATACTGTGGATCCTCTGATGATGAGATGCGCCTCAGGTGTGTCGAAGGCTCAGCTCATGAGGATCCACGGCAGACTCTGCTGGAGAAAGGTGGAACTTCTCCAGATCCCAACACTCCTCCTACATGTCACGGGCCACAACCTGATGGAGTCCTGAACAGATACCGCAGCTGACTTCAATATATCAAAATCTGAGAGTATTCATCAAAACCAGTAAATTTTTTTCTAAACCTTCTGCATGTTTTCATATTTCTTATTTATGTTATTCAAGCTTATAGCCTTTCTAGCCATGCTCAGTGAGTCCTCTTGAGCTGAATGTTTTCCTCTCTGCAGCCTCATACCATCATCAGGAAGCTTATTGATTTTTTTTTTACAGTCAAGCATTATAATGTATCTATCAGCAAAAATATGCATTGCCTCTTGTGTAGGTGGCTGACATCAGCATCCATCCTTAATGTCAGCACATGTATAATAAATAGTGAGTCTGAAATACTTATTCAATGGAAGAAGATCCTCATGTTGAATTGAGGGCTAGTACTGGCAGGCCGTACTGTATCTTTTTGATTACTGGATGGAGTAATAACGGCTCTACATCGGATAAAGTTAAAACTCTGCTAAAGGAACAAAACTTTGTCTGTTTTAAAGGAGTGCTGTAGCCTTGTAATTTATCAATATAACTTAAGGATTAAATTGGCTTTTCAGCTTACTGTCATTGCAAATAGAAAGGATTAAAATTTTAGTTTCAGTTTGATTGGTTAAGAAACAATCAGAAGCATTTTCTTTTAAAAGCAGAGATGGTCTTTCACTTGGCCTTTCCAAGCAAAAGTGCAGAGGCTTTGGATGCTTGTCGATTTTTGCTTAATGGATGGAGAGAGGAAAGTGATATTGATCCTCCAACCAACTTCCAAAAAAAAAAGGACGGAGATATCAAGCTTCATTCACTCAACATATATACAAATGAGGATGGAGAACAAAATACAAATCTTTGCTTCCTTTTTATGACTGAGATATTACTGCTAAGGGCTGACGTATCCTGCCTATTTCCCCTTTCCGTTTCCACTTTAATCATGCCTTGTTTTGTGTTTGGCATTCTTCTCCATCAGATCCTCACACTCACTTGTCAGAGATAAGTGTATGAAGCTCCTGAAGTTTATCTACTCTAGATTACAGATTGGAGGAGATGCATTCTAAAACTGCCTTTATCAGACGGACTTGTCTGTCAAGTTTATGGCTTAATTATGCACTTGCTTTCTTGTAGGTTCAGTTAGGTAAATATTTTGTCATTAACAATACTCTACTACCAGAGGAAATCTGAAAGATGCAGACCCGAGTATGTAGATACATTTGTATTAAAAAAGGAAATTTACCCAGAATTATATGGTGGTTTTGTAGCCCCTTTCTCTTTCTTAAAACAGGTGTGCTACTTAGACAACATGAGTGGAATTTCTCCTCATTTCATATTTGACATTTGAGAAGATCAAAACTGTAACCTTTTCATTAGAAAAAACTATGATTTATTTAACGACTGAAAAGTTCCCATTGATGAGCTCACTTATTTCACTTCCTCTTTTGGCCTCACTTTTATTCTTATGTAAGGAGGCACTGCCAAATAAAATATTCAACCATCCACAGAGGGGAACATCTCTAGGCTTCTGATAGTATTTCCCTTTTAGGCCCAACACAAGCCTCACAGTGTTTTGGAATTCACCGTTATATTAATACCTGGAGCGCAAATGCAAATAAGTAAAAGAATATGCTTGAAGGGGTTTTAGAGGGACCACAGAGAGCCTTTTAGTCTGAAAGCACCTAGATATAAAAAAAAACTTGCGTATGTACAGTCATAAGTGTGAAAACGTATAAAGCTAAATTTGATTTAAAGTTTACACCAAATATTTGAATACACAATTTAAATAGACACATGACACGTTTTTCCTTTTGCTATCTGATATCAAAGATCAGAAAGTTTCCTGTTTACATCAGTTTAAAATTACAAAACATTTATTTTCCCTAATAAATGTCAGAGAATTTTCTATTGTGTTTTTAAACTTCAAAAAGTTTGCAAAATTTTCTTGTGTTTTTTGGGGGAATTTCCTTTATTTTCTTTAAGACTTGAATCAAAAGCTGTTTTTCCTACTTCAAGTTTCTCACAATAAATTGAAGTGAGTTTGGCTCATAGCTACTATTAGAGAATGATTAGTGGCCTATGACCCTTGAACCCCAGTCGGCCTCGGCAGATGGCCGCTCACACTGAGCCTGGTTCTGCTGGAGGTTTCTTCCTGTTAAAAGGGAGTTTTTCCTCTCCACTGTCGCTACAAGCATGCTTAGTGTGAGGGATTGTATTTGAGTCAATGCAATCAACTGGTTTTCCTTAGATAGAAAACTTTGTATCAATTTGACTGTATGATCTGGTTGAACTGTAAAGTGCCTTGAGATGACGTGTTGTGAATTTGGCGCTATATAAATAAACTGAATTGAATTGAATTATACAGTTTGTATCTATCCTTTTAGATAGTTGTTAGAGAGTACTGTCTTTGTACTGAATTGAGCTATAGAAATAAACTTGCTTTGCATATCCTTTTCGATGCGCACACGCATGAGTAGCCGCAGACTTGTTTGTAATCACTACTGACCTCTGAGGTTGCTTCCAGCCATCTGCTTCTTTTTCCCCCTCTATTTACATAATCTCCATCCAGCTTCACTTTTAACATGTCCACTATCCAGCTCATCATCTGGTCCATGATCATTTTCATTATGTTTTTCTCAAACCCTGTTGGGGATTGGATCTTCAGTATATAGCAGAGGAGCTCCAGTCTAGTGTCTGAGCCACTGGCAATAGCTCTACACCTCCACCCAGAAATCACCCTTTTATGACACCCTAGACCAGGGGTCTTCAAAGTTTTCCAGGCCAAGGACCCCCAAACTGATGACAAGATGGAGCGGGGACCCCCTTATTAAATATATTATATGAAATTGTGTTATATCAACCTGGTCCTATAGTAACACTATTACAGATGGTGTAATGTAACGAAAGTAATTTCTCCCTGGGATTATTAAAGTATTTCTGATTCTGATTCCTGGTTGATGGGAGAGGTGTTGTGAATGAAATGGTGCCCAGCTTGAAAGAGCTCCTGTGTGTCGCTGAATGTGTACATTGATGACTGAAAGACGTCTTCTGCCTCCATTTATCTGTTTACTACAGTGTGTTGAATTTATGTTAATGTGGATTTAAAAACATTTCAATTCAGGAGGGAATATAAAAAAAAAAAAAAAAGAATGAACCAAAAGTTTTGCAACCCCCATGCAGTACCTCCGCGGACCCCCTAGGGGTCACAGCCCCCCTGTTGAAGACCTCTGCCCTAGACACATTCACAGTGGGTCCCAACAAAATTTCCATTTGGACCACTCCAAGACCATTAAATCCCTCTGGTCCTCCTCTCGTGGCCCTCACAGTAAACTGACTCTAGATCCAGGAGGCTAGTTTGGCATGCCTAAGTAGGCTAATCCTATAGCCAAGCATGCCACACCACCCTTAACTTTGGACTTCACAATGTTCCCTCACAAATGAGGAACATCTCATCCAGGATCTTCTCACTGACTGTTCTCAGTTCAACAATACTACCCCTCCTGGCTTTGTTTACAATATCCAAATGTGTGAGACAGGCTCCTTTTTCATCATTCTATCTCTATAGTCCCACAGAATCTGTTAGTTCAATCTCTAACGTTCTGCTCTCTGCTTTTTCTCATAGTAGCTTCGACTCATCTGTTCTTGTTTGGCTGTGACACCATCCTGGAGAGAAATATCAGCTGTGCTGCTGCCATCAACACCCTTTGTTTATATATGTTGTAGATTGGCCTGTTTTTCAGTGTAATCCTGTTTCTCTGATTGTGACTGGCTGGATGTGCTCTCTCATCCTCTGACATGGGAGCTGCCTTGGAGCTTGTCTGCCTGGCTGTGCATTTCCTGGACGGGGCCACCTTTTACTGTTGCCTTTTGTATCTCCTTGAACCCCAGTCGGCCTCGGAAGATGGACGCTTACACTGAGCCAGGTTCTGCTGGAGGTTTCTTCTGTTATGAGGGAGTTTTTCCTCTCCACTGTCACTACAAACATGCTTAGTGTGAGGGATTGCTGTAGAGTCAATGAGTCGATGCAATCAACTGGTTTTTGAATTAATTTGACAGCTTGATCTGGTGAACTGTAAAGTGTCTTGAGATGGTATATGTTGTGAGTTGGCACTATATAAATAACCTGAATTGAAACTGAATTGAATTCTCATGAAATTCTACTGCAAAATGTTTAATAAAGTGCAGCTTGTCTCCATCCCAGCCTTAACCTCTATGAAATGTTTTGCCTACAAAATTCCTGGCCAAACCACTGCTGTCATTGCTGCAGTTTACCACTCCCCTAAACAGTGTTTTTTTTTCTTCTTTTTTTTTGAATGAACTGGACGATTTGCTTACCACTTGTTTCCGTTTCCCAATATAATATTAATTAGAGATTTCAATATATCTGGACAATAATAATCTTACCCTCACTAAAGACTTTTTATGCTGCCAAGCGAACTTTCAATTCGCGTTTCAATTCATTAACAGATTTAAGCACTCAAATAAAAGGACATAATAATTTCTTAATTTCATTCCTCATCTCTGTATGCCTGTCAACAAACAAAGTCTCCTCGACTCATATAATCTTACAACATTAAGAACATTAACATGGACTTCTTCTCATCTCACATTCTCAAACTCTGATTCCATATCCTTCTTTCACCCAAGATTAGCTCACATCTCTGTATAACAATAGTTTGAATATTGTTCTAAACTCTCTAGCTCTAGTGAAAACTTGTTCTGTTACCTTCTCCCATTTTTCTCCCGGTTTCCCAGTAAACTGAGAACCACAAAAGCTAAATGTTGTCAGTTTGGACTACTCTGTAAAAGAAGCTAGTGTTACAATTCACAAAGGAATCATCAATCATCACATAAAACATTTTTGATTTTTCAACCTCCGGGGTGTATTCTCCCTTCACTTCCTGTCTACAGAATTCTGTGAAACAATAATACAGTTTCTTAATGAGAAAATCCGCAGGACTTACCAATAACCCTAATCCTTACTTTCAAAAACCCATTTGTACCCATGTTTAAACCCTAACTGCTAATCAACATGGAACTTGAGGCTGTAATGTACAGTAAGGCAACCTTCTAACAAGGAGTGTGAGTTCAGCAATTCAGCAGGAATTTGAGATAGAACAATGGGAGTGAAAACTCCTTGGAAGAGAGCCACACGAGGTCAGTGGTTCTAAGACAGGCTACAAAATTAAAATGAAGTTAAATACTTGCATATAAAGATCAAGATAACACTAGAAATCTGTACATAGGGATAAAACAGACACATGGATTTTTTAAATATGAGTGAATTTTAATTATTTTCTATGGAAATAACAGGGATTCCCCTCCACCAAATTTGGATAGTAACTATCAGATTTTAAGGAGTTCAAAAATCTTTGCAAAGGAAACATAGGTGCAAATCATGTCATCTGCAGGGTGTAAAACTATTGGCATAATCTGAATGATTTGTCCAGACTTGCCTGCCAAAAGTCACAATTAGCACAATGGCAACAGAAAAAAACTAAACCAAAACAGCTCAACAAACATGTTGTATTCCAGTAGAATGTACCAGGTTAAGGTTCAAGTCAAAAAGAAATGTCACACCCCAACCAATGCGCCTTTAGAGGAGTTAGAGTGTCTGACTTAAAGTAGGAGCTTAATGCAGGGTGAAGTGGAAAATGAATGTTGGTGCGGTCTGATTACCAGGAATATTTATGGCATGATTCATCTCTTGATGTGAATGTCAGCTTCAGTGTCAGAGAGAAAAGATGTGGTGGATTAATTTTAGCATTGGTTCTTTAACTCCTTCAGTCATTAGTGAAAATTAGGAACAGCAAAGTGAATATCATATATGCATTACAAAGAATATTCAACTTCCTTAAATAACCAAGATACTTCAAATCCATAGAAAACTTTTCACATGTATATTCTTCTTATGTTGGTATGCAATAGTCATAATAGTCATGGCAGTTGCAGCTGGAAATGAGGGGGCACACATTTACTGGAATGTTGCACAAGCAATATTTTTCAGAAGGAGACTTCTCGTCATGCATTGCATATTTCCGGAATGCATCATACAGTATATGATGAAACTTCCATCCAAATGTACAAAATGATAATTAAAAACAGCTACTTATCACATGACATACAATGGCTTGAAGGTGTGTCATTCCTTTCTAACCCTCCTTGTTTTCTTTTTTTTTTTTTTGTGGCTTACACACATGACAAGATGATGACTTGTTTAGATGTATAAAAACTCAATTAAAGACCATATTACTACTTTTATTCAAAAGGTTGTTTTGTGCTGCAGTAGCTTTACAGAAATAACTGTATTTCCTTATATATCCCCTGCTTAGAAATGATATACTTACATTTATAGTATATCATAAATATACTGCAGGTGCAAAACAGTTTTATGTTTTACCTGGGTGCATAATTGGCCAAATAGTAAAAACCAAGGAATCAATTTACACAGGGAGGATTAATAGCATGAGTGGACCCAGGTGGGAATAAGCAGTAGGAGGTGATTTAGAGACAGAATACTGGTGATTGTGAAATCATATGGAAAATGATTCAGAGTGGATGGTATAAGTATGATAAAAAAAGGCAATAACAATCCGAGAAAAGCAAAGACTAAAACTAACCATAGGCACATTTGAAGTCAATCAAAAATCAAAGTGTTATGAAAACAAAGATAGTGCTTTAACTATATATCGGGTCAAAATGAAATTTCATTTTCAGATTTACTACATAAAAACAGAAAAAAATAAAAACAGAAGCTCTAATGTGAAATGATCCATATAATTCTAAACTTTTTCAAAGTCAGGAACAGTTTGAAAATGTTTGGGATTTTTGACCAAAAATATTGACTGATTAAGATAACAGGTATCTTAGAATTAGAGTTTTTTCTCATTGGGGAAACCTGTTCAGGTCTTTTCATACATTTTTAGAATTTAGTCAACAATATGCTTAATGGCATAAAGACTGACTTTACCATCATTTTTATAACCTGCAGTAAATAGCTTCATATAAATAGAGAGCCCTCGCATGGTTTTGTTTTTTACAGTATCAGCCAGATACTAATGCGGTAAATAATTGAAATGTGGATGTTCAGAGAGAGCAATAAATTATTTTTTCCTTAAAATCTTGTTGCTACTTCAATAACATCAAACTATGTGTATATAATACTATAAATAAGTTTACCTAATATAAACAGCATATCTGGGACTTTGCAGAATCAAGCAGTGTTTTTCTAGAGCAATGAATTATTCGTTTTGTCTGAAATTAAGCAGTGGTGCAGAGTGAATTGCTAAAGAATGTTAAAAAAGAAACCTTTATGGTAGATTAGATCTGCATAGAGAATGCAGTATTAGCATGTATTTGACTGTGCTTGCACTATGTTACCATTCTGCTTTGTTCATGTCTTTCGTGTCATACCATCAGTCGTTTGTGCTGAGCAGTACAACTGTTGCTGTGTGTCATCAAAAGGTTTTAAGGAGAATTGTGTGGTCATTATTTCTAAGGGAAGGCAAAGTTGTTGATGGGAAGAGAAGGAAGCTAGAAGCTGACGCACTGCTCACAATGCTGAACCTATGCAATGATGTCAACTTGATAAAAAAGAGGGGGCAGTGAATGCATCAGAATAAATGTGATGTTTATTCTTGAGTGCTTACTCACAAATAGGAGTTTTGCCTTTTTTTAAAAACAGCTTCAACAATGATGCACACATGAGCAGAGTAACTAGGCAATGATTTGCATAAAATCTCACCTTCCAGGAATATATTTAATAAGAGGTGTTACACATAAGTTCCTTTCTAAAAATGGATTGACCTCTTTTCATTACTAATTTCTATATTTAGTGATTGTACTCATCTGCATTGATTCAACACTTTTCAAAAGAGATGAAGAACACTGTAATTTCACCAAAAAAATAAACAAGAATATGAAATGCAATTTAGGTTTCCTTAACATCCAAGAATGATCACTGTTTATGCAAGTTATTTTGTCCTGATAACTAAACAGACTCTTTGTCTTGGACCTTTTAAGCTTCATGATCGAGATGTGTTGTCATATATTTATAAGTTTAGAACTATAGATGGCTAAGAAATTAAATACTTTGTAAAGAAAAGTATTTTTTCAAGGTAAAAAACATAATCTTTAACCCTTCATGATTTTTTATTAATCAGACTTTACATTTAAGCCCCTAATTAATTCTTTCCATACTGCTGTTTGTGTCTTCCAATTAGCATTACAATGATCGTTTTTTGGGAAATCTGGATACTACAAAAATATCTGATAATATTCAAGTCTGTGTTTAATTCTAAGCTGCCTTACTTGATGTTTTTGTTGGCCTCTGTCACATGTGACCCCTGTCTTAAATGTCAGCCTAAGCACTGCATAAATTGAGGCTATTTTTGGATAGTTGAGTTGGATAACCTTTGATCTGTGACGTTCTGTGTACAAATTAAAAAAATAGTTCATGATTTTAACAATATCATTGAATTAAGGGAGGAATTTATTACAATGGTCAGCATGCCTGGATCTGAAATTAACCTCATTACTAACGTTATTAAATCATTACTTGTGCAACTAGTTGAGGTCATAAAAATAAAGGGTTTTACTGTAAAATGACTGAGCAGTGATATTCATCAGAAACAAAGTCATAATTTCTAAATTCAATTTTATGCCAGCTGGTGTTTTTGTGTTGATCTGTTCTGCCCTCTGCTGGCTGGTTGTTGCTAGTAACAGAAAAAAATGATCTAATGTCTTTATATTGATAATAAATCCCCTAAACCTGTTTAGTGATTGTTAAACTGATGGCTAAACAGTTAGTCATTTATAGTATAGCTAAGAGTGAGGTTCATTTAGAATTATTTTCTAAAATACACTCAGTGTTACTAACTCATTTTTAAGGTTGGTATGAAATTTAAGATATTGGGTTGATTTGGTTTTTGTAGGTGTTTTTTTTCTTTTCTTTTTTTCCTCCCCCAAGGCACACATTGAGCGAAGTTCTAACTAAAATAAGTCCACCTCCCTCAACTTTGTATGATCTCAAATCATCAATGTTATTCCCCACCCCCCGCTTTTTTATGACTAATTTCCCCTGAAAAATGCAGGAAATAGGTTTTTTATTTATTTATTATATATATATATATATATATATATATATATATATATATATATATATTTTTTTTTTTTATCACAATTTGTAACATCAAAACCGGTTTACACCAGAGTTTGTTTTCTCTCTCTGAGTAAAACAAGTTCATGTAACTTGTTGAAGTTATTCCGTTTCAGCAGGAGTTTCATAATTGCAGTTTTTAAGGCGTGGATGGAAGCTGTGAGTAGACCAATTGAGACAGCTGGTGAAAGAGCTTTGTTTTTTTACAGTTTCTTTTAAGTTTTTGTAGCTTATTTGGTGAAATAGGCAAAAAAAAAAAAAGAAAAGAAATTTGTTCATTAATATGGATGAACTGACTGCCCCCCTGATCTTTTGGGTGTTTAGTGAAGAAGTTAGGAATATTTTTGCAAGAACTGGTAGAGAGGAGTTCAGATATTACACTCACAGGAGGGTTTCTTGACTTGTCAATCGGGGCAAATACGGTATATGTATTAATAATATTTCTGATATTGATCTCAGAGATGAATGAGATCTCTTTCAATGCTCAGTTGTAAGTTATATCTGTAGAATCACTGTATAGCTGTTGTATTAAACCTGGTGTCCAAACTTTGATCTCCTGCATTCTTTGTTTCAACTTTGATTGGTGGAGCACTTCTCTCTGTGGAAGTTTCTTCCCGGAAAAAAACTCCACTTTAATTATAGCAATGGAATATATGATATTAGAGTAAAAGTTATCTACCAGCTCATCAGCAGTGTTAGCACCAAAGTAAAGGAAGAATAGTAAATCTGGTAAATAGTTTCAGTAGCCCTCTCTTTGTTCTATTAATGTTTGGCAGACTGAATCATTGGAACTGATGCTATATAAAATATTAGGGAAGAGTAGTCAGATAGGTCAACCTTAGTTACAGACGCTTTGGAGAATCTTTTTAATGATGAATTCCCAAATATGTCCCTGCTTGTGTGTTTGCTGTTTAACATACTGAGTCAAACCAACATTTCGTAGAGTATCAAGTAGTTCTATTGTACTTCTTTCTTCAGGATTGTCAGTGTTCACCTTAAAGTCTCCCACAATAATTAACCGGTCATAATCAACACATAGCACAAATAAAAGGTAATTGTAATTACTGGGAAGGTTTTTTTTTTTAGAACTAATGAGGCTTCTAAATATTGGTACAACTGAGTCTATCAGATATCAGGGCTGGAGCCTCACTGAATTCATGTAACCATATTTTTTGTTAAAAACATAAGATCAAGATTTTGGTCAGTAATAAAATAATTTTTTAAAACAAACTCTTCTGTCAGAGAAGCAGAGGTTTCAAAAGCATTAATGTTTTTTTCTCAAGTAGTTTCATAAATCCTACTGTTTAAAAACATTTTGGTAGAAGTTGAAGTATCAATTTATTATTTTTACTCGAGTAAAAGTCTAAAAGTACACTTTTTAAAACTACTTCAGGTATAAAAGTAAAAGTAATGCTGGACAAACTGTGAAGGACAGCAGCTTTACTGCAATAGCCTATTAAAGGACAATTTTTCTACAATTCTGGATGATAACTTCCTGATGGATGGATGGATGGAAATGGTATAGTGGAGGATGTTCTTTTTCGGATGGATCATCAAAATAAGTGGTCTTCCTAATTGTCAATTATTCTATGTTTACGGAAGACCATCCTAAGTGGTTGTTTCTATTTTCACTTACTGGTGAGGAGTCTGACATAGAGCGTGCACAAGCAGAAACGGGCTTGTGCATGCTCCTGCATACGTTTAATAGGCGTTCCCTCTTTTTTAAGTGAAGAGGGTTGGTCTTTTGAAAAATTCACGAAAATCCTCCACTATTATTTTTTTTTAGTTTTATAATGAATAGAAACAGTGTCAAATTTTACTTTGCAACATCTTGAAAAACTACTTATTTTGGTATGTGGCAAAGAACAAGTTGGTGCTGCACAGAATCCAACCACAAAGAAAGGAATTCTCTGCATGAAACTATTTTTTTTTTTTTATCAATGACTATGACGAAAATGAGCTTAAATGAAACAAAACTATGGAGTCTGTTTTTAAAATGTAAGGAGTAGAAAGTAGAGAAAACTGTAAAAAACTGTAGAGTAAAAGAAAAAACAAAAAAATTGTCTAAAAAATAATTACTCCAGTCAAGTATAAATAGCCAGAATTTCTTGTTATGTAAGGCTATCAAAGTATTTGTACTTTGTTACTGTACTTGACACCTTTGCAGAGAAGTAATGTTCAGTAAAGCCGTTTTCTATGACTTAAAGCTGTGAGAATTTGGCAATTCTGGTGAGATGTAAATTATTTTGATTTTGAACAAGAAGGAACCAACATGATCTGCTTATACTGTATGTCTGCCACTTTCACTGACACTTGCTCTATACTACCAAACACTTTGACACCTTAGTGTCTGATAAATGAGAAGCTCACTGTGAATTAATCCTGAACCAAAGAAATAAAGCCTTTATAATCAGAAGCATTTTCAAAACAATTTCTTTTTCAAAACCTTTTTTAATTCCAAATAAGTTTCTATATATTGAACATCAGAGGGAGGGACCCCTCCTAGAATCACTCCACACATCAATATTTATAGTAATTGTGATAACAATAGAATAATCAAAATAATGTATCTCTGTCATCCTGCTGTGAAGGAGAAAGACAAAAATCTAAATCCAAACGTAGTCAAATTTAAAAGCTCACACTTGTATGGCTGAATTTGCAAAGACATGATTTCAACCCAATTCACTTTAAACAGGTGAACTAGCCCTGGTCCTCACAAAGTTAGCCATACACAAAGTTAAACACAAAGCCACACACACACACACCTGAAGATTTATTCATTGACATTTTTCAGATTTGCTGCAGCTTCAATATCCAAATTTATGATAAAGAAAATATACAAAATAATTAGACAAATAATAACTTACAGGTATTGGTCTTCAATATCAGAGTTACACATTTGTAACCCTTTACATGTGGAAGTGCTATTAAACATTCACAAATTTTTGTTTTGTTTGGTTGGAGGTTTGATATAATTTCAAACAGATTATCAAAGATAATACAATTTCTCCTTTAAAATCATAAATTCAGTGTTTTTTTTTTTAGTTTGCACTCTTAATTTAGAGTTAAGTTTTAAGTTTCCGAGTTCAAGAAACTGACCTGAAATGGATGGAACTGCACTGAGGTAGTTCTTCAATTTTAATACAATGACCACATTTCTTTTATAAGCATTTCTGTTAAAGGAAAAGGGGGCAGTATTGCCATTATTGGTAAAACATTATTTTTTTTTTTTTAGGTTGCAAGAATTTTCTCCAATACGATGATAAAAAAAAACTAAACAGAAAAAAAATAATTCATAATCTGCTTATACAGTATGTGTACATGTTCAAGTTCAACTTGTACATTATGATGAAAGATCACAATCTTCAGTGTACATGCATCATTTTCATCCATAACACAAATAAAATAAAAAAAACAGAATTTATGTTAAATATGGCATTACCAATTGGACACTGATGTTTTAAAGCTTTAGCAAATGGTAGCGACAATCTCAGGAGCATTAAATCTAGCCATTTTAGGGGGTAAAAACCAAAAGAATCATAATGATTGTTGAAATGTGTATCCTTACATCTATAGCTATGCTATCAATACAAATTAGCAAGCTAAAGAACATATATCTCAGGCAGCAAAAGAAAGAACCCTCTTTAGACCAAAGAGCAGGCTTAAATTAGAGACAGCCCAACTTTTGCTCAGCTTTTCTGAACAAGAAGTGTGATGAGCATGAGAAATGAACACTGACATATTCAGAAAAACTGAGCAAAAAATGGGTTGCATTTGATTTAAGCCTGTTTTGTGGTTGCCTTCACCCGGGTGACTTATTTCCCAGGTAACACTTTTTAGAAATTTAAAATGTAAAAATAATCCAATCCACCTTAACAGTAGCACGTATTACCCAGTAATGTAAATCTTTAGCAATCTTCATTAATTTGACAGTTAAAGATGCTGAAATTCAGTTATAACTGTGTCAGATTACTTTCAGTGTACTGATGTCAGTCACACTCACACTATTAGTGATCTGTGCAGACACACATGTAAAACATGTACATGCACTGAAAAATTACATTGCAGAAAAAGCACATAATTGCCTTGATTTTCTGTTTGTCTTTTCCACTTAACAATGATATATAGAGGGAATGTTAAAGATGAACTATATTGCAGTATTTCTGTCTGTCATATATGGTGGCTGACAGGAGCCAATGTGCTGTAAATGACTAAATGAGCTGGAAAAACATGTGTGATGCAAACTCTAAAACAGGCAAGCACAAAAAAAATGCAAATGACAAAGTCTGCAAACAAAAAAGAAATGACATGCCAACAGGTGAAAACTCAAACTAAAAAAAACATGCAACGGAGAAAAAAAAGGTGCTGCAATACCTAAAATTGAAGCAAAGACCTGCAACTGACAAAACAAATGCAAAGAAAAAATGCAGCAACCCCTAACAATGTGCTGAAAGCAAAAAGAAAATGAGGCGATTACAGTGAAAAAAAGAAGCAATTTGTAAAAACAGCAACAAACTCCTTCTAAAAAAAACAGAACTGCTCCTGACCACTAGAGGGAGTTGAACAAATATCACCCAGAGTGTTACCTATATTACTATACATAATAATGCTGTTATTCTGTAATACAGTAAGACTGTGTGTTTGACAGTAAAATAAAAGATAAAAACCCTCTTTCTTCTTCCAACTGTCTTTCTTTTTTTAAAATCCTGTGTTAAAGCTTGAATTCATGTTTGTATTGAGCTTCTTTGTTTGACTCTAGTGGTCTGGAGCACTGTTGTTTTGCATGCGTTTTTTTGTGCTTGTATGTTTTGGAATTTGCATCACACGTTATTTACAGCTCTCTTTGTCATTTACTGCATGTTTGCACCTGTAGACGTCCGTAGTCATATAGACAGATGAAAGAGGCTAGTGTTAGCCTAGAGACAAATAGCAAAATCTAAAGCATCTGAGTTTTTCCATTGAGTAAAATAGGACACAGTCACACTTAGAATCAAATGCCATTCACTCAACATCCTAACTGGGACAACTCTGACAACGATACTGTATCTTGCGGTATAGGACTGAAATAGCAACACTTGTGTTTAATAATTTCCAAACTAATTTTAGGCATACAAGTTTATGTTTTAGTGGAATAATAAAAAAAGAACCAATAACATCCTCCAAAACTCTGATTTAATGCCTTTTGAAAAACTTTCAAAAACATTACTTCTGAAATATATAAAATAACATTTCGTTTGAATGTACCTACAATCTCAAGGCATTCCCATTTTAATGCAATTGTATCCAGACATTTTAAACTGTGCCCACCTAATTGCCCCTATCTTGATGCCTGACTTACTTTTTGTGGATTTTTTTGGCTTTGAGTGGTTGCCAAATTGAAATTCTTGAATTTCTATTTATGAAAAGCAGAATATAAATTTAGATATATAGCAGATTTGCAAAAGTTATAGTGGACCAGTTGTATCAGAAAGAAGTGTTTGGCTTTTTGCATAATACAAACAGTTTGTTGCAATAATGGGTTTTAGGAGGTTAAGAAAAAGTCCTTGGATGGAAACTTGTGTTTTTTTCGATTAATAGAGTCTAGTCAACAGCCTTAAGCTAGGGCCAAGACTGAGAAACAAAAGAGCACCATCTGATTAATCAGTTTGTGATAACATGAAATTATAAAGAAGAGGAGCTGATATTTTTTCAAAGGTGGAAAATTTATTTTTCAAAATAAAATCAAGAGATATTTCCCCATTTGTCTGCTCACAGTAACATTTTGAAATAATTTTCACATTAATATAATTTAACCTATCTTAGCATGCATGCTCATAAAAGAATTTTAAATTAATGTCTTGATATTATAAAGTTTATATGGATGAATTTACATCTATCCTAATATGTATAAAAATATATGTTAAAGAGACATCTTGAGATGCATTTTAGATATACCTGCTGATCCGTGTTATGACATCAGTATCATTGGATATTAGGAACAACCTTATTAGCTAAAAACTAATATTCTAATCCATCATATGAGAAATTTAAAAATACAAACAGCCAGGTATTATTCAAAACGTTGTGGTAAATTTATAATATAAGGCAAAATTGAAAAGTTATGTGTCAAGGAGGTTTAATTTCCTATTTTAAATGTTCTTCATTTTAGCCTGATCTTTTCAACCAGGCTAAAATAAGACTTATCAGATGACAAACACAGGTGAATATTTCAAGGTGAAATCCTGCATATCTGTGTTCCTCCTAGTCTGGCTTATAATACTGGGCATGCATGTGCAAAAGGAAAGCACAATGTGGTTTATAGTATAAATAAATGTTTTCCTTTTTTCAGATTTAGATTTAAAGTTTTAGATGATAACATTCATGTGGATGATGACTCTGTGCCTGCCTGAACTAAAGAACCAAGACTTGGTTTGCAAAGGTCTTGAGTGATTTAATTTTTATCATAAAAGGATTTTATTAAAAAAGAACTAAAACACTACTTTGCAGTTATTTACCACATACTGGAATTTTGTAACATGACATCTCAAATATCGTAAAAAAAAAAAAAGTTTTTTTCTTTTTTGTTTTTTTGTACAAAAATATGTAAAACTTCTGTAGTTGCTTCTCAGCCCTTAACCTTCACGTGCCTCACAGTGCCTTTTTCTTGCTTGATAGTTTTTATGTGTTACAGAAGAACTACCCCAGCACAGTTTAAACACTTAGGCAAGTAATGATGGTTTTGTTTTTCTCTGCGTTGTGGATCACAGCACCAGGCAGCAGGAGTCTGTACAAACAGCAAAACGGTATGGGAAATAAGCTACATCCTCAACAAACATCCAAAAGAGTGACCGAAGACCATGATTACTGTACAACTGCTCTGCTACGTGTCTGCAGGAAGGTCTCCTCTTGTACAAACACCTAGTTCAGTGTTCAAACTGAAAGAAAAAGAAACAAAAACATAAGAGCGCTGGTGAAATTTATCTTGATTTTTTTTTTTTAATCTTTCTGACATCATGTCCTGGTTGACTGACAATCCTCTCAAAAATCTGTTCATTTATATCTTCTATTTTCTTCTTGCAATGGGATAATTAGCCGAGGTAAGAGATCGAGGACTGAATCCGAAGTTGCCTGCTAACGCTGCATTTGTCCATCATCAGCAACTACGGAAAGTTGCTGAATCCATATAAGACTCTTTAAATTCTCCCTGCTACCAGGAATGAGGGTTTAGACTCAACCATCCCCGTTTAAAGGTTTATAGTTTCAGCTGAGCCGAACTGACTACTTTTTGAGGGATCCAATCCCTTCAAACGAGTCAAAGTAGTTTCTTCTATCCAACTCCTCACGAGTTTAGACAGGTATAGCTGTGTTGCTGGGATCAAAAGAAAAGTTGTTGATGTGTAGTCTGTATCTTTTGAGCCCAAGTTTGGGATATTTAAGCACAATCGTGACCCCCGAGATAATTTGTTGGTGGGAGTGTTGGTGTTTTGGGAGGCGGCAGCGGCCTGGGAGGAGGGGCCGGTCTGTTTTTCCCCCTCTGTGGACTTGCTGTTCCCCCATCACTATCGGCTCTGTCCGTTGAGATTGGGGGAGGAGGAGGAGGAAGGCGGGGTAATGACATGGAGCCATGGTGGTAGTGGAGATGGTGGTGCGGATTATGACGATGTTGATGTCCTGACATTGCCAAAGGAGGGATACGGGAGCAGGACGAGGCAGAGGAGGATGATGAAGGTGGAGGAGGTGGGGGAGGTGTGAGTGCGGCCGGTCGCAAGCTTTGGATCCGCCGGCACTCCTGGCAGATGCGCACGTGGCTGCAGCTCTGGAGGAAGGTGCGAGGTGGGGCAGGCGGAGCCTCAAATGATGACACAGGAGGTGGCGGAGGAGGTGTATTGGTGGCAGAGTTGGCACCCAGTGGATCATCCAAGAGCCTCTGTGGCCCTGGGCCCAAATCAGGTCCTGCTGCCATACCTCCCCCCAGCCCGGCCAAACCCCCTGTCAGTGGGCCGGCACCACTGTAGAGTTTTCCGTTACTGAGACGCATCTCCCTTACTAGCCGAATTGGTCTAGGCCCAGCTAGAGCTAGCCGGGAAGGATGGCGCAGAACTCCGCCCCCAGCACTGCTGAGAGGGCGTCGCCGACGAGCCCGGGAACTTTTCTTACAAGAAACAGCATTTCGAAACTCTGTCAGCATCTCCTGACAAACAGAGACCTGAGAGACAAAAAGAAGATAAATAAAGATGAAGGAAAAAGACAGGTAACTCTTAAAATGTATTTTTAAGAACAAAATTTTAATCCTAGCTTTCAGAGATGCGCATTTGTGTAAGAGAAGGTATTTATTCTTATCAACATTCAGTCACTGTTCTCAAAAAAAAAAAAAATGGTCTGAAGCTAAAAAATGTACATTCAAGTCTGAAAGAGAAAAGGCAAGAACGGGTTATTAACACATTTTTCCAATCATTGTGTGTATAAACGTTCAGCAGCTTTCTCTGAATCCTTATACAACCAAGGTTATCCGGTCATAGGTCTGTGTGGATGCAAGTCTCCAAGCTAAAAACATCCAAACCATAAAGTCAAACTGATAAAAGATAAGAAGAGAATATAAGTCAAAACAATAAACTGAGCATACAGAGAACAAACAAGTGAACAGAGGATATAATGTGAGAAAATGGATGACTTATTTACTATTTCATTTTCTTTTTTTTTTTTCCTTCTAGTAAATGCATTTACATTAACGAAGAATTTAAGGAAATGTTTGTTCTTTAAAATCTTGATAATCTATAACAGTACACAGTTTCTTTGGCTGCTTCAGTACGCTAATATCAAGCCAAAAAATGTGCTGATCTAATTCCAAGTTTTCACTTGGGCTCCTAATCAAAGCTCTTCTAAATAAATTAAGTCTCAGTCCCTGAAGAAGCCCAGCTTCCAGCCCCTCCTGTTGCTGTAGCTCGTTGAGATGTTGTCATAAAACCAGCAAATCCTCCAATCTCAGGTTGTATGGCCAATGTTTAAAACCTTGACATTGAGTAGTGTCATGGTAACAGGTTCCGGAAATGTAGTGTTCTGTCAACACCATATTTTTTGGTTGAACAGCAATATAGTTTTACTTCATATAATATTCATAGTGAGAGGAAAACAATCTAACGCTCTATTTGTGTGTCAAATATCAGTAATACTTTCTCAAATACGATAAATCATTTCATAGTATTTGAATGAAAGTGGTAACTTTTTAATAACATTTTATTTTTACTCTACTTTCCCCCCCATTCTCGATGAACTAAAAAGTGGGAAATTACAAATCTGGTAATCAACAAAGCCATATCAAAACAATGAGAAAATAATAATAATACAGGTGCTGGTCATAAAATTAGAATATCATGAAAAAGTAGATTGATTTCAGTAATTCCATTTAAAAAGTGAAACTTGTATATTATATTCATACATTACATACAAACTCATATATTTCAGATGTTTATTTTGTTTAATTTTGATGATTACAAATGACAACAAATGAAAATCTCAAATTCATCATATCAGAAAATTAGAATATTACTGAAGACCAATAAAAACAAAGGATTTATAGAAATGTTGGCCAACTGAAAAGTATGAACATGAAAAGTATGAGCATGTACAGCACTCAGTATTTAGTTGGGCCTCCTTTGGCCTGTATTACTGCAGCAATGCAGCGTGGCATGGAGTCGATCAGTCTGTGGCACTGCTCAGGTGTTATGATAGCCCAGGTTGCTCTAATAGTGGCTTTTAGCTCTTCTGAATTGTTGGGTCTGGTGTATTGCATCTTCTTCTTCACAATACCCCATAGATTTTCTATGGGGTTAAGGTCAGGAGAGTTTGCTGGCCAATTAAGAACAGGGATACCATGGTCCTTCAACCAGGTACTGGTAGCTTTGGCACTGTGTGCAGGTGCCAAGTCCTGTTGGAAAATGAAATCTGCATCTCCAAAAAGTTGGTCAGCTGCAGGAAGCATGAAGTGCTCTAAAACTTCCTGGTATGTGGCTGCGTTGACCCTGGACCTCAGAAAACACAATGGACCAACACCAGCAGATGACATGGCACCCCAAACCATCACTGACTGTGGAAACTTTACACTGGACTTCAAGCAACGTGGATGAAGTGCCTCTCTTCTTTTCCTCCAGACTCTGGGACCTTGATTTCCAAAGGAAATGCAAAATTTACTTTCATCAGAGAACATGACTTTGGACCACTCACCAGCAGTCCAGTCCTGTTTCTCTTTAGCCCAGGCAAGACGCTTCTGACGCTGTCTGTGGTTCAAGAGTGGCTTGACACAAGGAATGCGACAGCAGAAACCCATGTCTTTCATACGTCTGTGTGTGGTGGTTCTTGAAGCACTCACTCCAGCTGCAGTCCACTCTTTGTGAATCTCCCCCACATTTTTGAATGGGTTTTGTTTCACAATCCTCTCCAGGGTGCGGTTATCTCTCTTGCTTGTACACTTTTTTCGACCACATCTTTTCCTTCCCTTCGCCTCTCTATTAATGTGCTTGGACACTGAGCTCTGTGAACAGCCAGCCTCTTTAGCGATGACCTTTTGTGTCTTGCCCTCCTTGTGCAAGGTGTCGATGGTCGTCTTTTGGACAACTGTCAAGTCAGCAGTCTTCCCCATGATTGTGTAGCCTATAGAACTAGACTGAAAGACCATTTAAAGGCTTTTGCAGGTGGTTTGAGTTAATTAGCTGATTAGAGTGTGGCACCAGGGGCCATCAATTTTGAACCTTTTCACAATATTCTAATTTTCTGATATGATGAATTTGAGATTTTCATTTGTTGTCATTTGTAATCATCAAAATTAAACAAAATAAACATCTGAAATATATGAGTTTGTATGTAATGTATGAATATAATATACAAGTTTCACTTTTTAAATGGAATTACTGAAATCAATCTACTTTTTCATGATATTCTAATTTTATGACCAGCACCTGTAATAATTCATTTAATTTATAATGCACTTTTCACCAAAAAGGCCTCAAAGTGCTACAAAAATGCATTAAAAAAAGCATTAAAAAAGAAATACATAGAGATAAAAGAAATAGATAACACAAAAGATAACAACAAAAGATAACACTCTATTGTTAGCTAATCAGATTAGCTAAGAGGTCCAGACGAGGATAGTATTAGCAGGAGCAAGATGTGAGTTAATTGAAGACTAAAGGTAAAATATTGTCTTACATGATCTTCATAAACAAAGAAAAACCTTTTGTTGTCATAATAGTATAGATGTTTAACCAAGTTTTCTTATTATGAAACACCATAGGGCAAAGTTCAGAAAAAAAAAACATTTCTAGGGGGTAACTGCACATAATACAATATGGCTAATGTAATTATTTTTCCTCCACTTTATCAATGTTAGTTAACATTTTGCTCGTAGTATATAGTCATATTGTCAAGATTTGGTTGTGGTTTGAGGACCCAAATGCAGGGAGGCAGAGGTGATTTCCTTGTTGATTTAATAAAATGTTTACAGAAAACCAAGGCAGGAATCCAAAAAAAATCCAAACATCCAGCATGAAGAAAGTGAAACAAACCAGAAACCATGGAGACTTCAGGGGAAAATAATTACGATGAGGAAGACACAGTGAGACGGCATTGGAGGAAGTTAGACAAGGAAACCCACACTGAGGAACTGCATAAGGAGTGTATTTATGGGAGACTGAACAAAGAGAAGACTAACGAGCGGATTGGGAGCAGGTGTGAACAGAACAGAAAGGAAAGGAGTCAGGGAGAAAGGAGAACACAAGAGGGCAACAAATGAAAACTGGAAAACTGAAAAATAACCAGAAAACACAACAAAGTAAGAATTAAACCAATAAAACTAGAAAACATGGAGCAAAGTAGAACTGAATACTTAAGGAAAACATAACTGAACCAAGACTGTGACACATATATCGTTATAATGTTCGATATTTAGTACAAGCAAAATATGGGCAGAGGAAGCATGCAGGCTGCAGACAAAAGCTAACCAAGACGCCCCGTTAAACCCAGTGAGGATTACTGGACTGGTCCTGCGTGCCGCAATGGCCTTCCCTGGCAGTGCTCTCATGAGAGCAGCAATGTTTCTCACGCACTCCAAGCTGAACTGTGACGCCTAGTGTGGTCCCAAATCAAAAGACACGGGAGGCTGGCCGGGCTGACTGTTGACTTTTGCATCAGAGCTGCCGCGCTTGTGGCCACTAGGGGTGCTAGTGGCCAAAGTGGCACACTGTTAATGTAAAGAATTTTAACCACATTGTAGTATCAAAATTTCTTAGTCCTGTTTCTGTCCTAGACATATGTGATCAGCTTTCACTGCGACTAACTGTATCTGCCTTTGAAATGAAAACTGGCTAAGAGCTTGTCTGCTTTACACTTTCTTTTCTGGACAGAGCTACTTATAAAGCAAGTTTAACGCTTTCTAACAGACAGTATTATTGGATCAATCCCTCCATGTTCTTTTTCTGTGTCTGCCTTTGTCTCGTTGAACCCCTGGTCGGCCTTGGTCGAATGCTGCTCACACTGAACCGGATTCTGCTGGAGGTTCACCTGTTGTTAAAAGGGAATTTTTCCTCTCCACTGTTGCTGAATGCATGCTCATTTTGAGTGATCATGCAAGAGTCCACAAGAAACTGTCCACTGTTTTCACATGCTCATCCAGAAGGAGGAACCCTTCAAAGTCAGTGACTTGATGCAATTAACTGGGTTTCCATAAAACCAATCTGTCTGTATATCTAGTAAATGGCTTCGTTCAAGTGATGAAATTTATAAAGTGACTTCTACCTTAGTTGAAAGAACAACAGAAGGTCTAATCCGAGCGTTAAAATAATTTAGACAGCGTTTTACAATTTCAGAAAACCGATGACCATAACAGCTGTGCCATATGCTGGTAGTATACGTATATTTAAAAATCATATGAATTGATTCATATTTATTAATTATATTGTTTGATTCCATTAATTTAGCCCTGGATGACATCATTTCAGTAACACCAGTAGCTACTTGACTGACTTTGCTAACCTGACCCCAGTTTTAAACTGGAGCTACTTTATTATGTCACAGAGGATCTGTATTGGCAGAAGCATATTCTTAACTGACTGGAATCAATATTGGAGATAAAAGCTTCTGATTTGGACATCCTCTGCTCCTGTTCATTCTTTAACTGGAACAGTTATTTTCTTTACCCATGTCTACCTTGCTACAATAGTGTATCATGCATCATTTTTACCATTGTGCCTTTGTTTTTGAGGGTGTAGGTGGTTATAGAATATTTTCTTAGAAGTAGTTTGTGTCTGCGTGAAAATAGTGGCTGTAAATAGTCTGGCACCTGGGTAGCTGTGTGTACATTTGCAAACAAACACCACCATTTTCTTGTTTTAGGAAAAGAATGTATAATGTGGCCTGACTCATCAGGATATTCATGTTCATGCCTTCTTTTAAGTTTAAGAGAACAGAAGTTTATCAGCACTCCGCAGCTTTGCTCCATGTTTACTGTTTAACATAGTTTAAGTTTCTGTTCATTTCTAAAGCTGCACACATTTGATGTGTTGTTCTCATTTAAATAAATGCCCCTGTTTGCCCAACACAGGCAAGGCCATTTGTATAGCACATTTCAGTTTTATGACAATTTGAAGGGCTTTAAATGACAAGATAAAAGAAAAAAAAAGAAAAGTGCATAGTGGGACATTTTATAGGATTGGAAAGAAAACTAGCATGTGGAAATTCAAATGTCTTGATTTATTTATTTAATGAATCTCTAAAATGAGATTTAACTCAGGATTTTAGCCCTCTTGCTATGTTTGGGGGTTTGTTGCAGATTAGTTGAGCATAAAAATGAAATACATCCCTAACCGTTTCTCACAATTTGTAAATGTTAAAAGGTAAACAAATGAAAAGACTTCAGACTGATTTGATTCTTTTATAACCATTTTATTACAAGCAAGCCATGTGACAAAGTTCACAAATGTATAGATGAGTTTTTTCTTTGCAGAGTCATACTGTAAGGCATGTATGCAGCTATTGGGACAAAAACATTGCTTAAAGTTCAGGAAAGGGGTAGTAGAAGGACAATGGAAGAGGAGGATGAGGATTTAGTTTTACCTCGCCTGTCTCAGCTGTACGGCGGGTTGACCAGACAAACTCCATGATGGCCACGAACACAGCTACAATGAGGCCACAAATCAAGACTACAAAGATCCCACCAATATTCTCCATGCCGAGGCCTATAAAAAAAAAAAAACAAAGGGACAAAAGGATTCTTAGTTGTGATAATCAACACCTTTGTAACAAACAATTATCTTGTTGATGCACCGATTCTAATGGCTGGTAAAGACCTCAACATTTATTTGACTTAAAACTTGATTTTTGTCTCAGGCTCACATTCATTCACCAACTTTTATCTTAAGAAACTTTAAAGAGGTATT
Source organism: Cyprinodon diabolis (assembly GCA_030533445.1). Classification (NCBI taxonomy): domain Eukaryota; kingdom Metazoa; phylum Chordata; class Actinopteri; order Cyprinodontiformes; family Cyprinodontidae; genus Cyprinodon; species Cyprinodon diabolis. The sequence goes on along the minus strand of CM060074.1, from coordinate 32,907,005 downwards.
TGAAGACAGAGAGACCAAGAAAGCTTTTCAGTTTCTCCATATTCACTAATGTTGTCTTGTCAGCTTTTTTACACCCCCAAGGTCTAGGGGTTCTGGGGAGGTAACATAGGAATGTGTCCAGAGCAACTAAGTGGAATGTAAAATAATTTATTACAAAAGATGGTTAAACAGACCCAAAACACAATACAGCTTAAGCCAAAACAAAAGAAAAGGGCAAACAAATTCAAGAATAGTTAAGTGCAAATTAAACCAGAAAATTTCCAAACCAGTCAGTCTAAGTTTAACTCAAAACAACCCAAGAGAAAATACAAATGGAGCACCAAACCTCCCAAACACAAGCTTCTAGCTTGAAGTCGACCTAAAGCTAGTTCAGAAAAATAAACAACAAGCTAGTTTAAAGACTTCTAACTGCCCAAAAGAGTTTGACAACAAAGGTAGGGGAACAGCTTAACAAAGCCTCTTCCTACTAGCTGTCCCCCAAACTGAAAGCTTTCCAGGATTCTCTTATATGGTGCAGGTGGGCCTCGTCAACATCCTAATCGGCTTGACAATCTTCTGCTGGTCCAATCATGTCTCTGCTCCTCTGCAGCCCTCAGACAGCCAAGAAGGAATATTTCTGTCAGAGCTGAACCTGCATAAGAAATCAAGCCTGTACAGTTTTAAATGGTCAGGGGCTGTAACAGGTGGAAGGATAACTTCCTGCCCGTTGGCTCCACTGTAAGATCAGATGGAGCACTCATCTTTATTGGCACTTCCTATTTCTAGGCTCCTACAAGATGTGATTGGGTCAACTATTCCGAGGAGAAACTTTTATTCAAATGCCCAGTTTAAATAAATAAAAGAAACCATCGAAGACTGCAGCTGTGTCTTTAAAGCAGCTTTCTTATTTGACAGTGTAATTTTATATATACACAAGCACATATTTCTGATCCTCAGATTTTTGATTATATATGAGGATAACTCAAATGAATGTCAGAAACCTTTCTCAAATGTTGATTTGAATTATTAAAAAAAAGGAGGAGGAAAAAAAGCAATTCATACTATACTTGCCCATTATAAAAAAAATCACCATCCACTTCAATTTCAAATTCCACATCTACACCTGAATAATGTCTAAATTACAGAGCATCTGTTTAGGGTTTTGGGACTTAAGCAAACCACAGTAAGAGCCATTATTGACAACAAAAGGATCAAAAAACATCTCAGGCCTAATTTGTCTGAGCTAAGCTATATATTGTTTACCTTTAAGAGACCATCACTGTTGTGTGATGGTCTGGAACATTTGCTGCCTTAGGTCCCGAGGCATTTATTTTCTCAGGAAATACATCATTAACCTATAGCACATTAAAGTCTTGAACAGTTACTAATTTTGGGGAGGGAAATATTTTACTTAGGTCTTTTTGACAAAATAAAATTGAGAGCGACCCGAATTTATAACTGGTTGTTCATGCGCAAATGAGCTGATTGTAGTCATCGGGTAGTGACAGCAATAATTTGAATCATGATTTCGCTCTATTAAAAAAATCATAAAGGAAAATGTCAAGCCATCAACTCAATACCTTAAGCTAAAGAAAACTGCAGTTAGAGAACAAATAAATAGTCTGAAGGACATTTCAACTCTAAATTGCCAAATAATCCCCCCAAAATGATGTTTTTGAAAGGGCTACAACTTTAGTTTAACTCAGTGGCATCAGCTTATAAACACAACATTTGCTAAAAATATAAATTTAGATAATTCCTGTAATTGTATGGAGATGTTGCAAACAATATTTAAAAAAGAACATATAAAATTAACTGGTTAAAAACTTTTTAAGTGAGCCAAGTTGTATCTGTTCTTAAAAAAAAATATATTTGAAGGGATAAATACTTTTTTAAAACCCTGTTTTACTGTGTTTAATGTCTTCCAGAGTAGGAAAAACTTAAAAAAAAAAATAGCTCATTCTTAGAAATCTTCTGGGATGTGTCTTTAGGTTCTATCGGGACATTGTTTTAATGCTGTGAGGTCCTGTTTCTGAATGTAGTTCATGTCAGAAAGTGAATTGAAAACTCAGGAGAAAAGCTGCCAGAGGGGATTTTACAGAATGAAGGCTGCTTTATGTTCCTTTTTTCTTTGCTTTCTCCTCAGTGATTCAAGTTTGGTGTCTTTAATCCCTTTACAGAGAGAAGGGATTGTACTGCTCCTTTCTTGCTGGAAGCAGTGTTTTTTTAAGCCTGGTTAGTTATGTCAGAAAATAATATTTTGGTACTTTTCCATTTATTTCTTTTGTCCATTTTTTTCCTCGGCAAAGGTCCTATTTTCAAAGATTCAGAGTTTAACACTTTTTTCACTCTATCATTGCTTTGAAGTTTTACTTGTTACATGTTACATGTTGTTTACATGTTATCTTTTCAAATCCTTTGTATTTGGACATTAATTATACACACAAGTGAAACTTCATATGTCAATGCACCTTGAAAATATTTTCCCTTAAATCAGACAAAACTAACTAATATGACATCATACTTATGGTCATGTCAGTTTAAAAGACCCAGTTGTTCCCTAGTTTAAGCCAGCGCATGCCTGACGTACGAAGAACCTGGCAAAAACGATGCTGTAAGTAGCATAAGTTATGGGTCAGTTTTGTATAAGTTATGAGCATGCTGAAGCACGCTGGCACGTCGACATACGGCAAGTATGTCACAAACGTATGCTAGAGTATGCTCATACGTGGTCCATAAGTTACAGGTAAGATATTTGTTTGTTGACATATGTTAAATCTAAGTTACTCATAAGTCATGGTATCTAGCCTTACTGTATCCAAAACCTATGAGTAACTTGTGCATAACTTATGGGTAACTTACCAAGAACATATCTCCAACGCATATCAACTCATTTAACGTGTTCCCAACGACCGCTGAACGTGTTTCTAACTTATAGCTACAGCTTATTGGCAGCGTTTTGGTATAAAAGGGCATTCACAGGAGGAAATTGTCAATACTCCTCCAGACTTCAGACACTCCAACACAAATGGAGGATCCAGCAAGGCATGAAGGTGAGTGTGATGGATTCTCCCTGCGTTCACGCCCACAGCCACGGCCAACAAACTTCCAAGCAGACATGACGCTGAATCTGCTGCAACTGCAAACCCTTTCTCTTTCTTTTTTTTTCTATTTGCGAGCGGTAAACAGCAGCTAGGTTAATACCGGGATCAAAAAATATCTTTTTATGCAGACCAGGTACCTCCGGGAGCATTGCTGCCCCCCTCAGGACACTGGCTTATGACATATCATGGACATTACAATGCTGTGTGTTATGCATAAGTTTGGCTGTCATTGGACATAAGTTCTGGACTTGTTATGAATACTCTATGCATATGCCAAAAATAAAAAAAAATACATAGAAATTTCAGCATATGCCAGTGTTTTAGAAGATTCTGGCATGTCTGACATATGCTGGCTAAATCGTCGAGGTGTGACGGGGCTTTAGCTGATGTCTTGAGATGTTGGTTCAGTATGTCAATACAATCTTTTCTCATGATGTGATTATCTGTCTACAGTGCTTCAGTCGCCCCTGCTGCAAACATGGCCCCTAACATGATACTTCCACCTACTTACTTCTCAGTCGAGAGTGTTTTTGTTGAATGCCGACCACTACTCCACTTATGATAGTCATTACAGGAAAAACATATCACCAGAAATATACATATTTTTTCTGTGAAAGAATGTGTAAACTGTAATTTGGTTTTATGACCTCCGCAAAGGAGGCTGTTTTTAGTTTAGTTTGCGTGTGTGTTTGTTCGGTTGTCTTTCCGTCCGTCTGTGTATAGGATAAATTGAAAAGTTATGAAGGGGTTTTGATAAAATTTTTACCAAAGATGTAACAAAGATGTAGATGATCCACATCATAATCCGGATGCATGTAATTATTTGGCGGAACAAGCAATTCCCCCTAAACCAGAAAGTGGCCGCAGTGACTATTGACAGCTTCAGCATCAGACAAAAAAAAAATTCAGAACTTTTATACTGAAGATAAAAACACAGAAATGGTGAGCAATGCCTCGTTCAAAGACTCGATCCGTTGATCAAACAAGATAGCAGAGTGAATGAAGGTGAGAGCAGAACAGACACCAGAGGCTGCAGGCACACCCTGTGCCTTATTTATAAATCTATTGGCTAATTACTTTTTTATCAGTAGAGCCCAACTTTAACCACTTTTGTCATGTGTTGTCACCAAAGTCTCCAAGACCAAATAAGATTTGATAGATTTGTTGCTGGTCTCTATAAAAAAAAAAAAAAAGGTAACGTTTCTGAAAAGGTGCTAATTAAAGCAACAAATTACTAAGCAACAACAATATTGAAACCAAATTTTAGTTCTAGTGCCATATTGCAATATAAAAAGGTTTGAAGACTTTTTAAACACATCGAACAGGTGTGCCCAAAGTCGGTTTTCGAGGGCCGTGATCCTGCAGGTTTCCCTGCTTCAACACAGCTGATATTCATTGATAGCTGATTAACAGCCTTTTGCGGAACTGCAATCATCAGAATCAGTTGTATTGAAGCAGGGAAACCTCTAAAACCTTCAGGACTGCGGCTCTTGAGGATAAACTTAGGGCAGGTCTGGTGTAGAGCAATACATTTTTGACAGAAAGTGTTAAGAAAAAAAAAGTGAAATTCTCTTTACATGGTCTTTTTGACACTTTTTGTTGTACCTGTTATTTTTAGCATTTTAAGGATATCTATAATCAAATGTGCTGCATTCTCCATCTACATTAGCCACCTGTATTTTTGGGTACATTTGTGTCATTCTTTAACCGCCATCAGTTGCCAAACAAAATTATTCAGATTGCCAGAAATGACCCGAGGGCAGCCTGTACACCCCAGGGCTATAGGATTTAGATGCCACTATCCTGCCAGTAGGGTTTACTGAAGCATTCAATACCTGTAAACATCACACTCCAACACATGCTACCTTAAACTACTTGATGTGGTTTTCCTCCTTATATACTGAGTAAACCTTATATTGACTTTATCACCACGACTACTCACACCCCTAAATAACTATTAAGATACTCAAGTCCTACACAGTATTTTACTTGCTCGCAAATTGACTGTTTCTTTTTTATGCGCAGTATGGCTACCTTTTGTGGATCTGTCAGCAGCAATTTCTTTGCTCAACTCGTCAAGAGGGATATGTGAGTTCTGTCCTTGAAAACCACCACTTAGTCTTCCGCAGGTGTAGGATGGTGGAATCAGTACCTCTCAACCTGTATAAAGGACTGTGTGACAGCACTTAAAAGCTTTTTTTAAAGACATGCAGTGGCATCCAAAATGGATCAAAAACAGAAAATGCAAATCTCTTCTCTCAGATACTATCTGACTACCCAGAGTCATCAAATTGGCAGGTATAATAATAATACTAACTGCTGGTCATGTTTTATTAAAACTGTTTGGCTTGACGTCAAAGCCATAAATGAAACAGTACAAAAAGAAAAGAAAGACACCCAAACATACCACTTTTTACATATTTGTATCAGCTATTTGCCTAAGTTCATATCACTGAGCCTCTCACTGAAGCTCACCACAGAATATTGGAAAAAATATGTTCTACTTTTATTCAGAGATTTTACCTGACAGCAGTTTTCACTCTTTAAAAGCACAGATGGAGAGACACACATTCTGCTCACTGTGTAATCAAAAACAAAGCAACACCTGATCGGTCTAAATGAAACCTTATTTCCTTAATTTTGTCAGACTTTACTTGAAAAGTCAATGGCGGAATATATATATATATATATATATATATATATATATATATATATATATATATATATATATATATATATATATATATATATATATATATATATATAGTGCATATTTGGATTATTGTCAAGGTGACATTGTTTTCCTGTTTTGGAAAGCTACACAAACAGATGACAGAGAGCTAAGGATCGATGATGTGCTCATGCACTCATGATTCCATTAAGATTGGCTGCTGAAGCCATGATCAGAGGGGAAAAGTCAATGAAGATAAACCATGTTGTTTTGCCTCAGAGAGATGTGAGAGAATTAGTTTATTGAGATGCTGTGGAAAATTTCAGTCTTCACAATCGATAAATGCCAAACAAAATGCAGGAAGTAAATTAATAGAATACTGGGTTGTATATGATTTTTGTTTTTATAAGAAAACACAGCCTACAAACAAATGAGAAATAAAGACAAAATCATAATCTTAGCTTGACAATAATATTAAGCTTCCGCCTGACTTTTTATTTCCCCTGGAAAAGATCTGACAAAATCCTTAAGATAAATCTATCTTTTCAATAGCAAAATCAAATGCAGGAAAAAGAAATGCTTCATTTGACTGAATATTTCATAAAATAATGAAAATACTTTTTTTGGAAACAATTTGATTTTAGCAAATTCCTTACTGTAATACATTTTGACAAACCTAGCAATGACTTTAAAGTAAATTTTGTGCTAACCGTTTCTTTTTTTTAAATAGGTCTTTCTTTTCTTTTTTCTCCATGGGAAACACATGATGTTGATGACATTTAAAATGTCAGAGCCAGTGTTTCTTTATAAATAGTTAAGCATGCAACCCCTAACAAAGATTAGATTGCAAAATAAAATTCTTCTTATTTTTATATTTCTGAGGATATTCTAATTTCTATATTGTGTTTTCCAAGCATGTAGTCACTTGGAGTCTTCCTGAATTCAAAAAAGTACTGCAAATGTCATGTCTCCACAAATATAGTCCTCCAAATTGCGTTCATGATATTTCTTTATAGTGCAGATGAGTTCAGAAGACTGTTAGAAGTAAGATTTTAAAGTATGATGTTCAGATGCTGTCTGGACTTCCTAAAAAACCCGAAGATGTAATATGCTGTATTGTCACCCAACTTCTCTTTACTGTGGTATGTTCTATTTTCCTAAACTTCCTAAACTTTATACCCTGACCTCCCCACATGGGGCACTAATTCCCTATGACTGATGCTGCAGCCATGGAAAGAGAAATGTTTTCAGTTAACTTATAGAAATTAAAGGTCATGTGCCCCAAGTGTGTGTTTAGGTTTTTTATGTGCAGTTTTGCACAAGTTCTCTGACCTACAAATCATAAAGAATGTCTGTCAGGACGATCCATGTTCAAAATTCAGTCTAATATGTTTTCTCTTTTATCAGCTGCATCTTAACACCCATGTCACACACTTGAACTCAAGTCTTTATATTAATCAGAATCAGAAAAAGATTTATTCACAAGGACTGTTTTACACTCATGAAGAATATGTTTAAGTGAAAAGGTGCTACAAACAGGCAAGCAAACAGTTTACATAAAAAAAATATGATATATAATTTGGACATATGAAATGTGAGTTGCTAAGGAATGTTAACATACTAGAGAAAGTTTACATTTTTTTACCCTCCTCACCACATTAGCTCTGTCTGTTTTTGATGCATTTAACTGCATGAAACATCTCACAGACTACCTTCCAAATGCCAAGAGTTCCCTCAGAAAAAACTACCACACAGCTACATTTCTCTCTAGAACATCTGGTGGTATCCATCTCCCTGCAAAGCGTTGCTTTCGCTGTAACAAGGATACATTCTGATCACTTAAAACACTAATTGTTCCACATTTTTAACGACTGCACCATCTGTCACGGGGAAGTGTCTGCTGTATTTGTGTTTAGGACTGCACCTTAATTCAGGTTGCCTGGCTGATTTCCTCTTGTGCTTAAAAGACTAATCTATTGATTTGTCAATCAATGACAGCTTTGATAACATGGAAATGAACAGTGCTCATGTGTGACTGCAGTTCAATTAGTAAGTCAGTCAAAAGAAGGCTAATTAAGCAGGAATTTTCATGATCAGTATAATTTCTGAAAGGTACAGTATGAGTTGCAGTTTAAATGTTATAAAGCAGAATATTTTCCAATGATTTCAATGAGAATTTAGAGATTCGTTTGCATGCCAAATAAAAACCCTCTTATTTAAAATCAAGGGTCTATATAAGACAAGCACAAAAAAAAAATTGTAACCTTGTGAGGATTTATTGCATTTATCTAATAATACAAGAATTGGGTGTTTAAAGTAAAGGCTGTGCTCTGCTGATCCAACCTTTAGCCCGGTGATCCTCCTCTTTAGGACACTGTCCTCCTTCCCACCAGCGTCTCTTTAGAATCTCCAGCCTGTTGCTTTCCTGCAGCTGCAAGATCCCCAGAGTGATTTCATCTCTGTATGGAGAACCTGATGGTAATAAAAAGCAGAATGATGCATTACTTACAGAAAACTAACCACTGTACTGATTTTTGTTACATATTCCAAACTTTTTTTTTTCAGGTTTGTTGCATTTGTGAAACATGTAGGCCATCAGGCTAATCTGCTTTCGGGCGGAACTATGTTTATTAATCTTTTTAACAAACTTCTACAGGTTAAATTGCATGAGTCATAAAGTCCTGACATCATAGTGTATGACATAAGCTTTTATAACCTTTTAATTTCTTTACATGCAACCATAGGTGTTATTGTAGCTCAATATTATTGTCCAAAGAGAAGAGATTCATACAGGTTAACATGAAGTAACAGATAAATCAGTATACTTCATTTTTATTGAAATGAAAATGAAAGAAATAGTAAATAGCCTGCAGTTACTGTATCCAATCCAACCTCATATCAACTCTGACTTGTCTTACTGGGAATGCTGTTGAAAATGATTACAACATCATAATGCTGCCACCTCTGTGTTCAGAATTTAGTCAGAGGAATATAAAGTTTTATATTTGATCTGCCACAAATATATATGATTTCCTGGTTAATACTCTACGTTCCAATCTTTTCAGTTTAGATGCCAATTTCCCATACTCCAAATCTGTTTTGAAGCAGCGACAGAGAGATGATCTATGAGTAGTTTAAGGCTTCAGATATATTTTCACTGTCTTACCTTTCTATAAAGAAAATTTGTGAACAGAGCTCTGATAATTGATGTCCCTGTGCTGGATAATAACCCAGCAGATTTGCTTTCATAATTGGACTATTATGGTAGTTGCTGTAAGGTTCTGCTTGAATTATGTATACAATTTTATGAGAACTGGCTTTGGGGGACAAACAGTTATATGTAATCAACATGTAGAAAGGAAAGTGAGAAAGAGAGTGAAAATAAGCAATAAGGTAAGAGAGAAAAACAGAAGAATAGAAAATACAGAACAATTTCTAGAAGTCTTCCTCCACTTGCAAGAAACAAGAGGAAAGAAAAAAAAAGTAAAACACACCAACCAGAGCAAAAGAGGGAGTATCCCATGAACATGCAGTAAATACATCTAAACAAACATCAAAAGAAAAGCCTATCAATAAGACACAATGTTATTCAGAGCTACATTTGGCTATAGTTAAAGCTTTGTATTTATCATAACTGTAACAATGAAGACCTCAACCTATTGTGTCAGAATCATGCCAAAAGTCCACATGTGTGATAAATACTTATATGAGCAGTTTTATTCAAATAATTCACATATTAACTACTATCCATACACATTTTTAATGTTCTATGGGTGCAGATTTAGTACTATGAGGCCCCAAATATATCACAACCATGAGTGCAGGCTCCTTTTCTGTGCTTGTAGTTTGCTTTATGCTCCTATAGATTCTCACTTAATCGCACATTTCTGTGCACTTATGTCAACTTTTGTCTCTTTGAAGGTGTTACCCATAGGACAAAGTAACTTGTCTATGATTATCTACTTTTCAGGATGTCCCATCTCGCAAAGCAACTTCAGGCTAACCTCTTATCTCTAAGAGTTGGAAGTTCATAAGCAAAGTTTTCCTTAAATATAACATGGTCTGGATGCATACTGGATTCAGAGGGATCAATGGCCTTAGACACAACCAGGGTGTGCAGAGGCAACAGAAAACACAGCTCCCACCTGGCGGAAAGAGCTGATCGGCAGCCTGACTTAACACCAGGGGCAAGGATTCACTGCAGAGTGCCATGCCCGGACACAAAACACAATCCAAGTTAATAATCAGACCTAGCCCTCAACGTCTCTAGCCTCACCAGCCTCAGCTAAGACCAGCCATAGTCTGATCAAGAGAGAGGGTTCATTTATGGGCCGTCTCATCTTCATGTTGTACTTCCTCCCTCTTTGTTGTTTATTTAAGAAAAATTACCTATTTTAATGTTACATATGTGGATGACACACAGATTTATGTCCCACTAAAGACAACAGGCTCCCCCCTCTTCTTCTGTCTCTTTTCATATGGTTGGATGATGGACAATTGCCCGACTGATGTTGGTTTGGTTGGCCCATTACATCAGGTGTCACTTTACAAATTTGAGGAGGAAATTGAAACTTGACTTAAGGTGGAAATTCACATCAGAGCTGTTGTAAAATCCAGCTTTTCTCACTTGAGGTGGCTGGCTAAAGTAAACTTGTCCTTTCAAACAGCATTTTGAAACCGTAATCCGTGCCTTTGTTACAACTTGGCTAGATTACTGTAATACTCTCGATATAGGAGTCAGTGGTTTGTGAATTTCCCAGCTTTAGAGAGTATACACTCCTGCAGCACATCTCCTAACAGTTACAACAACAGTTATACTCATTTCACCTATTGCAGCCTCTCTGCACTAGCTGCCAGTGCGTTTTTGGATTGATTTAAAAACAGATTCACTTTAAATATTGTTTATTACATAAATTTAATGTAAACAGTATTATAACTATCAGTACACATAAACGGTTCATAAAGGGCAATATAATCTAGCATTGATCTGATTTAGTCTTTATTTTCTCCTTGTTAATGATTTTTTTTTTATTATAAACATATTACACAAAATTCTTGGTCCAAACTCCTTTATTCAATGAAGTAGCAGTTCCTCCCTTTCTTTTCTCTCGACGTTTATTGATTCGGGAGGAAAATGTAATTAGTAGACAACTGTTTCAAGACAGTGTAGACAATGCCATTTTGAGACAGATGTAGGGTTTGTAAGAGAGTCTATGGGGTGAAAGGAGGTCATAGAAGATCAACAGGAATATTAATCCTACTCTTTGTAAGCTTTTTTTTTTTTCTTCAGGGACTGAAGTTTTCTCTTCTCAAAAAATTACTTTTTTTTATTATGGTAAAAAAAATATCGCTGGGCAAGTTTTCGGAAAAATGAATGACATTGGGTAATTTCAAGATCCCCATATTATTAAAATGTATTAATCATCGAAACTGTTCAATGAACTATTTAATCCATCTACACATTAGATAATTTACATATTAGATACTAATTTACACATTACTAATTTATCACAGCTCGCTCTTAACAAAAAATGTTTGACACATTGCAGAGGAATTAGCTCAGTTTGAGTTCATCTTACTTGCTTGGTGAGAAACAAGCACAAGAAACATGCTTTTAAAGATAAATCCTTCATTAAATTAAAAAAAAAACTTTCCAGGTTTTTGTTAAACTTTTTTATTAGAGAGTGATTAGATTATTTTCGAAAGAACTTCTCAGTAAAAACAATAATAAAAAACAATTTTGGAAATTATATGTCAGGTGACATGTCTTGACTTAAATTAAGTTAACATTGCATATAAACAACAACAGTATATATTACTTACATCCAGACTCAAAGGTATTTATTTAAAATTTTCTGCCAAGTCAGGATTGAGTAGTAAAAAAAAAAAGGTAAAATCATTCTCTTGTCTTTTAAAACTACAAAAATGTTTAAATATAAAATTCTCTGTATAAATCTTTGTACACTGTTCTCTCTGGTGCATGCAATTATTTACAGTCACTTTATTTCACTTCTCCAGCTGATGCTTCCTCTTTGTTTTTCATGATAAATTTTCTCAAAAACCTTCTTCACCATAGTTACACTAATGCTGATAATGACAAAAAGCATTAAAGAATATAAAACCCCATCTGACTTTTCTTTCTGTTTCCTTAAGCCGATGGTAATTGCTCGCTGTCAGTCAGAGACGAGTTCCATCTGGGGCCCACAAGAGATCATGCTGCTTATGTTTTCACTGCTCAGCATGCAGGTTGACTGACAGCCCAGTCTTCTGAATCTCTTTTTTCCCTTTGTTGGTTTTCCCGTGGTTCCCTTCACTCTGCCTGCATCTGTTCCTACAGTATTTATTCCATGGCTTGTTTATATCTATGCATCAACACTTATCTTTAGGAACTAGTGTCAGACACATGGCTAGGTCAGACAGGACTCTGGCAGAACCAACCAAAGTTTAATTGAAATTAGCATGGATTTAATTGGCCAAAAAGAACAGATACTGCAATAATTTGGGTTGATTAAAGGCCGAAGCAGACTTGGCAATTAATCCTTTCATAACAAATATCTATTCCATAAAAAGAAAAAAAAAGAAAACAATATTTGAACATATCTGGCTAAATATAATGTACATGCTTCAGAAAAACAGTTTTGTTTTGCTAGTACTACAAGAAAGTAAATATTAAATAAAATTAGAACCTAATTAAGACCGTTTAAGGTGGAGAAGATACACTAGTGACCTAAAAGTTTGCGCTGGTTTGGTGTTGCTGTTGGTGTGATCTGTTGATAAAATGAGAAGTGACCTTGTTCTTATACTTGGAATGTTTTCAGAACCATACTTTTGTCAATAGGTAAAGTCACATAAAGACAGAAGATGGCATAACTGAACACAAAAAAGCATGGAATACCTAAAGAGCCTTAAGAGATATAAGCAAAACAATTCGAGCTTAAACACATAGAGAACATTAAAAGCAAGCCTTCATCAAAACTCAATTTTTTGGGGCTACTATCTATGTATTTTTAAATATGTTTTTAGATTAAAGAAAAACGTTTTAAATTAAATATTAGTATTTTTTACTGCATTGTTTTTATTTTGCAAATATTGAGAGTTACTCATGTACTGAATAAGGAAATGGTCTCTGATATATTCAATTCCATTCAGGGAATGCTGTAAATTAGGGGAGGAAACAAAAATAAGAATGCAATTTTAAATATGGAGGAATGAAGGAGTAGAAGATGACTCTACCGGTAAGATCTAGTTTACTTTGTGCCCAAAAAGAGCTCTACAATGACTGCTCTGTGCTTTATGAACCATTTCAAACCTTCAAATTGCCCCAATTAAATCTAAAAAATGATTTAAAAATCTTTGGGGTGTGTTCACATTTTTTGGATTCTGTACTTTTCTTAATTTAAAACTGGGATATCAATCACAAAAATATCCATATTATAATAGGGGTTTTGAAGAATATATTAAATGAGAACTATCACAGTACATAAACACATATCTCTCCTAGTCTACATGTCCTAAAAACTCATGCCTAGCCAAACAATATTTCCTTACCCAGCGGCATGCCAATGCCATATCCCTTTGTGTCCAAAAGGCCTCCGATCTGCGTGAGGTTGCAGTTTAGGCTGCGGTAGTACTCGTTCATGGTGCTCTCCATCAGGAAGGCATACTTTGAATTAAGGACACGGGCAATGCCCTCTTCTGTGCTCTTCACAAAAACACTGGGCTGCTTGGACTTCATGTAATTCCACATTCGCTGGTATGTCTGGTACCGTGAGTTCTGAAGGAGAAATTGGAGACTATGTTGATACTTTGCTATACAGTATTATTAGCATAATTAAAGGAATAGTACACCCAAAACATGATTAGCCTTCATTTTCTACTCACCCCCATGCTGAACAACACTCTGGAGTACTTTTTGATATCTCAAATGCATCTGGAGATCTGGGAGGCTTCTTGCTGTCTGCTGACATTCAAATAATGGAGGTCTGTGGCGCCCGAGGCAGAAAGGTCCACAAAAAACGTGTCAATATTCCGCCATACTGCTCGTCCAATGTATTCAAAGTGTCCTGAGTGGGTAGCGTCCATAATTTACTCGAAACGAAGTCATTTAGAATGTTTTTAGAGCATAAACAGTAGTGTATAGGATTTCCTAAAAGCGCGTTCACGAGTCTACGGAAACCGCGGCAGACCAAACCAGACGAAAGTGCGCATTCAGCCTCTGCTCTGCCGATAATGCAAGCGTAGAAGAAGAAATGTGCTGTTTACCTGTGCAAAGAAAGAAACAACGAAAGAAAAATGTCTGAGGACTTCAGTGTTGAGGAAGAGCATGAGTTCTTTGCCGAGCTCAATGCGCACTTTCGTCTGGTTTGGTCTGCCGCGGCTTCCGTAGACTCGTGACCTTTCTGCCTCGGGCACCATAGACCTCCATTATTTGAATGTCAGCAGACAGTAAGAAGCCTCCCAGATCTCCAGATGCATTTGAGATATCAAAAAAGTACTCCAGAGTGTTGTTCAGCATGGGGTTGAGTAGAAAATGAAGGCTAGTCATGTTTTGGGTGTACTATTCCTTTAACAGCTTGAGAGTCATTTTTATTCCTAAAAGATTAAAAAAAGCTTGCTTGTATAGAAGCCTGTCTCACCATAAAGAACGTCATGGTGGATCCTCCATGTATGGTTCCATATTGTATGTTGGTTTGGTCAGCCAGGTCATCAGGAGACTCAATGGGCACCTCCATTCTCTGTACGGTGAGAAACGCTGCCAAGTTGGCAGTATAGGAGGAGATTATGATGAGAGTGAACGCCCACCTAAAGGATGGAAAAATAGAAGTTTCAGCCTTTGTTTACCTTGCCCCACTCTAACAGTAGCATCTCTTTGGTTTTTATAAAGAGCTGACAGAGGAAGGAAGTTAGAGAGAGATATGGATGACACTGTCAGGAAATGTCAGGAGTTTTAGGTAAAAATCATCAACCTAAACATGAACTGGAGCTGCAGCAAAATGAATAGGATGCTTCTGCTGAAGAGGAAATGAAAGAAAAGTTATAAAAAAAGATATTAAAGACAAGTTTTTGAAAACAGCATGAGGAGTGAACAGGTGGAGGTGGAAGCAAGGCATGCAAATATTCCCACAGATATAAAACACACTCTGCATACTCTTTAAAAATTAATTACATAAATAATCATACAACAAGCAATTCTCAAAAAAGCAGTTGGTAAATATATTCTTTTTAATCCGGTGTGCATTTTTTATTAAATTCATACAACCGTATTTTCAGCCAGTCAGCCAGTTTAAAATTTTAAACCGAAGCAAACAAAAGCAGATTTCTGAGTATTTTGTAGCTGGTAAACAACCACATGATGCACAAACATATCCTTTTTATTGCAGCAATATAAATGGCAAGCTATAAACCTTTTGAACTCTTTTTATGTGTTTTCCGGCTGGCGCTCTTTAGCAGACAGACGTGAGAGCGGTGGAAATGCCCTTATCTCCCTGTCAGAAAAGAAAAGCTAATACGTCTAGAATAACTTGTGCCACCAATATATTGTGGTGGGCCTTTCTGGGAAAGGATTTCAATGATCATCTGATATGATGAATTAATGCTGCTGTATATTGAACTTCTTTTATTCCATTATTAATCCATAAGTTTAGGTCTTTGTCTCTGGTAAAGGTTAGTTTTGCCTTCAGGCTTTTTCTCATAGAACAGAAGTTTCCTCTTCACACCTCTCCCATATAAAAACTTTTATAGTCTTTATTTAATTGTATTTTTTTTTCTGGCAGTTGTGGCCTTTATTTCGAGAAATACAATGGGCTTCTTCTGTTTCAAAAGATAAGCAAAAGCTTGAGTTATGTCCAAACATGACATTTTTTTTTAGCTCATACTGTTGTAAAAATGTAAAAAGACGTTTTTTTTGGTTTTGTTTATTCACTAAACTCTAAGTTAAAGTTTACTAAAAGCACTGCATGAATTTATTATATTTTTATTTTTTAACATCCACTGTATATATCTGGATACACTGTATTTTTTTTCATGAACCTTTTCCTCCCTTGTGCACCTTCTGTTGTTCATAAAAGCCGATGTCACAAGTGAATTTCTCCAACGTGAGATCAGTAAAGGTCGATCATATTCCATTCTAATATCTTAAGATACATTGTTATTTTGTTATTTTTGGTATAAAAAAAGAAATATATATATATATATATATATATATATATATATATATATATATATATATATATATATATATATATATACTGGATGTGAAAAATGTGGCTAATTTTTTAACTATGAACTCTACTTCAGGTCGACTTATAAATTAGATACCGTGTTTTCTTGATGCTGCTTTATTTTTTTTTAAGTCTCAACAGACCATTCAGAGTAAAATGGACAGACATAATTAAAGCAGCTCATTTAATTCAGACAGAAGGAGAATTTAACTCTTTGAAATGTAAGGAGAAGGTTAATGGATGAAAACAACAAAACATTGAGCAGGTGGGGGAAATTCACGCAGCATGTCAGAGAATTACTTACCGGGGCTCACAAAGTAAACCATTACTGGAACAGTCATAACCTGGTTATGGCTCTTTTGTTAGCAAAATTAAATTGGAAGGCTCATCGTCCAAATAGACCTCTCCTAATTAATTGCTTTTATAAAACACTTTTAAAAGGTTAGGAGATTTTAAATGATATTTTTTTATATTCCTTTACAACATTAGTATAACTCAATTCTCCAGTATTACGCAACATGGACATAACAGCCAACAAACAACTCAGTCATACAGAAAACAGACATCAAGTTGTTGCAACTTGTACCACAGCTATCATTAGCTTTTATGAGGCTAAGTGCCAGACTAGGCAGAGCGCTGTCAGGGAAAATCCATGATTGGCCCCTCCAGCCCCTTCACTATCGCTTTACCATCTGTCTAGCTGCCGCTGCTGGGACTGAGGGAGGAGAGATATGAAAGTCAAAGATACTCTGTCCAAAATGCTAATTACAAGCAAAACCCCTCATTTTCTTAATGACTTAAGCAAAAACTCAGAATAGCACTAAAGTTATGTGAAAAGGTAAAACTAAAACTCTGAAGAGCAATGCTGCATAACCCTGAAAGAAAAACCATACATCCCTTGCAGTTTGTATTGATATAAATTCAAACCCATATTTAGATTATTGAAATAAATCTTTTTTATTCATATTATTTTGATAAAACAAAATCATTCATTATGAAAGACAATTTAATGTTTTTAAGGAACAGTTTTAAAGGCAGAGATTACACAGTTCTTAAAGACAACATTAAATAAGACTAGCATGTGCTGTATCAACTGCTCTATGATGAATAATAGTCTGTCTGCAGATCCTTAATTAATGTTTGCCACTGTAAATATCTTGAACTATGGAGAAGAAAAGATTTGTAGAGGAGTGGAAATAAAACCTTGGGAGAAATTTGCATAATTTTTACATTGGAATCAATACCATCTGTTCACCTTCAGCTAATGTTCCTAAAGAAGGAGGTGTTGGAGGGAGGTCTGAAATCTGGGATCCCTGCTCTAGTGTTTCTTCTTCCCATTTATCCACCTTTTCTAGCTTTCATCCCTGCTTCTTTACTTCTTCCCTGACTCCTGTTTTAATGGCTATGACCACTAGGAGATGCTATTTATTGTCACCACTTTGTTCCGGCACATTGACCAATATTACCGCTGATGTCAGATGTTACTTATATTGTACTCTATTCTTACTCCCCCAAAAAATGATTTTGATTAACAGTGAGCAATATTTAGGCGAGATTAGATGCCAGAGTAATTTTGTCAGTTCACTTGTTTCAAGGTGTGATGCATGCAAATTGGTTTTTCAGCTTCAGAGGACACTAAACAAACATGACAAATGCACTCGGTGTAATAATTGCAAGCTGTTGCAACATGCTTGTGTATTAACCTTTCATGCCTGGGAACAACATAAATCTCTCATTTTTGTTTTCAAGACACGGAACACTCTTAATTTTGTTTTTCCTTTTTTTATGTACTGTCAGTATTTTAGATTAAAAGCAGCAGGTTATGTTTCTCAGATTGTGATTGCTTTCAGAGGGTTCGCAATAATGAATAGATGGTGCTTTTTTTGTGCTGACTTGGAAATACAGCTTGAACTCTTCAAATAATTATCTGTTGACACTTATAGCTGCCTCCACTCTTATTGCCATCCCCAATAATAGATAAGGGAACGCCCTAAAAGACATTCATGTTTTATTAAGATCCTGTAATGATTTGTGGGCAAGGGGCTGAACCAAAACCCAGACAAAACCTCATGAACAGCATGATAGATAGCAGGATTAATGTCAATGAAGGACAAAAACGTGAAATATACGCAAGGAGAACAGGCCACGGCAGAAAACAAAGCATCACTGCTGGGAGAGAACTGGCAGTTTAACGGGAGGATCCAGAGAGGAACAATGACCAACAATAAACCCAAGCACTAAGTGAAGTGTGGGAAATGACATTGGGAGTCGCTGTTAGAATCAGAGGAAAATTAGGCAGAGAGAAGGTAAGCAGGGAGGCTGAGGTAAGAAGATTAAATGACACAGAGGATATGAACTAAGGCACAATAAAACGTTAAAAAAAGAGGAAAAGCTTAACATTGAACTGAGGGAAATAAATCCAAAACAAGACAAAAGAATAGACCAAAGGAATGAGATAGGGAACTGAATACAGAAAAAAATTGCTATTATGGTAAGTCTAGAATGAACCTAATAAAAACATTGAGCGGATACTGAAAACAAACAAACAAACAAAACAAAAACAAAAAGACCAAAAACACTCCTTTCACCCAAAGCTTCCATGTCTAATCTCAAATGTTTTATCTTTCCTCTTTGAGTGACCTGAGTCACTTGGTATATTTCCAACCAAATCAGAAGATGGTGCTGCTCCTTTTTTCCTCTCCCTTTCCCTTTCCGTCTCCAGAAGTCACTTAAAGATGCTGCTGGAGAATAAGTCACCAGGTCAAGATGGTGTCAGCATAAGAGTCCTGAAGCCCTGTGCAGAGCAACCCTGAGGGATCCTACAACACCACTTGAGCCTTATTCTCAGCCAGGAGCTAGTCCCAGTTTTATAGAAGACCACCTGTCTTATTTTGGTCTCCCAAAAAAAGAAACAACAACTCAGCCATCAATCCACAATGACCACAGACCTGCTGCCCTTATATCCAACATCATGAATGTCTTCTGTTGGTTCACCTAAAGCACAGCAAAGTGGCAAACACGTATGGAAAGCCAAATTTTCCCTTTTTTCCCATATTTGAACGAGCATATTACATTGTTGGGTTTAAAACATTTAACCGTTTAAAATGTAAAAACTGCCAGGTGCATAACCTACGCGTAACCGTGCACATGCTGCTCTGCTGCGCTTAAGCACTGTTACAAACCTGGTGTATATCCCCCTTAAGGCATAGCAAACCAGCATCTTTCAGGATCATCTTAGCACTCAGACTTTAAGATAACATGATACAACAAACCCTCTGGTTTTTTATACAAGACAGACAGCATTGTGAGGATCATGTTCTTTGATTTCTCCATTGCATTTAACATGATTCAGCTTGATTGCCATTGTCAGAAACTCCAGACTGCAATCAAAGACTACCCGAAAAACAGTCCAGTTGGTGAGATAAACTGTTTAACCAGATAGTCAGCAGCACAGGAGAATGAATTTTCCTCAAGACCTGACCTCAAGAACAAAACAGAATCTGGTTATCTGCTGAAATACTGTACTTGAATGACTTTGCAGTCATTGGGTGTATCAGAGATGGAGAAGAAGCTTAGTGCAATTTTGTGGCATTCTTTAAAAGCAAAAATCTGATCCTGAATGTAATGTAAAACAAGAAGACAATATAGATCTGAACATCGAACTTAAACAAGGCAACAGTATTACCTTTATTGGAGAAAAGAAGGTGGAATCTAAATACATCAGTGTTTACTAGGACAACAGACTCAACTGGAGACACAATGGTGAAGGTGTCTACAAGAAGAGGTAAGTCGAACTGTACAACTCCAGAAAGCTTAGGTATATCAGTGTTTGCAGCAGGATGCTGCATATCTCCTATAAGTCTGTTGTCAAGAAAATCAAATCATTTTAGAATGAGAAATTATTTATAAGCTGAAGAGCATTATGGAAAACCCTAAGCTTCGCTCTCATCAGACTGTCGAACAACAATAGTGTCTTTAGTCAACAGCTTCTTCAGATCTGCTTTAAGAGCCTGCTACAGAAGATCGGGCCTGCCTACAGTCATCTACAAAGACATGTTGAAGAGGCCCGTACCAGAGTTAGAGTAGTTTGTTTCTCTTTGAAATGAATCAAGTTCTTTATTGCAAAAAAATTCTGATAAAAGATTATAGATTTACAGAGCAGACTAGATTTAATATCAAAATATGACTAATTAAAGATTGCATAGCTTAAAAAGAAATTAGAGATTGAAACCTTAACACGTTGAAAATAAAACATTTTATAAAAATTATCCGTGATTTACATATCTATTATCAAAAAAATTTCTATGATGATAACTTTCATATATTTTAGATCAAAATATTCTATCAAAACTATCCACCATGAAAATATAAATGCTTAGTTTTTACAATCAAAAATGTTAAAATTAGTAGATTGAATCTATTTATATATTGCGAAGGCAGTGTAAAAATCCATGAAGGAAAACGTTAAGTAAAATATTCACAAACTGTTTTGAAAAAGAGAATAGTTACACACTGAGGGGTAGGGGTCAACTTAAAGCTGTTAGAACCAAACAGAACTCCTTGTGTGTCTCTGTGTATGGGCTATGGCTCTGGAACAGCACAGTACCATAATGGAAACAATTATCATCTATTAATCAATTCAAATACATGTACAGGGAAAGTGTATTGTAAAGCACAGTGCAGATGAGGATTGATGCAGGTGACAGTGAACATGTATTTCACAAAGACTGATTAAGTTTTTCTGCTGTAAAATGCAGATCTAAAGAAAGAATTACTCCTGATGGGTTTCATCCCATCCTATTAGGAATGGTAACCATTGTTAGCATTCCTAAATCATTGTTAACTGTGGTAATTATTGTAGTATATTACCCTTGAGGTATTTTTTTCTGCGCATTGTTGGTAGTTTTAAATCATTGTTACCTGTCTGGTGCCCAATTAAGCTTGAATTTGTGTGTTGTCTTGTAAAAACCACAAATATTTTCAAATGGAAGTCTTTTTCTCTCTTTATTTTGTTTTGTTTTGATGTATGTGTTAAAATTTCTGACAGGATTGCACAAGGAAGCAGCTATTGTGTTTATGCAGATATAGTTGCTCTTTATGGGGGTAACTTAAATGAGTTTTAGGTCTCTCCGCTACTTTTCCGGGCATTTTTACACATGTTTAATGGTGCATACACTCCCTTTTTTGGAAATATCTGTAAGCTCTTAGAAATATTTATTCTGATTTGTTTTGATAATTCCTATTCAAAATTAATAAACAAATTAACAGTCAAAAAAATAGTTTTTTAGTTTCACACCATGTTTTTTCCATTAATGATTGGAACAGTGCTATTACTGATCGTATAAGCCAAAATGATTATGTAGGTTTGTAAGTTTTTGTAAGTTAGATTATGTAAGTTTCTTAGATAGCAGGTTGTGGTGTAGCAGTAAAGCAGAAAGCTCATTGATGAAGAGCGAATAAAAACCCTTAAATGTTTTAATTCAGGATATTAGGACCTTAGATGTCTCCCTGCTTTTCCCTCTGCATGTTTCATGTCTGGTTACAGCCATCAAAAGCAATAGGGCAAAAAAATGTGGTTTAAACTTAACTTAATAAGTCAGTTTAAATGTCTACCATAAACAATGTCACAAATAAAAAAAAACAACTCTCTTAGTACCAACCAGACTCCGCTGACACAGCGGGTGGACAGGGCACGGGGCATGATCTCCGAGCCTTGCTGCATGAAGCCTCCAACTGGAAACCACAGACTGTTGCCCAGTGTGTACTGGTTCTCCAAGATGTCCCGTCGCTCCCGTAGACATGGATGAGGGTTGTACCACTCATAAGGGCTGAGCCTGAAATATAAAGCAGCAGATATGCAAAACACAAAAATTATAACAGTATATATATATATATATATATATATATATATATATATATATATATATATATATATATATATATACACATCAGTACAAGATCAATAGAGGCTGGGGTCTACCACACCAGGCAGGACCCCCAGTGCAGACTGTGCAAAGATGCCTCTGAAACAATACAGCACATAACAGCAGGGTGTAAAATGCAGGCAGGAAGTGCATACATGGAACGCCACAACCAGGTAGCTGTCATAGTGTACAGGAACATCTGCCATGAGTATGGGCTGGAAGTCCCAGGTCAAAATGGAAGACACCTCCTAAGGTAGTTGAGAATGACCGAGCTAAGATCCTATGGGACTTCAAGATCCAGACTAGAGACTGACACAGGAGTGGATTTTCACTCCTGTCCTGTCCCACTCCCACAGAAAAAAATGGTGTCCCGTCCCGATCCCGGGCCAGAGTAGAAATCTAAATCCTGTCCCGTCCCACTCCTGGTGAAATTACTCCCACTCCCATCCCGCTCCCATTCAGAATGACTCCCGCTCCTGCACCACTCCCATTCTTGTTGTTTTTGAGCGTGGGTGAAAAACTCAGAGCAGAAGTTACTATTGGTTTGCTCCCGCTCCCGTCTGCTCCCGTTAATGTTTAATCCTGTACCGTCCCAATCCCGTGATCGTTACTAATACTGACTCCCATCCCACGGGAATCCCACGGGAATCCCGTGACCCGTGGGATTCCCGAAAAAATGTCAGTCTCTAATCCAGACTGACAAACAGGTGATGGCTAACCAACCAGACATCGTGTTGATCGACAACCAGCAGAAGAAGGCAGTAGTGATAGATGTGGCAATCCCAAGCGACAGCAACATCAAGAAGAAAGAACACGAGAAGCTTGAGAAATACCAAGTGCTGAAAGAGGAGCTAGAAAAGATGTGGAAAGTAAGAGCAGCAGTGGTGCCAGTGGTAATTGGAGCACTGGGGGCTGTGACCCCCAAACTGGGAGAGTGGCTACAGCAGATTCCAGGTAAAACATCAGAGGTCTCTGTCCAGAATTACAGCAGGGACAATTAGTTATTAACATCAGGGAATGGTAGTTTAGATGCTCTTTTGACTTAATACATTAATTCAATTGTTGTTCAGTATTGTAATTTTATTTTTTTATTTAAATAGAGTTAATTGATTTTAAACACTTAATATGTCAAAAGCAAAGGGTCTAAAGGTCCACCTATAATCAGGCATTTTGTTTATTAGTCAGAAACCAAACATTGAATAAACAAAAACATACTAGCATTTTTTTTTTGCCCTGCGATGTACTGGCTACCTGTCCAGGTTGTACCCCGCCTCTCATCTGTAGACAGATGGAGATAGACACCAGCACCTCTCGAGACCCCGCTTGGGATAAGCATGACGGAAAATGGATGGATACTAGCATTTTGTTTTTTAGTTTATTGACCCAAAAGGAGAAAATGTGAATGGTGAAAAGATATTCTACCGGAAAACTTCATTTTATTCTGTGGAAATAAATGGCTTGAGCAAAAAATGTAACAACTGAAAAACTGAGAGGGTGCTCGCTGTGGGACGGAGGGAGCCTCTACACTAACCAAACAGCTTCATTTTCAACCACCCCATTTCAGCCCTTTAACTATACTACGGGTAGGGTACATTTTGCAAGCTACTGTAGATGTAAATGAATTGCTGCAAAATCAGGTTGAAATGGCTTACTTCCTGTTTCGGAAAACTGGCCATCAGCCTGATTAGACCCACATAGCTTGGATTTTCCATTTTGGACATTTGTACAAAACGTGACGTATCCAGGAAAGAGAGAACTCCAGGGTCAGATTACCTGTCAAAAATATGCTAATTGAAACTGAGCCCTCTTGTTTTCATTTTCGTTTGGTGACAAAATAATAAATAAAAAGATGCAATTGGATAATGTTTATTATCCCTTTTCTGATTTTCGGCCAATAAACAAAAATAAAAGTGGGCCTTTATGTTTAGTTTCAAGCAACAACAAAAAAAGCCATCATATGCACACGCCCCTAAAGGGCAAACAGTGGTTCACAGAAGGACACACAAAAATGTAATAAAAAAAATATAAAGATATAAAAAATATATAAAATATGAAGCTCAAATAAAACTTGGACCAAACTGGACATATTTCTCTCAGAAAGAAGGTAAAGTTACTTCATTGTGTTTTTGATTATTAAGGTTATTTTTTTCACTTGGAATACATGTTTGCAGTTGTAATAAGCAAAGGATGAACTCTTTTTAACCTAATCAGAAAAGACCACTGGAAATCCATTCAAAACTAAGGAAAGGGAAAACTAGAAAAATATGAAAGCAATGATACTCTTCAACTGAAACTGTTAGAAAGGTTTCATACCTGGCAGCAAGAAAGAGAACACAGCTGACGGCGAGGTAGGCCAACAGCATGAAAAGCCAAACAGCTGGAGAAAACGGGTCCAGAAAAGAAAAGTAACCTGGTTTACGAGCCTGAAACAAAAACACAAAGATACTTTCTTAGGATTGACAGCATCATTGAGCCCCCTACTTATACGTCATGTATGTAGTCTCCCAGAAGGTTAAAGCTGCCTGAATCTCACAAGGTGTTTTTTTTTTTGCAAGATTGCAGCAGATATCTGTAATGGCCTGCAATCACCCAAAAAAAAAAAATGTCAGGTACATCTCGAATAAAATAAAAAACTTAATAGAATTAAGAGTTAACAGAACAGTTACATGTTTACTTTGGAAATATATAAAGGCAGAAACAGGTTATGGAAGATGATCAATGACAGACCAAGTAATTTATACTAAAAGGAAATATTTATAGATGTTAAGGCCTAGAATGACTAGGCTCGAAGCACAGAGTATGAGAAATCTACACCCAATGAGAATTGCTAAGCCTATACTTGATACTGAGGGGCACGTAGATACTGACAAATAATGCAGTAGGGGAAAAATGAATACAGAGAAACTAAGGAAGGAAGACTAATTAATACAGCTGGGCTGAGATGTGCAGAGACTTCTAACTAAGGGGAAAAGATAGACATTGAAAGTAGAGAAATAAATCAAGATGAAAAGAACAGAACACATCGATACACTAATAAGGCAAGACCTTTTAAAATATAATAAAACAATTGAAAGGAAGAAAACACAAACAATAGAAACCCAAATCCTAACACCCAAATCCTAATAGGGATGATCATATCTTTACGATTTCTGCTCTAGCTTGGTAGCATCTTACATCATATTCCTTATCTGATAACATCACATGAACGTAATAGCACAGTGAGATAATATGCGTATTATTTGAAAAACAGAGCATTAACACAATGAGACGTACTGATGAATTGGAAGCAGCAGTAAACATTAGTTCAGGCTGTTCAGCACCAGGGGGCAAGAGCGCTGATATACACGAGATGTCTTCACTAATGTGTGTGTCAGTCAACAGCTTAAGCAATTAAATAGATTAAAATCTTTTAATGTGCTTGTAAGCTTTGTAGACACATGCAGCATGTCTATGTGTGTTATTATGTATACAAAGCAGATTATGTGCTGCCAGACATAAATGTATTGTATTGGTAATTACATTAAGATCACCAAGTCGGCCTATGGTTAAATTGTGTTTTATTTTTTTTAATTTGTCGGGCTTTTACCTAAATGCTACAGCAAATGCAGTATTTAAAGTTTATTATTTGAATGCCGCACACAAAAAACAACTAATTTATTCAATGTCTCTGTTATTCTGTTTAAATTATGTTTATTGCCAAGAAAACATAGATACAGTAATACAGTAGGGCAAAAAAAAAGCTGCATACTCCTAACATGAAAATAAGGAAAGGTTAGTAGTATGAGTTAGGATAGTCATGGGGATCATATCTAATTTCAATTAAACCTGTTTAACTTAAAATTGTTCAACTTTAATGTATTGCTGTTATTTTGATTTAATCAAATTCCACTTGAATTATTACTTTTGTAAAAAAATAGTCAATATGTCCTCATACAGTTTTACAATTTCTTTAAGTTTAAATAATACTGCTCATCCCAGTGGCAATACGTCATTAATGAGACACGTGTAAACCTTCAGAATTTCTTTTTTCAAACCAGTCACTAGATCACTCACCAAACTACACTGGCAGTGCAGGAGAAGGCAAGCGGGATACAAGTAGGACAGCTGTGGGACACTCAAAATCCACTCAGAGCTTAAAGACTCCAAGATGCTTGGCAGTTATCTAAAATCTCCAAAATCTGTTTGCATCTCACATTCTCTGGCATTGATGTCGACAGAAAAAAAGCACAATTCTGATACCAGTCCAATGGTGATTCCTTTCCTCAGGGTAAGCTTTTCAGGTTAAGATTTCTCAGGCTTATCTCTGCGATGTAAAATAAAGCCTTTAATGTCTCTGCAGAGCTTTAACTGCATGAAGTCTCCTAAATGCTATCAGCAGGTGGCAGTTAAGCCAGCATCAGTCCTAAAATGTGGGTAATATTAGCCTTATTGGCAAGATACAAAAATCTGAATTAAAATGCGTATTACTTAAGTTGAAATAAAAATCATACTGTTTAAAAACAATTTTGTAGAAGTTAGGGTATGAACTTAAGCTTTGTACTCAAATAAAAGTGTAAAACTACCATTTTTAAAACTACTGAAAGTATAAAAGTAAAAGTAATGCAGGAAAAAATGTTAAGGACAGATGCTTTAATGCACTACCCTATTAAAGAGGCATTTTTCTACAATTCTGGATAATAGTTTTCTTATACTTAATTTTCTTAGTTTTATAACTAATGCCAACAGCGGAAAATTTAACTTTGAATAATCTTGAAAAACAATTTATTTTGTTATGTAGTGAACAACAGTCCAACCACAGAGATATTAATTGTCTGGATGAAACTAATTATTTGGATGGTTTTAATTTTTTTTTTTTTAAACCAAAAGACCATAAAGAAAATGATCTTAAATGAAAAAAAAAACTAGCAAGTCTACTTTTAAAATATGAGGAGTAGAAAGTAGAGATAATTGCAAAAAAAATTAAGGAGTAGAAATAAAAAGTGTCCAAAAAATAAATACTTGTAGCAAAGTACAGATAACCAAAATTTCTACTTAAGTAAGGAAACAAAATATTTGTACTTTGTAAATTCTTTACTGCAAAAGCTACAGTTTTAGAACATGCAGCCAACATGCCTGTAGAGTTTAAAGTATTAAGATTTCTGTTTAGGTAAACCTTTCAATATGAGAAATATTTTATTTGAAGAACTTGAATTCACATCTTTGGAAACAATCATTATGTTTTATAAAAGGTTTTCTTTGTCCAGAATTTAATTCATATGAATAAATCAAGGAATCTGCAGGATAAATTCAAAGATGCCATGATAAGATCAACATAGTGTAGGAGTACCAGGAGTAGGACAGAGAAAAACCTCTTAGAGCTCTCTCAATAAATATATTTTGTATTGAGTATAAAAGATGAGAAAATCTCTGGTTGTGGGTTTATATCGGTGATCTGTTATTCATTGTAACAGACACACTCATTGCCAATTTAGCATTTTCGAGTCGAATGATAACCTATGACAAATATCAAGCATATATATATCATATATTTTGTGCTGTGCTGTCTTATTGTCTTTGTGAAGACTTTCCATGGTCTCACCTCACCAATACCTCTAAACCTAACCAAAACACAGTTCACACCTTAATCCTGAATCTAACCCCTACCCAAAGCAGAAAACCTTTCCTCATTCCTAGGATTACCTCTAAATTAGGGCTGGGCGATAATTCAATAACGATATATATCGATCGATAGACGTGTGGCGTAATAGAAAAAAAGAGGGTCGATAAAAGTTCGATAAAAAAGAAACGCAGTTTTCCTTCCTTCTCATTGTAGCCTAGCATGTATGTTTATGCTAGTCACTACTTCCTCCCAACCAATCACAATCGCGGACCCAGGACCCTCTCAAACCACAACACAGAGCAGAAGATGTCGCAGCAAGGAGAGTCGGAGGAAATTGTTTCAAAGAAGGGTTTTTGTAGTTCGGCAGTCTGGCAGTATTTCGGTCATGGCAAGTCTCACACTCGCTCACACCCGCAGGAGTACGAGCTGTGTAGGCCCCGGCGCGTTTCTCCTCCGAGGAATCTTCGGGAATTTCCGGAAAATATATATATATTTTCAGTTCTGGGCAGTATCCCACGTAGTTCTAACAATTGAGAGAAAAATGCTGAGGGGCCATCAACTTCAAAGTAAAAACTCAGGTTAAAGCAGGAAACGGGGGCGGCGGCGGCGGTGGGGGGGCATTTATTTATTTGCTATATTTATTTTGGTCACTTTTCTGGTCACTTTAGTTTATTCTGTGTCAGTATTTAATAACATAACCCAGGTCTCTTAAGTTATTTTTCTTTAAAACAATTATGTTATGGTTAAAAAAGTTGGTTAAATAAAGATTTAATTGGAAGTCTGTGTTTGTGTTTTTTATTAAAATTAAATCATTTAGCAATATTATAAAAAGTCCAGGCAGAGCTGCACATAAAATATGGTTTCAAATCTTTTCAATAATTATCGATATCGATCAATATGCATTTTTTTTTATCGATAAGCTTTTTTTCTATATCGCCCAGCCCTACTCTAAATCTCCAAAATGTAGCTCGTTTCTGTGAAATTGCTCCACCAAGATAAATAAATGGCCACACACAAAACTTAACCTAAAATCTTAAAACTGTAACTTTAATAAAGATGTTTTTATCTCAGCATGTTTTTTTGTGTGTGTGTTATATCTGTAACTGCAAAGCAGAAGGTATATTCATCTGCAAGCATGTCAACATACTGTATTTAGTAAGTCAGAATTGAAAATGGCAAAAAAAAAAAATCTTCTGCATACATAAAACTTCCACTGAAAAGATTATAAAATAAACCTTCATGGAAAAATAAGGTTTAAAAGGCTTATAGATGCTTTTACCTTGTGATCCGCTAGCAGATAAAACCATCCAATATGTGTGTGTGCCAGCATCAAGATGCACTGTCCCCTAACCCATACAGAGCTGTGCACTTAGGAGCAGCAGCTTGGTGTTTAACAAAGTGAATTTATCGTGCCTCGGTTCAAATCTTCCAGCTCAGACTCTACCTTGAGGCAGGAGTTCTCATACTGATTGAGACGATGGATCTCTCACAGCACATCACTGCAAGAGCATAAATTGCTGCTGCAGGCCGTTACTGTGAGTAAAAACGTGCTCTCGGTCAGCTTAATCTCTAAATAAACACTTAAGAAAATGCAGCTGGGACACTGCTGTGTGAGCAGGGCTTTGCTGTACACACATTAAGCAGCTGACTGATCACTGAGTCAATAAACTGATGCTGTCGCTGTGGACTGGATCAAACATGGTGGACAGATGGTTGAGGTGCATACTAATGAGCTGCAGATGTACATTATCTGCTGACAGGGAGCATGCCACCATCATGATCCTTCCCTCAAGGAGATGGGAGTCAATCTTTCAAAGATAATAGTAAATAAAAGAACTGCTTTCATTATTAATTGTCGCTATATACGACTTGGCCCCTGATTTCCATTTGGTTTAGTTTCCCTGGAATAAAAGCTGCAGCAATTCTTGAGGTACACAACATGCCTTATGTTTCCTCACAGTTCCAATCTTCTAATGTTTCATTTCAAATGTTCAATACTAAAATAATACTTGTATATTTATTAGCAATTTTTTATAGGAACTTTTTATCTTTATTTTACCTTTATTCAACAGACTAACAGTGCACAACACATAAACCCTCAAGACAGCACACATACTATTTTCATGCCAGTGTTCCCAAAGAGACGAGGTAGGATATGACACTGGCAGAAGGATGTGAAGACAGACAATTAGCCCCAGATAACGATGCACTGCCTTTGAATATGTCCATTATATATCCATCGCTCTGTGAGACCATTCTTTGTGTAACCTACTTTACAATTTCCTGTTATGTTTTTTGCACCTTTTTCAAAATTGCCTTTTAGTCTATGCAGATTACAGAGTTAACTTTAAAAAAAAAATGTTTTCATTAAATCCGTACCCTCTGCAAGGAAGCTGGAACTAAGAGACTTCACTAGCTCCTGCAGTTCCATCTCTATCTCCTCATATAAACATAGCCTGTGGTTTCTTAAAGTTTTTTCTTGACACATTTGAATGAAATCATATCAAAACATAAAAACATGCAAAAACAGGCAAAGTAAATATGTTTATTAAAGACTGTCAAGGCTCATTTTATAAATGTTGATTACGTTTTGGGCATTTTAGGTGACAGCTTGTTGGAATGACTTCACAAAGTATTAGATCAGTACAGCTGACATGGGAACCCTGGTAAGGATAATTTTTTTTTTCACCATTAAAAAAAATAGGTATATATATTTAAAAAAAACATGAATCTAACTTAAAAACACCTATAAAACTATCCAAATCTTTGGTTTCACTTTACTTGACTATAAATCCACAGAATTTTCATACTTATACATGCTATTTATTCTTTCAAGTTTAAATATAAGAATTGCGACTAGGCATCGATGGATGCCTTATTACTTGGTTTATATCTGGGGCAAAACCATAATGCATACATTTTTTAGTGAGCCTGAAAGTTGAATTCACGTGCTGTTGTGCATTCAAAAACATACGAGACATTTCTTTTGTCACGTCCCCTCATGAACTATTCAAGACCATTTCAAACAGGATCAGGCAGTCATGTTGAAATATTATGGTTTAAGGCAGGATGTAGATGTGACAAAAGCATGAGCTCTTGATCCCACAGCTTAACCATTAAGAATGTGGAAGCTCAGGAGGACATACATGTAGGCTGTTTAAAATAGTAACAGTAAGAGTGTTTCCAGTTTTTAGTGGTTAATTATGGCGACTGCTGCTATTTTGTTTCCTTCATTAATGTGATTGGAAAAATAATAAACTTTTGTTGGAAAGTACGAGGTGTTCCTTTGCTCAATTAGCTCAGAACGTACTGCTAAATGTCTCCAAACAAGTTTGATTAGAGTAGTCTTAGATTAACAATGTGTTGAACTAAACCTAAATGCTGCACACTATCTGTATGGGTTGCAAGGTTATTTTTTTTTAAAGTAGGAGACAAATATATGAATAAAAACAAAAAACAATTCAGGTTTTTCTTTGAAGTGCAGAAATAGCTGTTAAAGCCCTGAAACAACAACCAAATATGTTTTCTTTGTCCATTTGTTCGTTTTTTTTTTCCTTAGCTCAGTATTCATCTGTATGGTGGGTTTTATTTAAGGCATTAATTATGTTTCCATGGAAATAATCAAGTCTAAAAGAAATATGATTGACTTGCATGATATGTGTTCACTTTTAATGTGATTAGTCATAAACCGATCAACAGCATCTGCTTAGTAATCCAGTCCTTTTCCAAGACCTAGGCATCTTCACTAGTGTCAGATTAAAGTAATCTTACATGACATTTGATTAATTTTGCTTCCTAAAAAATATTTTTCTTCCTTTTATGTTAAAAAACTTGGAGAGAAGAAGACAGCAGCCCATCTACAAAGCTGCTTGCAGCCATATTGATTAAATTGCATCAGCCCATCAGGTAAAGAAGTCTTAAAAGAAGAAATCTTTTTGACTGTTTTTTTCTCTTAGATATGTGGCTGTTTTGTTTAGTTTGTCTACTTCTTATGAAGTCAAATGAAAAAATAGTTTATTTGAAGCATTTATTTATATATATATATATATATATATATATATATATATATATATATATATATATATATATATATATATATATATATATATATATATATATATATAGTGCTCATGGAGTTAAAAAGCTCTACGTAAAACCGGTGGTGAAATCAGATAAGACAAAGGCCATCACCAATTTAAAGAACAAAAAATAGAACAAATAATAACATTTTAAACGAGTCAGTTTTAAATAACCTAATTTCATTAGCCACTTTGGACATTCTACAATGTGTTGTAATTATAAATATCACAAAAAGCAATAAAGCTCTGTGATGTTCCTCTTTCAGCCCTAAATACTTAAGGCATGGTCTCCCTTTGCTTAAGCATGAACCATGGCATTTTAAGCTAAATTGATTTTCTGATTTAAGGGTTCTAGGGCACAATAAGAGGTGTACAGCCAGAAGGAAGTGAATGCAAAGTAAAGGGGAGAAAGAGCATGTAGTGATTTAAAAGCAATCAATGAAATGTTTAATCAAAAGGAAAGCAAGCCCGACTCAACCAGTAGTGGTGTGATGTATTCCCTTGGTGCATTTGTTGGAGAGCTGATGCTGCATTTTGCATCACTTGCCCTGAGAAACCACCTCATTGTTTGGGTAAATACCCACTAATCTGCAGGATTCTAGTTGATAAGATTTGATAAATAAAAAACATGTGGGCCGGTATGGATTTCTGACAGAAGAAAAACTTTCATTTAAAAAAAAACTATAATTTCATAGTATAATGATATTGTCAACTTTTCAAAGAAGATAACACGAACAATTGTTTTTTTTATATAATTACAATCAGTACTGCATCATTAGTAGTCTAAGGTTTATACACTTTTTTTTTTACATTTGACTTGATGTAAAAAAATGTTTGTAGACATATTTTCTACTTTTGCTAATTGTAGCTTTATTTAAGCCAGCTGTTTAGCAGTGCAGAGGCAACAGGGGACATTTTTATTTAATCTTTTTAAGACATTATTTCTTAGCGAAGAGAATTAGTTCCACTTTAGATATAGCAATTATCGAAAATTCTGAGTAAGTTCTCTGAATTCTTTTAAATTGTAGAAAATCAAATCAAATGCAAAAAAAATATTGTTTTAGTAAGATGACCTTTGATAGTGCTGCACTGAATATCAATAAGGTATTGAGAGAGAAAGTACTTATTTGCTTCCTTTTGAAGGTCTGTTGTCATAATGTAAAACACAGTTTATTACATTCTCTATAATCCTAAAGCCAAAACTATGAAATCAACACTGTGGATAAAGATGAAAGATTGAGTATTCACTAAAAAGTTTTATCTATCCTCAGAAAACATTTAAAAAACATTACAAAAAATTCCATAAGAAGTGGTGAGGGGCTTCTTTTTCCCCAAAGTATAATCATGCAGGATTTAAAGACTTCACAATCGTCACATATCTCACATCTTGAATCTGTAGGTTTCTCAGAGACTGGAAACATTGAAGCGTATTCCAGTCAGTGAGCATTCAGCGTTATACACTCACCGGCCACTTTATTAGGTACCCCATGCTAGTAACGGGTCGGACCCCCTTTTGCCTTCAGAACTGCCTCAATTCTTCGTGGCATAGATTCAACAAGGTGCTGGAAGCATTCCTCAGGGAGTTTGGTCCATATTGACATGATGGCATCACACAGTTGCCGCAGATTTGTCGGCTGCACATCCATGATGCGAATCTCCCGTTCCACCACATCCCAAAGATGCTCTATTGGATTGAGATCTGGTGACTGTGGAGGCCATTTGAGTACAGTGAACTCATTGTCATGTTCAAGAAACCAGTCTGAGATGATTCCAGCTTTATGACATGGCGCATTATCCTGCTGAAAGTAGCCATCAGAAGTTGGGTACATTGTGGTCATAAAGGGATGGACATGGTCAGCAACAATACTCAGGTAGGCTGTGGCGTTGCAACGTACTCAATTGGTACCAAGGGGCCCAAAGAGTGCCAAGAAAATATTCCCCACACCATGACACCACCACCACCAGCCTGAACCGTTGATACAAGGCAGGATGGATCCATGCTTTCATGTTGTAGACGCCAAATTCTGACCCTACTATCCGAATGTCACAGTTTTTCCAATCTTCTATTGTCCAATTTCGATGAGCTTGTGCAAATTGTAGCCTCAGTTTCCTGTTCTTAGCTGAAAGGAGTGGCACCCGGTGTGGTCTTCTGCTGCTGTAGCCCATCTGCCTCAAAGTTCGACGTACTGTGCATTCAGAGATGCTCTTCTGCCCACCTTGGTTGTAACGGGTGGTTATTTGAGTCACTGTTGCCCTTCCATCAGCTCGAACCAGTCTGGCCATTCTCCTCTGACCTCTGGCATCAACAAGGCATTTCCGCCCACAGA
The DNA here is from genome assembly GCA_030533445.1 of Cyprinodon diabolis. NCBI lineage: Eukaryota > Metazoa > Chordata > Actinopteri > Cyprinodontiformes > Cyprinodontidae > Cyprinodon > Cyprinodon diabolis. The sequence continues at coordinate 32,873,102 of CM060074.1, read as the reverse complement.
ACTGCCGCTCACTGGATGTTTATTCTTTTTCGGACCATTCTCTGTAAACCCTAGAGATGGTTGTGCGTGAAAATCCCAGTAGATCAGCAGTTTCTGAAATACTCAGACCAGCCCTTCTGGCAGCAACAATCATGCCACGTTCAAAGTCACTCAAATCACCTTTCTTCCCCATACTGATGCTCGGTTTGAACTGCAGGAGATTGTCTTGACCATGTCTACATGCCTAAATGCACTGAGTTGCCGCCATGTGATTGGCTGCTTAGAAATTAAGTGTTAACGAGCAGTTGGACAGGTGTACCTAATAAAGTGGCCGGTGAGTGTATATCCTCCATCAGAAGCTAAAAATCCTATTCTAAAGTAGCAGCTCTGCTCACACCTCCCGTTATTATAATAAACTAAAAAAAAAAAAGAGAACGGAAAAAGAAAACCATGCCCTCTATTTGTGTTTACCGGTGTGCTTTTATCTAATCTACCGCATCTCCCCCCCAACATACACCACCACCTCTTCTTTTTCAGTGTTTATTCAAATATTTTCTGTTCCTTTGTTGGAGACTCAGAATGACTGTATGACCTTGGTCGAGTACCTGTCAGCAAATACAGCAGCAGAGCTTGTACTGAGAAGGTAGCTTCTGATACGTCTTTTTACCTCTGAAGTCATCAAGTCAAACACACAGAGAGGTTGCAGGCATAAATCTGGATCGGGTGCAGACACCCCATCCTCCAGTCTGTAAAAGTTTAGCACCAACTCTCAAAGGAACAGTAAAACACCCTATATTCCAAAGCTTAACATAGTTTGGTAGATTGTAAACCTGAGTAGAACTAAGAGCATCTTTATACATCTATAGCAGAGTCTACGTTTTTCTTCATATTTCCCTACCAAATTATAATAAGACCTCTGTTTTCAAAAAAGATCAGTAAATGGCCGTGTTTTTTTTTCTTTTTCTTTTTTTATAGATAATGGAATAAGGATTTGAGTCAAGAACATTTTTTGTTTCGCTTTTTTAAATTTCTTAATTTAAAATAAGTTATATTTTTTCTTGAACTGAGGAGGAAAGTGAGGCACTTTGCCAGTGGTACAAGACAATTTACATTTGAAATAAGAAAAAAAACAATTGCATTGTCTTATTTCAAGTTATTTCAAGTTTTATTATCTAATTATCTTATTTTAAGAGTAAAAATCATATCCTTAAATTAAGGGTAAATGCACATAATTTAAGATGTTTTTTTTACTTATTTCTATATTGTTTTTTGGAGTGTATGTTTTAACAACATTGAAACCATAACTCTGGCTACAGGTTTATGATTGTGTTGAGCGGAGGTTTGAAGAGGACCCAAATGCAGAGACAGAAGCTGAGGTGGTTTCTTGCAGATTTAATGACCAAAAGATAGCAACTGAAGCAAAACCACACAAAAAAAAAACAACAAAACAAACAAAAAACAGGAGAAATCCAGGAAAACACACGAGGAGCAAGGAATGACAAGAAAGCAGCAAACAGTAACTGAAGAGGAGGAGTATATATATGCCAGACAAAACAAAGACTGGGGTAATCAACTGATGGGGAGCAGGTGTGGAGAGAAGGATCCAGAAGATAGGGGAAAAGAGAAAAACATAAGAGGGCAACAGAGGGTAAACAAAAAAATAACTCAAATACAACCAGAAAACAAAACAAAAAAAGGGAAACGAAACCAATGAAAACTCAAAAGAAAACTTCAACAGAACTAAAAAATGCAAACCGTGTCATTTCCTGTCAGAGGGAAGGACATATCCCCCAGTGTAAATTTTTAAAGAGGTTATATTTTTCTTTTCCAGGATTCCCAGACATTTAACTTTATCTCTCTTAAAACATTCAACTCCTCTTCCAAAGAAAAAAACACAAATATTTTTTGCAATGCTTTATTAAGCCTTTTAGTTTTTCCTCTTCCCCCATGAGTTTGATGCATTTCTCACAGTTTATGGCCGACTTTAAAATGGGACTGCCTGTGGCTTGCTTTCAAATGGAGCTTTTTCTTGCTATTCCTCCACAAAGCCCATATTTGTTGATTCCACAAATATTGTCAATAGAGTCACTCACTTAAACTGTCTTTCTATACATCTCCAGAGTTACCATAGGTGTTTAAGCGGCTTTCCAGATCAACGTCCTCCTAAACAAATATAATTTTTTAGGGGAACATTCATATTTTTTTCTAATTTTACAGTTATTGTTCAGTCTTTCCTTATTCCAATCAAATGCAGGTGGATGTTCCTATTCACCCACATCGTGGCATCTTATCCTCAACTAAAAACCTGCTACTTCAAACCTTTTACAGAGCTGAAAAAATGACTTTTAAAAACAAGTGAAATGTCGTCAGGAAACAAGAGAAAAGGTCAAGTTCATTTCTAATTAGTTGCTTAGAATTCTACGATGACTGACTGTAAAGAGCAAAAATCTAAGCTTGGGAACTTGCTTAATAATCTCACCCTGCTTTAAATTTTGTCCTTGATTTGGTTGCTGTTTTCTTTGCTGTTTCATCCCCAAAGCCCTTAAAACTCTAAGGCCTTTAGAGATTAGATAGATTTACTGTATACTTGAACTAAATAACAGACAGTCAGAGTCTTGTCCAATGACAAGTGCATTTTAAAGTAATGGAGTAAAACAATCAGATTATAAGTGTGTTCTTCTACTCTTTATTTATAGTATTTAAAACAAATTCACTGTTTTATTATGTCTGTTTGAAAAAATATTCCATAGAAATGTAATAGTCTATGTGGAATGAACAAAGGTATAGGCAAACGTATGTGTGCTTTGAGTCCCTTGGAGGCTTTATTTTTCAGAGCATGTTTAATGTACCTTTATTGAGAGAAGAGCCAATATTTGAATGTTAGTTAAATACTTATGCTATATTTACTTTTCATGCTATTTCTAAGTTGCTCAATGTTCTTTTTTTATTTTCTTAATAGTGAAATAAACAATATTCTATTTATTTATTTATAGCTCCATTTCTCAGTAATTCTAATGGATTTTTCTGGTTATGCTTAGTGGGTTTGCTTGGAGCAGTGCCATGTGATTCTATTTAGGGTCCAGTAGCAGACTGCAGTCTAGATCAAACTTTTAGATACAGACTAATGTACAAAGTAAAAAAAAAACATTAACAAAATAAATGAAAATCCAAAAGCATTCTTACCAGATGCACTCGGTAGAGGATGCTGATTCCCAGGGACATGAATGGCTTGGAGAAATCAATCACCTTCTCTCTCTCTGAGGTTATAGTGAAGCCAGCCACTGCCAGGTCTGCTTTCTAAAGCAAGATGAGGAGAGAACAAAACAGATATGAATGTTTAGTATCAGTTACAACAAGGTACTTATAAAGTCTAAAAGAAAAAAATGAAGGTACAGAGGAACAGAAATGAAGAGGATTCCATTATTTTATTTGTGTTTCAAAAAAATTGAATAAAGCTGAAAATGGAATAGTAATATCTTCAAAGAAGAGACTCAAGGAGACCAACAGAGGTTAGTGGAGATCTCGTGGAAAATAAGATACAAAAGCTACAAAAGACAGAAGAGGAGTAAAGAGGTTCAAGTGCATTTAAGAGAAGCTGAAATTGGGGTAAAACCAAAACAGAAAAGACACGATAATCAAGATAAAAAGCAATTAACAACTGATATAGTAATAGAAATATATTGTGCTTGAGAGAATTAGGAAAGCAAAAACTGCATGATATAACTAAATTAATTTTAATGGAAATGCTTTCTTTGTTTGTTCTTCTAATGAATGAAATTAGCAGAAGAACCAGTAAATTACATTAATGTTTAACTGTTCTGCATTACAGAAAACACTTGGGAGGATTGTAAAGCTGTTAGAAACAATGTTTTTCGGTAATTATATTCTAACATTTTTGCTCTTAGCTACAAACACAGGGTTGAGGGTTTAAATCCATTTTCAAAAACGATTTGGCAAAAATGAATCTTATCTTAAACTAACATAAGATGTTTTTCAAGGATCAAATGGGGATTAATTTGGCATTAACATACAACAAAGAAGAATAGTGTTGGGTGTATTATTTATACGCTTTGTTTCTAAACTTACCCAGCCCAGGTCACAGAATCTGAGCAAAATCACAATAATTATATATTCTTATATGCAAACAGTTCATATTTATCTTTTTTTTTTATTATTTCTAGACACTTTTCAGGATAATTTATTTAAAAATAATTGGGTCACTCTCTCCATAACAGTAGTGCAGCTGATAGGGTTCTATGGGCAGTGCTGTGGGCAAATATATTTTATTAAATACCATAACTGTGGTTATTAAAACAGTATTTTAAATGATTTATTTCACATATCTATTTTTTGTTCTAACCAAAGAAAGCCCTTGTATGGAATTTCTCTTTTATTTCACTGATATAACAGAAACATCTGGCAACGATACAGCTCTATTATCATGGCGTTATTGTGCTGCACTCTGAATTGGTAAATAGAATGAGTAACATGAAAATAGTTTATTTATGCAGCACTTTTCTGAGTATGCCTCAAAGAGAAATTATATAAATGGGTTAAATTTATAAAACACACTAAATATGTAAAAAATTTTAATGTGAATAAATAATAAAATATGCATAAGTATACCTTAGGTTTTTCACTGTTTATAAAAAGAAAGAACCCTAACAGAAGAATAGGAAGAACTGTAAACAACAATCAAAATTTTCTCAACACTACATTTTATTAAATGGCTTCGAAAAAGCGTGGTGCGACCTGGGATGATGTCGAGACTGCCTTCTTCACCTGAACAAGGAAATCTCACAATTATAACCAAACATAACTTCCTGAATGTTTTGGGTGCCACCATTTTGATTTGCTTGATTCCCTCCTTCAAACCTAGCAGTATTACTGTAGATCTTCACTAGGAATCAGGGAACCGTGCTAGCGTGATGTGTAAATGGTCGTAAGGAACTAAGCTCGGCACGGTTAACTGATCCAAACTCGGTCTGAACTCGGCACGGATCGGTTTCAGATGGTAGTGTAAAAGGGGCTATAGAGTGACAGTCAATCCTCTTTCAGGCTTACTTTTCTTTGCCTAATGAATTGTACCGTAATAAGTCTTTGAGATCAGAAATAACGACTTGATTTCCGTTTCATGAAGCCTGGAATTAGAAATTATATGTATTCACATTTTAAGATGCATGATCAAACGGTATTTGTCATGAAAACTTTTTTATCATGAATATGCTGTTATAATGAAATATACAACATACTTTGTTCAGTTGTGTAATGCTAAAGGGAAGAACCTTTGTGCATAACATGAAACATAGCATCAGACCATTGAAGAGAAGAAGTTGATTGATTGATTGATTGACTTTATTGATCTCACTGTGGAGAAATGTACTCGTTACATCAGCTCAAATGGTCAAAACAAAGAAGGTGCCAAAGCATGGGGATATATGCAGTATATAGATAATTATGATAATAAAAAGAAATAGGAAAAAAAGGCTGAAATGAAACAACAGATCTGTCAGTGGAATGATTTCAACAACGATTACTTCGTTTAAATTCTGCAAAGGTCAATAAATGATCAGATGACATGAGAGGTTGTTTCATTTTGGGGAAAATAGTGTAATTTAATAGATTCTTACCAAAACGAGCACTCACAAAATATATTTTAAAAATTTACATTCTTTCATTCAAATTTTACTAGTTGTTGTTTTAAATAATTCTGTAAAAAAAAAAAAAAAAAAACTTGCCATATTTAAATACCAGAAATCCTAATTAATCTACCCCCTCTTTGTGTTTTCAATCTACTATAAAATTTATTTGCTCAGTGTAAAGAAATCCATCCTTGGTTTGATAAATCTGTTTAAGATTTTAAAGTCCAGCTGCCTTAAAACTGCAACACATACTTCTTTAATTTAGCTTCACTAACAGTCAGGCCCTTTCTCTATTCTTAGTGTGGCTATATATCATTCATATTTTGTCTGTCAGGCTATCACAGTTTTTTTCCTCACTGGTTACCCAAAATGCTGCAAGATAAATGACTTTTAGATAAAACAGGCTTCCTCAGGGCTCATGTTGCCGAATGTCCTCAGACTGTCTGGTAGATAATGTTGATTAGCTGACTCTGTCTGAATGACAACTACATAGCCAGTTCCTCTTAAACTAAGACAAAAAATATACATATTGTACTCATAAATATAGTTTTAACTTAATTATCCTTTTAGATAGGACTGTCTTTTGCCGCTTTATACCCTGAAATCACATAAAAAATATCCTATACCAATTTGTTGCCTTTAAGTTAAGTATAATTATTTTGGAATTGGCAATTGAGGACCAATGAAATGTGTCCTATACGAATTTATCTTTTTGGATTAAGGAATTTGATTGCAATGTGCTATACAAGCTAATGAATGTTCAGTGGCTTTTTTTTTTTTTTGCTCATTCAAAATGTGTGTTAAACCAATATTAAGAACCGGAAATAACAACATAGATAATCAACTTCAACTCATTATGACAGGAGCTGTAAAGGATTATTTAAGGATACTGATTATTCAAACACATTTCATAAATGTGTCAAAAATAACTGGACATATGAGGCTACGTAAATGGTCATATTTGGTCTAATTTGTGGAATCATGCTATCAGACACAATGATTCCAGTAGCTGAATTTATTGTTCAACCATTATTAAAAGGCAGAATGAATTAATAGGACACCTGCCAATTTTTCTAAAGTCACTGCTTTGCTTTCATGTCACAAGAATACATTTTCTGCAAGATATAAAGATGCTCTTCTAGAAAACAGATGGGTAAAACCTAAGTTAAATTATTATATCATATTATCAGTTGAAGTTTACTTCTTTAAACTCGAATGATTTAAGCTTGTAGAGATGAAATACAATGGAAAAGGTTTGGCAAAATGAATTCGCACTCTTATCGATATTCACAGGTGATGAACTAAGTATCTTGTTGAATATCCAGAATTCATTAAAGGATGCATAATTAGGGTCAGCACCTCATTTCCAAACATTTAAACCACCTTTGCTGAGATTCTGGAGCATTTAATGAAACATTGATTTTTATTGTAGAGAAGTCAGTGTTTAAGGTGTTGCTTCCACTGATGCATTTGGACTTAACAGTAAATTGTTATTATGCAGAGGTCAGAGCACAATGAGAAAGCTGATCACTAGAGACTGCCTTTGCTCTTGATTGGATTTTGCAGGTAAATAGTGGTATTATACAATTGAAATAAAGTGATTATTATTGTAACAAATAAGCAACTTTTATCTGAAGCAGGGATGCTATTTGTATCATGAACCCAAAATTAGTTATATGTAATTTTAACCCAAGAAAATCTGATTTCTTTTTTTTTAATTATTATTACTGTAGGTGTGTTTTTCTAACATGCCTTTAGTGCTTAAGTAATCCCTTAACATTTTTTACATAGGCTTAGAACTTAATATGGATAAAGTCGTCATGCCTGAGAAAAAATTAATCAGTGAAATATTACCTGCAGCTCTAATTCAGTCTCTCTATTCTTCCTTGTTAAATATACAGAGGCATATTCTCTTCATCATATCCTTGATCTCATTTTAATACAAAGAGTGGAATATTTCTATTAACTTTTAAAATATGGGAACACAGAGCCTATGAGAGGAAATTTGAATCGGTGCACATCTGATCGTACAGACACAAATGAAGAGTAACAACTATATTCTTTTAATTGTCATTATAGCACTTTGGAAACCTTAACTTAACCAATTAGATTTATTTTATTGTTGATTACATTATACCCTCAATTCTAAATGAGAAAATAAAAAAATATATATAAACCTTTCAAGGAGACAGGCGCTTAGGTTTGAGTTATAGGTCTATATATTGGAGCATAAAGCCGGCTTTACAAGGTTTTTAGCTGGATTAGGAAATCACTAGATAACTTAAGATATGAAGCTACTGAGGCTAAAACTGGTTCTAAACGTTAAATAGAGGAAAATAGGAGACAAAAAAATAACCAGCTGCTGTTATGTTTTTTGTTAATCCAAAGCAGTGAAAACTTAATTTGCTTCTTTAACCTCTTTATATCAACCTCATTTTGGGAAATTCTCACATATTTTGCATACCCAAATGGAAAAGCAAATACCTTAGGAACTGTAAGCCCAAAATAGATGTTTGATACATTATTTGAAACACCCAATCTGCATCAGTTCAAACATGACTCAAAGTTCGTTTTTTTATATTCTCAAAAATAATAGATCTTTTTTTGAACAGCAGTTATAAACACATGCTTGCTTGTTGAGGGTACTTTGTCATAGTACATTTTGACATGCTGCTATATCTGTTAATTGTGCTTTGGTGCTCGTTGTGTCCATAAAATTAACCAGGTGGTTGAATTGTGGAGAATCTAAGCTTTCCAACGATGTCTAACATTTCTATAGTGGTAAACATTTTACCAGTGTAATTTTCATGCATTCTGAGTTATTATTTGTAAACGCTTTAAAACACTTTGAGAGGTTAAATCATGTTGTGTTTTATTAAGACTGATAACTTTTTTCTTGAATCTTGAGAGAATATTTGTTATAAACTGGCACAAAACTATGATGCAATTTTTTTCTTTCAATAACAACATTCACTGAAAGTCGTTATTCCAATAACATAACTTATATCCTCTCTGCTCCTACACTCAAAACATTTTTTTCATGCCTTTGAGGTTGCTCCATCACAAAAAAAAACTGTCTATGGCCAGATTGAATACCTCTTGCACACGTCTTTGCATGTGCTTCTTGTCGTTCAATGGTAAAACCTGCACTCTCATCTCTGCTTTCTCTGCCCAAATATGTCTTTGAAGTTAACACTATGAGCAGAGCATGCATGCCCTAAAGAAAGTAGGAATGTAAACAACACACTGTCATTCTTTTGGCCTTTAGTTTTATCAGACCTTTTTTTTCTGTGATAGTAAATAAAATATGTAAGCAGAAAAAAAATTCCTGAGAGCACAGGTTTTCTCACTCTAGAGGCGCGCAAACATACAAGGTGCAATATGTAAACAGAAGACAGCAGCACAAGAGGCATAACACCTGGGCAAAGAAAATTACACTTGAGTTACTTTTTATCAGCAATTTTTTTTAATATATCTTACAAAAATAATAGATACAAGTTGTGTTTATTTAAAAATTTGTATATGAAGCTAGGGGATGACTCATTTATAATAATTTGTCTTTTCAGAATGTTCTTGTCGTGCTATTATGTTTGCAGTGGGTTATTTACCTTGAGGAACATAAAAGGTCTTTGGGTGCTCGTTTTCACTCACAGCTGTGGTTCTAAGACTGCAGCAACATGTTATAGAAAATTGTCTGGTCCACTGATTCAACTTTACATAATACAAAAGTATGGGTTCTTTCTTCTCTTCGTCCTAAATTGGAACGAGCACCAAAAAATAGTGCTTCTGTCATCGAGTGGTAGTAGAAGAGGGAACAAAATGTAGACTAATGCACAAGGCAAGACCAAAAGGAGACAATGTTTTATTAAACAAATAAAGGAACAGACGAAATGCAATTATGACAGTCCAAAATGAATCTCAAAACAAGGTCCAGCACAAAAATAAAGTTAGCAGAAAGCACCAATGACGCAGATGTGGCTGAAAAGCTTAAAACATTGAGAATCTCTCATATAACCAATGAGCATATACTAATTCAGAAACATATTCAGAGTTAAACATAAAGGTGGGTGAATGAAAATGAGCTGACTGGGTGCAGGGATCAGTTGGTAATACAAACATAAAAGAAGACTATCTATAGAGATGAGTAGAGGGAAAGAATATAGTATAAGTATGACAGCTTCTTCAGAGCGAACAAACCAGGAAGCTAATGAAAGCTGAAGGACTGATCAGCACATAGTAAAAGTTATGATTCTGGCCTGACTGATCACAGGTGTTTACATTCTGCTCTGCTCCTCCCCTGCTAGGCCATTCTTTCCACCTGTGACTTAAACTTAGACAAGGTTTATTGTCATTTTGTATACACTGAGTGTATACCAATTAAAACATCTTTTTGTACAGCTCTCATGACATTTCCATTTTCTGCAGCAGAGATCAAATGTAAACACTGTGGGAGAAAAAAAAACATGGTGCAAAAATAAAGTGCATTGATATGATCAGTTTGATGCCGAGTCTGTGAGATGATCTAGAGTTTTTTCAACAATCAGCTGTCTGATGGCGGTGGGGAAGAAGCTGTTGCGGAATCTCTTGGACCTGCATTTAATGCTGCAAAGCCTCTTCCCAGAGGGCAGTAGGGAGAACAGTCCATGGTGGAGATGTGAGGGGTCATTGATAATGTTACCGGCTCGGGACACACAGTGCTGGGATGAAATGTCTTTTATGGAGGGAAGAGGAGCCCTGATGATCCTCTCTGCAATTCTTACTACTCTTCTCACCTTTTTCCAATTTGCGGAGTTGCAGCCTCCACACCATACAGTGAGAAAGCTGGTCAGAACGCTCTGTGCCTGCCATGCCCACTACCACTCAGCTCACCTACCGCACTCGCCCAACCATACTGATAATGGTATAATAATGGTAAGTACTTACGTACTTTATACACGGCGGGTCTAACACGGTCAGCATCATCAGGTTGGAACCATTCAGATAACTAAGAAAGTTAAACAAAACTATAGAACAAAATATAAAATGGTAAATTCAATCGTGCATTTTGCAATTTAGTGGTTTATTATTTAAATCATATATTTGATAAATGTTACATACGTTAAATTCATGCTCCATGTAGTTCACAAGTGAATTCTTAATGATGCTTTGGCCGTCCATATACTTCAGTTATCACACCATGAAATGAAAAACATTCTTATTATTTATCTACAGCTCTGAGCGCCACATGTGGTCAAATTACTGTTGTTACTCTGTACTTGCCACAGTTTAGTGGAAATCTCTACAGTCACTAGTTGGTCAACTCTGCACTGTTGTAGAACAAACATTGCTGCGGATAGCAATGAGACCTGCTCCTATGTAATAATAAATAGCTGATGAAAATTAAAAAGAGAGATCATATCTCTCCTATCCTGGCTTCTCTTCATAGGCTTCCTGTTAAATCCAGAATATTGTTTAAAATCCTCATTCTCACATATAAAACCTTAAATGGCCAAGCTCCATCTTATATCAGAGATATGATTGTTTCTTATGTCCCTAACAGAGCACTTCGCTCTCAATCTGCAGGTTTACTAGTGGTTCCTAGAATTTCTAAAAGTAGAATGCGAGGCAGATCTATTAGTTATCAGGCTCCTCTCCTTTGGAACCAACTACCAGTTTAATCCGTGAGGCAGACACCCTGTCTACTTTTAAGGGTAGGCTTAAAACTGTCCTTTTTGATAAAGCTAATAGTTAGAGTGGCTAAAGTTATCCTGAGCTATCTCTATAGTTATGCTGCTATTCTCCCACCCAGCAGAATCTGTTACCGGTAGTTCAATCTCTAACATTATGCTCTCTCTGCTTTTTCTCATAGTAGCTTGCCTCATCTGTTCCTGTTTGGCTGTCACCTTTGTTTATAGATGTTAGAGATCAGCCTGTTTTTCAGTGTAGTCCTGTTTCTCTGACAGGCTGAATGTGCTCTCTTCATCCTCTGACATGGGAGCTGGCTCAGAGCTCGTCTGCCTGGCTGTGTGTCTCCTGGATGGGGCCGCCTTTTACAGCTGCTTTTTGTATCTCTGCTTCTTTCTGTCTGTCTGCTTCTGTCTCCTTGAACCCCAGTCAACCTCGGCAGATGGCCGCTCACACCAAGAGGTTTTTTCCTGTTAAAAGGGAGTTTTTCCTCTCCACTGTTGCTACAAGCATGCTTAGTGTGAGGGATTGCATTCAAGTCAATGAATCGATGCAATCCCTCACACTAAGCATGCCTCTAGCAACATTGGAGAAGAGAAACGACTGGTTTTCCTTGATAGAAAACGTTTAATCAATTTGACTGTATGATCTGGTGAACTGTAATGTGCCTTGAGATTTCCTGTGTTGTGAATTGGCACTATAGAAATAAACTGAATTGAATGAATAATCATACAATGGAGCTTTAAGGAAAAATGCAAAGCAAATCTCAAAAGGCCAGCATAAAATGGGAAAATAATGGGAATTTGTTTTTCTTTTTTTTTAAGAAACACACAAAGATCCAGTTTACTTTATTCAAATTGTATCCTTAACCAGTAAATATTGGACTCTGTTTAAAAAGGTTACCTGAGAAACCCCTCTATTAAACGACTCCCTTTTGTGTGTGTGTGTGTGTGTGTGTGTGTGTGTGTGTGTGTGTGTGTTTTCCAGAGTTAAACAGTTACATCAGCATAACCTTGAAAGGTACAAAAAGGTGGAATTAAAATTGAAAGATAATCTCATTAATGTTCAAGTCAATTGAGACCCCAAGAGGAACAATTGCAGAGTGGACCCCAGACACCTCTCTGCTCCCTGATTAGCACCTAATTGATTAACAAGCACACACTTCTTAAATTAATTTTGCCTCCTTTCATCAGACTCCTGGCTCCCACAAACAAGTAAAGGAGTGTGTTTCTGTGTTTAGGTTGGACAAAAGCCTTGTATTCTGATCACCTGAGAGGGAGATGGTGTTCTCTTTTTAATGCACATTTCTGTATGCAAAAATTATATAAAGAAATACCTGCCTGCACACAAACAGACACAACATGGTGTGTGTCTGTATGTGTGACTTCAACCTGAGGAATCCCATGGTGTAACTGAAACAACTACATAATTAGTAAGGAAAAACGGCAGTTGATTAGCCTCTTAATGGCTCACTTGTGTTCCCTAGTTTCTTTTTCTGACACACAACCATCATCTACAATCATCATTACCATTACTATTTTGTGTTTTTTGTGTGGCCCTGCATGTAATTACATAGGATGTGTGGGCCAATAACCTGGAGATCATTTCAGAGCTTTTCCACTAGCCCTCTCATAATAAACAAGGTCCCTGATGGGGAGCTGGAATATTGGGGGTGTGTTGGCCTAGTGGTTAGAGCAGTGTGCTTGTGCTCTGAGAAGATTGCAAGAACCCAGTTGGATCCACACAGCCTGCACTCTAAGTTCCTGAGCAAGGCCCTTAACCCCACACTGTTCCCAGTTTACTGCACAGTGGCAGCCCACTGCTCCCTAAGGGGATGGGTTAAATGCAGAGGTAAAGTTCTCCAATGTGGGATCAATAAAGTCAATTATTATTCAATTGTTATTATCAAAGTTTGGACTTATTTTTAGGGTAAGAACTAAGAGTAAGGATTACATTTTTTTACCTGTAGGCTTTTTAGGCTGGGGGCACAAACTTTGGGAATGCATTATGGCAATATGGCCTCATAACCCCTTTAACACTGTACCGTTAATAAGGTTCTTTCTGCACTGCCATGTAACCTCAAAGAGGTGAACTATTCAATATATTTCTATTGTGCCTCTGACAAGACATAGAATTTGGTTAGTAAAAATCCAGACATACTTTACAGTAACCATCAAAACCATAATTTATAAATGGTAGAGATCATTTACTAATGACTAACAGATAGTTTATTAATGTTTGATTCATTTACAAACTGCATCTAGAACATTTATTAAAAGTAAATAGATCAATTGTTAAGGTATTAAGCCCTCTAATGTTAGGGTAAATCCAACATTACAAGGCAAGTTAAATTCAAAATAAAGGTGATGTTCAGAAGTCTACTGATATTAGGGATAGGGCTGAACCAACATGGCAGGGCAATACGATCTATTTACCTTTTATAAATAGTTTAGATGCTGTTTATAAATTATCAGACATTAATAAACTATATGTTAATCATCAATAAATGGTCTCTTTACCATTTATAAATGCTGGTTGTGAAACAGTAACTACAAAGCTAGTTTAACTACAAAGACAATTCCCTCTCTAAGTTGCTTGCAGCTGATTAGTGTTGGCTATCCGGTTTTTTTCTTTTCCGTGTAACTACTTTATGCTAAGGGCAAGATTGTTGGGAGCTGAAGAAGTACCACCATCCTCCAGCAGAGTCCGCCATGGATCCTCCTGAGCCGAGCCTCCTGCACAGCTGAAGTCATCCCATCATCAGAGGATCCACAGTATTTAAGCTGTCTTCAGACCTTGCCTCAACGCCGCAGTGTTTTATCCAGTTGGTTAGCACCTAAGCCTAGTATCTCTGAGAACCTTTGTTGACTTTTGAATCCAGACTGGATTCTAACCTTTGTCTCTGTCTTCCAGGAAACCTGTTTTTCTCCTGTGAAGCTCAGGAGGAGCTTAACCTGCCGAGCCTGCCCTCTGAGCCAAACCTGAAGTCTCTCTCTGGATTTTCCTTGCAGCTCTGGACCAAGAGCTGGAAACTCAAAGCCAAGGTCAGCTCATTCTCAAGAAGTAAGACGCTGAAGCAGTTAACGAACTCTGCTGAACAAACTATCTCCGGATCCAACAGTTTCCCTCTCAAGGCTTTAACCAAGAACCCTCAAGGTGCAAATCTGAGACTGTCTGAATCAAACTCCTCTGAGCAAACGCTAACTGAACTGTCTCCCACGCAGACTCCAGTGAACCAGTCCCCAGGCCAGAACCAGAACCAGTGATTAAACTGTGCTTGTGACAATAAACATTGTTAAACCTTTTACTTCTGTTTCCGTCTCCGTGGTGTTCTGCATAACTGGGTCTCACTAGAGAACCCATCATGACAGAACACTGCGGCCAAACACAAGGCCCAGCAGATCACTTCACTCGTCGATTGGAGGAGCAGGAGGCCCAACTCCATGGACACGCCCTAGCTCTTCGTGAGTTAAATACCCACATTGAGATGCAAAACCAAGTGCTCCAAGGCTATGCTAACTACATGAACAGCGCTAGTGCCACGCCGGCAGCACAACCATTTCCGGGTCCAGTTCCACCTCCGAGGTCATCGGCAGTGACGTCATCCGAGTTCCGCCCAAGTCTACCTGAAAAATTCTCTGGTAATATGAAAGATTGCAAGGGATTTTTGTTTCAATGCCGTTTAATCTTTCAGAACTCTCCTGGCAGTTTTCCCACGGACTATAAAAAGATAACTTTCATTCTTTCCCAATTGACAGGAAGAGCCCTGGAATGGGCTCAGGCAAGGTTTGCCTCCGACGAAAGCCCCATTTGTCAATACTCTGAGTTTATTTCAGAATTTTCTCAGGTATTCAATCAAGAAACTGATCAAACCATTGACTCTCGTGCTCTTTTCAACATTAAACAGGGAAATTCCTCTGTGGCGGAGTTCTCCATTAACTTCCGGGTTAAAGCGGCAGCTTCCGGATGGAACCAAAGCGCTTTAAAGGGAGCTTATTTTATGGCTTTGAATGAAAGCATCAAGGATGAACTAGCAACCCTCGACGAACCTGCAACACTTGAAGAATTAATCCGTCTGACGATAAAATTGGACAACAGAATCCGAGCTAGAAACAACTCCAAGTCTAGAAATCTGGGTTCTTTTTCCTCTGCCCCTGCTTCTAATAATGTGACTGTTTTTTCTGCTTCCACAGAACAGTTGTCCAAACCAAGATCTAAAGTCCAGTCTCTCCCTTTGCCTGTTCTGGCCTCTCATTCCGGAGAAATGGATGCCGAACCCATGCAGGTTGGACATACCAGGCTCACTCCAGAGGAAAGACAAAGACGTTTTTTGAGCAAACTTTGCATCTACTGTGGTGAGAGTGGTCACTTCATTGCTTCATGTCCAGTTAAATCAAAAGCCTGGGCCCGCCAGAGGTTCTGAGGAGTCTGGCGGGCCATGATAACTCTAAAAAATCTCCTCGACTTATGCTCCCTGCCACTTTGTTTTGCTCGAATCAAAGCCTCTCTTTTTCTGCCTTCATCGATTCAGGCTGTGAACGAAATTTAATTGATTCAAACCTTGTCCAGCAGCTTCAAATTGAAACCATTCCCCTGACCCAGCCTCTTAGTGTCTCAGCTATTGATGGGAAAAAACTCCACCAGGTTACCCATCAAACTCAACCTCTCGAGCTACTACTCTCAGGTAATCATCGTGAAACCATAACATCTTTCGTTTTTCCCTCCGCATGCTCTCCCCTGGTGCTTGGATTCGAATGGTTGGAGAAACATAATCCACATATTAACTGGACTGATCGTCATGTGGAATCATGGTCAACGTTATGTCACGAAACATGCCTCCGTTCGGCAGCCCCCGTGGTGGGGTCTCCTAGAGGTGGGGGGGAGATGGACTCTCCTGACCTTTCTTCTGTCCTTTCTGAGTACCATGATTTGGCTCCTGTTTTCAGTAAGGTCAGTGCTACGTCCCTTCCACCACACAGACCATATGACTGTGCGATCGAGCTATTACCTGGAGCACCTCTACCCAGCAGCAGACTATACAATATTTCCAAACCAGAACGAGAAACCATGGAAAAATACATAAACGAGTCTTTAGCTGCTGTGATAATTCGCCCATCTTCTTCTCCGTTGGGTGCAGGGTTCTTTTTCGTAGGCAAAAAGGACGGTTCTTTAAGACCGTGTATTGATTACAGAGGCCTGAACCAAATAACTATTAAAAACAAGTACCCTCTTCCACTACTCGCCTCAGCTTTTGAACCTGTACAAGGGGCAACTGTTTTCACCAAACTAGATTTGAGGAACGCTTATCATCTTCTTAGGATCCGTGACGGAGATGAGTGGAAAACAGCCTTTAAAACCCCCTTGGGCCAGTTCAAATATTTGGTCATGCCCTTTGGTCTAACAAATGCTCCTGCCTGTTTCCAAGCCCTTGTGAATGACGTTCTCAGAGACTTTTT
The DNA here is from genome assembly GCA_030533445.1 of Cyprinodon diabolis. Taxonomy (NCBI): domain Eukaryota; kingdom Metazoa; phylum Chordata; class Actinopteri; order Cyprinodontiformes; family Cyprinodontidae; genus Cyprinodon; species Cyprinodon diabolis. Next base: position 32,856,361 of record CM060074.1, on the reverse strand, counting down.
AAATGTGTTCGTGTTCGTCTACATAGATGACATACTCATTTACTCTAAAGACCTTTCAGAGCATAAGAAACATGTCCGCCTTGTGTTGCAAAGATTACTGGAGAACAAACTTTTTGTCAAAGCCAAGAAATGTGAATTCCATCAGCCTTCAGTCACCTTTTTGGGGTTTGTGCTCGAGGGCGGGCAGGTTAAGCCTTCTGAGGATAAAATAAAGGCAGTTTTGGAGTGGCCGGTTCCTGAAAACCGCAAGCAGCTACAGAGATTCCTGGGTTTCGCCAATTTTTATCGCCGATTCAATAGGAACTATAGTCAGACAGCTCTTCCTCTAACCTCCTTAACCTCAGTCAAACGAACCTTTCAATGGACCCCTGAGGCACAAACCGCATTTGAGAAACTGAAATCTTTGTTTTCCAGAGCACCCGTGTTAATCCAGCCTGATCCTTCCAAACAATTCATCCTCGAAGTAGACGCTTCCGACTCTGGTGTTGGAGCTGTCTTATCTCAAAGACTCGACACTGATCAAAAGATTCATCCTTGTGCCTTTTTTTCTCGAAGACTTTCCTCCGCAGAGCAAAACTACGATGTTGGAGACCGAGAACTACTGGCCATCAAGTTGGCACTGGAGGAATGGAGACACTGGCTGGAGGGAGCTGAGCACCCGGTTCTCGTTTGGACGGATCACAAGAACCTTGCTTACATCCAGTCAGCTAAACAAGCCAATCCCCGTCAATCAAGGTGGTCCATATTCTTCTCTCGTTTAAACCTCATTATCTCCTACAGACCCGGATCCAAGAATGTCAAACCCGATTCTCTCTCTCATTTATACTCCGTTGATCAACCCGAGACGCCTGAACCTGTCCTTCCCGCATCATGCACTGTTGGAGTGGTTACCTGGGAGATCACCGATCTAATTAATTCCGCCCTGGCTTCAGAACCTGACCCAGGTAATGGTCCAGCTAACCGAACCTATGTACCTTCTTCTGTCAGATCTCGACTAATACAGTGGATGCATGCTGCTAAGTTCTCTGCCCATCCGGGGGTGAGCAGAACCGTCACTTTGATTTCAAGACGTTTCTGGTGGCCAACTCTTCACAGAGATGTCAAGGAGTATGTGTTGGCCTGTTCCACCTGTGCAAGAAATAAAGCCTCACATCAACCTCCCTCAGGCCTGTTACAACCTCTTCCAGTTCCCTCACGTCCATGGTCCCATATAGCTATCGACTTTGTCACTGGTCTTCCCATCTCCCGAGGTATGTCCACAATCCTCACCATCGTTGATCGATTCTCGAAATCCTGTCATCTCATCCCTCTCAGGAAACTTCCCACGGCTTTTCAAACCGCCCAGCTCCTGGTGAAACACGTCTTCCGTCTACATGGCATTCCCCAAGAGATCCTCTCAGACCGTGGTCCCCAGTTCATTTCACAAGTTTGGAAGGCATTCTGTTCCGCTCTTGACTGTAAGTTCTCTCTAACTTCCGGTTATCACCCACAGTCCAACGGCCAAACTGAGAGGATGAACCAACAGCTAGAGTCAACCCTCCGTTGTCTGACTTCAAACAATCCCACCGACTGGAGCCAGTACCTAACTTGGATAGAATACGCACACAATTCTCTTAAATCTGCTTCCACCGGCCAGTCACCATTTCAGGTCAGTCTCGGTTACCAACCTCCACTCTTTCCCGCAGACGAGAGAGAGATTTCGGTCCAGTCAGTCAACCAGCACATCAGACGCTGCCAACGCATATGGAGAGAGACCATCACTACCCTCAATCGTTCCTCCGAGACTACCAAGCGTTTCGCCGACTCCAGAAGACGTCCCGCCCCTGAGTACTCCGTGGGCCAAGAGGTATGGCTATCCACTCGAGATATTCCCCTCAAGGGAATGTCTCGTAAACTCTCTCCAAAATTCATTGGTACTGAGATTTCCCATGTCATCAACCCATCAGCCATACGCCTTCAACTTCCCCCGTCTCTTCGTATTCATCCCACATTCCACGTCTCTCAAGTGAAACCAGTAGTCTCAAGTCCTCTGTGCCCACCATCCGACTCCCCTCCACCCGCCCTGGAAGTCGATGGTCATCCTGCATTCACCGTCCGCCGGATCGTGGACTCCCATCGGCGAGGTCGTGGCTGGCAGTACCTCGTCGACTGGGAGGGCTATGGCCCGGAGGATCGCCAGTGGGTTTCTGGCTCTTACATCCTCGATCCAGCACTGATCGAGGAGTACGAGCGTTCCTGTCCATCGACATCTTCCGGACCGCCAAGGGGTGGTCGTTGAGGGGGGGGTACTGTTGGGAGCTGGAGAAGTACCATCTTCCTCCAGCAGAGTCCGCCATGGATCCTCCTGAGCCGAGCCTCCTGCACAGCTGAAGCTCATCCCATCATCAGAGGATCCACAGTATTTAAGCTGTCTTCAGACCTTGCCTCAACGCCGCAGTGTTTTATCCAGTTGGTTAGCACCTAAGCCTAGTATCTCTGAGAACCTTTGTTGACTTTTGAATCCAGACTGGATTCTAACCTTTGTCTCTGTCTTCCAGGAAACCTGTTTTTCTCCTGTGAAGCTCAGGAGGAGCTTAACCTGCCGAGCCTGCCCTCTGAGCCAAACCTGAAGTTTCTCTCTGGATTTTCCTTGCAGCTCTGGACCAAGAGCTGGAAACTCAAAGCCAAGGTCAGCTCATTCTCAAGAAGTAAGACGCTGAAGCAGTTAACGAACTCTGCTGAACAAACTATCTCCGGATCCAACAGTTTCCCTCTCAAGGCTTTAACCAAGAACCCTCAAGGTACAAATCTGAAACTGTCTGAATCAAACTCCTCTGAGCAAACGCTAACTGAACCTTCTCCCACGCAGACTCCAGTGAACCAGTCCCCAGGCCAGAACCAGAACCAGTGATTAAACTGTGCTTGTGACAATAAACATTGTTAAACCTTTTACTTCCGTTTCTGTCTCCGTGGTGTTCTGCATAACTGGGTCTCACTAGAGAACCCATCATGACAAAGATATTATGTGCAAAACATACACACTTTGTTGCTTTTTAGCAACATCGCACTTATGCACGATGAAGCCAGATAATAACATACTAATAATTACATAATCATTTAGGTACTGTAACTTAAAGCTGCTACTGTGGTGGATTCAACCACCCTCCCACCTCCCATACCAGCTTGGTCCTATTACAAGAAAAAGAAAGTTCAAATGAAAGTTTTTTGTTTTTCTTTTGTAAAAGGGGCTTATTTTGATGACGCCGTTACTCCACAGTTTCTGCAATGACAGTTGTGTATGTCTAAGGATCCATTTTTGCAGACCAACTTTGTAAGCTAATGTATGAACAGCCACTGAGATGTTTTGGGGCCATGTCACAGAGGGCTTAATAGGAAAGGAGCTACAGCAGAGGTCGACAATTCCTGTTTTCTAACCCTGTGTATGTTTTAAGTTTCCTCATTCGAACAGCTCTAATTTAAATAAATGCAGATGAGGGTGAGAATAAATTGCTGATTTATATGCTGGCTATCTTTGAATTAATAGATGGTTAAGCTAGTCCAAGAATCCTAAAAGCCAAAAGTTTTTACATTTTAAAATGACTTTAGGGATGAGAGCCGTATTAGTCTAAAACAGGTGTCCCATTACTGTTCATCATCTGTCCATCCAGCCAATCACATGACTGTCTATCCATCCACTTAGTTATTCAGGAAAAAGAATGAATAGATCCTGAAGTGACTCCGAGCCACTCCTTTCTCTTGACTATCTACACTCAATAATTAGAGAAGGAATTTTCTGTACAAGTCCAGCAGACCAAGGAATTCAAGGAATTGTTCCTTGAATTTATTTGATGAGAGGCTTGGATATTCTCAGTGGTTTTATTTTGCCATTGGTAAGCAGTGGCTGTGCTCTAGGCTCTCCTAAATGACAGAGTACATTCCCTCACCTCTAAAGTAAACTCTGTTCGTTGTACAGCAGGTATTCATACATATAAGCTGATATTTTGGAACCCCAAGGTCTAGGGTTTCTGAGGCAGTAACCTAAAAATGTGTCCATAGAAAATAAGTGGAATTTAAAATTATTTATTACAAAACAAAATTTTAACAAAACAACTTAACACAATTAAAACAAAAGAAAAGGGGCAACAAATTCAAGATGGCTAAAAAAAAAAGTCCAAACAGGTCAGTCTAAATAAAACTCAAAACAATACAAATGAAAGGTAGCACCAAAAACCCTAACAAGCTTTAAGCTGTACAAGGTCCTCCTAAAGCAGATTCAAACAACTGACAGAACAAGCAAGACAAAATGGTTCAAATTGCCCAAAGCAGTTGTAAACGCCAAAGGTGGGGGACCAGCTTAACAAAACCTCTTCCTACCAGCTTTAGGCAGAAGTTGATCCCAAACATAGAGTGAGTGAGAAGTTAACCTTTTTCTAGTTTAGAACCATGATCTCAGGAGGAACTTATGTAATAGAGAATGACAAGATATCAGCTTGTGACTGAACAAAATAATAATCAGAAAAAAACATCTAATCTAGGTCATACCACCCAAAAGTACTGTCCTTTCAAGTTGGCTCCTTTCAGTTTGAACAAGATATTAGAAAATGAAACTGAACATGTCATAAAAACTGTAAAAAGATTCAAAGGAAAATTCACACAAAAAGAAACTTTAAATGGAAGCACCTCTAACAGATTTTGCACTTTTCATCATTTTTTACCAAAGTGTGTGTGTGGATATATATATATATATATATATATATACACAGTGGGGCAAAAAAGTATTTGGTCAGCCACCAATAGTGCAAGTTCTCCCCCTTAAAAAGATGAGAGAGGCCGGTAATTTTCATCATAGATATACCTCAACTATGAGAGACAAAATGAGAAAAAAAAATCCAGAAAATCACATTGTCTGATTTTTAAAGAATTTATTTGCAGAATATGGTGGGAAATAAGTATTTGGTCAATAACAAAAGTTCATCTCAATACTTTGTTATATACCCTTTGTTGGCAATGACAGAGATCAAACATTTTCTGTAAGTCTTCTAAAGGTTTTCACACACTGTTGCTGGTATTTTGGCCCATTCCTCCATGCAGATCTCCTCTAGAGCAGTGATGTTCTGGGGCTGTCGCTGGGCAACACGGACTTTCAACTCCCTCCAAAGATTTTCTATGGGGTTGAGATCTGGAGACTGGCTAGGCCACTCCAGGACCTTGAAATGCTTCTTACGAAGCCACTCCTTCGTTACCCGGGCGGTGTGTTTGGGATCATTGTCATGCTGAAAGACCCAGCCACGTTTCATCTTCAATGCCCTTGCTGATGGGAGGTTTTCACTCAAAATTTGACAATACATGGCCCCATTCATTCTTTCCTTCACACAGATCAGTCATCCTGGTCCCTTAGCAGAAAAACAGCCCCAAAGCATGATGTTTCCACCCCCATGCTTCACTGTAGTTATGGTGTTCTTTGGATGCAACTCAGCATTCTCTCTCCTCCAAACATGACGAGTAGAGTTTTTACCAAAAAGTTCTATTTTGGTTTCATCTGACCATATGATATTCTCCCAGTCATCGTCTGGATCATCCAAAAGCTCTCTAGCAAACTTGAGACGGGCCTTGACATGTACTGGCTTAAGCAGGGGGAAACGTCTGGCACTGCAGGATTTGAGTCCCTGGCGGCGTAGTGTGTTACTGATGGTAGCCTTTGTTACTTTGGTCCCAGCTCTCTGCAGGTCATTCACTAGGTCCCCCCGTGTGGTTCTGGGATTTTTACTCACCGTTCTTGTGATCATTTTGACCCCACGGGGTGAGATCTTGCGTGGAGCCCCAGATCGAGGAAGATTATCAGTGGTCTTGTATGTTTTCCATTTTCTAATAATTGATCCCACAGTTGATTTCTTCACACCAAACTGTTTACCTATTGCAGATTCAGACTTCCCAGCCTGGTGCAGGTCTTTAAATTTTGTTTTGGGTGTCCTTTGCCAGCTCTCTAGTTTTGGCCATGGTAGAGTTTAGAGTGTGACTGTTTGAGGTTGTGGACAGGTGTCTTTTATACTGATAACGGGTTCAAACAGGTGCCATTAATGAAGGTAACGAGTGGAGGACAGAGGAGCCTCTTACAGAAGAAGTTACAGGTCTGTGAGAGCCAGAAATCTTGCTTGTTTGTAACTGATCAAATACTTTTTTTCCACCATATTTTGCAAATAAATTCTTTAAAAATCCGACAATGTGATTTTCTGGATTTTTTTTCTCATTTTGTCTCTCATAGTTGAGGTATATCTATGATGAAAATTACCAGCCTCTCTCATCTTTTTAAGTGGGAGAACTTGCACTATTGGTGGCTGACTAAATACTATTTTGCCCCACTGTATATATATATATAGAAAGAGAGTGAGAGAAAGAGAGAAACTCTCTCCCAATATTTAATTTAAAAAAGGTTTTGACCTCTAATAAAGTAATTCATGGTTTTAAACAGCTGTAAGAAGTCCAATAGAGTTTTCCTTTACACACAGAAAATAAACTGCCACTTCTTATCATCTTAACATCCTTTTTTAGTTACCATTGTAGTCAATTCTCTATCCATTGCTAATTAGACTTGACTTACAATGAACCACTTTTGCTGAGAAAACAACTAACTTGGAAAACTGAGCTTCAGTTGAGCCACTTAATACGTCCTGAGCGTCCCTGTGACTGCTGATCAGAGCTGAGCAGCTTTCCAACACTTCACCGCTTGTATAATTGGCTGACGCTTGTGTTGCAGTTAAGAGTGCCTTCACTGTCAGTAACTCAAAGCCCACGTCTTGCACCCTCACCCCTGCCTGTTGCCATAACAACTAATGCAGAGGCAATGTTAGAAAAATCAATTGTGGATGCTCATGTAATGTGTGCGCTGGCTTCACCTGATTCAATTTGCTGCTTTTGAATTTGAAAATGTTTTTGGTTTGGTCACACTTCAACTTGATGAGGCTGAAAAGCAGTAAAAATTCACTTCATCTTTTGCCAACTTCAGACCCAGCATGCTGCAGACATGCAGCAATTGTTGAGAAGCTTAAAACTGTGGCTACACTTTGTGTCTGTTTCTAGAAAGTAGATAATCTCTTAGTGTCATTTTCATTTATTGTTTTTCTAAGTGACCCTGGAGAGCCAACCGACAGAAATCCCGGGTTCCAGTTAGCTTACGAACAAGAAACTAAAAAAAAAATGGAAGGATTTAAACAAAAGAAGTGGAAAAAGCAGCTGTCTGAGAGAACGTATCAAACACAGAGGGGACAAGAGTGCCAAAAGAGAATGAAGAGCAGATAGGGGATGTGCCAAAAGAATGGCAGAGTCTGCATTAAAGACAAGGTGGCTTAGGACAGAGTGAACAGTGGCATGCATCCAAAAAGAATCAGTCTGTGACTCTAGCAGCAACAGAGATGACATTGGCAGGTCATCTGACAGAGAAACTGAAGGCAACTTACATAAAACTCCTAATCATAGAAAAAAAAAGATTTAATTATTTGATGTCTATTCTATTTCCAACAGATGTTTTCTCTTCAAGATTTTTTTTCTTGGCTAGGGTCTAGGGCTCTCCTTTACAGTAGCGAAGTACTGTCAAAATAGAAGTGTTAATGTAATTCTGCACAATTTCAAAAGTTTTAAAATGAAGGGAATAGCCATAAACATTAATTTATTTCAGTCTAAATAAAGGAAATTCCTTGTATAGTAAAAACATTTCAGAACAGTCTATTTAATCAGCACCATTTCCTACTTACCCTGTTGATAAGCTCCCCGACCATGCCGGTCCAGCTGCCATTAGGCTCAGGTGCTCCATATAACCCATCATCCACCAGCTTTATCTTAAAGGAAAACTTCAGAATATCTGCCAACTCTCTCAGCATGTCCACACAAAAACCCTCGTACTGATAGTTTCCGTGAAAGTCCTGGTAATTGGACTTGCGCATCACATACGGGTTTTCCTGTCAGACCAAGAGTAAAATAATAAGGCAGTTGCTTTGAGCATGTTGAACAGAAGAGAAACACAAGCGTACCATATTTAATGGTAGCTGAACTACATACTGTATATTTAATAGCTCGTTTGTTACCAGTATAGTGGTGACAATTAAGGATTTGTTAGCCAATGTTTCCGAAGCATTGAGGTCCAAGGAAGTAGAGTTCATGGCCAATGTGTTGTTGGAAAACCAAGTACCAATCTGTGGAAGAGAAACAGGAAGTAAGCACCACCTCATATTTAAGTAAAAAAGGTGGAAGCTTTTACAAATGAAAGGTTTTATATTTTACTGGTAAAATATAATTTACTACATCAGTGCCTAACTTTGGCTCTAAACATTTTTAGAGCATTAAGTACATTTTTTTTTTGAGGATTTTCAGTTGTACACAAATATACATCTCACATATTGGCAGTGGGCTGAGCATGGTTGTACCAGTAGAGCAATGTAATGTTAAAATCACATCTAAGCCTGTATTCACATATTCCGAGACACCAAACAAAAAAAAACAAACATTACTTTTCCAGTAAGTTTTTTTCCTGATTTATATCACCTAAAGCGAACAAGTCAATGTCTTAGCCAGCATGCAAATCAGCTCTAAACAGAACTGGTAATGAACCGCTGTATCTAAAATGTTCAGGGTATTAGCTCTCAAGGACTGGAATTGTTCACTCCTGTTTGAAAAAAAAATCCCCAAAAAAGGCATTAAAGAAAATAAAAGTGAACACATAACATATCAAAAATCAGTATTTAAAAATGGCTATATATATATCTTTATATATCTATATATATAGATATACGTATATAGTATAAAATAAGGAAGTAGGTCCTAACTCAAAAGCATTATTTTAATTATCTTTATAATTTTTTAATTGTCAAGTAGATTTGATTGTAGCTAATTGCATCTGATTGGTCTGAAGATGTCCAGATAATTGCAATCAGGTCTAATCAGGTCAGCTCAATACATTATTAAAGTTAAAATTATGGAAAAGAGAGGATGGTCATTTTTTAAAATGAGACACATTATAGAAGCTCAAAGAAACCACCCGTCATTTTCTAAATCATATATTTTATATCATATTTTGATGTAGAGTAGAAATGTTGTAAGGTTAAAAAAAAAAAAAAACATCACCAAATTAACACAACCTGCCCAGATATTTAGATAATAGTCTCAATCAAGAGCCAATAACTACCACTTTTACACCTTTTCACACACACTAAAGGCTAAGAACCCATTGAGGTTAAAACTTGAGAAAAAACAAATCTAAGCAGAGTTTACAGCAGGGTTCTTCAATTGCAGTCCTGCAGGTCAATTGTCCGGCACCTTTTAGACGTTTCTCTGCTTCCCCACATCTGGGTCAAATGGTTGAATTACTTCCTCAGCATGCAGAAAGTTCTCCAGAGTCCTGCTAATGATCTGATTATCTGACTCAGTTGTGTTAAAACACAGAAGCTTCTAAAAGATGGAAGACACTAGACCTCAAGGAGCGGAACTGCAGAACCCTGGTTTACTGTATACAGGCATCTTTAACAGATGGTTATTTGAACAGTGTAATCCCTCATTGAAACAGGAAAAGTATAACACATTTAAATATTTAATGATTGGCTTTTGGCTCTCCATCTGACCTCTTTATGGCCTGCAGGGTGTTTCTCCAAGATCTTCAGGGTGTAGTTGGTCCTCTGTCCTTTGCTGTTGAACTCGATGTGACCTGTCAGACCATCATATTCCACCTTTTCAAAAAAGAAAAAAGAAAAGAAAACAGATCATATAACTAAAAACAAATGTTCAATTTGTGTGTTTTTACTGACACTGTGTGCAGAATTATTTGGCAAGTTGTATTTTTGAGGATTATTATTGGGCCACAATTGTGTTCTCAATCAACACAAAAGACTCCTTAATATCGAAGTTTCATATTTATGGAACTTGATGTGTTTTTTAAATTTGACCATTTTATGAGGATGTCTGTGTGTGCAGGTAAATATTACTGTGCAGAATTATTAGGCAACGTAATAAAAACAAAAATATACCCATCTCACTTGTTAATTTTCTCCAGGTAAGAAAATATAACAACTCAAAATTCAGAAACAAACATTTGCGACCTTCAAAAACAAAACACAAATCACTGACCAATATAGCCACCTTTCTTCACCATGGTCTTCCATCCATAGATTCTGTCAGTGTCTTGATCTGTTTGCGATCCACATTGCATGCAGCAGCCTCCACAGCCTTCCAGACACTGTTCAGAGAGATGCACCGTTTTCCCTCCCTGTAGATCTTGCATTTCATGAAGGACCACAGGTACTCGATGGGGTTCAGATCAGGTGAACAAGGGGGCCAGGTCATTATTTTTTCTCCTTTTAGACTTTTTCTGGCCAGCCACGCTGTGGTGTATTTTGATGCATGTGACGGAGCATTGTCCTGCATGAATATCTTGTTTTTCTTGAATGATGGCGACTTCTTCTTGTACCACTGTTTCAAGAAGATATCTTCAAGAAACTGGCAGTAGGTCTGGGAGTTGATCTTGACTCCATCATCAACCTGAAAAGGTCCCACAAGCTCATCTTTGATGATACCAGCCCATACCAGTACCCCACCTCCACCTTGCTACTGTCTGAGTTGATAAGGAACTTGCTGCCCTTTACTGATCCAGCCTGGTGCCCATCCATCTGGCCCATCAAGACTCACTTTCATTTCATCAGACCAAAATACCTTGGAGAAATCAGTCTTCAGATATTTCTTGGCCCGATCTTGACGTTTTGTCTTGTTCAAAGGTGGCCTTTTTTCGGCTTTCCTTACCTCGGCCAGGTTCCTGAGTATTGAGCGCCTTGTGCCTCTCTGCACACCAGACATGTTGCAGCTCTGAAATATGGCACAACTGGTGGCTAACGGCTTCCTGGCGGCTTCACGCTTGATCCTTCTCAATTCACAGGGAGTTATTTTGCATCTTTTTTCAACACACTTCTTTCGCCCCTGTTGACTTTTTACCATGAACCGCTTGATTGTGTGATGATCCTGCTTCAAAAGCTTGATAATTTCCAAACTGCTGCACCCCTCTAAAAGACATCTGACAATTTTTGACCTTTCAGAGTCTGTCTAATCTCTTTTCTGACCGATTTTGCCAAAGGAAAGGAAGTTACCTAATAATTAAGCACACCTTATATAGGGTGTTGATGTCATTAGGCCACACCCCTTCTCATTACAGAGATGCACACCACCTGATTTACTTGATTGGTAGTTGGCTTTCAAGCCTTGGAGTAGGACAGCTTGGAGTAGGACAACATGTATGAAAAGGATGATGTGGTCGAAATACTAATTTGCCTAATAATTCTGCACACAGTGTATATAAAAAGTTTAATATATTATCTGTTTGAGGCTGATACCTATTCAAACAGGGAAAAATGTTGTCCATAATGCCGTCAAACCTGGTTTGACAAAAATTACACTGAAATGTAAATAAATGTACGTCTTGAGACAAACTATTGCATGAGTATCAATGGGATAATTATTGTGCTGCTGACATTGTTTTTCTTACAAAATCTATTCTTGAATGAATTACATATCCTCTGTTTTTTCATCAATATATGAAAAACTCTGGCTTTCTTATTTTACCACACCTTAAACATTAAAATCTCAATCCGGTTTCAGGGTAGCATTTTGCCCTCTTAATAGTTATCAAGCAATTTATAATTTTAGACACATGTTCTCATAGTCACATAGTCTTTGTGTCCCCTCTGATTCTTAGGTTATTTTACCTAGCTCACGGTTAGAAGAACTAGCATAACAATAATATCGTTAAAGACAAAAAGGCTCGTAGTAAAAATGTGGCAGATAACATATATACCCACCTGTTAACGTGCTTGTATTTTGTCTTTTAAACAGATCTTTAAACTTATTGTTCTGCAGCTTAATGTACTGTAACAGGGTTCTCGCTGTTCTTATTGGCTTAGTGGTTTTATGATATTAGTTATAAAAGTGTTATTTATTTTCTCCATTATGCAGGATTCTGTCCCAGAAGATAGAGAAAAAACAATTAATTAAAAAAATAGGATTTACATACATATAATGATTTTTAGCTCTTCCTGATAATTCTGCATTATTGTTATAAGAGGCGTGCTGAACATTGGCAGTTTAAAAAATATATATATTTTGTAATACATATATTTTCATAGAAACGGTTTCATTCATATATGACTGTCTTTTTCTTTTTCTTTTTGCAATTTTGTTTAGTCAGTGTTAGTTGAAATCGGGAAACCTTGACGGTTGACAGCCATAGGAAAAAAAAGAAATAAAAATTCAGCTACCAGTTTTGAATGTTCAAAAGAGAAGCCAATGTGCAATGAATCATTGCATGGGGTATTTTTCAAAAGAACAACCAGTTCTGCATCAAGCAAAAATTGAGCAGAATAATCTTTGCAACCGATATGTGTCTCACATAATTGGCTAAAACAAATTGTACAATGTAAATTTTTTTTTTTTTTAAGAAGTTAGTTTTTAATGCCTGCAATCTGCAATCTGTCAGACATCAATGAACATAAAACCAAAAGCAAATCAATGCCTTTGAATTTCCTTAATTTTTATCTGATACAAATGTGTTTATTCAGATATGTGTTTTGAGTCTGGAAAAAAACAAAAACAGAAACATAATCACAAACTCTGAAAAAAGCTAAGAACTGCGAAAACAGACAGTACATCAGATCAGTGGTAGAGCTGCTAGAATATGTGTGCTTGCAGTAATGTGCAAATAAGTGTGAAACCTGTGTGATACATGTGCAGCCGAGCATGCATTTTGTTCCTCGGTTTATGTGAGTTATGTGTTATGGAGTACACATTCAATATGAATGGGTGTGTGTGTGTGCATGATTCAAGATGAATTACATCCCAAAAACAGTGGAGCGAGAAAGACAGAAAGAGGGAGAGGGGTCCCCGGTTGCTGCCAAACACAGGGCAGAGATGATGAAGTGATGCACTGTGAGCTACCAAAACAATATGGAGGGAGAGGGATTATCAGCGGATGGAAAAAACCAGAAGTGGCAGCCAGATAGCAACAAGGGAGGAGGAGGATGAAGGCAAATCACATTAATATGAAGAAAAAAAAGAAACAAACTCTTTAATATTTCTTAAAATCTATATCTTTCTCTATATCATGTTCAAAATAAACTTTTACTTTCTTGTAACTCATGTTGATAATAAACAAGCTCCTCAAATGTTTTGTACAAATATAAAATATGATTATGTAATGTTTGAGCAACTTGGGAAAAAAAACAGTGCTACTAACTTAATAAGAACCTAAAGTAGTAATTTCTACTAGAAAATAAAACAACTGCAAGGGTAATGAAAAAAGGCAGCAACCATAAAAGACATTAAAGAGTAAAGAAATGTACTTAAGTCTTATTAAAGCATATTAAAAAGCATATTAAAAATAATGAAATTATGCATCTGCATCTTTAAGACTGTACAAAGCAATGTTGTCTCAGAGTGAAGTGATAACTGTTGCTCCTACTTAGCTATTTAAAGAATTGTACAAATCGATCGTTATAATTAAGTTTTAAAAAAAAGTATTATTTGGACTTTTTTTTATAAAGGGGTCTTCTATGCATGTTATTTCAACTGTGCAGAAAACAATGCCCCAAAGAATAATAGGTTTCTCTACAAATCCAAATCACTGCTTTTTCGGATTTTATGTTATTTTTGATTACTGTACATACTGTATGAAGGGTGAGTTTCACATTTTAATTTTTCCTGTAAAAATGCATTATATAGAATGCTTATCAATAATCTCTATTTTAAAACAATACCAGTTGTTTAACCCACTAATAGTTTACAAAGTTGGGATTTAACCAAAGAATGGAAGCTCAGGGTGTAAATTAAGTGTTTTCAAATTTGTGGAAGCAGAAACTTTGACCTATTCATGTGTTTGTTTGTTTGTTTGTTTTTCCCAAACTCCATTCATGTCAGCACCCCTACTTTTCATCTTAACATTTCCTCCACCATGTTTCAGTGGGTGGATGTTATGTTCAGGGTAATGTGCAAAAATCATAGCATTATCCACCTAAGCCACAAAAGGGTTATATTTTGGTTCAATCTGAAAATAATACCATCTTCCACATTTGTTGTGGTAACATTACTTCTGTCAAACTAGAAATTGAACTTTTATGGCCACTTTCAACAGTGGCTTTCTTCTTGCCATTCTTTAATGACACATTTTTTATGCAAAAAATGCTGTCAATCTCCGCAGCTGCTTCAGAGACAACTTGCCTCTTGGCTTTCTGTACAAATTATGCTTTTATAGCATTTCCTGTCAGCCTATGTGAATATTGTTTAGTTTCAGGTAATGGTTTAAGTAGCACTACATGCAAAGATCAAATCTTTGGATATTATTTTACAACCTAACAATGCTTTACAGCTCTTGCTATCTTTCTCACTAATCTTACTGGTGTGCTTTTTCTTTTTCATGATGCTATTTGCTCATGACCGTTCTGTTGCAAGCCCACACATTAAGGGAACAGTCATTGTGATAATAAACTTTGTAATCACCCGTTTGTTAACTTAAAATACTATTAACTGAAGTCACAACAGTGATGCTCAGGAAAAGTTAGAGCAGAATCTACCTGCTGAAGAAGCAGAGATTTTGACTCTATTTTGGCATCAGCCATCTTTTATGGTGTAGTTAAGCTTATCAGGAGAGCAAGCTCTGTTGCACCCTTGACCCTATGGTGGTGTGAGACATGATTCTGGCAAAAATAGCTTCCTTGTTGGTTAACAGAGCCACACCATACATAAGGCTGCTGGAGAGCTTTAGGGACAGACCACAGAACTCTAAGGGCCTGATCTTCAAAAGATTTGAATGTATTAAAATTATGCAAAATTGTTAGAATGGAAAAAATTTATTTACAAAGAAGGTACAAATTGCATGTGGGTGAGCCTTTGTGAATAGCCAGATCATATTGTAATGACTAAACCATGCATATTCATGGCTTGAAAATATGCAGCTCTATGTTAAAATGTACCACCCACAAAGCAACATATCAAAGATGTAACTGATTGCAGGTGCATCCATGTTTAGCTCATTTAAAACCTACCTACTTATTGCATAGACTTTTTTGCTCATGCAAAAACTATTATTTATAAGCATTTCTGAAGATCATGTCATGCATGATTTCTAGGTTTATATGTGAATTGCATGTTCATGTATGGCCTGACATTAGTTATAGTGTAAGGACCATTTTCTTTATATTCTCAACATTGTTAGGACCAAAGTCAGGGGTAAGATTACAATAATCCATGGAATAGGAATGGAAGTCTATCTTAAATTCATGTTAAAATAGATGACCCTGACAGATGTGGTGTATGTTTGTATATTTACCATGCGAAGGTAGTTCATGAGGCTGGTCCCATGTTGCC
This sequence comes from Cyprinodon diabolis, assembly GCA_030533445.1. Taxonomy (NCBI): domain Eukaryota; kingdom Metazoa; phylum Chordata; class Actinopteri; order Cyprinodontiformes; family Cyprinodontidae; genus Cyprinodon; species Cyprinodon diabolis. Next base: position 32,840,998 of record CM060074.1, on the reverse strand, counting down.
AGATGAGGGGGGAGGTGCAGCTCAGCGGCTTCACTCCAATCTCCTGACTGCGGTTCAGCTCCCGCACAGCACTCACCACCACGTGAACAGCATCAAACATAAGGGCTGATGACAGCTAGGCATGAAAAAAAAAGGATAAGAAAGATTTTATCTTCTGCCCCCTTTGCTCTAAAAAAGGGTGAATGAATTTACTTTCACAAGAGACCTTTCTTCTTATCTTCTTAATTGCTAACTTCTGAATTAAGGATTCAAGGGAAATCAAACAATATTTAAGATTCATGCAGAGTGATGAGGAACGATAATTAATTTTGAAAACAAAGGAGTGAAACCTACTTAAAATCGTTGTGTTAGTTAAATAATTAAAGAAAAACACGACGCTGGTTGATTATTGTTGTATGATTTGTTGAATGTATACTTATCTGAAGACAAAAACTGTCAGTTTTGCATAGTCTAATCATGCCATCAGCAAAGCTTTGATGAAACAAATAAATATGATACATTTAAGAGTAAAATACTTAATGAAATGAAATGTTTCTGGTTTACTCGTACCATTTCAATGGTCTTTCATAAGACAAAAGCCATTTCTTAACATTACCTACACTTGTTTTACTGTAGAACCAGTACCTTCTAAGTTAAGTCCCTAAGGCTTCAAAGTAAAGATGGATAAATTGGACACAATTTTATTTATTTTTTTTTCTTGATTCAAGCATCAAGAAAAATGCACTGTGACTGTAGTACTTTCTATGGAACAGCTAAAAAATTGGCTGAGGTACGAAAAATAAACATATTCACAAACTCTTTTCTTTACCAATGTCATCAATAAGAGTTAAGCCTTATCCTTACATCATGAAAAATTTATATCACAATACTTTTTTGTCCTAAAACATGGGAAATGATGCAGTACAGTATGATTATCTGTTAAACTGAGAATGACTTGTGAAACCTCAGAATTTTACTTAGAGAGTCTGAGCCAATGGCAAAAAGCAGATTACATATGATGTTATGGAAAGCCAAAACTGCAAAGTCCCTTAACAGTGGTTTTATTTTTCTTCCTTCCCCACTAAATCATCCATTCAACCACACAGCCTGTGTTATGTAAATTTCCTCATCTGAACCAGTACCCTAGGGTCTGCATGGACTTCCTGTGGACAGTGGTAGATACATCAACTTTTTGTTGCTACACTGATTGCACACATGAACAGAGTCTCTATACAGTACGTGTGCATTTTTTTGTTATACAGTTGACAAAGTAGCAAATAATCCCCCGCTGTGATGCTGGATTCAAAAAAACATATTTCTTCTAAAGAGATGCTATGGTTTGACTAAGCAAGGGATTGTACAAATACAGATATTTGCACCTAGGCGAACCCAGGCAGCAGTTGTTCATTAACAAGGTGAAAAGCAGTGTAAAGGAAAAGCAAAACAAACAAAATGAATAAAATTGAATAAGAATATAATATGAAGTAATGTCTTAAATAATAATCTGGTTTATTTAATTAGTAAAAGGGGTTGTTTAAAAAGTGAAAGCTGTTTCGGTGTCAATGACTTAACAACAGATATACAAAAGGAGGGGAAATGAATCAGCCCCAGAAACATTAATGGTTTTCAGTTGGAAATCAGAGACAGATTGTCCCCTCGTATATGAGTTTGTTTGTGGTTTTATTGTTTTCTTTTTACTGTTTTTAATAGTTTTTCATACACAGGTCAGGGTCAGGACTGTTAGCAAGAGCCGAACCATACAAAGGTTACACAGACAGTCCAAGTCCATTTGGATGACCCACCAATATATGTCATTCTCAGAGGGTTTTTGCTGTGTCTCCCTGCTACAGCCCTAAGTAAATTAATAAGCAACCTTATTCATGTTGCACATTTCAAGATGCTTCGTCAAAGAAAAGGCTAAAAAAAATACTCAAGACAAAGCAAGTCTTAAGGCAGATTTAAGGAGTCAATGAGTTTCTATTTTTGTTGGTCTTTAAAGGAAACCGCTGCATCTGCATTTCTTAAGAGTCCAAGATAAAAAGTTTCAAAGTCTGAGCCAAAGAAAAGACAGCTCTTTCTCATTTAGGTTTTAATTTAGTATTTAGCCGGTCCTGATAACTGCAACTCATGACCCAAATATAGATAGAGGAGATATAGATTAGTGTATATCAATGCAGTGCTCTCTAAGCCAAAACTAGGATCATTAAATGCACTTGATAATAAACAAGTGGCTAATGAAATTGCATTATTAATGGTGTCACATGACAACATTTTGAAGAACTACTCTGAAGCCTATAGCCTTTTATATAGAAGTTAGCACAAGATACAAAGTGACTAAAGAGTGTATTTCTCTGAAGGATGATGAGGGTGCTCTATGAGCCAAGCATCCTCTAACAGGCAGGCAGCATAGGGCAACACTGAATGCAGACAGTGTAAAGGATGACTAGCATTTGCCAGTTAACCAGAATCATCAGGTTTGGCATCAGCATCCTGTTCTTCACAGAGATGAGATCAGATTCATTCTGAGCTTTTGTGACAGATGTGAAAATGTCTGGTGAAGCTGCAATGACTGCTGCCAACAACCTTGTTTAATTCAATTCAGCTCTTTACAGAGACAATTCAATCAAATCATAGACAGATTTGTTTAAAGTTTTCTAAGACTGCCAAGCTAATTGAATCGAGTCACAGACTTTCACTCCGTCTGGATACAAATGTAGCATCAGTAGACATTCCTTTGTATTGTGTTGTTGACTTTACAGCAATTCCAGCTTTTCTTTTTTAATTGCCATTACACTGTTACAAGTACAGAGCAACTAAGTGAACACTCTGCAACATTTCCCCTTGGGGAGCGCAGGACTGCCATTGTGCGGCCACCCTTGAGCAGTGTGCAGTTAACGGTCTTTGTTCAGGGACCCAGCGTGGCAGTCTGTGGGAGTGGGGCTTAAACTCAGAATCTCAGAATTCCAAACTCTATGCCCTAACCACTCGGCTACCACTCCCCTCACACTCAATTCCTCACAATTGTGGATAGGAAAACTCCCTTTTAACAGGAACAAACCTCCAGCAGAACCACCTCTGTGTAAGAGGCCTTCTGCAAAAGCGGACTGGGGGTTAATAGCCTGGCATACCATACTGACTTATGTTTCACTGTGGCCTATTTGTGTGGAAAGAAGCAGTAAAGCCAGTTTTAAAAGGCAGTACTAACAGAGACAGCAAAAAAAGTTTAGAAGCAATCCTATAACTACGGATGTGATGGAAAAAAAACATCTTAAAAAAAAAAATATACAGCAGCCAGTTATTTGTGTTATAAACAGGACAGGACATAAAAGGGGCATCAATAAATCATTTCTCCATTGCAGCTGTTATCTTGACTGTTATGGTAACAAAAATGTGCGGCTGAATAATGGTCCAACTCCCAGTGCTGTGATTGATCCAGTCCATTTTAGATAGGGTGGTATTGAGCCTTTCCAAACTAACTTAACTTAAACCCTGTATAAGTGAGTTGGCTGACCAGGCTAGGGCAGTCAAGCAGACACAACTAGACACACAAAAGAAACATAGATGCAATGATCCATACATACTTTCTATGTTAGAAAAAGTTAATAATATGCTAGCAGAGATGCATTGTTGCTCAGTTGTTCATTTTGGTATCACGTGGTGTTTACCTCACAAGCAATATCCATAGAGTGAAAATTGTACAGAATAAACAGTGACATCCTGGTTTACTTTATGTATTCAGAAAATATCCTAAGACCTATTTTAAAACATTTTAATGTTGCAATTGGTCTTTAGTTTCTATGTCATCACATGGATTAAGTATTCAGGTAACTCTTGAAAGTTAAAAATACACCACTATGTTGCACCTCAGGACACAATATATTGTCTAATGAGAAACTTCCCGACATTGTCTGGCATGTCCACAAATACGTAAAGGCCATACAAACTACAGATTATGCCCTTGAGTTACAACAATGACATTTAAACAGACTGGACTAGCTTGTTCTATCAGTGTTTCAGCTTCTGTTGGTTTATAATTTTCATTTTCAATGAATGATGTTGCATCCTTTTGTTCCTACCACCTTTCATATTAGTATATATATTAAACAAGTTTATCTTTGAGATCTGATGTGTTTTTATAGTATGTCTTCAATTTTTTGAGCAGTATATGTAAAGATCCAAAAAAGGGTTGAATAAGAGAATTAGTGGTTATGTACAATGGAATGTAATGATAGAAGGAAACGGTAGTGAAAATATAAACAAACAGAGATTTGAAAAGCAAAATGAAAAAGTCTTAATCGGTCAATATTTGCGGATAAGCACAATTTAATACACTCAGTTTTAACTGATCACCTATCAGAAGGTTTCTTATAACCAATGTACTGCAATACATGATAGGTAAAATCATTACCAGTCATTAAGTGGATTGTCTTAATGTTGCAAAGCATAGTAATGGCATTAGATTAATATATTTCTAAACTTCTAAAAGTTCCGGTGACCTGTGTTAGTGTCATAATATGAGAGTTAAAGAACATAATTTTAGCAATAGCAAGCAACTGTTAAGTTCCTCTCACAATATGGATAAAATACAAGAAAAAAGAACAAAAAAGTTTACACAGGGGGAAGGAAAAGAGCTCTCACTTTCAGACGCTGAAGAACCTAGAATTAGCATGAGTCTAGTTAGATTACTACCTACAGTACAGTAATCCTCAATCCCCCATTAGATCTGTTGGATCTATAGTAGGTAGATAAATGAACAAATAGACTTGATTATTATTTAAATTCACTACTTTTCCAGCAATAACATTAAAGAAGAGGCACTAACAAAACAGAACTGAAGGGCAAAGACACATTTTGCTGTGGCAAATAGTTAGCGGGCTGGAGGTGCATGAAAAAATTCAAAGCTAAGCTGCCAGAAAGGAACACTGACAAACTGTCGACAAAAGCTTTACAATAGAGCAACATTAAGCAGTGGTAACAAGGAGAAGTGGGTCCAGAAAATAACTCAGAACATGTTTTGTTAGCACATCATAACAAAAGAAAATCTATACATTGACTTGTACAAAATCACCCACAATATAGCAAACACATGCATTATCCATGACAAGAAAGACTTACAAAATAGGATGGTAATAAGATGTAAGAAAATGGAGTTAAATTCATTCTATCTCTATTCTATGGCATTTGGCTTTTTGTGAGTTATAATAATGACATTAATTTCAATTATTTTGATTGTAGAACAGTCCTTGTGGAGCATACATACATCGTTTTTTTGTTTGTTTTTTCTTTTTTTGTTTTAAATCTCAAACAGTTGGCTGGAGTTATCCAAATTAGGCATTTTTTAAGGGAAATATTTTAGCAATATAGCCAAATGATTAGTAAGCTAATTTAAGCTGCAGAGATTCTTGTGTGAGGAAATAAACGGCAAGTTATACCTGGTATCAGCTGCATTCAGTCAATGTGATAGCATGATTTTATCAATGTCTGGTCGGTTTTCTTTCAAACTGACACTCCTAGAGAATCAGATAAATTAAAGAGAGACAGGGCTGCACTGTGAAAGCCTGATAAAATAGACAGATGTTTGCAGATAGAAGTTTTGGCAAGTTAATAGATTCAGAGCATAATGATAGCAGCTGAGAATGGTTTAAAATAAGTGACAGATAGATAAGGGAAGAAGAGAATGAGATAAAAAAATAAAAAAATAATTGGCAGTTCTAACTACAGAATCAGTCTGGAATCACAGCTGTTTTTATAAACTAACATGTGTCACTCTGCAGCGAGTTTACTCCTCATATATCTGTCTCTAACTTTTAAATGGTGCGCCTTCTGCTTGTCAGCATGATATAAGCATTGCTAATTAACATTCATGCAGTCTTCAAAATCTGTTGCAAACTCTAAACATTGTGTGTGAGATTAGTTGGACAAAAGACCCATTTTGTGTAAATAAATTGGCATATGATTCATTATTATTCAAATTGTGGCTTAGTTATTTTGAAATCAGCTTTTTTGTAACATAATGTTCAGATTAAGTCACATATATAAAATTTTATCTAATCAGAGCCTAAAGTGGATAAAGCTGTAAAATATATAAAAATGCAGGAGAAATATTCTACATTTACATTGTTGATGCAGTGGATAGATTAGATATTGGCTAAACTGAAGCTTTGAGCAACAGTGGGTAGCACTGTTGACTTGCTTGCTTCTGTGTGGGTTCTCTCTGGGTACTCCGGCTTCCTCCCACAGTCCAACAATATGACTTTTAGATTAATTGGCTTCTCTAAATTGTCAATAAATGTGTGTGTGTGCATGGTTGTGTGTCTTTGTGTTGCCTGGCGACAGACTGGTGACCTGTCCAGGTACCCCGCCTCTCGCCCATAGACTACTGGAGAAACACAACAGACCCACCGCGACCCTGACAAGGATTAAGCTGGAGAAAAGGAATGGATGAAGCTTTGAAGGCAAATATAGACTGATTTTTCCGTTTATTTGAGGAAAGACATAGACATTATGCTTCCATGTGGATTTACATATATATTTCTTTTTTACTTTGCATTTTTGCCTTTTTAGATGAGCAATAATTCCTGCAATTATGCTTTAACATTAAAGGAAATTTTATTTATATATTAAGAAGACAATTCTCAACTCTCTAGATCATTATTAGCTTGATCAGCCCTGAGCGGTCACCTACTGATCAAAAAACCCTTTTTTTAATCAGTAGGTCCACTCTATTCATTTCTACTATGTCGAAATTTGAGAAAATTAAGTCCTCATACTGAGCTGTTTACTAAAGGTAATGTGTTTAAAATGAAATCAGAAAAAACATGTGGATGTAGGAGGCTAATTTATAAGAAAATTGGATTTTTGATTGCATGTGGAGCCACTTCTGTAGTTAATTTAGGCTGCAAGACAGTGACAGAGAGCAAGACATTTCAACACATAGAGGCAGAGTAAGTACAGCAAAGCTTGATTCAGAAATTATGAAAATATTTTAAAGGTTAAGGTAAGGCCCCTAAAAAATATAAAAAATGCATGAAATTTAATCATGTGCTAACCGCTAATATGCTAGTTTAACATATTTGTTTTGATATTAGGGTATCAATAATATCAGCCTGGATAGGACATTGTCTCTGACTTTTCACTGAATAACTACTAAACAAACCAAAACATAGCCTGTAAAAAAAATATTTTAGAGTTGTTCTTTTATGCATCAATATCATAGTTCTCATAGAGAAAATCAGAATTAGCTTAGAATATCTGGAAATCCACAGTAAAACTAATTGGCGCTCATCTTTTTCTGCCACATATTGTCATTTTCTGGTCTCTTGAGTATCTTTGTTTGGAATCGAGCAGCTTTAATAAACACAGTGTCTGTCAGTTTTTCTCACCGCAGGTCCTGGATATGGGTTGATGTTGCAGCCTTCCTTCCATGACAAGTTTAGGCTCCTGATGAACTCCAAGTAGAAAGGATGGGAAATGTTCAACATAGAGAAGCCAACAATGTTGGACTGGTCACCCACCACATCATCTAGTTGGAGCAGAGGGAAATCCTTAAGGCCAGATAAAAAAAAATAAAGGGACAAAGAAGAAGAAGAAGAGTTTGTTGGCAATTTGTAAAATAAAACTAAATGGGAAACAAACTGCATGATAAGCTTAATAATAATACCAGAAAGGAGATGCATCAATTAGGTCCATTATCAGAAATGAGAATAGAAAAAACTTGGAGAAAAAAGAATGAAAGACCTGAATTGGATTTTCTTCAGTCTACTATGAATTATTTTGTTTTTATTCTGAGCAGGCTAGTAACGTAACAGAAAAAAGAGATGGACATCAAAAGCTTGGATGTTTCAAAGAAATTCAAATAGTCCTTGAAGGCAAGTCGATGTCATGCTGAGCATTGGTGCAGAAACAAACCAGAATCAAATTGTTTGCTTTGCCCTTAAAGGATTAGTGTTATGCAACACATGCTGACAATAAAATATTTAGCTTTAGTTGTAGGGAAGTGAACCAAACAAATCTCCAGCTGATTTGTCACCTGATGACAATAATGGGTAACATGAGCTCTCAACACAATTGTACTGCTCTCAAAAAATAAATAAACCATACTGTTTGATTCATATTTAGACCTCATAGAGAAAAAAATGCTTGTTTGACTTAATCATTTCGTTATGTGCCTTGAAAACAACGGCCATCAGCAGGAAACTTCAGCCTAACTTAACAGTCAGACACATAATTAAAAATAGGTATTCTTTTAAAACACTATAATTGAATTACTTTGGCATCAAGTAGAGCCAGAACTAAAAGCAGCAGATGGCATGTCAGCATATGCCACTTCTGGTTCGTTGGCATATGCTGATTCTACAGCAATATGTCGCTGCCATTGGAAGGTATGCTGCTGACTTGAATCACTTTAAGTTGAGAGGGATGCTGTGTTTTGTTCTCACTTTGCACAATTATTGATCATTTTAGTATATACTCAGAAAAGACATTCTGTATATGTACATTCCAATATTCAATAGTCTGTTGAAGTAGGAAGGTGTTCTGCCCAATTTGCAGACTTTTCACATTTGACTATATTTTAGGTTAAATCAAATATATATCTGCTTATAAATACTCAAGATCTAATTTAAAGCTCTCTACAATTGATGCAATGCAAAAATTTGCCTTTGATTTGTGGTAACTGCGCATCGCTTCATTTAAAATTATTACATGTAGAGACTTAGACTGATTTATTTTGTCTTTTTGTATACACAAGTGTAAACAAATTTCATTAAGAACAGTTCTCTAGACTACTTAATTTTTTAAAGTGCAGCCTTGATAAGGTAAGCAGCAGTGATAAAAAAAAAAAAAACATTACAATGAAAAACAGTAATGTAAACATATGACTGTATGGTTACAGTTCTGACATTCAGTTTTTATGTTTATCACTTAATTAGTGTAAATTAGTGAATCAACAGAAACGTGTGTATAAACACGTAAGTACATCAACAATAATTATATTTTAAATCCTCCTCTGTATTCATCATCATTCATTTTTTTTTTTTTTTAAAGCTTTCTTTGAAAAAAAATTCAATAACACATAATGTAGTATTGTTTGTTGCAGCAGACTTAACAATAATAAAGCAAAGAGAAAAAAATATTGTTTTAAAGCCAAAAAAAAAACAGTCAACATATTAAATCCATTATCAGTTTGATAAATTATTTGATGTTTTAAATCACATCTCTTTAATTTTAGGAAGGAAATAGATGTAGCCTGTCTGAATTTTGATATTTTCTAGTGCTGCCAACTGTGGCTTGTTTACCCTTCAAATCAGGCCCTTGTGAGAGTTTTCACAAGTTTTATGTCTGCAGTTGGCTTTAGCTCTTTAAAATAATCATGTAGTTTCAGATTGCTGAACATAAAATAAATATTTTAAACCAGTCTGTGTGAATTGCAAGTCACTTTAAAATCTGCGCTTATGTTGAAGGTTGTGTAGCATGTCCCAAGCTTACTTGAAAATCAAATCTTTGAGATTGGATGGTATGTTTGGAAGTGATGCTGTTAAAAGGATCTCAATACACAATCAGAAAGAGAATTTACTTGTTTCCATATGCCCACAAACTGACTGCTCGCATTTTGTGCATGAGCAGTCAATGGAGACCCACTAAGTGCAACCAGAAAGTAAGTTAAGCTTTTTGTCATCCTGCAAACTTTCCTGTATATTAATAAACCATAACAAATTATTAGTATTAGTCTCTAGTATGTTTTATTTTTTTTATGCAATAGGTATTTATGGCGTGCAGTTGCTTTCAAAATGCCTGTTGTGAGTCAATCTGAAAGCACTAGTGAAAAAAAAGTTAGTTGTGTGAAAAATCTATTATTTAAGTTTATTATGCAGTGCACTTCAAAGTGGGTAAAATGAGGTAAAATATAGATAAGGTAAGTGCAGGAAATTCTTACTTTTTTGTGGCTGATGTTTGTATTTATAATAGTATCAGTATCCAAGGTTTTTTTGTGTTAAGGACATTTTTCATTTGTTGTTTTATTTCTGCCGCAGCAAAAACTTTAAGATATCTAATGCAAGTCAGCAGTTTTCAGCCTGAACCATAACACTTAGATCGCCACTATTAGTACTTGGCAGCGTCTGCTCTCTACATCCTTTTGGCTTAAAATAGCTAATTAACAAAAACAAGAAGGCCGTGGAAGATGTACAGAGGAGCCAAAGAGGTTCTTTTTTTTCACAACTGCTATAAAAGTAAGATTAAGGATTTGATTATTTGTGTAAATATGCTGAATTTAAAGGCCTCTTTGTCGATTTGCTCATTACTAATTTATTATGGTTAGGAAATTCATTCATCAAAATATCGGTCTTTTTCTTATCTGTTGTCATTGCCAGTGTCTCTGCCGGCTGAGAAACTGTTGCTGTCATTGTTGCCTCTGCTCTAGCCGCATGCCAAATCAATTTCAGCAGCAGCCAGGCCGGCTGTCAGACTGTCGGCCTGCCAGTACTGACAATAAGCAGTTGGCTGGCCAGGTTGCAGGGACCAGGCCAACCCTGTCTAGGGAGAAAGCACTGCGACAGCATTCCAGAAGGACACCAGTGATGCAATGACTGCAGCATGCTTCACAGTAGATGTTCATTTAGGAAGAGGCTGGTTTTAAGGCTAGTCAAGGCTAAATAATAATGTCAAAATTAAACTTTTTTAAATATTGTATACTTGATATATTTTTTTATTTTTAAAGAGGTATTAACCTTCATAACGCCATAGGATTTTGATTCGGTAAAACTAATAGTGACAACCTCATGATTATTTCACCTTGATTTTCATATTTCTGGGTTTGACTTTGAGCTTCCTGCCTTTTGATTATTCTTGCATTTATGTAGTAAGCCGCTGCAGTATTGGTCAGTGCAGCTTAAGAATTTCAGCTTTTACCCATTTAATTAGTGGTTAAAGCTCCAAACTGTTTCCATCATATTTACATAGAGATCATCTCTTGAAATAGGAGACATTTTCAGGCATAATTGTGCCGCAATAATATTCAAAGGAAAGTTTGATTATATTTCTCTGTGGTCTACCCTTAACTTAACAGTTGGCATGGTTTGGACAAGTGCATCACCATGCACCCCATAATAAAAAGATCATTTTAAAACCATAATTGTTGACTGTAATGAGTCTGTTAAGTGTTAGCCATTTAAAATGAATCAGTATGTGGATCGCAATAAAATAGAGATTAAGCAACAATAATGGCTCCAAGACGTTAGAGCGTTGAAGAGAATTATCCAGTCAGTGAGAATTCCCCAGAGTCTAATGACTGACTCCTCTCTGTTTTTTGTATGCTCTAACAACATTAGAGGGAATATTAAAATGGTGCTTTTCTTAGTATTTTTACAGTCTGCAGAGCATGTTCAGTGCAAAGTTAAAGGTAGGTCACTGACACCGCTGCAGGCGAATGAAAATGTGAGAAAGAGAAGGCAGTGGTGGGATGGAGGGAATGACAAATTTGCCCTTGGTTTGTTAGTGCTGCCAGAACAACCCTGCTAAAGTCTCATGTCATACAGTGTTTAGAGTCAAGGCGGAGATCGAGGCACGTTATTAACCACGCAGGTTCTTTGTACAAGGGCGCGACACCAAACAGGGGAATTATAATGATGACAAACAGTGAAAGAAGCAGCATGCATCTCTGATGAGAAGAGAGAGATAAGGAGGGGGAGGTCAGGGTTGATCGAGAACAGGAAAGCTATGGTTAAGAATGTAACACAAAAAATATCCTTGAGGTGTGAAAGGTTTGCTCACATGAGAACACACCCAAAAAAATTCCCAACATTTTTTTTAAACTGATCAAATCGAATGACATCCATGAAAAGAAAAAAGAAGAAATGAGGAAGAAAATTTATTTTTGGAGGAAAGAAGACACTTAAAAAAGACTAATCGAACGAAGGTGATGCAAAAAATGTGTAGACCACATTTGTAACAGACATGTGTAAAAAGGTCCTTTACAGAGGTTAAAAGAAACGTTGAAGTCCCCACAAAGAAAGTGACACAAAAACCTTAAAAAACAACTAAATGCAGAAGAGCAGACAATGGTGTAAAAATATAGTTAAGATAGGTAACAAGAATGAATTAAGAAAATAAAAAAACATGATAAAAAAATGCTTAATTTTGAACACAATTATAAGTTGTTTCTGATAATTGGTAGAATTAACTTGAAACAAACGCAATACTGAAAAAAATGTGTTTTTATCAAGAGTCATAGCATTAATAGTTTTAATTATAAGTATCAGCACCATGAAATAGAGGGTTTGTCTAATTTACATAATTTAAAATAGGTTTACTTTCTACACAGAGAAACGGTGACAAGCAAGGAAAAAGGTTTAGGATAATTATTCTTAAACGTAAACTTAGTACCAAAAGCCATAATGACACGTCGCTCAAAGACTATTCATCAAACCTCCATTCTTCTAATGTTAGTAAAGACTTTTGTGACTAATAGAGACATTTCAATCTTACTCATGTGTTTATCCTTGAGCATGTAGGACCCAATCCTAATGCAGTTAGTTCCAGTAGTCAAGACTAAATATGTTACCTAACCACCATCAAAACGAGTTTTGTGTGTTTCTACTTCGCCATTGGTCATTTCTCTTTTTTTTTGTCTTATTTTGGACAAAATTAAGAAGTTAAGTTAAGAAATAAAAGATAAAAATAGATTAATAAGTAAGTATATAAATAGGCAATAATGAAATGTAAAATTACAGCAGATAATCATCTCTGCCTCTGTTTGGCAACTTTAGGTCTTAAACTCTGGTAAAGTAGTGGGGTTGGAATCATGATATAAAAAGAAGAACTGAATTCCCCTGTGTTTCTAAATATATCCATGATGTTCTTTGACATGGAGCCTAGGCGGAACTGCAAATGAAGAAACTCATTTCTCTCCTACATCCACCTGCGATTCAGCCAATCAGCTTTGAACCACACCTCCACAAAAGCCAATCAGCATCCAAAGTTCAGATGACACAGTTTCAACTCGAAGTGAGCTTCGGATCGTCCGCACCATTTGCTGCTCGGATCCTATCCTCTGATACACCTGTTGATCCACTCAATGCTGCAGAGCTTGGCGGCTCTGCCACGCCCAGTTCACCTGTCTCCAAACATTTCTGTGTTTCAGCCATCAGCAGTCAGCTGGCTCGCTCTGCGTTCAACTCGCTGACTCTGATTCTCTTCAGGTGAGACGTATCGCTTCAAGGCTCTAGTGTTTCTTCATTCATACCTTCAGCTCTTTTCTCTATTAAAAAATATCACACGCAAATGCTTCCCAGCTCACAGCTTCTCATCGTTAATTGACATCAGTCTCTGATCTTTGCCTTTCAAGGTCCCTGGCTGTTTATTTTATACAATTTTCTCTGTTAATTATGTCATGGTGATTTAATCAGCAGATTGTGCACTGCTTGATGGATAAATCACGCCGTTCCTGCGTTTCTTTCAGTGTGTTTCGATTTCAACTCATGTTTCTCATAGATTTCAATTTTAAGGAAGCCTGAATTTAGAAACCGAAGTTTTGTGAAAAGTAGTTTTCTATTGCGACTGACTTTAATTAAATAATTTGAACCTAATATTTAAGATATATCAGAATAACGCTTTGGTCTAACGCATAAAAAACTGTCGTGCCCAGTCAATCAGCAACAAGTTAATCCCGCATTATCCATATGTTAGATGAATAAATCTCGAGTTACTGGAACCCGAATTCCTTTATCGGACTCAATAAATCCGTTAACTAATTTATGGTATGGCTTATCATGTATATTCTATCAAGTCTTCACTGCACCGCATATATGGGGTGAGTTTCCTAGTGGATGTTCGTCACTCTAAATGATAAATTAAGCTGCAGCCTTTTCTTTACAGAGTCTATCGGCTTATCTTCTCCGTCAGAGCATTAAGGTTGAGATGTCTTTATCCTCTAACAGACTCTAAATCACTTTTAAACTGAATCATGATAATTTTCAAGCCTCGTGGAGTTGTTGCGGATTTTCTTTTGGCAGTTTACCATGTTTCACTGTCATTTAGTGAACCCGTAGGCTCCCTAGGCACCTTCCATCCATTGCAACAAGTGCTTTATGGCATTCTTTTCCCATCGCTGCAGGTGTTATGATGCCCTCTATCACAATGGCAGGGGGTTATGGTGCCCTTTTTCTACTGTTGCAGGTGCTCAGGGTGCCCTTCATCCTTAGTGGCGGGCACCTACGCTCCCCTTTGCCATCACTGCAGTTGCTCATTGTGCCCTCCATCATCGCAGCGGGCGTTCACGGCAGCCTTTTTCCTAACGCTGCAAGTGCTATGGCACCCCTAATTCTCGCGCCAGCGCTCATGGTGCCCCTCTTCCCATTGATACAGCTCTCACAGCACCATTTTCTATCACTGCCGGTGCTATGGCGCATTCATTGCATACCGCTTCATGGCGCCCGTTTTCCCATCGCTATCAGCTTATGGCACCCCTTTTCTCATCACTAAAGGCGCTTGGCGCCCTCCATCCATCACTACAAACGCTCATGGCGCCCTCCATTCATCTGCAGGAGCATCAAGGTGTGTTATATCTGTCGCGGCAGAAGTTTCTGACAGTTTTTCTCATTCGCTACAGGCACTCATGCACTACAAGCGATTAAGGTGCCCTCCATAATCCCGGTGGGCACCTCATGGTGCCTTCGATCATTGTGGCGGGCGCCACATGGAGCCTTCCATCTTCACAGCGGGTGGCTTATGGCGCCTTCCATCTTTGCGGCAAGTGCCTTAGGCCTAAGGCACCTATCATTGTGGGTGTTTATGGCGCCAGCATCGCGGCCGGCATTTTATGCCACGCTCCATCTTTGCGATAGGCGGATCATGGCACCTATTATTGTGGACGTTTAATGGCGGCAGCTCCGCAGCTTGCATTTTATGCAGCCTTCTAGCATCACGCCGGGCGCCTCACGGCACCTTCCATCTTCACGCCGGGCTCCTTATGGCGCCTATCATTGTGGGCGTTTATGCAGCATCGAGGCAGGCATTTCATGCCTCATTCATCCCAGCAATTATCCCATCATCATTTACCTCATCTCACCATCCCTTCACAAACCTTTTGTAGACCTTCGCGGCAACTGGCCCCCTTTTGGTAGGCCTTCGCGGCAACTGGCCCTGGCCCCTTTTTGGTAAGCCTTCGCGGCTCATCTCCTCTGTTACTACCCCCGCTGTTCTACTTTTCTTAGCTTTCAATTCAGTCTCTGCCTTCTGAGCATGCTGTCATATCGGCCACAATCTCAGCAGTGTTTTTGGGGGAAACAGCCCCCAAAAAGTGGAGTTTTTCCTCTTCACTTTCGC
Source organism: Cyprinodon diabolis (assembly GCA_030533445.1). Taxonomy (NCBI): domain Eukaryota; kingdom Metazoa; phylum Chordata; class Actinopteri; order Cyprinodontiformes; family Cyprinodontidae; genus Cyprinodon; species Cyprinodon diabolis. The sequence goes on along the minus strand of CM060074.1, from coordinate 32,825,698 downwards.
TCCATGCTTGCTCATCATGGACAGGTTCTCTCAAACCAGTGTTATCCAACTGGACTTCCATCTTTCAGATCCCTGAGTGAAGCTCTAGTATCAGCCCACGCAATCCACTGGATCTCCCCATGAAGCTCAGCATACCATCTCACTAACCAGTAGTCTACAGACTGACCAACTTCATCCATCTCCACTCCACCATGTTTCAGGCCTCGGGGGAACAGCCCTACTCTTTGCTCCTGTTCATGCATATCTATCCAAATTAATTGTATCGATAAATTCCTCCTAATTGTCTTTTCTCTTTGTGTGAGTTTTTCTGATTGAAATGCTAATTGTGAAAATTCACATATCAATAACAAAGATAAAGGCATTCACAAAGGAGAAGGAACCATATGTTGTAAAATAAAATAAATATTAATGATATATGGTCAGAGTTGTAAATATTTTACATAAAATCGATAACTAATTGGGCATTTCTCCTGAAATATTTATGATTAATAACTCAAGAAAACATAAGGTGCCTACCATGGTGGTGAGAATATACTTGTAGAAGGCCGACATCATCCCCAGCTCGTTAGCCTGCAAGGCACAAAGATAAAAGCAGACAGGCAAGGTGAAGAAGAATAACAGAAATTTAGACAGAGCAAAACCACAGTTCAAAACCATGAATGTTGCATGTTTTTCAACAGGGAGTGTCATTCATCCCTTCTTTAATGAGACTACCAAATTGTCTCCTAATCTTTTTAAAATGTGCACTGACCAACAGGGAAAATATGTTGGGAAAAGGAGAAATACTAATAGAAGGAAGCTAAATGAGCTCAGTGTGTCATTTTTAGCTTAATATGATGGCATCAACATAACTTTTTAACATCCACTCTTCACCTGATATCTACCGTAGAATGACGGTCTACAGCCGGGAGCAATTAATGCATATTTGTTTTACCTCAACTTACAAGTGTTCTCTTTTTAGACAGATGCACCGTAAAAGAGGTCAAAAGATTGAGAATATATTTTATATTTTTAAGTTCAAACAACTCTCTTAGTCTCTGGCAATTACATTTTTTTAATGTCCCTCTCAAGACTCCATTTGTCTAAAAGAGATCTTCGAAACCTTTTTTTTTGCAAATATTGCTTGAGACTTTTTTTGGCCTAGTGTTTCAATCAGACTTTTTTCTGATCTTATAGCCAAATATCTATTCTTTTGTCAACTAATAAATGGTGCAGCTCTACTTGTCAGCTGCTACATCGAAAACTGCAGTATAGTGTGTTGCTTAGCTAGCATTTAGTGATTTTAATTAACAAATATGGTTTTCCATAACAGTATTAAGACTTGATCTTCAAAGATACCAAGTAAGAGGTGCTAAATTGGGGCAAACAAATAGGTGCAACGGAAAAAAAAAATCAAGTTTTGTTGAATCTAAGGAGGAAAAAAAAGAAAAAGAAAATGACTGCTGTCTCTTTGTAGGGCCTTTTAACATTTTATTTTTTGTGCCACAGTTTCAATTTAAGTCATAATTTGAATGGAATAATAACAAAAACACCATCCTGCTGTAATAATTTGTTCCAGCCTGCATTTCTTGAATAATTTTATCCTACAATTGTTGTTTCTGACAGTCCAAATATGATTACATGCACATGATTGTTCTTCATCCTCATGCATTGTACCAAATGCCTTTTTTGGCCACAATGACCACAGATATTTTGTCAGTTTTCTTTTTAGAGGTACTAAAGCAAGTGAATTGTAGATTGTAGAAATTGCTTCTCATGTGGTAAATATTTATATTTGCATGACCTCCACCCTCATGGTTTAATACGAGCAAACCTTTTAAAGACCAGGCCTTCGGTGTCTTTTTAACATCATAGTGACATTTATGGTTAAGATAGACGACCTCTACTTCTTGAATATTCTACACAGTATTGGTCTGTGTTAAAGAAACAAAAAAAAAATATTTTCAGAATTGACCAACCAGAGGTTAAACATGAATAAATTTAATGTAGCCCCTGTCAGTCACTGTCAGGTTTGGTGGAAGTTATTTGACGACCCAAATGCAGAGATGAGTTCAACAGAAGCACAAATTCAGGAAACAATAAACAACTAATCAAAGCCAGGAGATGCCAGGAAGAAAAACACATGCGGATCAAAGCAACGAAGAGAAACCAGCCCTGGGGAACTCCACAGGAGGTGTTTATATGGGAGACAGAACAAAGACTGTGCTAATCAGCTGATATGGAGCAGGTGTGGATAGAAGTAACTAGAAGGGAGCTAGGGGAAAGAAGACTGGGACAGGGGGCAACAGAGAGCAACACAAAAAACACAACACTTCTTAAATATAAGTAGAAAAAAAAACCTACAGTAACACAAAATGGGAAAGAAACCAATACCAGGAAAACACAGAATGACATAAACAAAATGAAAATGAAAACTCAAAAAGAAACTTAAACAGAGCCAAAAAGTCCAGAAAGAGCAAAATCATGACAGTCACAACTTATTTCTGTTGGGATCTGGGGATGTACCATCCTTCTCCAGCAGAGTGCGCCGTGGGTCTCCTGGGCTGGAGCCCTCCAGCACACCTGGAGCTCGTCAGCCCATCAGGAGACCTCCCCTACTTAAGCAGCTGCCAGACCTTCCTTCAACGCCGCAGTGTTGACCAAGTTTGGTTAGCGAACCTGAGCCTCTGTTACCTGAAGAATCTTAGTTGTCTCTAGAGAGAAAACTGATTCTAATCTGCCTCTGTCTTCTCGCTCACAGGAAACCCGTCTCAAGTCTGAAGCTCTGGAAGAGCTAAGCCTCTTACCTGCCTGCCTGCCCTAGAGAGCCAAACCTGAAGATCTCAATCTGGATTCCTCCTGCTACTCTCATAGAAGAAGCTGGAATCACAAACCAAGGTCTGACACTCACTAGCCAGAAGCTAGACGCTGCTGCTGCTGTGCACTCTGCTGAACCAACAGTCTCTGGACCCAACCGGTTCCCCCTCTCACACAAGGAAAGCCTGAACCTCTTCAAGGTATTTTCAGAATATCAAAACTCAACAAATCATCTGATAACTTGGCTAATCAAACTATCCGTCTCCGCAGTCGTCAGTGAATCCTGCCCGGACCAGTTTCCTGAACCAGTTCATGTCATTGTGTGAAAACCATTCAATAAACTCTGTTGAACTTTTACTCTGTCTCCAGTGGTGTTCTGCATGTGGGTTTAGATCATTAAACCAATCATGACAGAACACTGCAGCCAAACACAAAGCCCAGCAGATCACCTCCGGAGGAGGCTTGAGGAGCAGGACGCTCAAATCCTTGGACATGCCCACACCATCCGTGAGTTACATAACAAACTTGAATATCAGAACCAAGTCTTGCAGAATTACGCTGGCTACATGGGAAATGCTAATGCTACGCCTGCAGTCCGTTCTGTTCCGGAACCACTTCCGCCACTTAGGTCACCGTCCGTGACGTCATTTCCTGAGTTCCGTCCGAGTCTTCCTGAAAGATTTTCAGGTAACCAAAAGGAGTGTAAAGGATTTTTGTTTCAATGTCGTTTGCTTTTTGAACACTCTCTTGGCAGTTTTCCAAACGATAGAAAAAAGATCTCCTTCATTCTCTCTCAGCTTACTGGTCAAGCCCTTGAATGGGCGGAGGCAAGGTTCTCTTCTGAGTCCAGTTTTTCATGTACTTTTTCTGAATTCATATCTGAGTTTTCTCAAGTTTTCAACCATGACTCAGATAAAACTCTTGATTCCCGAGCCCTTCTAAATTTAAAACAGGGAAATTCCACAGTAGCTGAGTTCTCCATTGACTTCCGGGTTAAAGCCGCAGCCTCAGGATGGAACGAGTGTGCACCTAAGAGTGCTTACTTTAAGGCTTTGAATGACAACATTAAAGATGAACTCGCCACAATAGACGAACCTGCTAGTTTGGAGGATTTTAGCAAAGGCTGGTCTGAAGCTTTGTAAATGACAGGTGATTTCTGGTACATTCATGAAGAGTTTTACACAAACTTATACTGAGAAAATGCAGTTAGCATACTTATAGAGTTTAAAAATTTTAATGCATTTTTTTTGTCATTTTAGCTTGAGTTGAACATTATATGCAATTAGCATCCTCACCTTCCTGAGGATATGGTAAGAAATAGAGGCATTAGCATCAATAATGATGGTAGCCACTTTGTCATCACGAATCTCCTTCAGCAAGGGCGTGGGGTCCAGACTGTCATCCAGCATTCGCACTGAAAGCGTCTCTCTGGAGATAAGGAACTGTCGAACAAGTTCCTCTAATCTGAGCAGGCCTAAACAGAAAAAAGACACAGTTCTAACAAAATTCCACAGGCATAAAATGCGAATATTGCAAATAGATCTACTTTTAAACCTGGCAGAAATCCAAATGCGTCTTCTGGAAAAGTAACTCAGGTGAGAAAACAGCAACAAGTTGAATCAATAAATTAACCAGAGGTACAGTATCAATTGTTTAGGTATAGGAAACAGGAAATACATAAACAACATCTAAAAAGCTTCTTTTTTCATTAAATTATTACTCTGATTTTAAAAGGAAGTAGAAAAAATCATCTGAAATTGATGGGACTCAGAGTCATTAGAGTGACAAATAACTGTTGCTGCTTCAATTCCCTAAAAGACGCAATAAACAGACTGGGATAAAGGTGATTATGTAGAGAGCCCATTAATTTCTTTCCTCAGAGAATGCATTTTTTCCCCCATGTGTCCAAACAGATGTAAATGGACTCACTTATTAGACACTTTTACACTTAAATAATATGAGATGGAATATGTTTATGAAAAATATATCTAACATGTTTTGGTAATCACTGTAATTTGTTGATAATAATTAAAATCTTTTTTTTTTCAAAGATGAATGTCCCCCAAAGAATACAGGATGACAGAATTCTCACACACATTTCATGCAGTGATTTTAAGGAGCAATGAAAAATATGTCACCTTCCCTTTGCCTTTTCATGGTCCTACATTAAAAACTTCAGTTAGCTCTCAGTATGAAACAGTACCTTTCTTTTCTTATGTTTAAATTTGATAATAAATGAGTTCTTTGAAAACTTGCCATTCTTTAAAAGACTAAAGGCAAAGCTATTCTTTATTTACCAAGAAGTGCTATTGTCATTTTCAGCAAAACTTTTAATTACTTAGGAAATATTATAAGCCTCCTGAATTTTAAAAGACAACATAACGCTGAGAAAAGCATAAAAAACATAATTACTAGCTCGGATATATCCTAATATCTGAGATGGGTTTTTTTTTTTAATCTCTGACATTTACCATGTTATAGAATTTGCATATCAGTGCCATTGGTCTTATTTTTGAACAATAGGTGAGCCAATTTTTTAAACTTTACAGCAAAATTGGGAGAGAAAAAAGGATTATAGACATCAGGTAGTAAGCATATCACTCACGCTTTTAGAATCCTAATTTATACCCCCAGTGCAATACTATATAACCAATGATGTATAACTTCATGTATATGTTTACCTTTAATAAATGCACATTATGAAAGAAATTCAAACCCATTTTTTACACCAAAGATAGCTACTGTTATCCTTCTGCTCATAGATTTTATTTATCAGAGCCACGTGACCATAATTATGACTAAGTAAGTCTAGATAAGTCTAATAATTGATGACTGTAAAGGGTTTGTAGATCAGAGTCCTGCAACGAGTTGGGTAACCTACAGGTAAAAAAAACAAAAACAAAAAAACACTATTATTTCACGGATGCGGGCACGGGTATAAATTAACAAAGTGGGGTATCATAAAGTTACAGCTTGAATTCAACTTATTTAAATTTTCTATCTATTAACTCTACAGATTAATAAATAGATAATAAATTAATAAATAAAATTAATTAATTAATTCAAGACAATTCAAATAACAGTACTTCTTATAAGCAACAAGGCAATCATTCTTACTTAGACAAATTTACAGTTGTTCAGCTGTAAGCGCATTGCGGACTGGATGTGAGCGTGAGGCAATGTTCTTTATGCCTCTGTTATTATAATCGGCTGTGTGGGCACTTTGGGATCACAGGTCAGGTCGCAATTTATTATTTACAGGTCTGTGCGGTCCTGGCCGGGGTTTAAATTAGGATACTTGCAGGTAACGGGTCGGGTCTAGAACTCTACGGGTGTGGTCGGATACAGTTTTGAAAAATCAGACCCGTGAAGGACTAATATAGATTACTGATTGGGTAACTAATCAATTTTATTGTTTTTTAACCCATTACAGAGTTTTTCCTGGCAAGTGTGAATTATTGTATAGTTTGTTTAAATGTCCCTAAATAGATTGAGGCTTTGGTATGAAAACGAATAATATATATCTATATACCATATCTATACGACAAGAGGAAATGACTATCACTCTTATAAGCAATGGATGAGATGTGAGATTGTGCCTTTGAATTAAACTTGCCAGAATCTGGCAAATATAGTCACTTAATGCCAATATCACTGAAAGGATGACAAATAAAAAACAACAACAAAAAAATTATTTTTTGTTACAATTCAAGCCAATTCAAATGTCAATAGATATATAAACTGACCAAACTTCTGTTGCACATTTTTTAAGTTATAATGGCCACTCAAGGTTATTTACATCATAGCCACATTCACCAATAGTTCTGTTAGGGCGACACTCATGCAAACAGCAATGCACTAATAGTTAGGCACCTTGGAAATGCATGCATTGTCCAAGGGCCAGTCGATAGACAGATTGAAGACAAAATAAAACTTTATTTTTGGATTGCAAGATAACTACTTTTTGCCTTAACAGTTCATTAATGTTAATGTTCATACTGTCATTAATGTTGGGTTGGTTGTGTTTTTTGGCTAAATTTCAAAGATATAAAAAGATGTAAAGAACATGCTTTGTATATTAACAGTGTGTTAAAATTGCCAAACCAAGTCAAATTTTAAACAGGTTTTGTTTGGGCTAATACCAAAGCATAAGGCCAAGAAAAATTAAATATCTGTTATATTTTTTAAGCTAACTTAAGGCAAGGAATGTTTGAGTCTAAATAGCCATAATAAGTCCATGTTTGAAGAGTAGAAACAAGTCTATTCTGAGCTTAAAGCATTGCATAATTGTGGTTGAGAAAACAACTATATATCCATAATTTTAATTGATAAAATAAGGACACATCAAAAAGCATTTTTTCTTTTCTGTGTTTCTGTCTGCTAGTTTTAAAATGTCTGATAGAACAGTTGTTTACCGATGTGGTAGATTGTGACTTTTAAAGCTGTAGTTATTTATTTGGTTAAAAAAAAATGTTTGGACCATTGCTTTCAGTATGTTTTTATGTCTTTAAATGATTCTAAAGAATTAAAACAGCTGCCTTCCTAAACTGGTATTCAATCATCAAAACATTAGGAGGCTCCCTCTCATTATAGCATATGGCAACCATCATCATTAGACTCTCAAATTAGACAAGTGAGAGCTCCCAAAACAATTTAGATCTTTTTTTTTACTTCATGTCTGTGAACATTTGTTGTTTTACCAAAGGATGATCAAAACAAAATTTTTTTTTAATACAATTTTTTAAAGATGGTTTAATAAATACCATTAGGAGCACAATTTCAGTGGAAATTGGGTATAACTCACTGTAGATTAAAGCAAAATTAGAAATAGGAATATAAAAAAAGTGTAAAAAAATATAAGCCGCTTTTCTCACATTTTGAAATCCATGTAAAGCATTCCTTCATAAAGCATGCCCTGTATGATATGCTAGTCAGTCACATAAATTACCATGAATATGAAGGTGTTTATAGGGTCAGAATAAATTCCCAGCAGAGGTTCTATATCTCACCAAATATGAAGATCTGTATTCTATTAAATAAAGGAAAGAGAGAGGTTGCTTTTGTATTATATGTATGGTCAACGGCAATAAGGAGTAGCACTATGATAGTAAACAACTACTACTATTTTTGTCGAATGCTCTGAGTTATAATATAGCATTGGATTGAAAGCTTATGGAGTCGATCTATCATTTTAAAGAGTGCTATAACAAACAAATCTCAGAGCAGCTCTGGCTTGAAACTTTAAGTATTTGAAAAATCTTCTGGCTGTTCTGTCCATCAGGCCAGGCCTGGAAATCTTCAAAGGTCTCTCAGATTCATGGCATCAGCAGTTAGGACTGGTTTTGACGAACCCTAAGCTCACAATAAACTTATCGTCAGGCCACATCACTGAACTCTGCAGAGTTTGAAATACCTGCAGCTTTGAAAACCAAATGCCTCGGTAGATGCAATGTACCTGCTCAGCATAAGAATCTAAATCCAGCAGAGTGGAAAAAAACATACTGAAAGAAAAGTAGAGAAGGTAACAAAAAAAAAAACAGAAACTCATATTAAGCTTATAGTGTTAATATAAAAGTCACAGCCGCTTTTTGGTCTGAAAGTGAATTAGAGTGAAACGCAATATAGATTAAAATGGAATGCATTGTTTATTAAGGACTTACACTCTGCTTTAGCACAAATGAGGCTGGCTGTTGGGTAGCCAAAGGAGTGCAGGATGGATCCGATGGCCAGGCTGAGGTCCTCGTTACTCGGATACAGTGTCACCGAGGCAAAGCGCAGGTACGGTAGCTTTGGGGTTTCCTCAGGCCCGATCTTCACATGAGGGATCTGACCAAACCAGACGGAATTAAGATGAAGGAAAATAAATTAGTAATTTTTTTCAGGCTAAAGACCAACCCTCAGTGCAGGAGAAAAATAAAGTCATAATAGTAGTATTCACAGTAGTGTCCTTATTCAGTGCCAGTAATGAAATCTAAACATCAAAAACTGTAATTTTTGTAGTGGGCCTACCTAAACAATACATCTTTACTGTGCCTTTTATTTATTCCATTTGGGCTTTGTATTTACAGCTTATTTTAGAAGTAGAAACCAAGACCAAATAAAGGACTCATCTAAGACTGTTTCTACATTGACTTAGATTATAAGTCAACGCTCATACAGATAAAACTCGAGCGGATGGTTGCTGTGACCTGCATGTATTAGAAATGTATTAAAGCTGAAAAAATAATGAGAGATTGAAAAAAAGGTTAACTTCTGTACTAAATGATGAATCATGTGAAAGGACAAATGTCTGTGCTACAGTATAACCTTCACTAACACCCATAGCAATTCAAATGCTAAGCTGTAATTAGCTCAACTGGGCTTTGCTCTAATCCGCAAAAAACATGGAAGAAACTTCCATATCCAGTATTATCCAACATTATGAAACATGTCAGGTGCATGACTCAGGATGAGAGGATGGTTAGAGGCTAAAAGTGGGATTGATGCAGTGTGGATTCACTGAAGCAGGAAAACAGTCGCTCATAATTTTATCCCTTTAATCAAAATCCTTTTACATCCTTATCCTGCAGTTAATGTTGAAACTTATTAACATCATTTGAGGTGATTTCATGAATTTTGTTTCAAATCAAAGAGCTAAAGATCATGTTTTTAAAAATATATTCAAAACGGACCTTTGTTAATGTTATTGCTAATTTAATACTACTACTTTGACTCAGAAAAATTGTACTAATAATATTCAGATAATGCAGTAATACATTTGATAATTAAAACCACAATCTGAAATCGATTATAATTCTGTTTTTACCAAGGAGGGCAAACGATCAATGCCCCTGGGAGATTTCTAAGTAATTTGCATTCAACCAATTAGTTCCGATAATTACTGACTAGTAATTCTGCTTAATTTGGTATTTTAACTATATATTTATTGTGAGTCAAGAGTTAAAGCTTTTAAACCCGCAGGGCCTAACAATTTTTAGCTTTCCCTGTGCATTCTGACTCAAATTTAAGATAGGTCCTTGACTGAATCACTCTTAAACATTTATATAATTTTTTAGTGAGGAGACGCATGCTGGAGAAAAGACACACAGGGAGGCAGCAGCTTTATATTCCTATAAACCATCTTTCTGTAAAGTAACCAGACAGAGTTGTTTTATTCACACGATCAAAGATATTGTCAGCAAATGTCCTTTCATTAAACAGGAACATCATGGAAAATAATGTCCTATTTGATTATAGTTTTAAGTCCTAGACACAACCCCAAAAAAAGAAGAAAAAAAAGCCAATTTAAATCTGCAATGCCTTCATGATGATAAGAGGGTTTAAGGATGACCACTAAAGGTATTTAGCTCAATTAGATCTGGAGCATTTTTCATTCAACATTTTCTCTACAATAGATGAAATCAACAAAACTCATTTATGAATGAGAGCAGCTGTTCTGTAAATGGTCTGAATTTATAAAGCGCTTTCGTAGATCGTTTAGAGCACTTTAACTGTGTCCACATTCTTCAAAAACACGCACACTTCCATAGACTAATAGATTCATAGGAAAGTTTGAGTTAAGTGCCTTGCCTGGGGAACTTGTGAATATTGCCATTATAAAATACACTTAATGTGAGTAAAGACAACAGGAAGAAATTAAAAAGAAAATAGACTAAGGCAAAGTATCTAAGCGTATTTGCAAATTATGTTATGACCTAGTTATTTCCCCTTTATATCAGAGGAAACCTGAATAATGAGTAAGAAGTAGTTCTGGTTGAAACTGAGAAATTGAACTATAAACTTACATCAGCTCATTTATACCTTTCTGAATTGAGCTTAGAAGTACAGTTATGTTAATGATCAACAAGTAGAGCGCTGCTAGTGATTTTGATTTAAAAACTTTACATTCCATGGATGAAAGTTGATGGAAGGCATGGGTGTGTCTTTGGCACATCCTGTTATCCGACCAATTCCCTGTGAGAATGGGGATGACTTACTGTCGATGAGAAACCATCTGCTTGGATTTAATGTGCCTCTGCTGTAAGTTCATGATACTCTGGAGTTTCATACACTGACATATTCAGATGGCTTGAGGCTAGATATGAATTATGTGGCTTACCTCTTTTTCCCCGCAGATGTGACTGATGGTTGACCCTGAGGCCGGGCTGGAGGCAGGGCCAATCACTGATACCACACCCTTAGGCAGGATCTGACACACTAATGGAGATGAGGACACAGAAAAAGAGGTTAATATTAACATAAACTAAAATATTACAGTTTAAATTGTTTTTAATGTAACAATTATGACCATTGTAATAAATATGAATTGAATACTGAAACAATTATAAGCTATATTTATAGTTGTACTATTCCCATTGCTAGTATTGTCACAATAAGTTAATTACTGTAAAGGAAATCTACAAATTAAAATAAATAGCTTCATCACACCCGTTCATTCGGAGCAGTCTTTTTTTTTCCTCTTTTAGACATACAAAGTAAAGTGGACAATATATAGTTTTTTTATTAAATGCAGTGAAATGTGTACTAAACTCCTTTAAAACTCCTCATATACCACTCAAAAGTTCAGTATTGTTGGTCAGTTTATAATTGGGTTAAGTTCTTTGCAACATGTGGTGTCATAGGAACTTAATGTAATGTTTGTTTGACTCTACAAAGGTTATATATATATATATATACAGGTGCTGGTCATAAAATTAGAATATCATGAAAAAGTAGATTGATTTCAGTAATTCCATTTAAAAAGTGAAACTTGTATATTATATTCATACATTACATACAAACTCATATATTTCAGATGTTTATTTTGTTTAATTTTGATGATTACAAATGACAACAAATGAAAATCTCAAATTCATCATATCAGAAAATTAGAATATTACTGAAGACCAATAAAAACAAAGGATTTATAGAAATGTTGGCCAACTGAAAAGTATGAACATGAAAAGTATGAGCATGTACAGCACTCAGTATTTAGTTGGGCCTCCTTTGGCCTGTATTACTGCAGCAATGCGGCGTGGCATGGAGTCGATCAGTCTGTGGCACTGCTCAGGTGTTATGATAGCCCAGGTTGCTCTAATAGTGGCTTTTAGCTCTTCTGAATTGTTGGGTCTGGTGTATTGCATCTTCTTCTTCACAATACCCCATAGATTTTCTATGGGGTTAAGGTCAGGAGAGTTTGCTGGCCAATTAAGAACAGGGATACCATGGTCCTTCAACCAGGTACTGGTAGCTTTGGCACTGTGTGCAGGTGCCAAGTCCTGTTGGAAAATGAAATCTGCATCTCCAAAAAGTTGGTCAGCTGCAGGAAGCATGAAGTGCTCTAAAACTTCCTGGTATGTGGCTGCGTTGACCCTGGACCTCAGAAAACACAATGGACCAACACCAGCAGATGACATGGCACCCCAAACCATCACTGACTGTGGAAACTTTACACTGGACTTCAAGCAACGTGGATGAAGTGCCTCTCTTCTTTTCCTCCAGACTCTGGGACCTTGATTTCCAAAGGAAATGCAAAATTTACTTTCATCAGAGAACATGACTTTGGACCACTCACCAGCAGTCCAGTCCTGTTTCTCTTTAGCCCAGGCAAGACGCTTCTGACGCTGTCTGTGGTTCAAGAGTGGCTTGACACAAGGAATGCGACAGCAGAAACCCATGTCTTTCATACATCTGTGTGTGGTGGTTCTTGAAGCACTCACTCCAGCTGCAGTCCACTCTTTGTGAATCTCCCCCACATTTTTGAATGGGTTTTGTTTCACAATCCTCTCCAGGGTGCGGTTATCTCTCTTGCTTGTACACTTTTTTCGACCACATCTTTTCCTTCCCTTCGCCTCTCTATTAATGTGCTTGGACACTGAGCTCTGTGAACAGCCAGCCTCTTTAGCGATGACCTTTTGTGTCTTGCCCTCCTTGTGCAAGGTGTCGATGGTCGTCTTTTGGACAACTGTCAAGTCAGCAGTCTTCCCCATGATTGTGTAGCCTATAGAACTAGACTGAAAGACCATTTAAAGGCTTTTGCAGGTGGTTTGAGTTAATTAGCTGATTAGAGTGTGGCACCAGGGGCCATCAATTTTGAACCTTTTCACAATATTCTAATTTTCTGATATGATGAATTTGAGATTTTCATTTGTTGTCATTTGTAATCATCAAAATTAAACAAAATAAACATCTGAAATATATGAGTTTGTATGTAATGTATGAATATAATATACAAGTTTCACTTTTTAAATGGAATTACTGAAATCAATCTACTTTTTCATGATATTCTAATTTTATGACCAGCACCTGTATATATATATATATACAGTGGGGCAAAAAAGTATTTAGTCAGCCACCAATAGTGCAAGTTCTCCCACTCAAAAAGATGAGAGAGGCCGGTAATTTTCATCATAGATATACCTCAACTATGAGAGACAAAATGAGAAAAAAAAATCCAGAAAATCACATTGTCTGATTTTTAAAGAATTTATTTGCAAAATATGGTGGAAAATAAGTATTTGGTCAGTTACAAACAAGCAAGATTTCTGGCTCTCACAGACCTGTAACTTCTTCTGTAAGAGGCTCCTCTGTCCTCCACTAGTTACCTTCATTAATGGCACCTGTTTGAACCCGTTATCAGTATACAAGACACCTGTCCACAACCTCAAACAGTCACACTCTAAACTCCACCATGGCCAAAACTAGAGAGCTGTCAAAGGACACCCGAAACAAAATTATAGACCTGCACCAGGCTGGGAAGTCTGAATCTGCAATAGGTAAACAGCTTGGTGTGAAGAAATCAACTGTGGGATCAATTATTAGAAAATGGAAAACATACAAGACCACTGATAATCTTCCTCGATCTGGGGCTCCACACAAGATCTCACCCCGTGGGGTCAAAAGGATCACAAGAAGGGTGAGTAAAAATCCCAGAACCACACGGGGGGACCTAGTGAATGACCTGCAGAGAGCAGGGACCAAAGTAACAAAGGCTGCCATCAGTAACACACTATGCCGCCAGGGACTCAAATCCTGCAGTGCCAGACGTGTCCCCCTGCTTAAGCCAGTACATGTCAAGCCCCGTCTCAAGTTTGCTAGAGAGCATTTGGATGATCCAGACGATGACTGGGAGAATGTCATATTGTCAGATGAAACCAAAATAGAACTGTTTGGTAAAAACTCTACTCGTCGTGTTTGGTGGAGAGAGAATGCTGAGTTGCATCCAAAGAACACCATACCTACAGTGAAGCATGGGGGTGGAAACATCATGCTTTGGGGCTGTTTTTCTGCTAAGGGACCAGGACGACTGATCCGTGTGAAGGAATGAATGAATGGGGCCATGTATCGTCAAATTTTGAGTGAAAACCTTCTTCCATCAGCAAGGGCATTGAAGATGAAACGTGGCTGGGTCTTTCAGCATAACAATGATCCCAAAGGAGTGGCTTCGTAAGAAGCATTTCAAGGTCCTGGAGTGGCCTAGCCAGTCTCCAGATCTCAACCCCATAGAAAATCTTTGGAGGGAGTTGAAAGTCCGTGTTGCCCAGCGACAGCCCCAGAACATCACTGCTCTAGAGGAGATCTGCATGGAGGAATGGGCCAAAATACCAGCAACAGTGTGTGAAAACCTTGTGAAGACTTACAGAAAACGTTTGATCTCTGTCATTGCCAACAAAGGGTATATAACAAAGTATTGAGATGAACTTTTGTTATTGACCAAATACTTATTTTCCACCATATTTTGCAAATAAATTCTTTAAAAATCAGACAATGTGATTTTCTGGATTTTTTTTTTCTCATTTTGTCTCTCATAGTTGAGGTATATCTATGATGGAAATTACCGGCCTCTTTCATCTTTTTAAGTGGGAGAACTTGCACTATTGGTGGCTGACCAAATACTTTTTTGCCCCACTGTATATATATATATATATATATATATACTCTGTTTTTAAATATCAAGATTTCAGCAGGTAGCACATTTTTTTAAATAGATTCTGGTTTGGCTTTCCTTGCAGATGTCGTGTATTTTTGCTCTGGTATATCTTTGTGCTCTGCTACTAAGGAAAACCTAAATGCCTGTCCTCTGGGAAGTCTCCTCTCATACTGCTGGCAGTTCATAATCAATAAACATCAGCAGCAGCTGCTCATTCAGAATGCTGCAAGCTATGAGGTCGCCATGACCTCGCTTCACACCAACGCTCTACACCTTGAAACGGTGAAACATCGCCATGAGCCATACGTCCTTGTGTCCCTGCGACTTGTTCCATAGTGTCCCTCTAATAAACCGGAAAGGAAAATTACTCCACACTGATATTGTATAATAACATTGAGACAAAATTTAATTTTAAAAATACTAAAAAAAATAATTTTTATCTCGTTTAGCTAAGGAGAAGTTACATTTGTCCAAAACTAGATGTAGCAGGAAAAGTTTTAGAATAGTTTTATATAATAGTAGTTTTAGTATTTACTTTTAGGCCACTAGAAGATGGGTAATTTCATACATTTCCCTGTCACACAATAGACTACTTCCATTTGTTATCAAATAATGGAAGATTGACAGATTTCATTCAGCATGAATATCATCTCAACGTACAGTTGCAAGGTAAACAAATGCACCATAAATACAGACAGGCATTTTTTTTACCAAAATCTTCAAATTGCTGCATTTTAAAATGCAGCGATAGAGTTGATTCCTTCCCACTATCAACGCAACCCCATACAGGGGACCAAAACATCTCGCCTGGTCAGCCAGGCCAACAATTCTCCTTAACGACCCCCCCCCCCCCCCCCCTTTCAGAGGCACAGACCTTCATCCATCATACTCCTAGGCCTGGGTGCAGGCTGTTTTTTTCCTTTCTCTCTCCTTTGCAGGGCTGGATGGGCAGGTGCTTTTCATCTAGTTGATTACCACCCTTCTTAAGGAGCTGGAACCAGGAGGAGGGCGTCAGTCTGTTAATGCTCCTGTGTGGTACTAACTATCTTTAACCAAAACTTGCTTCTAAAATTTTACCAGATCCTAACCCTGCTCTCCGTTTGCTCCTTCTCAGAACCCAGGATCCCAAGCCCGAAACCACTCCACAGAAATCTCTTCTTTCTGGACTCCCGCCAGAGACATTTCCAGTCAGCCTCCAGGAACCAAGAGGCAACGGGCCTCTGAACTGCTTAAAGCCCTCCTGCCTGAGCTCACCTGCCTGTCCACCCTATGACACCAACCAGACCTGGGCCATCCAACCAGGCCACCATCCTCCCCAAACTGACGCCAAGCCTCCCTCTCTGTGAGTTTCAAACACCCCTCATCTTTCAAACCAGCACCAACCAGTTGCTCACCTGTCACCTAACCTCTTCCAGCAGAACCCAGAAAACCCTGCCAGCCGGACTCCGCTTTGTACAGACCTCAACCTTCAATAAAAACCCTTAAACTGATCATTGCCTCTGTTGTGATTGCTCTCATTCAGAGTCTGTCAACCTAAAGCATGACATTAGCAGGTATTACAGGCTAACAAAGAACCCAATGACACTCCATTCCTAAGGCGCGGACATGTTCTTCCGGTTCAATTTGCATGTTTTCTAAGCAAAAACAAGGCTTTGTTTGGGGCCACTCTATAAAGCTTCAAACTCAATTCTAATTTTGATATTTTTAATTGAAAAAGTTTCCTGGATACAAAGAACAAAAAGTCTTCACACTTGGAAACAAAGTCCAGTGGATTGTTGTTGTTTTTCTGAACCACCACTTACAGTATCATTAAGGCCAGGGCTTCCAGTGGGATTCAAACACTCTCCTCCAAGCTTTTCAGATCAAGCTAAATCAATGATAATTGCTATTGGAGTTTTTAAAGCAGCAGTTTTAAAGTTGTTCTCAGTTGTTGAACACATCCGGTTCCTTAAAGGATTTGACCCCTCGTAAATTCCTTCCCGTGCTCATTTCAGCCAAAAGATATCCCTTAATGAAAAAGAAAATCTGCTGTTAGGCACTACTTGTTCTAGGAAACTGCTGTGGCACTTCCAGCTGATGGATGGAGCTAGTGAGAGCTACATAGCATTTACTGTTCAACACATGACTACTATACACTCGCTCAAATATAGCAGATGAACTAAAGGTGGAACCAATGAGCCCATATATCCTCATATTGTCAAGTTAGTTAAATGATACTTTGCCATACCAGCTACCTCTGTCCCTGATGAGAGGCTATTTTCTACAGCCAGAGGCATCAAAACCTCCACAAGGTCTCCACTTTCTGTAGGAAATGTGGACAAATACATTTAGTGCCAAAAAGCATGAAGGTTGAACGAACTTGAAGATGGCCTTGTAGGAACACTTAAAGATAGAAAATAGTTGAGACCATTCTGTTGCACTTGCTGCCGTCACTACTTTTCCAAAAGACAACGTGCTACTGTAGCACTTTCCAGAAAGGAAAAAAAAAGACTGCTACATATTTTATCTATTTCAAATTTTTTATGAATTTTTTTTTTTTACTGTATTTATTAATTTTTTTTATTTGTGAAACTGTGGGCATTTTGCATTTTTGCTTCATTTTAAAGGTTAATAAAGCTCTTCACGTTTACACCAAAGATGCAGTTTTATTTATTTTGCTTTTCCTTTCTTAGGATTTTTTTCAAAATCCTAAGAAAATTCTGAAAGACTACTACGTAAATGGTGTTCTAAAAATCAAGAATACATATCCAACCACACACACACCTCTTCCAAGTTGGTAAATAAAAC
Source organism: Cyprinodon diabolis (assembly GCA_030533445.1). NCBI lineage: Eukaryota > Metazoa > Chordata > Actinopteri > Cyprinodontiformes > Cyprinodontidae > Cyprinodon > Cyprinodon diabolis. The sequence continues at coordinate 32,808,207 of CM060074.1, read as the reverse complement.
CAATTCTGTTTTTGATTGTTATCTAAACTATGTCATAGTAGTTTAGTGTTTTCAAAAATATCACAGGTTGTAATACACCTGCAACTTCAAAAAGGTTTGAGGAGTGGTAGTCAGGTAGGGTAAATTATTGCTTAAATTAACCCTTTATAGGGCAAGGTAAAATTTTTGAGCACTTGCATATCCTTTACAAATGCCCCCCCCCCCCCCCCCCCCCCGTCCTTCAGTGAAGTTTAGAAACACAAGATCTATATCCAGCCATTCAGCAAAGACACTGCTACAGGGCTGCACATCTTATTTTGGCATTTGACCAATTAGATGATGTTAGGAATCCAGTTTGTGTGGTCTTTTTGTGTGTTTCCATCTCTCCACCACCCAGAGGTGCCCTGTCTTTGTTGGGCCTCTCTGCACACCTGCAGCTCATTGGACAATTATCTGGAGGAGTATTTGAGCAGTGGGCTGTCACTACCTCGAGTGTTTGCCAGTTTTGGGTACTCTAGCCAATCTGAGATTAGCAGAATCTAACCTGAGCTTTGTTTCTCTGAGACTTATGTTCTTTTTGTCTTTGTTCTTCGGCAGGAAGCCTTCCTGTATAACTGGATACCTGGACCTTCTCCCCCTGGAAAGAAAAATCTGAGTTCAAACTTAGCAGGTGAAAACCTCCACATGATCCATTCAAGTTCCCATCGGAAATCAGAGTGACAGTCCGCTCCATTACTCCTCCGGGTCCTACGTTTGTCTACCTGTCCACTCTCCAATGTGTTCCCTACTCTCTGGATAATCCCACACAGACTGAATTCAAGGATTGACAAGAGCCCCCTCAAACGTGAGTCCCCCTCCTGCATAAATGTAACAACATCCAAAATTCCCACAGTCTCTGAACTGATCTCTGTGATCTTCCCTTCTCACTTCCAGTTCCGGTTCACCAGTTCTTTGATTTCCAGACTCAACGGCAGTGTTCATTTCCACAAATAAACCTGTTGCACTTTTCCCCTGGTTCTCTGAGTGGTGACTCTGTATGTGGGTCAGATTCCGACAAACCGATCATGACAGATGAGCCCTTGAATGATATATTACCTACTGTAAATTAAATTGGGAAAAAAAGTTACAAGTCAAAAAAAAAAGTAAAAAAGCTAAGTGAAAATTTGAAAAGTAATGTTAAAAAGTTAATAAGCCTAGTTAACAATTATATTTAGGTTTATAAACTAAAATGTTTAAGTGCCAGTATCAACATTAATGCTTCTAAGGTTAAGTAGTACCAAAAAATGTGTTTGTTTCACATTTCATGAGTGTTCTTGATGAAATTCTTATAGAAGCAGTTTTGTTATTTTTCTTAATATATTCAGTCAAGTTGATGTTTCTTTGTTATTAATTGAAATTGACATTCCAATAACACTTAATGACACAATAACACAATTGGATTAGAATTTTGATTTTCAAAGTATTTCATTGAGTGCCTTATAAAGGTTTAATAAATTGACTGCTAAAGTAATAAATTACTAACTTGGAAATTGATAGAAACATTACACATTGGCAGTGCTGTTGATTTTAATTTCTCTTCTATTTTCTCCTCTAATTTCTCTCATAACTAAACATTATGAAGGCAGTCGGCAAACAATTTTAGATACAAAAACTGATATTACAAATATTCAAAAGGCTTACTGGTGTCAGTCGTCTCATATTGGGAATCTTTCTGTAGCTCGTAGACATCCACCTCTACCCTCGCCTGGGAGGAACCCTCCATCTGATTGTTAATATTTTCCCTGGCCAGAGCCAGCGCCAGGCGCTCACCGCGGCCACACAAAGACTGGTCATCCAAAATGGCCGCTGAGGGAATAGAGAAGCAGAAAAAACAAAGTAAGTTAAGCTGATGTGTTAATATGGAAATAAAAAGGTGAACTAAAAGCAGAACCAGCAGCAGACCTAGTGGAGTTTACAGAAGTTGAAACTGTGTTAAAAATATATATTTTGCCAAATGCATCTTGTCAAAAAATGTTTCTTTGAATAAAAACATAATGGTTTTAAAGTGTGCAACTATACAGCTCTGTACAATAAAATGCATGTTGATCACTAAAATGCTAAAAATGTTTTTTTTAAGAATAAGGGAGTTTACAGAATTAAAATAAAAAAGTATTTAAGTTTTCAGACCTTAGCCATATAACTTAGAAAATGGTAAATGAAGACTGTATGCCTCAAAACCCTTTCAATACATGTGTGAACTAGAAGTGTAACAACTAAACATCAAATTGGCAAATCTTGTTGAGTATCTAGATTTTATTGGTTCTTTTGATTGCCTAATTCAGTGGCACCAAAACCTTAAAACCAACTGGTGTTTTAATAATACAAAAAAAAAAAAATAGAATAAATAAAAAAGAAAATCCTTTATCGCTTCTGATTATCTGGAAATCAATTCATAGAGGTGACAGGTCAAGATTAAATGTTTGTCATTTCAGAGAGTTATGAATATATTTCTTATTCTGCCCAAAATGTAGGTCTTAGTAACATCTCCTATGGTAAGCCCCCAGGAGGCATCCTGACCCTGCAGTTTCAGCTCCTCTGATTCCTTTGATTCCTGCTGATACAGAATAGCAGTAACTCCAAATCCCTCCTAATTCATAGGGGCTTTCTTATTAAAGTGATAATAGCATTTAACCACACTGGTTCTAGCCTTCACTTAAAACTCACTTAAAACAGTCCAAGAGGTAATTCAGAGCCATTGTCAGCCCATCATCATAAATTATTTGGAGAAAGTTTATCTACTCTTTTTTTTTTTCTTACTCAGTATCCCTGCAAACAGGTTTTCTGGAATCGCCGCTTTAATTTATTTTTTTTTCTCTCTCTCTCTCTGTTAATCCCATTTTAGCCTCCCATCAAGAGGAGGCTGTAAACAGCTCACAGTCCCAATCAGCCGATCTAGTCGCCATTCGATGCACTAAAAGAACTGCAGCTTAACATTTATGGCAGGCCTATTTAAAACCACCTGGACACATTAAGGACCCACCAGCCTTTTACCTGAACATACTGTCTATAAACACGACTCTCTGAAGAGCACTGACCTACTAGCACTATGCTTAAGAAATGCTGATGTATAAGTGATTTCAGTTTGTGTTAATGTTGATAATTAGTGTTTAACAGTATTTTACCTGAAAAAAGAAACAGACAAACTGTAAAACTAACTCTTGGATTTTGAACATGAAAATAAAAACTGATTAATTGTTGATGTCCATAAGCCTGCACGTATCTCCTGATAAAAGAGCATCTTTCCGCTGACCCACAATGCCAGAGCTTTGGGGATAAATTTGAAATAGATGGTGTTGAGCAAGAACTAAAACCAGTTTAGTATCAAAAATCCCCTTAGATGACTGAGATCTTTACCTTATCTTTTAGTTTGAGCCAATGGGAAAATCAATTCAAACACCTTGTATCCAGGATCTTGTTCTTTCAGTGATGAAATCTCAAGATAATAGATGAAGGTTGGAATTTAAATGGACTTGTAAATCAAGAGCTTTTCATGTAAATTTAACTTTTAAAGAAATGCACATTACAAATAGAATAGAATGGAATAGAATTACGTTTATTTTCCATATTGTGGAAATTTAGGTGTAACGATGGTAAATATGAGAGCTTCCAGATACATACAAGACTAAATAATATGTGCATAAAAATACTTTTTAAAGTCAACAGCACAGCAGAAGGTAAAAAAACCCCATCTCAGTAGCGAAAAAAAAAATACTGTTTGGTTAGTCATCAAAATGTATATTTGGATGCAAATCAGAAATGTTCAAGGTTTTACCTCAGTATGCCTTTCTTATTAATAACCACACATTATTTTTTGATAACATTCCTTTCAGCTTTGTTAGTTTAGTTGAGGACACACATCTCCTCTTAAGTGGCATACATTTTTATGTATGCAGACAAAACAGCTATGATTTCTTTGAATACTAAAAATTATTACTATATCAAGCCATCCAACCTTTCCAAATGACTCTTGGTATTCTTCTGCGTTGTTCTGATTCCAACATTCTCTTATTTCAGAACCAATCTGTTAGTGTACTGTATGAAGCTGGCCAGTACTGTAATGAATGATAATTGGCATTAAAATGATTATTCTGTTGCTTAAATATAGTACAGATTTAATACTAGTGAACAGGTGGTGCAGCATTGACAGGTGTGATCAAATTGGAAACTCCCAAAAAACAAGGTGTCCTCTACCAGGTATAAATAATTATACAATTAAACACACATGCATCCTGTGAGAAAAGATAACATCAGACGAAGCATGATGACAAACCAAAAATAGAATCTAGACTCTTCAGTGCATCTGAGCAGCGAGCAGAGTAGAGTAAAAGCATATGTAAAGATACAGCATGTGAAACTCACTCATCAGCGTCAAGCTTCCTCCTACAAAAAATAGTAAAGAAAGAAGTACCCGCTGGCTGTGTACAGTAACACCTGCCATGTTTATTTTGGTTGCACCCTCCCCACCGACTTGTCTGCTTTGCATATTGAACCTGTGAGTGTGTTTTTCAGGAGTGGGAAGCTGCAAAGGCGTTAAGCACTCACAGAAAGCAGATGGAAAAGCAAAAAAAAAAGGGGGACCAAGATTTATGTTAAATAGACACTGTATACAAAATCTGAAAAAGAAACATTTTCTTTATTCGAGCAGGTGAACCTGTAGAAATCAATCGGTCTAGAAAAAAAAGATAAACAGAGAAAACAAGATAAAAACAAACGGAAAAAAAAATTACCAAAAAAACATTTTTAGTTATGAAAACTTTTCACTGTTCAACTTCAATGATCCAGCAGGGACATAAAGCTATAACACTGCAGGACAGAGACGTCCCCAAGAAAATGACTAAAAGACAACAAAATATCTAAATAACAGGCAGGAAGCCTGCAGCTGAGACATTTGTGTGGTTTTGATTTGTGTTACTTGAATAATTAACGACTCTTGGAGTGAAGTGGCAGGCAATTTATCTCACCCTTCCTCAAAAAGACTGTTGAGGGTTTTTTCCTAGTTCAGGAAAACACAAAAAGCAGCAGATGGCTCATGTTGAGTTTCTCATGTGCCAAGAAAGTAATAAAACAGACTTATAAGGTCCTAATACACTAAGATAACACTTTTGAGATCCTGATGACATGCATACCAGCAATGAAAAAATCTGCTCTATGGGAGGCTGGGATTTTTTTATTTTTTTTTCCCACGATTCTGCTTTACATTAAAAAAAATATACCTTACCAGTAGAATATACTACATGAAAAAAAAATTTAGTTTAGCTTTAAAAGCCTTGGTGAAATTGCTAACCATAAGCTATATACTTGGTGATGACAAGTCTGTAAACTGCTTCAAGGATGTGCTATAATTGGCTATCTACGTTGCCACCTTGTTAAAATAAAACAAAAACAAATAACTCCAAAAACAAACCTATGGCTTTTCAAACTATGTAGGTTTGCAGTTAAAACATTTCTAATTTCCTATATTGAATGCATTGCAGCAGCCCTGATTTTTCTAGTGTTGTATCACTGCTCTCTTTAACAGTGCAACGGCAAACAACCTTTGTTAATATATATTTATTTTATAAAAGACTCTTGTGTTTATTGATAATGATTGGTTATGTATACTATCCCATTAAGATATCCTGATGGTGTGTGAGAACCCATAAGGTAATTTATCATTTCATTTTCTTTGGTTTTATACTGTTTAGAGGAAATGCATCCTGAAACCCATTTCCACTCAAAGGACCAATACTTGGCCAATCAGAGTATAAACAATGGCCCAGCAAAGCCAAACATTTTAAAATATATTATCTGATTCACTCAATGCTAAGTGACAGCACTGAACATGTGTTAGGCAGAGCTTTTGTCTGTTTTTAAAAATCAATTATCTAGATACAGTGCCAATAGGAAACCGTATTATCTGTACTCACCCTCTACTTTATCATTATGCCCACCTCTTTAATTGCCTGCTGTCACAAATACTCAATCACAAAGGTAAGTAGGAAATAGTTTGATTTACCCAGTTACATTTACTTGAGTAAGTTTTAGAACAAATATATAATCATTAGGAGTAGCTTTACTTTACCATTTATTTTTACTTTTACTAGTATATATAGTCTACCCATAATAAGTAAATTGATCAATTCAAAAATTAGGTGAATCAGTAGATATGGTAGCTAAAAGTCCTTTACACCTCCCTTTGAATATGCATTATCTAGAGTAAAGATTGGTCTTATACAGTAAGTCTATATTGGAAAAAAGTGTATTTTTTTTCCCAAATTTTTCATATTGTAATCAGGTTATTTATTTTTATTTTTAAATTGTATTTCTTACTCCGCAATACCAGAATATGCACATTAGTCTCTGTCTCATTTGTTACATTAAACCAGATATTGACTGGTTTTCTGCCCCCGCCCCCCAATAAAACACAACTGTACCTTTCAGAGTGGCCTTTTATTGTGGGCAGTCACACCTGTGCACTAATCATTGCGTCTAATCAGCATCTTGATATGGGACACCTGTGAGGTGGGATGAATTATCTCAGCAAAGTAGAAGTGCTCACTATCATAGATTTAGAATGGTTTGTGAACAATATTTGAGGGAAATGATGATTCTGTGTATGTGGAACAAGTTTTAGATCTTTGAGTTCATCTCATAAACAATGGGTGCAAAACCAGATGTGTTGCATTTATATTTTTGTTAAGTGTACTTGAGTAGTCAGTTTACCTGGTACTTTTTTACTTGAGTAATTTCCTTGGTGACTACTTTCTACCTTTACTTCAGTAAAAGTGTGTAACAGTGTTACTTTTATTTGAGTAACATTTGTGGGTACTCTAACCCACCTCTAATCCAGCCACATGACATGACATTAATGGGGATATGGGTGGTCTTTAATGTGTATTGGTTGATTATGCATATAGTGCTGATTTGAATACCACATTTTCACACACTAATAGCTTCAAGTGTTCTAAAAGCCTGAATTAAATAAAAGTTCAGTGTGCGAATATTGTATTAAGACAACTGTGTAGGTAATGACAGAGTTGAATTAACATACATGGTCTGAATTGAAAGACCACATCAGGTTCAACAATTTACACACAAAAAAAATGATAAAAGAGTAGAAAAAAGATTTAATTGGCAAATTGATCTAAATTTCAGCACTGATTTTCAGAATTTGGCATAAATATTGTAATAGCCTTGATCCATCCTCCCTTATTTCAATGGTAAACGATGTTGTAATGGTGGGAATAATTTGGCATATTTTCCAGGCCTTTGTACCAATAAGGCATTTATAACAAGTCTTCCGAAACCTTGTTGTTTTATGACTGCAGGGTCATTATTGGTCCAAAAAAAAATCTGTAAATCTCAGACGTAAGGCTCTAAAACTTGTCAAATCCTTACCATAAAGATTTATAAAAGTTTGGATGTTCTAAATGGGGTCCAACCAGTTTAAAGTGAGCTGTATCTGGTAACGTGGCTGGTGAATGTCAGTCAAAGATTCTGTCTCCAGGAGACCCTGTCATTGGATTTGAAAAAGGCTGTTACAGCAAGGTCTCATATTGATAGTAAAAAGTGCAAAACACCTGCCATAATAGGAATAACTTCTTTTGATTTAAAATCATTTCTTTGACAAATCGTAATGAGTTTAAAGTTCATTGTCTTCAAAAAGTTTGAAACTCAGTGAAGATGAAAATTTCTCTTTCAAAACTTCCACAGCATTCAGAGATTTCCTCTGGTTCCTCAGTATCTATTTCTTTGGTGACACTAGAGCTCTAAGAGCACTACGTTAATTCTAACAATAACCTGAAAGTATTTAAAATTCAGTGATTTATCACAGTAATACATCTTTTTTTCTTTTCTGTTAAGTCATCACTTTGTTGCTCTATAAGAGGATGTCTGCTCTTAAAGTACAAACGCATGAGCTGTTAACGGTTAGCATAGCTGGATTGAAAGACAAGAAAAAAAAGACAAGCAATCAGTGAAAGGTCAAACTCTTGAACTTCATCGGTAAGGTTTTTGGAGTGCAGTCAGTCTCCTGTCTCATTGTTTTTCTGTAATGTGAGAAGTAGAGCCAGGCTTGTCTTTATTTTTTGCTCACTGGTGCTCGTTAGCGGGCTACCAGCAGGAGAGAGAAAAAGCATGAAAAAGGTGTGGGAAAGAGGCAGAAGTGGACCATTATAATCCATTTTAATGAAAGGTGTGCAGGGAGTTATGAATATTTTCAGAAGATACATTTTCTGCCTTAGGTATTATACTTGTGGAAGTATGTTAAGAAAGTAATACACAATTAGGTAAAAAGTTAGGAAATGTCACCTTGGGGTTTATTCGATTTTGTTATAAAAAAGTTATGGAAATGTACTTTTTTTTTGTACAAGTAAGATAAAGCAATTGGGATTGACCTTGCTTTACCAGATATTTTTCACCAAGATGCATGCAACAAGTTATACAATTTAACACTTCTGTTTTTAAAAATAAATGCTGCTGAACATTTTCTTAAGTACATTTAACTTTACTTTTTGAAATTATAAATCAAAATCTTACGGTGCAACTTCTATCGTGTAATGAAAACATTCCTCGCAACACTGCATATTCTTGCATCTGAATCCCTCCACCATATCATTACAGTTGGTGGCCTTTCCCAGAGTAGTCCTACTGGTGTGACGTCTACAAATACAGGATTCATTTTAGAGGTAAGGGGCCTTAAGGATTTTGCTTTGTCTCAAACTTGTGTGTATACACTTTTATAACAATCAGATTAAGTAGAAAAAAGTTTGACTAAAATCTGTATTTGAAAAACAGAAATAATTCATGTAACAAACTGCCAATCACTTGAATAAGTTGCTTTTCTAATGTTTTATCAGTGATAAAATTTCTTATTATATTATGAAAGAATTTGTCTCTCACTTTGTGATTATCGCCACTATTGGACTGAAAATCTGCAGTATGTGTCTGAAGTCCGCTGGATTGATATTGAGGTTATGCAGTAGCATATCATATGCATGTGCATGCATGTAGCTATTCAGTTGTTGAAATTTTTTTGTTTGTTTTAGAAAAAAACTGGTAGCAAAACAACCTTTTATAACTTTTATAACTATAGCTTAACATTCTAAACAAAATTATGTTTATTAAAAGCTGACTGACAGATCTTTCTGAATTACAGTTAATTCAGAAATTCAAACATTGACCTTGATTGGTTACAACTGTTTTAAATGGTCTGGATGCTGTCTTCTTATACACTAGTCTAACGGTCTGGATAATTGATTTAATATCACATGAACAGAGAAGGTCCTCTCTCGTTTCCTCTGCCAGCATCTACTCCACATACTAATTACACCTGCAAAATGTGAGCAGTGCTGTTGCAAATTTTGGCTGCTTTTGTAGAGTGAAAAAGAAATTCACTCTACAGTCCCAAGCTCTCTGTGGTTACAGTCTGTAATCCTCTTTTATACGTTTTTACCTCTTCTGCATGAAGTGTTATCAATTAGACACGCACCTTAGATCACCTGCAACACGCTAATTAATTTTTATTTTATACAACAAGTTTCACGCTCCTCATTTGGGATTTTAGTAGTTCAGCCCTATGATGCTCATGAGCTGCAATAAATGCAGCAGACGTCTTCCTGACATGAAAAAAAGGAGTTACCGCCAGCTGTTTTTTTGTCTGATTTAAAGATCTATTCAAAATTTTATGATTTACATTTTCGGGTGCTTTCATAACATGTTAGTCTGGAGGATTCCCTTCAACTAGGCGAGGAAAGCATTTTCACTTTCATTGTGTGAGATTCACTTTTGTTATTATTTTTTTGTCATTAAAATAGGAGCAGTAACAGTTTCCCATCAATGTCCTGATTGAAGCAGTGATGGCAAATAGTTTTTTTCAGCAAAGGGAGGCAAAATCAGAAAACAGAATTGATAAAGGTACTGATATGCATGTATCAATACCACCTTTGACATGATTTTGATAAAAAAAAAAGAAGTGTAACATATTTACAAGCTCAAACAAGTTGATTTTGCTTACTATGCATGGGCAAATTACTGCGCATAAAAACAATATTCACTTAGATGCTTAGATTAGAATTAACAAAACATCGGAGTTAGAGTAAAACCTTAAAACACAACTCACACCTAGCATTAGATATTATGTGAAACTACTCGTACTCTTCTCCAGTTTCATCCAGGATAGGGTCGCGGGGGCAGCAGTCTCAGCAGAGACTCCTAGACTCCTCTCTCCACAGACACCTCCTTCAGCTTTGCAAGGGGAAGCCTGATGAGCTACCAGACCAGCTGAGAGACATTATCCCTCCAGCATGCCCTGGGTCATCCCCTTGCTCCTCCTGGTGGGATGTGCCTGGAACATCTCCTAATAGAAGCGTCCAGGGGGAATCCAAAAAGATGCCCTCCTTTTTGAGCCTGTCCCGACTGGACGAGCTCCTAAACCTATTTCTAAGGGAGTGCCTAGCAACCCTGTGGAGAAAGCTTATTCTAGCAGATTTTATCCTTTTGGTCATGATCCAAATTCATTACCATCCAGAACCTTGCCTTTTTGTTCAGCTCTTGCTTCATCACAATAGACCAGCACAGTGTCATAACAGCAGCTGTACCGATCCGTCTATTGATCTCCCAGTCCATTCTACCCTCAGTAGTAAACAGGACGCCAAGATACTTTAACTTCTCGACTTGAGGGAGAAACTCTCCTCCAACCTGAAGGAGACAAGCCACTTTTTTCCGGTCGGGAACAATGGCCTCGGACTTGGAGGTTTCTAAACCTTGCCTCTTCACACTCGGCTGTGAACCGGCCCAGCAGAACCACGCTATCCGCAAAAAGCAGGGACGAGATCCGCTGGTCCCTGAACCAGACCCACTCTGGTCCTTGGCTTTGCCTAGAAATAGAGTCCATAAAGGTTAGCAGCAGGACCACAAGCAGTCTTGTTGTAGTACAACATGGACCGAGAACAGGACTGACTTAATGCTGGCAATGTGGACCAAACTCCTGCTCAGCTTACACAGAGGATAGATAGATAGATAGATAGATAGATAGATAGATAGATAGATAGATAGATAGATAGATAGATAGATAGATAGATAGATAGATAGATAGATAGATAGATAGATAGATAGATAGATAGATAGATAGATAGATAGATAGATAGATAGATAGATAGATAGATAGATAGATGTGAATGCTTACCACTCAAAATATTTCTGTGTGAAAGCAAACTACGCTAGATGTGAATTTTTACACAGTTAATAATCCAATCGCTGGACTGTACCAGAGTGCACCCGAATATTTGTCAGAAATAGTCACTTTCATAAAGTGTAAATAAACAATTTTTTAGATTGAAGAGTAGTGGAAATAATTCTGTGTTAGTAGTCCATTATAAAACAATATGAGCTATTATATATATATATATATATATATATATATATATATATATATATATATATATATATATATATATATATATATATATATATATTCTTTTACACGCTGATCAGCTAATGGTTTGAGGCTCATTTTATCTTACATATATTGAATATACTGTGATGCAAAGCCTTTAAAATTGGAGTTCATAGCAATAGATAAAGCAACAAAGAATGTACTTAAAGCAGGGGTCCAGTCTTCAAGAGTTACTATCCTGCAACTTTTTGAAGCGAGCCCCTTTTAACACACCTAAATCAAATGAGAGGCTCGTTACAATGCCTCTGCTTAGCTAAATGAGAGGACTGAGCTTTTAGATTCAGGTCTGTCAGAGAAGAGATGCATCTAAAAGTTACAGGATGGTAATTCTTGAAGGCTGGACTTGGGAACCACTGATTAAAGGATTAAAGCAAAAAACCAACATGACTTTCCTTATAGGCATTACTGTATTATTTAAACCATTTGCTTTGGAGCGCTCTAACTTATAAAAACAGGACCTCCTAATATCAGACTTGGGAAATCATAATTGGTCAAAGGATTAGAGTCACTGAAGCGGACAGATAAATGATGTATTTGGTATTTCCATCTCTACGAAAACACTTTACTTTGACATGGACAATTTCCCCTGGGATAAATTACAGTAATTTTGCAGCTACTCTATACAGCACCAGTCCTACCAATCCCCATTCCCCCTCTTATTCAGCCCTTCAAATGTGAAAAATATGATTACATTTTAAAATAAAAAAAGGTTCCATTGAATAAACTTGTACCATTAATGTTCTTGAAATTCAATTATTTTTCTACTGTGCAAGTACTGTTTTAGTTATAAGGGTTCACGTACTTCATCCATATCCCCATTTGCACTGCTAATAATGTAAATGCTTCCCCTATTTAGCAGACCTCTTGTCCATTCCATATCTTTCCCTCTATCATGTTGTCTTTATAACTGAACCGATCAAGTCAAAGTGAAAGAAACTGCATTATCCTGAAAAATCATGAAATAACTCCTTTTATCCAGGGAACAGAAGTGCTGCAGACTGATTTTACTTAATCCCTGGAGGCAGTGTACCTCCTCTAAAATTGAAAACAAGGTTATATTGTCATATCCTTCTGCTGAGGCTCATATTGTTGACAATACCTGTCATGAGAATAGAAGTACAGACAACACACTCGGAAGTCTACAGTCAGCCCCCCAGAATCAACAAGAGACAAGAAAAAGATTAATAAAAAGAAAAATTCACCGGGTGGCATGATGTTTCAGTGCTGTTGCAATCCTCTGGTGGACAGTGCCCTCTTGGAGACACTCATGTTTCTAAGAGTTTATCACTACAAGTTTATTTTTCTGTAAAAATGTTGATTTTTTTTTTACTTCTCCATTAAAGTATTTAAAAATGTGATACTCTGAGAGAGTAAAACTGAAATGCAGAAATATTCTGATGATTGCAGTCACTGGGTACAAGAAACTGAGTGTGAGGAGCTGGTGAACCGCTTTCTGTCCTTGTGAACAAAACCAGGGAGATGACTATAGATTTTAGATGAAGAACAAGGAATAAGTTCAATCCTAACATCAACAGCATCAACATCTTGCAAATGTGCAAACAAGGGAAGTCTTCTACACTACTTCCACATGTATGAGTCTAATCAGCACCACCTCTCTACAGGGCTGAGTCCAACATGTGGCATTTGGTCATACAGTGTGAGAAGTCAGATCACATTAGAGCATTAGGTTGTACAGTGTAAGGACAAATATTATGAGCTATGTAGTTTTAAATCCTGTTTTTTGGGTTGTTGAGCTGTTGATGATAGCAATGATTGAAAATATCATACAGTGTATGCCTGCCATTAGCAGTGTTGAAACTCATTTTCCAATATGCAAATTAGAGTATTTTATTGCTGCTGCTTTTTTGCTAAATAAACATTAGATATTAAATTGTAAAGTTCATTGCATTGCATTCCACTCAAGTCCTTCATCAGAGTAATACAACTTAATGCTGTTAAAACAAACACCCCCCCCCCCCAAAAAAAAACAGATGCCCTTTACTCTCTGAGCCAAGCTAAAACATATAAAATTATTATTCAAATTTTGTTCTTTCGTTCTCACATCTATACAGTTTTTATCTTTTTGCTGTGTTCTGTTATACATTTGTATGCAGACAACAATATGCTATGCTGAATAGTGATAAAGATCTAGGCTTAGAAACTGCTGTCCTAAATAAGAATGTGACAGACTTATCAGACAGTTATTTCAAATGTTTACATGCTGTAGCATAAAGGGAAAAAGATTTCGCTTTTAGATCCGTTATATTATAGATGTCTATCATGCTACTAAAGGTTCAATGGTTATTTTCATGAAGCAACAAAAAAACGACAACTTTAAATTAGAATTTCCCCACTAACAAAAGATGAAATATTATCTAGCCATTTAAACCTTAAATTGACACCAAGTAATGAAGTAAAACTGAGGTCATATTTGGAGAAAGTTATTTCAAAGGGATAAATTCTACATTAACACTGAGACCATTAATTGCCCATTACACACTGGCTCATCTGAGGATTAGAGATATCTAGTGATGAACATGACGTAAAGATTGTTTCAGCATAACAGACTAAATTATTTATTGCCCATTTTTCTATTTAGCAAAGGACACCAATGCTAACTAATATTGAATGATTAACAATATTTACTTTAATATATATGCTCCTGCTTCCAGTCCTGCAACAAGAAAAGACCATGATGCTGAAATTCATGCATGTCCATACACATGTGATTTATATTTAAAACAATAAGAGCCTTTTTCTTTTCACTCTTGGAAGAGACTCATTAACATTTTTCAAATATAATATTTTAAGATTGATATTTGGTACAGTTGGATCAACACCACCTGCTTGCAGTCTTATGAATCCTTGCAAAATTATATTGACTCATTAAAGTTCCAAATAATTTCTTTATTTGACACAAAACAACCACAGACCTACTAAATTATAAAAGTGAAATGTGATTTTATATTATTATAAAGCTATATCTTATTATATTTTCGTAAGTCTTTTAAGGCGTTAGCACTAAGTTATGCATATAACAGTTATATACGTCATTAATTATAATATTTGCATATGAAATGTTATTTTTTATTGATTAAAATGTTTTTTTCCAGTTTTTCTGAAACTCTTTTCATTCGTTATAACTAAATGGTTACTTTGTAAAAAACAAAAAACAATTTTGTTATGATGAGAAATATCTTGCAACAAGACACTCTTAATGAAATAGTTTCCTGATAACAATGAAATGATCTTTTACTGTTTTTTATCTGCTCTATTACAGAACAGGTTCCCAACACGATGACTCATTTTGGCGACTGCATTTAAATCTATTTCATTAATCTTGCCTGGTTATAACAACTGCTAAACTCACCTTAAAATGTGTTGTAAAGCAGAAGGACACCAAAAGAGAATACCTTTCATATACCCGATGTTTATTGGTACATTGAGTTGTTTTCGTACCGATTCTCTTCACTGAATCAAAAAATAACATGTATAAATACATATAAAGAACTAATTCTATCAACAACTTAACTGATAAATCTACCACCAATGATCATATTGCCAACATTTGTTTAAAAATAACACATAAACTATGTGTTAAAAGTTAGGAAGGGGGGATTGAAAGCAAATATATTTATAAACAGGTCTAACAATTTACACAACTAACAATGAGGCTAATAAAAATATTTCCAACTCCAAGCGAGGGCTGATAACCAATCTGCCTGAACTCCTGCACATATTTAGTGCATCTGTTGCATGTCGCTGAAGTTTAATTTTCAATGCAACATTTCTGCACCTGGCATTGTGTCCTTGTTTGGCTAGCCTCATGCTTGTGCCCGTACAGCTTTGATAACAAGCTTGTTACACCTGCCTTGATGATTCTCTCCACTCCATAAACTCATCTCAAAGCTCCTATTTTAGCTTCTGCATAAAGTTGCATCAGGCCATCTTTGTGCCAATGCAACTCTGTAAGGAATTCACTGCTCTATGTCAGTATGTTATATTATTACATCTTCAGTACCATCATCCCTTACTGAATAGGACCTTGCTATCTGAAGCATAGCGTCCAACCATGATGGAATACTTGCTTTGCCTTTCGCCCACTAGCAATGCTTACATGTGTCATAGGAATATCACCAATGACACCAATAAACATTGCATCTTTGCATTTTATTAAACTTGTAAAGAACAGCCTGGCTTACTATTTGGTGGGGGGGCGTTAGCATAGACCATGCTCTGAGAGTTATCTTTAACACCACAGCTACTTCTCCAAAAACCTCATCTACAAACGGACAGACCATTTCTGACACACGTATGACCTTTTATGGGTTAGAGCAAAGTTCTTTAAGTGTGTTTAATCTGGAGCTGATTATATTTTGGATTTAAAGTGTGAATTTATTCTATATATGCGCAGGTAACAGACTATGATTTGAGGTTGAGTCACAGTTTAATTTGTTGTCCTAACAGAGCCATTTGGGACATGTTCACAGGAAAAACATATGAGAGTGCCAAAGTTATTTGATTTATTATTAAACAACATAAATGCATTCAAGCGCACACCATTTTAGGGTCTTGCAAAGAAGTGACAAATGTGGTGGTGTTTTAATGATCAGGTGATCATGGAAGCGGCAGTACATTTAATAAATAGCAAAAATGCAGTAGATGAATGCTCTCCTTCACCCTGAGGAAACAGCATTTAAATTAAACAAATAAGCCAACTGTGACAAAAATCGGTTACCAAAATATACTATTTCCTACAGGACCATATAAATGATTTAGATTTGTAGCTGACTTTTACACTTCTGAGTTTTTTCTTTAATCATTTTGATTTCTTCAGTTCTAAAGCTGTTTCTAACTCCTTTTCATATGTATGATGAATCTTCAGACCATAATCATATATGTGAAAAGACTTCCAGGCATGACTGGGATTAGAAATAATGAAGGCGGCTCTAGAATTTGCACAGACATCCTGTTACTGTATATTAGAGGTCCTTCGACAGATTGCTCATTGGTTCAGACATGTTTTTAAACATCAGGCTTCCCTAGGTCCAGTCCTTGAGAGCTACAATCAATGTAGTTTTTAACTGCATCTCTGGTTCAATACAACTAAGTTAATGTAGTAATTCCATAAACATTTAATCTGCAGAGACATGGTAAGGAGATATTTATTTAACTTAGAAGTGTTGGGGGATGAATGCACCTAAAGTTTCAGTACAGCAGCTCTTTTATACTGAACCTGGGCACCCATGATCTAGACAGAGCTGTCGCGATATGGAAGGCAAATTATGCAGTTGCCTTGGGCCCTGAGCTAAAGGCAGGCTCCGGGGACTGTTCAGGCATTTAATAATGTCTGTGATGTTAAAAAATGTTACAGCATAACTAAAGAAAGCAGACCACTATAGTGGATGACACAGTCTCTTAATTTGATTCCACTGGAAAGGCGTTCTCTTCATGTCACTACTGAAGTAGCCTAATGCAAACACAATATGAAACAGTGAGGGTATAGCGATGACCAATGTAATAATTACACTTTGACCTGCATTAATAAACATGAAGTGGGTGAGAACTAGCACTGTCCGGTGAAACAGCTTCACCTGATTGGATGCTATTCTTATTGGTTCTAGATAGGTTGGTGAGTGTTGACAGGACAACCGATCAACCAAAAAATACAAGGCAGTTCCAAAGGAAAACCTCTTAGAACCTGACTTAAATAGCAACACCATTTTTTTTTTTTACATTGGGCCCTTGATTTTACGTTATTACATCATGTTCTACTCACCCATATTAGTTTTGTGTCATTTGGAGCTGTTCTGAAGATATTCGGTTTTGTTATATCCAAGTAACGTCTTCCTATGGGCAACAAGTTGAAGGCACAAACTAAACTGTTCATAATTTATCATTTATGGTACGCCAGCATTCATAACATGTAGGCGAATCACTGTCCCCCAGAAATCCGCGGTCATATTTTTTATATTTATATTTTTTTAAAACAAAGCGGAGTGTGTATGACATCATCCGTGCGCACCGGCTACGATTCATTCATCCTGTCCGCTGAACTGCTGCTAGTTATACTCACATGCCTAAAAGATGTCTATTGCTACTACCACAGATGATCTCGCTCTGGAAATGGAATTGAACGATTCAGATTAGCTAGCCAAATGAATATAAGGGGTAGAGCGTAGCCGCCTATGGCCTGGGCTTCCTGTTACGACTCCAGTCCAGTGTGCGTATGACGTCATATACGCGCCGCTTTGTTTTAAAAAAATACAAACATAAAAAATATGACCGCTGGTGTTTGGGGCACAGTGATTCGCCTACATGTTATGAATGCTGGCGTACCATAAATTATGAATAATGAACAGTTTAATTTGTGCCTTCAACTCGTTGTAGAAAGTCGTTACTTGGATATAACAAAACCGAATATCTTCAGAACAGCTCCAAATGACACAAAACTAATACGGGTGAGTAGAACATGATGTAATAACATAAAATCAAGGGGACAAGGTAAAAAAGATGGTGTTCCCCTTTAAGTCCGGCCTGGAAGTTGATCTTTCAGTAGTGTAATGAAAGCAAACATTGTTAAAGCGACACTGGAACTGTTTAGATCAAACCATATGTATCCATATGCCAGAATGGCTCATTGTCCATAATCTAAATCAAATTGAAAACCTGAGGTAAAATTCTGAAAAAGCTGTCAAAAATGCTCCGCATTCATTCTGACATGAGTCCATTATTTGAATAAGTAACAGTTTCAGCCTGATTCCAAAGATAATAGACACACCTAAAGGATTTGCAGCTGTTATCATACCAAAATGTACTAAAACTAATTATTAGATGTTATTAAAATAAAACAAAAATGTAGGCGTTTCCAGTTTATAATTAATGAATGACTTGGTGTCCGTATGTCACAATAGCATCGTCGTCAAAAAAACTAACAAAAAACAAGTGACCTGGTTATTTTAAGCTCAAGGGGTGGGAATGCTTTAGCAGGTCTCTGTGAATATTTTGTCAACAGGTTTAATAAGACTTAGATTTTGATGTTATAGAGTGTATATATAAAGTATATATACTAAATGTATTCTCCAAATCAACATCTCAGTGGCTGCAACTGTGATAATGGAGACTCCTATTTCTCTGAATGCTAATTGGCACCGACACCTATTGATCTGTTAGCTGGTGCTGCAGCTCACAGGGAGACCTGCAACGCAAACACAGTTCCACTAATTATAGGTACCATCTCTGATTTAATCTGGGTCATTTCTCCACATGACAATGGAACTGTGCAAAAGTGATTAATTAGCGGAGGGCATATTGTTGTTCAAGTTAGTAAATGGCTTTTTGTGGTCTGTTGTCATACTAGATATAACATAAAGACCTAATTTTATCAGTAGGATCAGTAGGATGTTTGGAGCGCAAAGACTTTTTCCAAATCATATATATGTTCTATTGGTTAATACAACTAAACATTATGATTGTTTGGTCTGTGTCCTTTGCCGCCTTTTTTGATTTCTTAGAAAACAGCTTCTGACACTTCTTTCTCAGCATCGTCCACTTTTATAAACTTTTGTTGTGAAGCCCAGACTTCCAGATTTGTTTCTTTTTTAGTTTTTTTACTATGTTATCTATATGTGAGGACATAGCAGTTCAACTTTTCAGTTTCTGAGTCTTTTTATAAAACAAGCATGATTCATAGATCACTATTGGCAGCCCTAAAAAAGATCCTCTTCAAACATCCGCCTACGACACTGAAAGTGGCAGATAATAAGGCAGCTCAAGTTCCTGGAAATAACCTCTAAAAGTCTGTTAGTCATCTCAGGGAAATACTCCTCAAGAATAAATACTCCTGAATAATTACAGAGGTCAATTACAAAATATCTCTATCACCAAAGAAATATGTCAGACCCAAGACACATAATGTTACAGTGAATTAATATATAAAGGGAAAAATGTGAATGGCACATTTTAAAACATCAGTACATTATTAAAACAAAAATAAAACAATCCACAAGTATGCATGCATAAGCTGTTAATGCATTTATTCCAACCATTACTCAGCAACTGAGAAGGTTTAGGGAATATAGCATTATCGTTTTATTACTCCTTCATGTCAGGTTACTTGCTAGAACGTCACTTTAATCTGGCTTCAAGCATGCATAAAAAATATATTATAAATAATTAATTTTACTACTGGCTCGTTCCCACCACAACAGAAGTCCTTCAATTACTAGAACACTTTGACACAGTCCTTTTTGATTTTCCACCCACTGAGTAATTAACCTTCAAATTTTGCTCAAAGCTCTGAGTATTGGAATGCAACCAAACTAAATTCCCTTTTACCTAATGGGAGGATTATAATGGAAACCGACCAGCAAGGCACATGAACTCTGGCAAAATTCTTTTTTTAGTTTTGTAAGTGAAACTCAAAGAGCCGGTGTCATTAATATGTACTGAGGCTAATTTTTTGTCTTAAGACTGCAACCTACTCTGTCTCTACACCTATTCATAGATCAGATTCCTCCAGCTGCTTACAGAAAAAAAATAGTTTTGCATTTCAAGCTAGATAAAAGCAATTTACACTGTTATGAGCCAAGTCACATTTGTACCTGCATCATGATAAACATGGCTTTCTGAAATAATGATGGTACATACGCAATTGAGAAAAACCCAAATAAAAAGGCTTTCCCCCTTCATACTACAAAAAACACAACATTTTACGAATAAGGAGGAATTAAGGTTTGTTCAAAATGTGTCCAATTACACAATTATTATGTCACCTACACAAATTTAGTGCATTGAAAAGTATCTATTCCTATATAAATTTCCATGGTTTAAATAATGTGGTAAATATTCAGGGACAGATGATTGATCCCATTATTAAGTAGGCCCTAAGGCATTACAGTAGCTACTTTACTTGCAGTAACTAACCTTCTAAACAATTTGTTTGTAAAATACAGTAACACGTTAGTCATTGCTATGCTTTAAACAGCGACAGTTTCCTGGTATAAGCGCACATGAAAGTAAACTGTAAGTGAAAGCGCACATGGTGACGTGCAACTTCAGCATACCTTGAACACGGATGAGAGACGATGGATGAGTGAAACTGAGATTTAAAGCCTCACATCCTCTAAACCAGGCATCCCCAAAGTCAGTCCTCGAGGGCCGCTGTCCTGAAGGTTTTAGAGGTTTCTCTGCTTTAGCACAGCTGATTATGATGATTGAACTTGAGCAACAGCCTGTTAATCAGCTTTCAATTAAAATCAGCTGTGTTGGAGCAGGGAAACCTCTAAAACCTGCTGGACAGCGGCCCTCGAGGACCGACTTTGGGGATGCCTGCTCTAAGCACTGACTGACACCTGGCTGCCTTTATTCAACAAATGTTCTTTAACTTCTGTGGGTTATTGATTTCTTTTGCTTGGCTTGTTTCTTTTTTCAAATATTGGGATAATACAGTCCTTCTATAGTTTTTTTCTGGAAGAGTTAACCCTGGTTAATTCTATTACGAAGTATATTATCTTTGTTTTGGCTTCATACCTATTTTATAGCCAATTGAAGGCTGTTAATGTGCAAATGAAGTTCTAAACGTCTTATTTTTCTTTTATTATAAACAAACAACATGATTGCATTTCCATAATCATATTACAGCTCACTTGTCAAACCACACACATCAAAATAGTGCAGACTAGTTTGAATTTGTTTTAGATGTCTAGTCCTTTTATTTATTTATTTAATAAAATTTATGAATTGATAACAAAAATGTCCTCACTTTCCTTGATGAGCCCTTGGCTGGTCCCCCTTCAATTCCTTTTTAAACATCAATATTTGTAGTAAATTATTCTTTTTGTCATGATTTGTAGACATTAAGATCTAAAGAAAAGCGTTATTTCCTGATCAGACCCTGTAATTCGGTGAAAGGGTGGTCAGAGTAAAAAAATTTAAGAAGGGGCTACTGAGTTAATAACTCAGTTACTTTTTTGGAGATACAACTAGTAACTATAACTAGTTACTCTATAATGTAATATAACTGAGGTAAGTTACCATCTATATCATGGATGGGCAATTCTACTTCCTGGGGGCTTGTATCCTGCAACTTTTTAGATCCATCTTTGGTCCAGTATGCAGTCAGTTTCCACAGAGCCCTCTCAATTATCTTATTACTTGATTCAGATGTGTTGAACAAAAGGCACATCTAAAAGTTGCAAGATACCGGCCCTCAGTAACTGGATTTGCCCACCACTTATCTATATGAATAAGTTCATTATTTTATTTGTAATGCACACCTGCACCCAGCCCTCATGGGCTTATAGGAACCCCAAAACAGGATGACCCTAGATTTAAAACTATTTCATATACACCAGTTGTTTTTAGAACTTACCCGGTTAAAAGATTTTCAATCTCATTTTCCATGCCTGCTCCAGATATCCAGCTACACCAAAACAGTGTTTTTAAACAACCAGCTGAATATTCCAGCTTCGGCCAACCAAAACAGATTAGGATTTCTGTGTTGGATTTTTTTTTCAAATAAAGCTCTTCTTAACTAATTATATAGTGGTCAATAAAACATAAAACCATCTCTACGTTTTGGGGTATCCAATATAGCATGTAGGCTGATTGCAAGGCTAGGGAGCATTGCTAAAGGGCCAACTGGTGATCAAGCCTACTGTTTGACGGATTTTCTGCTTGTTGCCTCACTGTGTGATGGAAGTAGAATCAAAGTGTAATGTTGTCTTACATAGACACCATTATACACTATCTAACCTGTTGGAGCATCCAGTGTTTTGCAGTAGTGACAAGCTTGGGAGAGCCGACTCAGCTTTTACGGTTCAAACACAAAGTAAAACCAGTCCAACTCTAAAAAAACATCCAAATTGGCACGCTTTCTTGAAACTCACATACAAAGCATAAGACTATTACACAAACAAGACAAACAAAGAACACATAATAAACACAGAACTGTATTAAGAGTAATAAACCCCTGGCATCAATCTTTACACAGATCCTCACTGGAGCTGGGCTAAATGCCCTCCTGATTCATAAACTCTACATTCATCTCAGTCCAACCCAAAAAAAAAACTATTTATGGATTTTATGACTACAGGCCTATTGCCCTAATATCTGTAATCATGAAGTCCTTTAAGAGGCTGATTTGAGGCCACTTGAAGAACATTACAAGCCCCTTGTTGGACCCCCTGCAGTTTGTATACAGTTAATGATGGAGGTGACCTGAGACAGCTTTACATCTGGCATCACTTTGAGCGTCAGTGAAAAATGCAAGGATCTTGTTTATGGACTTCAGCTCAGCTTTAAACACCAAACCCTCAGAGACATCCTCAGCATCAAACTCAACCAGATCACAATATCAAGCTCCATCTTTCACTGGATGACAAACTTCCTGACTGACGGGAGTCGGAATCTAAGTCTTTACACCTAGCACACAATCAACCAGCACAGGTGCCCCCAAAGGGGTGTGTGTGAACTCCCACTTCTGCTTTTACCAATGACTGAGGGATGGTATCCATTTGACAAACTCCTGAAATTTGCCGACAACTGAATGCTCATCTGCTTCATCTGGAACGGTAGTGACTAAGCCTACAGACAGAATGTTGATCTACTGGCTGTCTTATGCAGCTAGAGGAACATAATGCTTAACATGCTAAAACCAGCGGATATTATGGTGAAGTTCAGAGGGATGCCCTCTCACTGTGCCCTATCACAATATAAAGAATGTGGAAACACTGGGATCCAATACACCCCTGAAACCCAACACTGACACCGTCATCAACCTCCCCGCCATCACAATAGAGTGTTAATAGAGTGTATATGTTTGCTATCTATTCAGTAGTCTTTTTCTGGCTTCTTTTTTAAGATTATCTTTAACAAGCATGTACATGAAATAGAGCCATAACACAGAAATCATAATTTGGCTTAAACTGAGTGAGAGTTTAGTCCTAAACTTGGATTAGACGAAGAGGAAAAGGTAAGCATTAACAAAAACTACCACTGACCCAATTGCCATGGCATGGCAAGTTTCTCAATATAAGACCAAAAATGGATTTGAACATAGGGCTGTTAAAATTGGGATTAGAAGATGTGTAGGATCTTATTTAGGGGACAGGAGTTTAAGGTCAATAACAAGGGTTTTCAGTTTCAAAAGTTAATCCGCTACTGTGGGATGATAAGAGGATGAGTAGAACTGGGTCATGATCTCAGAGTTCCACATGGGCCCTGGTGAGAAGGATGAGGGAAAATCACAGAGCTACACTCTTATTTGAGTCTGCTGGAGTTTGTTTTGGCTTACGAATTATCAAACACAGACTTAAAACAAAATATTGTACAGAGGGAACAAGAAAAAAACGAATCTATTAATGAAGGAGCCAAAGAGAAGCCATTAGAGATTTTTAAACACAGAAACAAAACAAAGGCTTTATGCTAGAGTAATGGGAGGGATACACAAGTGGCAACACAGAACAACTGGGAGTAGAACAAGGGTGAAAAAAACAGAGGTGATCCAGAGGACACATATGTTTTCAAAGGCATCTTAATTGAAAAAAAAATAGAGAACCATAAAACTGCAGCTATCAAACATTTTTGTAATAAAAATAATTGGAAATAATAATCCCTAATTGAATTAAGTCATTTAGATTTAAATGTGCTCCACAGGCATTTTGAAACCTTGTTTTTTCTAAATTATCCACATAAATGTAAGAAAAATTGCATTTTTTTTCCCTTTTCTCTATCACAAATCTGCACAGTTATTTACATCTACATATCATCAGCTCCTATAGCCAATTAAAAACTCTGTTGTTTGTCTGTTTAACTGTGTTTCTTTTCTAGACAAAGCCTAAATGAATGTACTGCTACCATAAACTATAGCCAGGGGTCATCAATTCTGGTCCTTAAAGTCTTGTGGCCTTTTAAGATGTGTCTACTTCAACACACTTGAGTCAAAAAATCCGGGGTCGTACTCCTATCCTCAAGAATAAAAGCTATTTATCAATTTTCTCAAGTTTAAGAATCACTCCTTCTCCCTGAATATTTCAAAGGGACCTCCAGAGGTGTCTTTGCAGGTAGGCGTTAGCACAAGAGGATGTTATTGAGGAGAGAGATATGTTTAAGGAAGCTTTGGGAGCTGAAGACGTTTTGGATTTAACTACACACAGCTGATCAAATGGTTTTCTTGGGACAGAGCGGGTATAATTTGTGTTGCTGACCTAATCAGGGAAATGTTTTCATTGATAACCACATGCAACAGAGCTTCATGTGGGAATTTAAAGCATTTATATTGCTCTAAGAGGAAATGGAGTATAATGTGTATTTCCATTACAGTTTCTCACAAAACAGTTACTGAAAACATCGGTTATTCGTGGTTGTGTGTTACAAATGCATGGAGAAGACATAAATAACTAGTGGCCAGTCGGGACTGATACATGAACTTACAGCATGTCTGCATGTTATCCAAAATAAACTCCTCTAAGCCCATTGTTGGGTTTTTTTTTTTCAATAGTCCTGCATATGACTGGTATAACGTCTCTGTTCTCTCTGATTCCAAAGTTATGCTCTTAAATTAACCTCATACTATAGTTAAAAAGGATAAAAATGTCCATTCCTCCGTCTGTTTAAGAGCCAAACTAGTGTGCAGTACACATTTTGAGAGAGGTCTGGAAAAACCTTCCCATAAGAGAATAAAAGCTTTTAGCAATACTGAGAGATTTAAACAAACTAAGAGATTTTTCTCTTATTTTAAGTGTTTTTCAGTAAGTCTAGAAGATCTGTGCAATCTGGACGAAACACCGGGCCATCACACCCATCCATAAACACTTCCATTCAGCAATTGGTCAATTCAACATACTTAGAGCTGTCAAAGTTAAATCCTCGTTAAGGCAATTTTGTTTTAGTGCCATTGATAGTTTTTATTACAGGTAACGCACATACTCTTTTGCCCCTCTTTTTGATCTATGCTGTATTGTAACCATATTTTGTTTTCTGTTTCAACCCTTTTTACAAAAGATTAGATGATCAAGCTTTACCGCCATATATTCACCTCTCCAACTCAGCATGCACACAGCCCCTTGTTAGTGGCTGACAGGGAGAGAAACAGAAGAAATCTTTGGAGTTTTTTTTTTTTTTTTGACTGTTGTAGAAAACAAATATAGGAATGCATCAGTTTACATGCAGTTATTCAAAATGTGAAAATGGATATATGTAAAAAACAACAGAGATGGGAAATTATTCAATGTTCAGTCTGTGACACTGATTCTAAATTAAGAAAAAATATTTACTCTGAACAGCAGTGTTAGTCTGTTAGTCTAAAGTAATCTGTAGTAGTGCTGCAGACTTTGCTTATGATCCGGTCTTGCTTAAACATCTTCCTCAGAAAAGCAAAACATGCTTGATGCCTATAGGGGTCAGTTTTCTTTTTAAAGTTGGAACTTTTTACATTTTTGGAGGGTTGAATTAAACAAAAATAAAAACTTAAGAAAAACAAGTCATTAGAAGATGCAGTCTACTTGAATCTCCACCTTCCTGACAGACTGGCAGTGATAAGTGAGATTGGGGAGCATATTGTTCCACACAAGACCCATCATCACTGGTGCACCCCAGGGATTTGTTCCCTCAGCGGGCCTGTCGGGCCTCCCTCCCTGAGACTGAATGTTTCAGAAGGGAATGGAAGACATGGATGTGTTTTAAAAGGATCCTTTAGGTGGAATCTCAGTGGATTACAAAGGGATTTAAAAATAAATATGTTCATTTTTTATTTTTTTTTTAAGATAGCTATCTTAACTAACTTACTTTAAAGGCTTACTGAAAGATGAAAGTTATGTTATGACCATCTGGTTGTTAGAAAAAGTGCCACTCCTGACGAACCAATAAAGGTTTTTAACAAGATATTAGTGGACATTGTTCATTAAAAACTCTCAGGACAGCCAGAAAAAGACTTTTTTGACTTTGTTTAGGAAAAAAATCCCTGTGCAAGAGTGCCAGTATATTTCGCTCCTCTTGTAATGCCTGATAATAAAACAGAGCAACCTCACCAGAGTGTTTGAGCAAACAGCCATTGAAGTATCCTGATGACTGCTTGCACAACTTAGCTTTCAGTTTCACCTTTTAATGCAACACAAACACACTAAATAATTTAATTATAGACAAAACCAATATTTTCTTTTCAAATACAAGATTTCAGTGCATGAACCTTCCTAATGAGTTTTCACAAAAGGCATTTTATCAATGTAGAACTGTGATTTAACAACTGGCAGCTAAACAATTTTAAGAGCTGTGTTGTGAAGTTTAGTTTTCTTTGCAAACTTAGAAATATAATACATTTTAGGAATCAAACATTTACGGATGTATTTACCCATTCGGACGGCGGATAGGGTGTTGGCTTTGCTGAAGAGATGAGGTGCCATAGTCAGCAGCAGGACGACGACATAAATCGACAGCAGCAGTGCTGGCAGAGCCTGCATCTTCCACTGCTCCTCATGGAGAATGGTCTGCTGGCTGCCTGTACTGCCACCTTCAAGACAAATGGATGACCCATTACTACAGAGGTATATATCATAAATACTAGCACAGTGGAATGGCACATATTATTTAAGCAGTGACGTCACCCACTATTAAACATGATCAGTTATTAACAGTAAGGAATGTACAAAATTTGCCTTTAGAGATCCTTCTTCAAAATTAACCCAATCCTTGCCTTCCACTGATATGACTAATTGTTTAATGATAAAGAAAGACATAAAAAGTTGGAGAAAAACATTGAGAAAAGAAAAAATAATGGAATAATGGAAAACTTCTTAAGAGCTTAAGATTTTGTGCTTTATAGCTTTTATTGGTGGAATCTATCATGAATGACCAAATCAGGAAATGTTTCCTTCCTGACTACTCAACTGCAAATACTGATGTTAAACATAAATTTGTATGCTTTGGAGTAAAACGTACTTTATGTTTTGCAACAAAAACGTCCATTTCTTGTGTAGGGGACAATCAGCTATAAGGCTGAAATAGGAAAAACACGATTTCTACAACTTATCTAATGTAAAGTTTATGGAAAAAATAGATATATTGGCAAAGCGAAAACACTGGACAACTTGGTTGAAATGTCAAGTTTTTCAAGTGAAAGTAGCAGCTACATCAACAATACATAGAGGTTAAGTAAAACACTTTGACTCATTTAACTTTCGGGTCTCATTGAATTTACATCAACGCTAAAAACCAACCCCACTCTCTTTGTTCTGTAAGAACTACCAATTACGAGCTGCTGAGCCTCCAGAATAGACCACGTTATCCACCATCCACTAAAACAATTTTTATCAGTCCAAAAGGGGAACAAGATAAATGAATAGCACAGGAAAATAAGAAAAAAAAAGAAAGGACATGCAGAAGAATTGGTGAAGAATACTTAGAAAAACACACACAGATTTTTAAATCATGTGGAGATGCTTATGACTATAAAAAAAAAACAAAAATGTGATGATCTAAGAGATGAAAAATAGGGCAAACAGAGATGTTTTGGTGAGTAGTGTTGGTGAAATGAAAACTAACTCCAGGTAGAAAAAAAATAAATAAATAACAATAAATAATTAGGGTATTTCCTGTAGGAAACAATGTCATGTGAGCAGGCAAACTGAGCTAGCGGGACCCTGCCGACACAAACCAGCATGTCAGCTCACTGCAGCAGCTCCAAGGCTAATCAAAGACTCAGCTCTATTAGCTATTTTCAGGCCAATCTCATTTTACATTGAAGGCATTACAGTGGGGCAAAAAAGTATTTAGTCAGCCACCAATAGTGCAATTTCTCCCACTCAAAAAGATGAGAGAGGCTTGTAATTTTCATCATAGATATACCTCAACTATGAGAGACAAAATGAGGAAAAACAATCCAGAAAATCACATTGTCTGATTTTTAAAGAATTTATTTGCAAAATATGGTGGAAAATAAGTATTTGGTCAGTTCCAAACAAGCAAGATTTCTGGCTCTCACAGACCTGTAACTTCTTCTGTAAGAGGCTCCTCTGTCCTCCACTCGTTACCTTCATTAATGGCACCTGTTTGAACCCGTTATCAGTATAAAAGACACCTGTCCACAACCTCAAACAGTCACACTCTAAACTCCACCATGGCCAAAACTAGAGAGCTGTCAAAGGACACCCGAAACAAAATTATAGACCTGCACCAGGCTGGGAAGTCTGAATCTGCCATAGGTAAACAGCTTGGTGTGAAGAAATCAACTGTGGGATCAATTATTAGAAAATGGAAAACATACAAGACCACTGATAATCTTCCTCGATCTGGGGCTCCACGCAAGATCTCACCCCGTGGGGTCAAAATGATCACAAGAACGGTGAGTAAAAATCCCAGAACCACACGGGGGGACCTAGTGAATGACCTGCAGAAAGCTGGGACCAAAGTAACAAAGGCTACCATCAGTAACACACTACGCCGCCAGGGACTCAAATCCTGCAGTGCCAGACGTGTCCCCCTGCTTAAGCCAGTACATGTCAAGGCCCGTCTCAAGTTTGCTACAGAGCATTTGGATGATCCAGAGGATGACTGGGAGAATATCATATGGTCAGATGAAACCAAAATAGAACTTTTTGGTAAAAACTCTACTCGTCGTGTTTGGAGGAGAGAGAATGCTGAGTTGCATCCAAAGAACACCATACCTACAGTGAAGCATGGGGGTGGAAACATCATGCTTTGGGGCTGTTTTTCTGCTAAGGGACCAGGACGACTGATCCGTGTGAAGGAAAGAATGAATGGGGCCATGTATCTTCAAATTTTGAGTGAAAACCTCCTTCCATCAGCAAGGGCATTGAAGATGAAACGTGGCCGGGTCTTTCAGCATGACAATGATCCCAAACACACCGCCCGGGTAACGAAGGAGTGGCTTCGTAAGAAGCATTTCAAGGTCCTGGAGTGGCCTGGCCAGTCTCCAGATCTCAACCCCATAGAAAATCTTTGGAGGGAGTTGAAAGTCCGTGTTGCCCAGCGACAGCCCCAGAACATCACTGCTCTAGAGGAGATCTGCATGGAGGAATGGGCCAAAATACCAGCAACAGTGTGTGAAAACCTTGTGAAGACTTACAGAAAACGTTTGATCTCTGTCATTGCCAACAGAGGGTATATAACAAAGTATTGAGATGAACTTTTGTTATTGACCAAATACTTATTTTCCACCATATTTTGCAAATAAATTCTTTAAAAATCAGACAATGTGATTTTCTGGATTTTTTTTCTCATTTTGTCTCTCATAGTTGAGGTATATCTATGATGAAAATTACCGGCCTCTTTCATCTTTTTAAGTGGGAGAACTTGCACTATTGGTGATTGACTAAATACTTTTTTGCCCCACTGTAGTTAACAAACATTCACAGCAATTTACATAGAGCGTAGCAAGGCAATAGGCTTTAAAGGCTCACTTTATCAACTTCACAAGTGAAGATTCTGTGGGTCACAGTAGCTGCAATAAAGACCAAAATTACTACATATTCTCGAAAACATACGACCTAACGTTGTGAAAGAGGTAGTTAATGAACATAGTTTAATTAAAGGGGTCATAGAATGATTATATAGGGTATTTGGTGCTGGTCCTTAAGGTCTCTGAATAGGGTGTGTAACATTGGTTGGGCTGAAAATGGCATATTTGCTGTTCTATGAGCCCAAAAGCAAGCCTGGTTAACAGGCCTAAAGCTCATCTAAATATTCATGAGCATACCATAAAAGGAGGAATCTCAGAGACCTTAAGGACCAGCACCAAAAAAAACTATATAATCAATCATTCTAAGACCCCTTTAAAGGAAGAAAATGCTTTTCTGTTATGCAAAGTTTTGGTGAAGGTTTTAAAAAGGCGTAAATTCAAACATATGTTTTCTGTAAATGTGTAAGCATCTCTTTCAAAAACTAAGAAAAAGACATAGCAGTCTCTAGTACATTTCTGTCATCACACAAATCTTTTGTGTGATGACAGAATTTTTTTCCCATTTTTTGTTTTGCAAAATCAAATGCAATCCACACTACGGAAATTAAAATGCCAACCACTAAATACATATATCACCACCAACAAACCACATTGATGTCTTGAAAATTAAGTTGTTTTTTCTTAAAAAAAAAAAAAAAAAAGATAAAAGTCTTAAAAAAAAAGGTTATATATCAGTATTCATTCTTTAAACCACTTTGGACTGTGCCATATGCGGAAAAAAGCACATAAAAGACAGAAGCTTAACAAATTTAAAAACATCCAGATCGCTCTAAAATAACAAGACTGAAAAATGTCCATATCTATAATAAATTGAAGTCCTGCTGAGACTCCTGCCGACTTAGAATTGCAAGTTAAAACACCACTTGTTAGCTTTCACCTTTAAAGTTCAAATAACAGAGGGAGTTTTGATTGAGGGGCAGAAACAACACTATTCCTCGATCCATAGTAGGCTTGTCATGAATAACATAATTATAATCTTAGAGTAGTAATGATGAATCAGTCACTGTAATTAAACTTCAATTACCAACAATTTACCATTCTTTGGATTGGCTCCAAGAGCTTACAGTATAAAATGCCTTAAAATTATATTCAGTAGAAGAAATTAATCAAATGTATGATTAACTAAAATTAAAGTTAATACATAAATATTAGCAAAGCTAAAAAGTTTTAAAAACAACTTTTGGAATATCCTCTTACTTATTCCTTTTCTCTGACTGTTATTTTGTTATCACAGCAACCCTAAAGGTTAAATCTTAAATTCAAATTTCCTGCTGCAGGAGTGACTCATTCTCACCTCACTGTTCAATTAAAACACAGATGACTTTGCAGACTTTTTGTCTCTTTTTTTCTAAAAACAGTACCTAAAATAATGTTGCACTGTGTATAGCCAGTATTCATACAACTAGATATTTCTGAATATGGAAAAAATCATCCTATTAACATTCAATCTTTGTGTAAAAAAAAAAATCCATTTTGACATGGATTATTTGTAATAGTTACAGCAAAATCTTTGTGAGTGGTAAGGCCATATAGCTTCCTTGATCTCATCACAAGGTTATCTTCTCTCAGATGTAGTTAGCATGAAAGAAAAATGAAAACAGGGGCTTGCACCCAACAAAAGAGGAGTGATTTGAATTAAGCGCCTCATCTCTTGGGTAATGGACCTTAATGCACACCTAAATATAGGATTTTAGCTTTCTTTTCCTTCAGGGGATAAGGAGATTGTGTTTTGCACCAATAGCATCATGAAGAGCCGTGTTGCCTACTCAAGTCATAATATTGACATGGTAATCCTCCCATTTAGTTGAGAGGAAGGAGAGGGATTTCATTTCTGCATGTAATGCAAATCATTCTAATCAAAAGTAATATATATATATATATATATATATATATATATATATATATATATATATATATATATATATATATATATATATATATATATATATGTATAAGCCAGAAAGGAAAACTACCCTTGGTCCTACTAAAGCTCTCTGCTGTTAAAACATGCTCTGGAAAGCACCAATCAAGGCATCAACATGCTAACAGAGAGAAGTCTGAACATTTTTGCATTGATATTTGGTGACCAATCCCTCTAAAATGGTAAGTAGGCACAAGCCATGGCAGTAAAATGTTTCACAGCACGTAGCAGCTGTCAAATATCCATATTAAAGGATAAAGGACTTCCCTTAATTTGTCAGTCATGATAAAGTTGTTTTGCTTTGTCCTTTGAAAAAAGCAGGTTAAATTTTGGACTGACAAGGGAGAAAACCCACAAATTTGTATGATCTGAATCTTAACTGATTACATTTTAGCCAGCATATTGTGATTATGGATTAGATGAAGATGGGGAGATGATGGCTTTAAGATAAGACAAGACAATACAGGCTAAGAAAAATAACACAGTGCATTTAACATCTTCAATTTGCCAATCAGCTTTCAATGTAGAAAATAAAAGATCCCTTAAAGCCTGTCATTCAGTGAGAAGGGTTATAGAAGAAAAATAAATCTATGTAGGTGGAAAATTTCAAGGAGACTCAAAAAAAAAATTAGATGACACCTTATTCTACAGATCTTTTTGAATTATTGCAAAAATAAGTGGCAATAAATGAACAGGGGAAAAAAAGAAACTGCTTTGGGAATTATTTTGAATGTTCATTAGATTTTTTTCTTTACCTTTAATCTTAATAGTATACTTGAATCTTTTAACGAATGCTATTTATGACATTTGCTTCAGTTACTGGCAAAATGAGCTGCTTGAATAAAGCCTTATTCATTCCTAGGTTTTTTGTTGATTGTGCAAATCTATATCTTATCTCAGTAACTAGCTCAAGAGTTTACCTAGTTATTATTTTCTATAAACTTCTACCCAAAGTGTTGCCACAACAATCTAACCTAAATTTATTTGAATATGAAAACCAGCAAAAACAAAATAGCAAAATAAACAGATATGTCAAGTAATGAAGTACAAATACTTTGTTACTGTACTTAAGTACACTTTTTAGGTATCTATACTTTACTCCATTACTTATTTTTCTTCCTACTTCCAACTTCTACTCATTACATTTTCACACAAATATCTGTACTTTTTATTCCTTATATTTTTAAAACAAACGTTACTCGTTACCAGTGTTGGGCACGTTACTTTGAAAAAGTAATTAGTTATAGTTACTAGTTACTTCTCCCAAAAAGTAACTGAGTTACTAACTGAGTT
Source organism: Cyprinodon diabolis (assembly GCA_030533445.1). Classification (NCBI taxonomy): domain Eukaryota; kingdom Metazoa; phylum Chordata; class Actinopteri; order Cyprinodontiformes; family Cyprinodontidae; genus Cyprinodon; species Cyprinodon diabolis. Next base: position 32,775,066 of record CM060074.1, on the reverse strand, counting down.
ACTCCACAATAAAAGTAACTAGTTACTAGTAAAAGTAACTATTGCGTTACTTTTGTGTTTCTCGCCCCCGTAACCCTCACCACCCAGCCCCAACCTTCTCGCGGTGTGTTTCCAAAGCCAGCTGAATAGAGAGGACGACAAAGACAAGAACCTGCAGAGAGTTTAGCATTTATTGCAACTCAACGTAAATGACATCAGGGGGGAACGCCATGTGAAGTTTTTTAACAGGGCATTCAGATCTGGTGAAATTAATAACTGGGGATGTCTAATTCTGAAATCCTGTGGGTTTGGGTTGTTATAGATACTGCAACATCTATCTATCCATCTATCTATCTAGATGTATACTCTGCGTGTGACATAAAATATGGATCTTCATCCCTGCCACAAAGCCCATCAAATAATGTTTAAAATAAAAAATACAGTAGGTTGAAAAGGCAGAGTATCCATCCATCCATCCATCCATCCATCCATCCATCCAGATTTCTCCCTTTCATTTGATCGTTCACGCTCTCCATAGTTCTCCTGTGGCGCGAGCACAGGGCGACTGTTGCGCGCCTTTAGCGAGCATGCGCGTTTCCTGTCGCTTGCGCGGTGACTCGTGCCGCCTGCGCTGTGCGGAGATGCAGGGGAAACATACGGTTTGTATGTGATGGGGAAACGCAGCTCGACGTAACACCGGTATTTCCATGTGGAAAACGCTGTTTTGCTGCTGGAGTCATCCTCACTCTGCATCTCTCTGTGTGTGCTGTACGTTAACACCCGCCAGCAGAAACACCCACCTACCCAACTGACAGACGGAATCTCATTATACATCAGCCATTCTCATCCTCCCCTCTCTCATGACAAGGCGCGCACCTCTGGATGACCTAAAAAATAATCTTTAATATCTCTTAAACAAAAGTAGAACAAACAACATTTTTTTCTGCACAAATCTGCACTAACGTTGCACTAACCATTCAGTCTATTTGCAGAGTTTTTTGACGTGGGTGGGGTGTCAGCTTCACGCAGCTGCGCACGAGTCCTATCATGAAAAAAGGTTCATTGTGCGACCTGAGTAACGCGCAGTAACGGGGTGTCTGCAATGGTAACTGCGTTATAGTTACAGTCAAAGTAATTAGTTAGATTACTCGTTACTAAAACAAGGTAACGGCGTTAGTAACGCCGTTACTTTCAACGCCGTTAGTTCCATCACTGCTCGTTACTCTTGGCTTTAGTTTAATGTTTATAAATATTTATTTCACGTCATGTGCGCCATCCAATGCAGATCATCCTTTGTGTGGATCCACATCCACACAAAGGAAATCATCAGAAGCAAGCAGGTGTTCTTCAAACGGTAAAGGTGAATTGTCTATGCCATGCTACCATGTTGGATTCAGAAAAAGATGTTGAAATGTCTGAAAGGTCGGACACAGGCGAGAGCGTATCGGGAGATGGAGACGGAGACCAACAAGACCTCCCTCATCCTTGGCCCTATCTCTAAGAATGTTTTTGAAATAGTCTTAAAATTGAGCTTTCAATTCATATAGTGGCATCTGGCTTTTTTTTTAAAGGTTACCTAATAATTTTACACTTTGAGTAGTTTTTAGAGCACATCCTTTTTCACTTTTAATTGAGTAAAAATGTCAAGTTGTTCCTTCAACTTTTACCAGATTGTTTTTAAACTGCAGTTTTTATTCTTCTACTTAAGTAACAAATGTGTGTACTTTTGGCAGCACTGTAAATAAATACATAATTTATTTACACTGCTTTCAAGATGTTAATTTGTCCAAAATATTATTAACCAACCCCTACTGTAAATCCAGATCTGTAACAAAAATGATAAATAAATAAAATGTATTTTCTTAACAGCTGTCATGCTCCTGAATGCCTCCTGACCCCAATCCCCCCGCCCCCATCCCCCCCCCCAAAAAAAAACACACGACAACAATATATGGACTGTCCTTTCACACACACACACCAAACACAATTTACACACTTTTCTCAGCTATAGCTGTATATTATTTGCAATCTGCTATTATCTGTCATTATTAATACTGTATTATAACCCAGCTAATATATTTAATCCATATCCTATCTTTGTCATGATGGATTTAGGATTCAAGCCCATATGCAGAACACCACTAGAGGCTGGGTAAAGTTTAACAGAGTTTATTAAAGGTTCAGATACACAAGATAATGAACAGGATCTGGAACAGGTCCGGGCTGGGTTCACTGAAGTCTTGACTGGGTCCGGGCTTCTCTTTGAGAGAGAGGGAACCGTTGGGTCCAGAGACTGTTGGCTCAGCAGAGTACACGAACAGCTGCAGCGTCTAGCTTCAGACTTTGAATGGCAGACCTTGATCAGAGTTTCCAGCTCTTAACTAAGAGCAGCAGGGGAATCCACATAGGAATCTTCAGGTTGGCTCACCAGGGCAGATTGGCAGGTTAAGCTCACCCAGAGCTTCAGGCTAGAGACAGGTTTCCTGTGAGGCAAAACAGAGGAGAGTTAGAATCTGATCTCTCACTTGAGACAACTAAGATTCTTTCAGTTTCTGAGGCTCAGGTTGCTAACCAAACTAAGATCAACACTGCGGCGTTGAAGGAAGGTCTGGCAGCTGATTATAAAGGGGAGGTCTCCTGATGAGTAGATGCGTCTCAGGTGTGCTGGAAGGCTCCAGCTCCAGGAGACCCACAGTGCACTCTGCTGGAGGAAGGTGGTAGAGCTCCAGATCCCAACACTCCAGTCCTAACAGAAAACAACATAAAACAGAAGAGGATCCTCTGCGCCCTCTGGTGGGCAAGCCTGAGGATCCCAACAGAGCCCCCCCCTCAAGGGCGGATTCCAGACGCCCTCTGAATATGTCCAAGAAAAAAGAACAAACAAAAAACAACCCACCCAGGGCGGGCGGAGGGAGCACTAGGGCAAGGAGGGCCAGAAACAACAAAAATAGAGTCCAAAAAACAAAAAACAACCCATCCAGGGTGGGCGGAGGGGGAAACAGGCCAGGAGGGCAGAGTCTTAGGTGGCCGGCTGCGGGGTCGGAGGCGAAGCTGACGCTCAGAGGGTCTGCTGCGGGGCCGGAGGCGAAACTGACGCCCTGGGGGTCCACCGCGGGGCCGGAGGCGAAACTGACGCTCCGGGGGTCTGCCGCAGGGCCGGAGGCGAAGCTGATGCTCTGTGGGTCTGCCGCGGGGCTGGAGGCGAAGCAGCTTCTCAGGAGGATGACGCCCCAATTTCAGTAGGTAACCCCACGGGGTACCCCATCCCCTCTTCAGCGGCTCTGGAAAAGGCTCTGTAGCGACCGCCGACTGCGGCTCTGGAACAGACCCTGAGGAGACCGCCGGCGGCTGTGGAACAGGCTCTGAGGAGACCGCCGAGTGCGGCTCCTGGACTGGAACAGGGGAGACCACCGACTGCGGCTCCTGGACTGGAACAGGCTCTGAGGAGACCGCCGACTGCAGCTCCTGGACTGGAACAGGCTCTGAGGAGACCGCCGACTGCGGCTCCTGGACTGGAACAGGCTCTGAGGAGACCGCAGACTGCGGCTCCTGGACTGGAACAGGGGAGCCCGCCGATTGCGGCTCCGGATCAGGAACAGGGGAGCCCGCCGATTGCGGCTCCGGATCAGGAACAGAGGAGCCCGCCGATTGCGGCTCCGGGTCAGGAACAGGGGAGCTCGCCGATTGCGGCTCCGGGTCAGGAACAGGGGAGCCCGCCGACTGCGGCTCCGGGTCAGGAACAGAGGGGACCACCGACTGTGGTTCAGGAACAGGCTCATAGGAGACCGCCACCTGCGGCTCCTGGACAGGAACAGAGGAGCCCGCCGATTGCGGCTCCACATCTGGAACAGGGGAGACCACCGACTGTGGTTCCACATCTGGGACAGGGGAGACCACCCACTGTGGCTCCACATCTGGAACAGGGGAGACCACCGACTGTGGCTCCACCTCAGGAACAGGGGAGACCACCGACTGTGACTCCAAAAACAGCAAGGAGGAAACCGCCCATGGAGGCACATGTTCAGTCTCTAAGGTGGCTTGAAGTGCCTGCAGAGGGTCCTTGGCGGTCTGAGGTGCCTGCAGAGAGACCCTAGGAGGCATAAAACCACATACCCCAAATTCTGACACCTCTTTAAAAGTCTGCTCAGGGGTCTCTGGACAGCACAGAGCCGACTCAGGGGTCTCTAGACGGCACAGAGCTTACTCAGGGATCTCTAGACGGCACAGAGCTGACTCAGGGGTCTCTAGACGGCACAGAGCTGACTCAGGGGTCTCTAGACGGCACAGAGCTGACTCAGGGGTCTCTAGACGGCACAGAGCTAACTCAGGGGTCTTTAGACGGCTAAGAACTGGCTCGGGGTCTCTAGACGGCTCAGAGCTGGCTTACGGCGACGCCGTTTCTTACGTCGGGGTTCTATGGAAACAGGTCTAAAGGGTTCAGGTTGACAGACTGATTTTGGAAAAAGGCTAACAGGTGTGTAAATGGGTTTGGACGCAAAATTAACTGGTTTGTTATCAGGTTCACAAACTGGTTCTGGGTCTAGGCTAGCAGGATTATAAATGCATGGTGACGTTTGTTCTGGCTGACAGAGAGAAAAATGAGGTGGCATAAAGGGGAAGAGATCGTCTCTATCCCCATAATAAAAATCCCAGAGGTCTGACTTCTGAATGTGGGGAGCACTGACTGTCAAGGGTTCTGAGGCCGGAGACGCAGAAAAGCTAATTGTCTCTGAAACAGGAAGTACGGTTTTACTTCCGGGTCCTGACGCTGGGGAATCTGAACAGCTAACGGGCTGAAAAATTAGAGCTCCAGAACTGATTACTGGTTCTGAAGCTAGGGGAACCGAGACACTACCGGGTTCTGAAACTAACGAAGCAGATGTGTTAACGGAATCTAGAAGATTAACGGATTCTGAGGCTACGGGAGACGGTATGCTAGCGGACTCTGGAGCTGAAGAAAACGGAGAGCAGGTAAATTCAGAGGCTAGAAAAACAGATTTGCTGATATATTCTGACTGGCGTGGGGCTCTAGCTGTTTGGGGTTTGATTAGTGAACCAAGTTTATTGACTGAGGGTGCTAACTGTAGATCTGAAAGGTGGGAGCTGAGACGGACGGAACTGACCTGGCGAGTAGATGGACAGACTATTGCTGCTGGCTGGACTACAGGGAGGATCGAGGCTTCAGGCAGAACCGCCGGAGAAGGAGTGGTTTTCTTGCCCCGGCGGCGGTTCCTACACCTGGAAGAGGCAGAAGGCAGAGGCGAACCAGCAGCTGAAGCAGATGAAGTCTGAAGAGAGTCTGGAGAAAGCGTCCTGAATACTTCTATTGATTTGGTCCAAGTATCCGGCTTGTTGGAAGGTATTGTTGAGGTCTGGATATTTTTTGAGTTTGGAGATTATAACACTGGCTGCAGAAATCCGTTCACGGAGTGGAGTTATGGTGTGAAGTTCGTCTATGGACTCCTTGAAGAAACGGAAAACTCTGCTGAAAGCTTCTGAGGATGTTTCCGCGGGGCTTGTCTGTTGGCCGCAGTGTTCTGTCATGATGGATTTAGGATTCAAGCCCATATGCAGAACACCACTAGAGGCTGGGTAAAGTTTAACAGAGTTTATTAAAGGTTCAGATACACAAGATAATGAACAGGATCTGGAACAGGTCCGGGCTGGGTTCACTGAAGTCTTGATGGGTCCGGGCTTCTCTTTGAGAGAGAGGGAACTGTTGGGTCCAGAGACTGTTAGCTCAGCAGAGTACATGAACAGCTGCAGCGTCTAGCTTCAGACTTTGAATGGCAGACCTTGATCAGAGTTTCCAGCTCTTAACTAAGAGCAGCAGGGGAATCTATATAGGAATCTTCAGGTTGGCTCACCAGGGCAGATTGGCAGATTAAGCTCACCCAGAGCTTCAGGCTAGAGACAGGTTTCCTGTGAGGCAGCTCTCCCAGAGCTTCGGGCTAGCGACAGGTTTCCTGTGAGGTTAAGCTCACCCAGAGCTTCAGGCTAGAGACAGGTTTCCTGTGAGGCAGCTCTCCCAGAGCTTCAGGCTAGCGACAGGTTTCCTGTGAGGTTAAGCTCACCCAGAGCTTAAGGCTAGAGACAGGTTTCCTGTGAGGCAAAACAGAGGAGAGTTAGAATCTGATCTCTCACTTGAGACAACTAAGATTCTTTCAGTTTCTGAGGCTCAGGTTGCTAACCAAACTAAGATCAACACTGCGGCGTCGAAGGAAGGTCTGGCAGCTGATTATAAAGGGGAGGTCTCCTGATGAGTAGATGCGTCTCAGGTGTGCTGGAAGGCTCCAGCTCCAGGAGACCCACGGTGCACTCTGCTGGAGGAAGGTGGTACAGCTCCAGATCCCAACACTCCAGTCCTAACAGAAAACAACATAAAACAGAAGAGGATCATCGGCGCCCTCTGGTGGGCAAGCCTGAGTCCCAACAATCTTTCCTGTATAATCTGCTTAAAGCTTCCACTTTTATTTATATTATAGCCTTTTACAATTACTCTCTGTTTATATAGCCTATACCATTTATAGTCCATGCATCCATAGTCTCTGTACATATGTAAATAAATATTCATATCCTGTAGAGCACTTCTGGATAGATGCAAACTAAATTTTGTTGCTTTGTACTTGTGACAGTGTAATGGCAAAAAAAAGTATAATTCTATTCTTACTAAGGGACGTGGGTTACTGGAAAAAAAATGACAACTTTTTTTATATGTTTTAGCTGAGAAAAAAATATTTGTTACATTTCTTTAACTTGTTAACCCTGTATTGCAAGGATTCTGTAAAAAATTAAATAAAAAAAAAAACATTAAATACAAACCACTGGATTTTGTTTTCCAGTTTTGAAGACGTTTCACTTCCCATATAGGAAGCGTTTTCAATTCCAAATGTCAGAATCAGCATTAAGTTTCAAGCTTTATAAAGTGGCCAAACAAGGCCTTGTTTTGGTTTTTTTATTTGTTAAAAATGCAGTAGAAATAAATGATAGAGTTAATACTATGCTCTAAACGTTTTTTTCCAAATATTACTGTTTAAGTGCATGTTAAAGCTACTGAATTTTAACCATAAACACAGATTTTCTTTTCCTCGCAGTGTTGGACTGTTAGTTGGTATTAGTAAAATCCTAACTAGAGCTTCAATAGCTTACACGATAAAGAATGTTTGAAAAAAACTTGACTAAATGCTTTTTAATCAAGAATAAAAAAGGATTTATACAAACATTTGTTGAAAGATATGAAGCCTAAATTAGAATTCAATTATAAATTCCTTTGTGCCATTTTGTCCTGGACCATTATCCAAAGCACAATAAAAACTCAATCAATTTGTTAATGCCGTTCATATTTACATGTGCTTCTGTTCATTCACTTGTTGAACTACGGTACTCATATAGCAGTATATCACACCTTTAACATGCTCATGTGAAGCTAAAGCTACAAACCCTAATGGTTAAAGACACCTCTACGTTCTGAGCTCCTGGTGCCTTAACAGATTCTGTCTGAACAGCTGGTTTGATTAAACTGCAGTATTTGACACCAACGGATAAGAATTAGTTACAGCATCAGATACACACCAGTTAATCAGATTAAGTCCCTTCTTTGAATTAGACAAAAAGGTCAGTAACTCAAAATTAAATTACATTTGTGCAAGTGGGTAACTGATTAGTGGCTCAGGTGCAATTTGTGTTGACATTAAGTTCTTTCATCCAAGAGATTATCAGTTTGTTTGTGTTGATAAAAAAGCAATCCAGTGCCATTTCCAAAGAGCGCGGCGCATGCATTGAAGAGGCCACCTGATACTATATTGATTAAGAATCTTACTCTGTCAGAGGTTTATGGATTCCACATTTGTGCAGAGATTTTTCCTTTTTTTTTAAATCTCCAATGTCTTGTTAATGTTAGCCTTGTTGGTCATAATACATTAATAATAATACAGATTTTGTTGATTCGTTTTTTTAAATGCATGCCTCATGAATTAAAAAAATAGAATTCAACTATTCTCAACAATTTTAAGTTATTAAAACAATCAAGAAAATAATGACAAAAGAAATACTGTAAGTCAATAATCACCACATTGTCTATTCTGAATTGGTCAGTTGATAAGTCATCTTTACTTTTCCATTAGCAAAGTTACATGCCATAATAAGCCCATAATGGATTAACATTATATTTCAGACAATAATGAAAGAGACCATATAGTGATGCATTATGTGTGATGATCAACCGGCTGTAATAAGATTAGGTAAAATGGTGCATTATAATAGTGTTTAACACTATTTTTTCATTATCATTTTCATCACATCACCCAGCTTGTCGATATGCACTCCTACCAGCAGAACGTATGAGAAAAAAATCTTTAGGATTGATTTTCTGTATGCATGTTTTTTTTTTAATTCGTGTTTTGTCATTATTAAATTGTAAGCATTACTACAGTCTGCTTTATGGTATATAAAACAAACTGCACCATGGAAACAGTTTGAAATCCTGAAGTAATTCTACACAGAAAGTGGTGTTAATTCATCATCTGTGGGATTTGTTATCACGGATTCTGTAATGCTGTGGGGCAAAATAATATAACTCACCAGTACTTAATATTCAGAAGGCACTGCCTTTTATGTAGTAATTCAGTTAGCTTAACAGTATATAGGACTGCTGAACAATGAAAATTTTTTATTAAAAATACAAACCAATGCATATGTCCAAAATAAATAATTGAAAATGACCCAGATTCAACAATTATACCATAACCCTAAGTCTATTGATAGTATGCATAACTGTTTATTTCTTTTATTTTTGTTGATAAAATGAACAAAATAGATAGCAACCATACAGTGGGAATACATTTTTTTTTCAGACTTTGGCAGGTTATGAGTTAGACTTCGACTTCCCCCACCAGCTGTAAATTTTTCCGTTAGGCAAGACACTTAACCCTTTTTTTTTTAGATAAATTTTTCTGTTTTACTGGGAAGTTTTAAGTTTAACTAAATGACAGTTGAATCTACTTTTCAGCATGACATTACTGACAATGATTCAGAGGAGTATCCAGTTATGTTAAATTGAGCTGAATTATTTTTTTTTCGTCTGTCAAGATCTGAAAAAGACTTACAACTTTAATTTTCCTGCAGAAAAAGTAAGCCTGCTTTGTGGTTGCCTTGACCCTGGATACTTGAAAACTTGCACAAGCAACTAAATAATAAAAAAGCACAACTAAGTAGTGTCTGACCTGCTGTATCTTGAACCTATTACACAGAATATTTTTTGGCAGAGTAATTTGACTGAAAGAATTCTAATAATTTAATTATGAGAGAAAATTCTGTAAATATCTAAAAGTATATACAGTATTAATATATATGCAGCTACTGTAAACAGATCAATTTGGTCCTCTAGATTTAATTTGCAAACTAAGAAATGGCTTGACTAAATCTAAACTCATTTAATTATGATTTTTATTCTTATTTAGAAAAACATGAATATGATGAAGAAACAATGACACAACAAAAAATAGATGACAGAAAAAACCAAGGGCCTCTCTCAGCAGTGTGAAGGTGATAGAATGACCCCTGGATCTCCTCTGCCCCTGGGACTTGGATCAACTGGGCGAAAGCTCCGGAGGCAAGCCAGCAGGGAAAACAACCAAACTCCACTGTCAGCAAATATGGAGGAGATAGAAAATGGAATGATGGATGTGGAAATAAAAAAAGAGAGGATATTTAGGGTCAATTAGAGTGAGAGACATAGGGTTTAATCTGCAGGAGAAGCAGGTGGAGGTGAGGACAACATAGGAGCAAGGTGAGAGGATGGAGTGGGACATGCAAATTAGAAAATTATTATTTGGGTAGAGGACAAAAAAAGGAAAGAGTCAAAGTTCCACACTTTTAAAAGGAAAAAGGATCTGAAAAGCACATAGAGGAGATTCGAATTTTCCCTGAGGGCATCCCAAATGTTTTACCTAGAAACTCTGAAACTGACAGCCACAAATCACAGACAAAAAGAAACAACATTAATCACTTTCACCTGTGTGGAAGACAGCTGGCAGCTCGTCTCTTACTCGTGATGTGTGACATTAACATCTGGAGCCTAGTCAGAAATAATGAATTAGCCTGTTCATCTTGAAAGTCCTACTTATCAGAAACTTCTTTTTCCCTGTAAGATAAAGTGATTGCCTACTTCTTTATTTTATCCTGGCTTTAAACTTGTATATTGGAAGACATTGATATCAATTTCATTTCACATTCAATAAATTTGCCATATATCTAAAATACTACCTTTGAATCCGTTTCAAACTGCACTAGAATATAGGATATCACACTTTATCCTGAACAGGATAAACAGGATTTTAGATACCTCAAAAACCTGAGCACAAGAAATATAAACATCAGGTAAACATTTCAGCAGAGGGTCACATTGGAGGCTGGAGCCATATGAAAGTCAATCTAGCATTTGAGCAGTTCTTCTGGGCCCTTCCGCCATAATCTAGGGGAATGATGAGGGGCAGGCCGAATCCAAAATAACACTTATTGTTTTTAAAAGCAGGCTGCACAGGAATTTTCTGTCAGCCATGAATCTGTTCTTGCTTGCTCTACATGACAAATCCAATATTCTAAATTTGTTGGGCTTTTCCACCTTGAACCGAGTGTGCACATCCATGATATTATCCCATCTCACATTTGAGTTCATCCACCGCAGCCAGCCTGCATTCAATCGCACCCAGCATACGGCTCAGCTTACGGTCCTGCTCGTTCACGGCCTTTGTGAGGGCATCAACCGCTGCCGGTAGCCGGATCAATGCCTGAATTGCTGCCTGCATTCTCTGTAATTGTGGATAAATCAGGTATCCTCCAAATCCAAAGACGAGAAATCCGAGTATTATAAATCCGAAAATCCATACATCTTCAATATCTTCCACTGACAACATTGTAAAACCTTCCAAGAGTCCATGGTGTATCCCACAAAGTATGTTCCGGCAGGACAGCAAGGGCCCCCTTTTCCCTGTCTTCCAGTTAAGTTAAATTGATTATTACCATTCATAGACCAGCTGACCAGATCCATTGTTTGAATTCGGGTGATATGAAGAGAGGCCTCAGAAAAGACAAGACAAAGCAAAGCAGGGACAGATCAGGGAGTTGCAGAGTAGCAGAAAAATGCAGGAAATCACTGCTGCTACCCTCTGGTTTTCACCAAAACTTAATGGATGTTCCTTGGCATGAAGAACACCTTTGATAAAAATCTCATTAAAATCTTTCCATACATTTTCAAGTTATCATGTTCACAGACCGACAGACCAGCACACTTTCCTAAAAACATAACCTCCTTGGTGGTTAAGAATAAAGGTGTTAAACTCCACTGGTTTTATAAAAGTCAGGAGAATGTAGTTTTTAAGTACAAAGAAAAGAGTGCTCTGATCCTTATTATTCCACTGAAAAGTGCCTGTTGGAAAAAAAAAAATTCAATTTTATATTCTTATCCCTGCAGTTTTTACCAAATATTCTTAGAATAGCTTAATATTGTCTTTCAGTTGCTAGAAATGCCAGCACGAAAACCCTGGAAAGCCTGGCCAGCTTCAAAGAGCTTTTAGTATCCCGTCATTATGCGGGGCGTTTTGCCACTCTGAACAAAAACTGAATATTTGAATAAGATTCTGATCCTTGTTTAATGACTGCACAGATTATTTTTTGAGGTCTACTTTTTAGCTTACAAAAATACAGGCTAAGGTATTATGCTTAGGAAAGGCAGATACAATAAGTCCCAGATTTTATACATTATTACTTCTGTCTAGTTTATAAATTGATTAAAAGCCTTGGTATGGTTTTTATCCAAGGAAACAGTGCCCTAGAGAGCTATATCATGTCAAAATCATGGTGCATATTGGTTTGTTAAGCAGTGCTCTGTACAGAAAACCCCTTTAACCAGATTATTTTAACACTGTATAAGCTAAAAAAAAACAAAAAAAAAACAGAATATTTTCACTTTCACAATAATAGAGAAACTTGTGGTCAAGCTAAAAAACAAAAAACAAAAAAAAGTTCTATAAAAAGAAAAATCCAGTTGGGAAAAAAAGCAAAGAAATCCCTTTAAAGATAAAAAAAAAAATAAGAATGACTTCAATAACGCTTAAAGACTTTCCATATTAGTTTAGTCTAATGACATTCTAACAGTTTTGATTTTTTCAAAGGTTTCATATTGTCTGAAATAAAAAGAGTATTTATAAGATAAGATGATCATGCAGTCACAGTCCTAGATTTCAGAAAGATAATCAGGCACTTATGAAGAAGATGTGGAATGTTAATAAAATGCAGCTATGCAGAAGATTATATACACAACATATGTTTGTAGGATTGCCTAAAGTTATAAAGATTTGTGTGTGAGGTGTTGTTCATAATGAGTAAAAAGCATGATGGCCCAAGCTTGATTTGCTGTTAAGTCCCACAACAGTATTTTGGAAGAAAACAGAGACTGTACTCTGCCTTACATTACATTCTTACTCAAATCTTTCTTCTGAGAGAAAAATGACTCAAACAACCAATATTTACAAACTCTGCTGTGCTTTTTGTGGAGAGAAAATGCTTCAATGTCAAATATTGACCTTCACTAAACAATGTAATAAGATAGAATGAGAAAGATACTCACAGACAGCAGAGACAAAGGAAAGCTAAAATGAAATGAGAATTGGAGTGATACAAAAAGATAACAAAAGGAAGAATGTGTCCAGAGCTGACAAGAAGTCTTTTAGAAGAAGCATGTGATGCAGTACAGATATGACTTAATCTCTTGATAAAAACAACAATGTAAAGATGGAAATGGGAGTGACTTAGGGCATAAATTACTGTGTATGCAGCATGATTTCTGCAGACTGTTTGGAAGAGAAGAAAGTAGGTTGAATCACAGTTATTATTTCAGAAATCTTCTTTGAAAAATCCAGACGTAAAACACAAAAAGAATAAAGAGGATTTTATTTCTGAAAACTCTCATCTGCCTGCACACCTGGAGTCAGAGTGGAAAGCACAGTGTAAAGCTCTACTAATCGCTTCTGTCACTGGAGACATGTTGCTCTCAGCGACACGGCAACCGCTAAACCAGTTTGGTCTGCTGGTTATAGAACAGGCTGATTCGGTTGTCTTGCATGAGAAAGGAAAAATTCTCTTACAAAATGTGGACCCTATAAAACAATATTTATTAGAAACTAATGGAATTAGAAGCCGAGAAAAAAAAACACAGTTATTGAAACTAAAACTCAGATCGCCATTGATTTTTTTATAATTTTATTCTCCAGGTATATAAATGAGCTATTATTGTTTAGATCTGCTGACATCTTTGTCTATGGCAATTTATGGTTTTCTTTATGTAAAGCTAAGCACCTTTAAATTAAAAAAACTGTTTTGGACTGATGTTAAATACACAAAATGTCATACGGTATATTTTCATTGTTTTGAAAATGACACATCAGCATCAGTATTGGTCAAATCATTAAACAAATAGTTAAATGAGTTGAATTAAGTTGGAATTTTACTTGTTTCAGTACCTTTTCCCAAAAACTGAATTCCCTCATCAGTGTTAAATCATTTATCTCTAAGATCTAGCACCTATTAGTTTATTTGATTTAAGTGGTAAAATAAGAGAAACTTGAAAATGCTGCAGTTCTCCAGAATTTGACTGGTCAACAGCAAAATCTTGCCATTATCTTTTAAAATGTTTGCAGAGATACTTTTAACAACTGGCTGTCTTATTGAAAATCTAAACCTAAAAACCTGGTCTGTTCATTCACCCTCAGAAGGACTGTTACAGAGCTGCTGGTGGTATGTGGCTGTCCCTTCAAGGAACAGCCATGAAGAACTGGTTGTAAGCAGCAGAGGCCAATGAGAAGAAGTTGATAGATGACTGAATCTGACAGAGAGAACAGTAAAAGCCAACCTTAGACGACAAATCAAGCTCAATCTCCTTGTTGCAGACAGGATTAATCACTTGTCATTGACAACTCCGTTGGTGGAGGCAGTAATTGGAATATAGAAAATGGTATTTCAATAATTGGGTACAGGGATACGAACTTGAGGAGACTGACTCACCATAGTCTCCGATCTTATTACTTGCTCTCAAAACAGACAATAATGCTTGGTGTACCTTTGAACCGGTAAGGGAAGTTAGATATATTCTGATGCCATCAGCAACCAGAAAAATTTGACATACCTTTGTACCCAAGGTGTATAAAAAATTAGATGGCATTTTGCAATGCATTAAGATATTAACTGTGACTAAGACAATTACAAATTAACGTAATTGAATGTAAATATACATGTTTCATTCCTGTTTCTGAGCAAAAAAATTGGCCTTGATATAACTATTTATGGGATGCTCCAGTCACCAACGGAAGTATACATAGCAGAAAAACACAAACATAATTTGCATGAGTGAAAGACGATCGTCTATGTTCCTTAAGTCAATATGAAATCCATGTTATAGTAAAAAGCAAAGTAAAGACATTTCCAGGCTAAGCCTATTGTTAGATGATTGGAAACTTTCCAGCACTGCAGTAGAGAAAAAAGGAAAGAACAGACATGATGGGGAAAAAAAAACAAGACGGAGAAAATGAAACAAAGCCTGAGTGTGAAAAGGAAGAGCAGAGTGTTGAACAGAAGGTTTGTCTCCTGTAGGATCGTTCACACCTAGAGTACAAGGTTCAGTATCCTCTGTGACTTCAGCTCCTCTGCAGGCCAACACCAACAGAGAGGAGAAATCAACCTCTGGAGGAGTGTCTGCAGAGATAAAACAGAGGAAAGCCAGGCAGCTCCAACAGGTTCCACACTGCGGAGGTGGGAGTCTGCCAGTAGAATAAATTAAATTGTGGATTCAAGCTTCCTTAAATTTGCTCATCTATGTTTTATTTAATAGTCACTTTGTTACCCTTCACATCCATAATTATACACAACTGAATAAAGAAATCCGGTTCAAATCCAAATTTGCTAAATTTGATCAAATCCACAACTGTTTCAGAGATCAGGCCTTATATGAGTACTTTCGCCATTGCATTTTTGAGTGTTCTTACTAACTTGGTCTTAAGTAAAATTTTTTACATGAGTGGTGGTTAGTTTTTAAACTATATAAAATATTGTTGGCGATAACTAAAGCTTGCTTCTTTTTTTTTTTTTTTTTGGAGAATTCTCCTTCACAGTCCCAGTTGCAACCCAACCTCTTAACCCTCCTCCAACTCACTCTCAGTCTTTTTGCTTTGAGGGTCTCCCACATTACACCACACTCTAAAACAATTAGGCCTAAGTGGGAGAGGGCAGTAAGGCCCTCCAGAGCTAAGTCTGCATCTGTGCAGGTTCACTGACAACACTCTTTAAATGCAAACTACTTCTGTTGCATGTGAAAAAGACTTTAATGTGCACATTTCTGAATGTAAATTCTGTACTGCTACATATACATATATACATATATACTCTAGGCGACTGTCAATGAGCCTATTTACATTAAATTAAAATTAGATGCATGTAACAGTTCAGGTAATTCACGCTAAAGGGAATTTATAACTACATTTGTCCACAAATTTAGTGATGCCTAATTAAGTTAAATAATGCTGGCTAATCCAGACCAAACCTGATTTAAAACATTTTTAAATAACCACGTTTTCCGGCGATAGTGTCTAACTTCACTTTCGCCGTTTCTCCTATTAATATGGTAAAGTTATCCAGAGCGTCCGGCACCAGGCTACATGTGATACAAATTAGCCAATGACCTTCTGTCAGTCTGGGTTGCTGCTGCGAGCTACTTTTAGACACAGCAGGCAAATCTGTGGCAAGCTGGGCAATAAGAAAGAAGGAGAAGATGATGTGAAAAAGAGAACAGAGAAAGTGTGGACTGCTGGAAGAACTGCGGTGAACTGGTGACAGAAAAGTGAAATGGCACGCTCAAAGATGACCCTGCACATTTTAAGTATGTTTGGCTCAACCTACTGCTGTGAAGCAGGATTCTCCACCATGACCATAATATTGATCCCGGCTCAAAGAGCATCTTGATATGTGCTTGAGAATGGCTTTAAAGCCATTCTAAACCAATTTTAAAAGCCTTGCAGGGCAGCATAAAGCCCACTTCTCTCATTAAGCCATAAAATGAAAAAGAAACCAATGTTCACTTCGGGTAGTTTATAAAATATGTGACTGAGGAAATTGTCTATATACCAAACTAAACCATTGTTGTTCTCTACTTAAAAAAAATAATTATTTTCTATATTTTTTTTATATTTCTTTATTTAAAAAGTCAATGTATAACATTGATGCATAAACACCTGATTTTATTTCAGAGTTAAATTCTGTTTAAAGTAACAGATTGTAATTAAAAATGTCTCTGGACCTTTACTGGTTGATGATTTTCTTTTTTTGGACCCTGCTGATTTTAAATTGGTTACCCCTGGTCTAGAGCATTAGTGCAAATTAGTTGTTTCATTTCCAACTGAGATTAATAAAAAGCCTCCCTTTATCTCGGAATCATACAATTCCTATGTTCTGAAGGGTTCAAGTAAAGAGCTCATTCAAGAACTTCTCGGGACACATTGTTGGTAACTAAATGGTCTGATGCAGGACATGTTTAAATACTTAAAAATTTAACAAATAAATGTCTCTTTGCATAGTATACAAGTGGAAAGAAAATAATTTTGTTCTTTCCACTCCGGTGGTCAGAGAGCCTAGTGGTGCTGTTTGCACGGAAGCCTTGCTTCTGTCAATCTGCCCCAGAGCAGCTGTGGCTGTGATCTAACTAGCCACCATCAATGTGTGAATAGGTGTGTGAATGGGTGAATGACTAAATGTGGTGCGAAGTGCTTTGGACTTGATCAAATGTTATACAAGTACAGGCCATTTAACATTTTGCCAAAAACAGTATGATCTTTGCAGAGCCAAGAAACAGTCATCCGAAAGCTTCAGAAAAACACCTGAAATTAGCAGGAATGACTTCCTATTGGATAAAAGAATATGTACCATGCAAGACCCCACTGTCTATGATAGAAGCATGTTGAATCATGTTTATTTTCTGAATCACAGAAAGTGTATATACCGTCTGAAGGAAAAGCAGCATTACTAAAAAGCGCCAAAGAAACAGTAAATTTGTTTAGAGGTAAAAGCATCATTGTCTCAGGCTGACTTTACTAGCAGTCTTCATATGTATAGAAGCATAACATTTGAGAAGTTTTTCAATAAGACAATAGTTTCAAACAAAAATTATAAATGGTTATAGATCTGTTGCATTTATACATTAAAATCCTTAAAATCATATAATTACACAAGCAAAAACCTTTGTCACACAAACAAGCAGTAATAAAGTACAAACCTTTAATAACCCCTCTGTTTAGAAGTTTACTACAAACAGGTTTGTCTTAACACAAAAAATGCTTGACAGAGTCAATCAATGATAATATTAACTGTAAAGTTATATTCAGGTTATTAAAAAAATTCATTTCATTCAATCTTGTTTGTCAGGTACTTTTAAATTACCTTTAAGCAGGTGTTAAACATACTTTTAACTTAGTCCACATTTTGTATTTACAGTGTTTTTTATTGGTCTTGTAACATTTTCTTATTTTAAATACCATGTTTTCATCAGCTATGAAAATATCTTCATAATTAAAACAATTAAAGGCTTTTAAATATCAGTCTCTGTGGACCTACACTATGTAATGTGTTTCGATAAATAAACACAACTTCTAACATCAGAATCAGAAATACTTTAATAATCTCAGAGGGAAATTACTTTTGTTACACGCTCCAGTTACAGTTTTTTTATAAATAAATATATATATATATATATATATATATAGTGATGGGACTAACGGCGTTGAAAGTAACGGCGTTACTAACGCCGTTACCTTGTTTTAGTAACGAGTAATCTAACTAATTACTTTGACTGTAACTATAACGCAGTTACCATTGCAGACACCCCGTTACTGCGCGTTACTCAGGTCACACAATGAACCTTTTTTCATGATAGGACTCGTGCGCAGCTGCGTGAAGCTGACACCCCACCCACGTCAAAAAACTCTGCAAATAGACTGAATGGTTAGTGCAACGTTAGTGCAGATTTGTGCAGAAAAAAAATATTGTTTGTGCTACTTTTGTTTAAGAGATATTAAAGATTATTTTTTAGGTCATCCAGAGGTGCGCGCCTTGTCATGAGAGAGGGGAGGATGAGAATGGCTGATGTATAGTGAGATTCCGTCTGTCAGTTGGGTAGGTGGGTGTTTCCGCTGGCGGGTGTTAACGTACAGCACACACAGAGAGATGGAGAGTGAGGATGACTCCAGCAGCAAAACAGCGTTTTCCAGATGGAAATAAAGGTGTTACGTCGAGCTGCGTTTCCCCACCACATAACGGTTTCCTCTGCATCTCCGCACAGCGCAGGCGGCACGAGTCACCGCGCAAGCGACAGGAAACGCGCATGCTCGCTAAAGGCGCGCAACAGTCGCCCTGTGCTCGCGCCACAGGAGAACTATGGAGAGCGTGAACGATCAAATGAAAGGGAGAAATCTGGATGGATGGATGGATGGATGGATGGATGGATGGATGGATGGATGGATGGATGGATGGATGGATGGATGGATGGATACTCTGCCTTTTCAACCTACTGTATTTTTTATTTTAAACATTATTTGATGGCCTTTGTGGCAGGGATGGAGATCCATATTTTATGTCACACGCAGAGTATACATCTAGATAGATAGATGGATAGATAGATGTTGCAGTATCTATAACAACCCAAACACACAGGATTTCAGAATTAGACATCCCCAGTTATTAATTTCACCAGATCTGAATGCCCTGTTAAAAAACTTCACATGGCGTTCCCCCTGATGTCATTTACGTTGAGTTGCAATAAATGCTAAACTCTCTGCAGGTTCTTGTCTTTGTCATCCACTCTATTCAGCTGACTTTGGAAACACACCGCAAGAAGGTTGGGGCTGGGTGGCGAGGGTTACGGGGCGAGAAACGCAAAAGTAACGCAATAGTTACTTTTACTAGTAACTAGTTACTTTTATTGTGGAGTAACTCAGTTAGTAACTCAGTTACTTTTTGGGAGAAGTAACTAGTAACTATAACTAATTACTTTTTCAAACTAACGTGCCCAACACTGTATATATATATATACTCAAATGTATTGAATGGCTTTGTAGTTACAACAGTCAAGCAATACAACATGTGTGTACAACATGCCGGCGATAATAAATGTATTAGAGATTTAAGGATGTGCTTATATTTTCCAAAGTGTGTTGTTTTCTATTTAAATCCTAAGATTAAATCAAATCAGATTTTGCAGAACTGTAATTGGATTAGAATGGCTGTAATTAAGTCAAACAATGCTGATCAGCGTTATGGCTAAGAACAACACTGCTTAGAGGACAGGAAGGCAGATATTCTGAACAAGGGCAGAGGCCATATTCAAAACACTGGAAGTGGAACAACATCTGCCATTGTGGAAAACAAGAGTTTTTTAAAGCCTAGCCAAAAAGGCTGGGACCCATCTTTAAGCCTGTTCTAATAAATCTTATTGCCAACCCTCCTGCCAATTAACTTTGCTAAAACACTGGTGCCTTGGCAGAGCTGGAAGTCAAACTACCATAAAGTCAGCAGAAATACCTAAACATAATACAGCTTAAGATAAAAAATGGCTCTGCATACTGCAATCCATTCACGTAATGCATTAGTGAGTGAAGGATGTCTGTTCCTTTTTTCTAATACATGTTTTCTTTGCAGACATGAAGTCTCTGAAGCTAATTTGTGCTTGTTTAATTTGTTATCAAGCTTATTTGAGTGTTGAGCCAAGCAACCATTCATGCAAACACATGCATACTTAAAAACTATTTTAGAACATCCATTCCATTTAACAGGTACATGTTTGGATTCAAAAAAAGAAGCAGGGGAACCTAGACAGAGCAGACCTCTGCACAGAGAAGACATGCTAACTTGACGTTAAAAGGTCCTGTCAAAGATGGGATTTAAAGCAAAGGCCTCCTTGGTATTAAGCTACAGTTCAAACAGCTGTAAGTAATGCTATATTTTCAATTTATTATTACACTTACAAAAACACCATATGATATATTTAGTAAGTGCTGCAATATTCCATTGATTCATTGCAATAATGCCACCATTAAATAAAAGCCTTTTTTTTTTTTTTGGGGGGGGGGGGGATATATACAGTACTTGGACCAATAATACTGTCTTTAGCAGTGTGACAAAGCCAATAAAGAAATTACTGTCATTATCCAGGGTAACCTCTGTTTATTTTACCGTACTTCTGGTTGACAACTTCTCTATTTTGTTTTTGCTTTTAATATTTTCTTTTTTTGGGGATTAGTAACCTATATCTGAAAGTCGGGTGACAGTAAACAGACAGTAAAGATCCCACCAAAATTAGTATTGTGATTATATCTGTTTATTTTTTTATTTAGTAACTTTATATTCAAAAAAGACCAAAACTGGTTTATCGTGATAAGTTAAAGCTATATACACAAAGCATTCATCACAATAGTATTTTGGTAGTTTTTTTTGCGCCTAAATAGAATTTCTGAACCATGCATGATGAACAGACATAAACAGAGGGATGAACCATCTGCAAGCAGTACCGTGGAAAGCCAGATGATGACAAATGATGCAGCTTCTTAATAGAACCTGACTGAGCCCTACTGTCCTGCAATGTTTGCAGCAAAGCAAAAGCCCGGCAAGGTTAAAGACAAACTAATATTTGGGAAATAAACTAATCTAAAGTAACACTAAATTCTGCTGAATCTTCCCCAGAGCCTCATATTGGATAATCAAGGAAAGATAACTTTCCCATTCCTACCAAACGTAAATAGTAACACAGGATCAAGGTCAAAAATATTTTATTAAATAAACCTTAAAAAATAATTGGCTAAAACCTTTTGATTGGAATGAATGTAGTTTTAAAGATATAGTGGGGGATGTTCTTTTTTCTGGGTGGATCATCAAAAAAAGTGGTCCTCCTAGTTGTCAATCATTCTGGTGATATGTTTATGTAAGGCCGCCCTACCAGCTCGTCCTCAGTTAGCTGTCTTTTTCTGCACATGAGCACTTTTAAATGCTGAACTTTGATTTCAGACAGTCATTGAAGCTCACCTTTCTTACAACGGTTCTTTGAAAATGGCCGAGGGTCGTAAAAGAAAAAGTGTATGAGAGTACAAAGGGTATGAGAAGAAGAGAAAGGCATCAGAGGAAATAAACAACACCAGTGTGTTTGGAAGATTCTTTCACACGATGGTGTACACTGAAATCACAGATCAGGCTTCGTACTGATGCCTTGGTTGCTAAGTTTCTACTCGACAGTTAAAGTTTGGCATGCTATTTGGAGAAATGCATTTCACATCACTGCTAGTAAAAGTTATCTACCTCTATATTGTAACTTTTCAGGGAAGATAAATTTATTTACTTTGTGATTTGCATCAATAGTAAATATATACGGTGGCGACAGATCCTTATTTACCGTGCAATCATGTCCAAATTCCCACACATACACATACAAGCATGTAATCATTTTTCATTTTTAATTTACCAGTAGTCTGATTTGCGGGGAAACTTTTAATATATAAATATGGGTGAGATGAGATACAGGGTTGTGCATGTGCATGTTTTTTTTAAGTGGAGAGGGCAGCTTTTTTCTAGTCTGACGTAG
The DNA here is from genome assembly GCA_030533445.1 of Cyprinodon diabolis. NCBI lineage: Eukaryota > Metazoa > Chordata > Actinopteri > Cyprinodontiformes > Cyprinodontidae > Cyprinodon > Cyprinodon diabolis. The sequence continues at coordinate 32,753,423 of CM060074.1, read as the reverse complement.
TCCTACTCAATTCTAGTCAGAATATGAGTCTGATACTGCTCCATAGAGCTGTGATTATGGGGCGTGTTTCGAACGAACCAGGAAAAAAAATGCCTCTGCACTCAATTGGATAGACTTACAACCAATAAGAGCAACGGAGTGCGTGACGTATGTTAAGCGACGCATAGTTGTTGTCAACAAAAATCAAAGCGTGCAGTTGCACGCCTAGAATAAGAAGATGAGCCTTGATCGCGTTTCTCTGTTCCTCTTTTAAAATTAATTTGCTGTCGATATCTTCTAGAACAGACCTAATAGCAGAATGTATACACCTCAACTCTCCAGCGGTAGCCATTGTTGTTGTCACCCAAGCGCGCTTTGGTGACGTGGTTGATTACGTTACTGTTGATCATCTGTCCATCATCGTATAAAGCCCGCCCTGATAATTTGATTGGCCCACCAGATATTGTGCGAGCATACACGCGCTACTATTGAGCAATGCCAGACCGAACTTCCCGACCTCAAATGTTGTGGGCGGGTCTAAGTTCGGAATGGCACCCTGGCTAGCTTTTTTCAAGAATTCGTAAAAATCCTCCTCTGTACCTTTAACACATGAAAGTCTTTGATGACAACTAAATAAAGTTGGATTAAATGTTTTGGATTGTAGCAGATGTGACATAAAAGAACAAGAATATAAGGAACTAAAAGTCTTCAGAGAGGCTTCAATCCGATTTTTTGGAGCATAGGTTACAATTAAAGCAATCCATATTTGTCCCTAGGTTTTATGTAAAGTATGAGTTGAAACAACATAAACTGTTTAAAAATATGGGTCATATTGTGTTTTGATTTCCAATACAATACAAAAATTTTTTGGGAATACTTAGGGAAAGTAAATGTTGCAATTTCTTCCAATTATACTTAACTTAATAAAAGCCAAAATAAATGAATTAGCGGAACACAGCTTCCTTTGTTTTACTTGCTGGAGGAAGGAATTTTAAAAAGATATTCTCATTTCTCTGCACATGCAAATTTTCCCAACTTCTCTATCTTGGAAGACATCCCGGGGTGGGCGCGAAGGGAGAAGTTTGAGTACTGGAGAAGTACTTAAAAGAGATTGGCTCCTATACTTCAAATCTTACAAAGGAATGAAACTGATGATTTTCTATTACTTTCCTCTCAAATATTGATTCAGCATTTATCGAGTAAACATACATTTCATTAAAAAAAATATATATATATAACATGAGTTAAAAAAAAAAACATAAATCATTTTTTGTTTCTGTCACTATATTAATATTGTCCACATTTTTCCATTTTTTTTTTTTGTTACACAAGATTTTATGCAGTGATTGTCAGTGTTCTTTTTTTTTACTCTGGATAGTCTGACCTATGGCATCCTATCACCAGCAAAAGGCTAGGAGATAAGAGTATGAAAAAAAGGCCATCTACTTGGGTAAAACGTTAATCAGACTGTAGCTAAAATTAAAACATGGCTCATTCTGTTGAAAGTGACAGGATGATTCCTGTCTCTCAGGGAGGTGTTAAATGCTGGTGGCCACTGGAATGTCTAGATCATCCCTACTCTTCTGTCACAGTCGCTCTGCTTCAGTGTCTAAGCTTTTATCCGTCTACCTGTGATGTCTATTTTTTTATCTTTTTTTTTTACTCTTTCTGTTAATCTGACCAGGTCTGTCTCCCCCCACTTCCTGATTTCTTTCCTTTTTGTTTTATTTGCCACAGCTGTTAAAGGACGATTCTTCAAAACATTAAATTTGGGTACTGGATTTCAACACATTTGTGCATACAGTAAAGTGTTGGCTTGACAATACATATCAGCTTCTGCTATGCTTACAGTTAGCTAGCTGCATTCATACAACCCTCCCTTACCTCTAAAGCAGTTTTGTTTCCTTGGCGACACATATCCAATATTCTGAACGGGTATTGCGACCAACTCTTAGCAATATAAAAGACTCTCAATTCAGCTGTAGGTTATATTTTCATCTTGGACCCTCATAGTTAGATGATTTACTAAACTATACACATGATAATTCATAAAATAAAGATGTTAGTGGAGAAGGGGGTATATACTAAAAAGCAAGTGAACAATTTGTCATTAAAGTTGAATGTAGGACGGAGGAGAAACAGGTTGGATTAAGGATTTTGGTGGATTGACAGAGGTGTTGTTGTGATGGTTGCTGCCCTTCTGCGATGTCTGTGGGGCGAAGATTCGTTATTCTAAAAGTGTCCCAAAGAAGGAAAAGCTACTAAAGCTGAAACTGCTAAAAAAAAATGTGATTCTGGTTCTAATTCAAAGTTCTAAGATGACTGTTTTGATCGGATACATAATTTGAATGCACTTCATAGTGTCTTTGTCAAATTGTTGCTGGCATAATAAGTCAAGATGTGATAAATTATTTAACAATTACTGAGTGTGGACTCTGGTGCTTCTTAAGATCAGCTACACACTGTTAAATTAAAAGATACCCTTTTTTTATGTGTTCTGCTAAAACTGAGTTAGAAAAAAAATCTATTGTGGATAGCTCAGAAGATATTTTATATATATACTTTTTCTTTTTTTTCAAGTTTTTCCCTTAGATGGGTCACCACAGCAAGGGCTCCAACTAAGAATGTCTTCCGCAACTTCTTCTCTCACAAAGACTATTCATGTCCCTTTTCTTACTAGCTAAAACTCTATTCTCTGATTTTTGTTAAGACATTCTGCTTGGCAGTTCTACCGTAAGCATCCTTTTACTAATGTACTCCTTATACCTTATCCATACATGTCCAAAATATCTCAGACTGGCCTCTCTTTTTTATCTCAAAATATTTAAATCAGAACACTGCACTATTGAAAAAAGGAATAAGCATTTTAATATAGAGTTGATCTTTCTGGTTTCCTTTGAAAAACAAACAAACAAACACACCCAATGTTTCTCTTTAGCCTGCAAAATGTCTGACATCAGAAGGAAAATAAAATAATTCCATAGGTTGCCAAACAACAACAAAATTCCTCAAAAACTCCACCCAGAAACAGTTTTATATGTTCTTTTTTGTTATCGGGGTAATTTTTTGCTTGCCTCCAGTGGCCAGATGAGAAATGCTGGGTAGAACCTGGGTAGTTAGCATTCCATCACAGGGCAACACAAAAGCACATAACAAAAAAAGTTGAAAAACAAAGCACTGGGCTTTGTTTCAAAGTTTGAAGACACTTCCCATCCAAGAAGCTTTTCCAATTCAAAATGTTAGAAATAGCGTTGAGTTCGAGGCTTTATAGAGTGGACCAAAAACTAAGTCTTGGCTTAGAAATGAGCACCATTCCTACGGGGGGCGGACCCATTCGTCCAGTTCAATTTGCATGTTTTCTAAGTCAAAACAAGGTTTTGTTTTTGGTCCACTCTATAAAGCCTGATGTTCCATTTAGCCTGATGTTCCATGTATGTCTAATCTGTAAATAGGACATTCTCCCAAAAATGTAGTTTGTCATATTCCAGTCTGGCATTTTTTATTTCTTTTTAACTATGGTTTTCTCCATTCTCGTCTCCCATTAAATCCACTTAGGTTAAAACTATAAAGGATTGTGCATCTAAAATATTCCATCCCTTTCCTTATACAGGGGTCAGGTGAAATGGATACACCCTGATTTGTCAAGTGGAAACATGCAAAATCTTAATAAAGGGCCATTATTAGTGGTTTTCAGTCCCATATTATGGCAACAGATTGTGTCTCCTTCCTACTCAGTAGTTGTTATCACTGAATTATTCCTTATCCTTACCTTAAGGTAATTCCTTTTTTCCAGGAGAAGTAATTACTCTATTTATGTATAATCTGCACATAATTTTTGAAGTTCCTCATATATTGAAAAAAAAAATAAGTTGATTGGCATGTCAGTCATATTGAACAACCCCTCCCAAAGAAATCTCATATCCTGTCAACTGAGTTGTTTTTAAACACCACATTACATCCGTGTGACTAAAACATGAGGAATTTACTCAAAGTTAAGATTTATAATATAGATGTTTTTAAAAAATGTAGGCTGAAAATAAAATAGATAACAAGTTTAAAGTAGGTAAATATTAGGTGTAACTTAAGGTTTTAGGCATAAGAAATTCTATGGGACTGATAAACACTAATAATGGCTATTTAATGGTTAAACGTACTCGAAACAGATGGCTATATAAAACAACGTGAAGCCACTGAATTTTTGAAGTTACTGCAGCAATAAAAATGTACAGGCAGAAGTAATTAGAAAAGGGATATTGAAAAGAATACACAGAGACACAATTATACACAAAAGAAAAACCTGATGATGATTTGTTTTCTGAACACACACCGACCCCCCCAGACCCACCCACCCACCCCCCCCCAAACACACACACACACACACACACACACACACACACACACACACACACACACACACATCTTAACTCCTTTTAAGAAGATGTAAATGGAAAACCCTCTTAATTACTGACAATTCCTCACTGCCCATCTCAGACTGTGACTTATTCTTGTTTAATGAGACCTGCAGACAGCGTCTGAACCAAACCTCTGTTGCTAAAATGGTAATGAAAGGAGATAACATTGCATTATGGTTTGCTCACACCACTGCATGTGACCGATTAGGGATGGCATCATTTTCAGGGGGAAATATGAAGGTTTGAAGAACACATATTTATTCAGACTTGATTTGTCCTGAGAATATTTGATTCACTCAATATTTGACTTGAGTGCAGAGGGATTAATTTGAGAGGCAGCTGGATCATCCCAAGATTTAAGTGGTTTGGAAGGTCACAGTCACCAGAGAATCAGTTTTACAAGGTTTCAAGTTATTTCTGTTTTAGCAACTTAGCTTCGGTGTGAATAGTATCACTCTCTCTCTCTCTCTTTCTCTCCCTACATATCTTTTATACCTATCTAAAGTATGGAAAGATGGATGGACGGACAGACAGAGCCATATATCCACTTTCTAAAACATTCCTTGAACTGTATGAACACATGTATTTCCATGCAGACATGCTATCATAGGGATTAATATGAACACCTTGTGTGTACATTTAGACCCTAGAAAGGGATTATCTACTCATACTGCATTTATGGTGATTTTCTTAGACTCTAGCACAGTTCTACTTTCATCAAAAGATGAAAAAAAGCTATTTTGTATTTAAAACAGGCTTAAATCAGGGACAACCAGATTTTCACTCAGATTTTCTGAATACATTTCAACACCTACCCAGGAGCCTTTTTCAGTACTGGCAGCCCCTCTAGAGCAACATGTAGTTGCGATGCTGCTGTCTTTAAGCAGCCAGTGGCCCAGCCTCCAAAGGCACATTTAAAGTAAGGTGATCTACCTGTCGATCGCTTGGGTCGCTACAGAGTTTTGTCTTTGGAAATTTGAAAATCCATTAGAAAAACTGACCTAAAGTCTGGTTTCCCCCAACTTTAACCTTATTTTTGTTGTTGCCATTTCCTGGATGATTAAAAAGTTGCACAGGCATTTATGTGAGTGTATCTTTTCTAAAAGAAAAAATGTTTGAAATGTTTTTTGAAAATGTGTACCATAACTATAAACGCATATTTTAAAGAAACAATACTGCAAGAGTATACAATGTTTCAACTGACAAATAAGTTAACAATTTTGGTATCACATACCACAAGTACTAGATGAGGTATAGATAGTATAGCGACATCTCAAGAAAACAGAAGAAAAATCTGTAGTTCTGTAACATGAAATCAACCTAGTTCACTACATCACAATCATGTGGTATCGACAGATTCAGATTAAAGTGAACTTTGCAGTTCAGTTTGATCATAAACATGTTCAATTTCATTTGATTCTCTAGTGCTACCAGGAAAAATGTTTATCTCAATAGCATATCAACTTTGCAGAAATTGCAAGCAGGCAAGCAGTTCTGTATTCAGGATGAAAATAAGTGGACATGCACTTAGCAGCAATGATATATTTAACTAGCTTTGCAAATAGTACATTGTGCAGTGGTCTGATACAGTATTTTTTCTCATAAGAAAAAAAAAACATGTACATTAAATTCAGTGATTCACCCATTCATTCAAGTATTCACACACTGATGGTGTTTTGCCCGTGAACTAGATACTGAAAGCCAGAGTTCGAGCTAGAACCTAGAACCTTTTGGTTGAACCGCAAACTCCTCCATCCAACTCCACTAAATGTCAACTAGGGGGGTGAGGTTGATTGAGGATCCAAATGCAGATTTGAGTGAAGCAGAGATGACTTCTTGATGGTTTAAAGAAAAACTGAGGCAGACATCCAAGGAACCAAATAAACAGAAAACATTGGGGAAAACTCAGGTGGGGAGCCAGAGACGAGGAAGCAACTAAGAACAACAACGAACCAACAAACAATGACTGAACATGAGATGTATAAATGGGAGACTGAACAAAGACAAGGGCAATCGGCAGACATGAAGCAGGTGTGGCTGGAAAAGACCAGAAGGGAGCTAGGGGAAAAGGAGACAGGCACAAAGGTGCAACAGAGAGGAACCAAAGATTGCTTAAAAATACATCAAATGGAAAATAAACCAAAGATCAACAAAACAGAATAACTGAAAAGCAAAAACTCAAAGTCTCATACCATAACATTGTCACCCAGATAAGATATGACCTTATCTCTTTGTTGGGAATGCCCATGGACTTCCAAAATGGCAGCAATTGAATCAATCAATTATTAAAATAAAATGAAAAGACTGAAATCTTTTAGGATTAAAACATTAACAAAAGCTTTGTAAAGAGCTTTCTGTATGTGTAGAATTGCACCAAAAAGACTTAGTCAAAGGGTTAAGGTCTTTGTCAATAGAAAAGATTAGTGCCTGCAGTAAAACATCATATTCAGTTACCTTTCTTAGGAAGAATTTGTCCAGTTGGATTTCTTTTTTAATTAAATAGAATTTGAGTTGTTCTCAAAACATATTTTTTTGTTCAGTTTTTCTTTTAGAAAAACATGCTTGTTAGCCTAAATCGACATTTTTGATTTACCTGAAGTAATTGTATGCATTAATGTTTGGTTGTGTTAGATGTCTCTTGACCGTCCTGTGATGGACTGTCTTATTGAATGTTAGAGAAAGGGACAATGCTCTATGCAACTCAGACAGGATGATAAGGGTATAGAAAATAGATGAATGCAGTATATTGTTTAGAACGTTATCTACTAAAAAGTTATAACCCTGTAAACAGTCAGCACATTTTCAGAGAAAAACAAATGACAAGATTGTGAAGTGTCAGCCCAAAGCGATGATGCTAACATTAATGCTGGTAGACAGGAAAGGAGACAGAAAAAACAGGCATGTCAATTGAGAGACACTTTCCATTAATCACATGTGTCAGTGAGGAGAAGGGCTGCCTGGCAGTGGGTAAATAGTCACCAGAAGCATCAGCTTTGATGGAAATGTGCTGATTACTGCTCTAGTTGATTGGCACTTCTGCATTTTAAGTCAGCTCGTAATAAAGAGTACAACTTTTATTAGCTAACAACTACTAAGTAACCCTTTAATAACCTCTAAAGAATAAACTCCCATTTACAGAAAGTACAACTGATTAATCCAGTGGTAATTATTGATATCTCAGTTATAAAATTGGCCATTAGTACAACTTTTCTTGTTCACTAAATGTATATATATATGCTTTTCTTCCTTTCACGCAACTCAACGCAGAGCAATAAAGCATATTGTTTTTGAATGTTATTCTTTGACTGAACATGTCTACATCTAAAAATTCCCTGAGTTAAAATTACTACTTATGTGTTGGTCACTTCAGCTATCGCTGGTGGTACATCCCATGCAAGGGTTTTTCCTTCAATGACAGTTCCTCCGGTTCCTTTTCTTCCATCTTCCATTGTCTGAGACATTCCCTGAGTGCTTCAATCCTTGAGGCTATCTTCCTGATGTACAGTATACTTACAGCTTATGTAGATTTTTTCTCTTCAGTGGTGACGCCCACTAGTCCTCTGCCTCCTTCTTTGCACTTATACACCTTTCTCACTGGCCAAAAAATCAGTTAAAACCAATGAACAATCCGCTTTTTTTTAGGTGCTGGATCGGCATACCAACCCGCATAGTGAAAGGGCTCAGGAAGAGACGCAGGGTTAAAATCACCTTCAAACATTCTGGCTCTCTTCAGCATTCAGTGGGAACATCAGACCCACATTGACCCAGAAATGTACATGATGACATTGAGTGTAATGTAAACATATCACAACATCGTGGCAGTCGCATCTGATATAACAAGCCAAAACAACTCTGCTTGGATTCAGTAAACTTGTCGCAGCACTGGCAAGATAGATAGCAAGAGAGATTTGTGACCTTGTCCAAATCCGAGGAGAAGAGGAGATTAAGCACCAGATTTTAGTCACTGTTGGAGGAAGCAGTATATATAAAAACATTACAGATATGTTAAAAGCGGGAGGCTACGACACCACGCGAAGGCAGGTAATCAAAAAGATTGCAACATGTTGCTCCTTATTGTTTGCTTTCCTGATTTCTGTCGCACTGATTTCATAATCAACACTAACACAGCAGGATGGCATCAGAAGACATGCACAGGGGTCATACATGTTGCCAGTGGATGGTCATGTTTTTTCCCCAAATGGGAAGGAGCCAAATGCCAATCATTAGCTGGTTAACCCGCATTTGACAAACCTACCAACCTGCCTGAGAAAGTATCTTTGGGTGTATAGTTTGTGGATATTAGATTTGGGATGGAATCATGCATGGTGAGGTTGATTTCATGTTTTAACACCATTGGCCTGAATTTCCTCCTTGAGCAAACCTAATACGACAGCAGGGTATCTGACTACTGGCAAAGCATAGCTGTTGATTGCCTGGACCTTGTTCTTGCAATTAAGGTGGTTTCTCAGAAATTACCTCACTCATTGCAGATATTTGGCTGAGGCCTCTTCATGGTTGCCATATGTCTGTGGTATTCCAAGGTACTAATACCACTCTTCTATATCTGCTATGCTCCCTTCTGGCAGTGCAATTCTCTCTATGTGGATTACCTTCCCTCTAATTGTCAACATCCGGTATCATTTCTCTACCCCAAATGACATTACAGTGTCCCCACTTTCTCATTCACTCTTAGCATACAGCTTGATGTGATCCATGCACAGTAAGTGGCTGATAGTGGTCCCATGTCTGAGTCAATATATAAGGGGTTCAGACCTATGTAGAACAGCACCACATTGCTTGCATTGAGTCGGACCTGTTCTCAGTGCATGTTTGACTGCATCCCATGCCAACTTAGCTGATATATAGTCCATGAAGGTTAGAATGCTTAAAAGGTAAGGCATGTGGAACTTAAATTTGGCACAATAACAAATCGACAATATGAATTGAATAACAAGTACAAAAAAAACTTCAAGCTATTCTCAGACATAAACATATTTTATGATCCCAGACACCTCAAGAAACCAGGCAATACTCTAAACACTTATGGGACAGATGGCATTCATAATGGCTTACAGAACTATCCAGCAGGTTGAATGCTTGTAGCGTCTGGTGGAATAACAAACCATCCTATTAAGCAATTGTTCCAACCATATTACAAATCATCACCAACTTCATGTATCTTTTCCAACAATAAGTCTGTATATGCTGAATTGAAACTGCATTTAGTTTGGCATTTTTCATTGTACACTATTTAAGAAACAACTACTTTAACCTTATATTAATTACATCAAGGCCCTGCTATTTTGAATGATCTGAGTTTGTTTTTTTTCTATAATAAAAATACATTTCAAGTTGAGTCTGCTGAAATTGGACATGCACATTCAATATAAATTAACCCTAAATTAAAACCTGATATTGTATTTTCAGAATACTCTTTCTGCGACAGTAGTGAGTGTTTTTTTTTTTTGTTTTTTCTGGCAACAGTTTTTATTTAGTAAAGTGAAGACATTAAGGGGAATCAGGTCCTTTGCCATGACGGCCTGACATCATATTTGCTCTGCAATGCATCTCCATATTTTTTTGTTAACTTGCTAGTTTCTTAGTCAAGGAAAGACTTCAACGTATCTTTATTGATGGAATTTTACGGAATTGTGAGAGCAATGTCTATCATCGAAAAGCGGCTACAATCAAAACAGCTCTGGGATTTTCAGAGACTGATGAGAAATTGAAATTGCTGCAAAGTAGATCCACCATGAAATTTTAGGCAATCTATAAATAAAAACACGAATGCACTAAAGACAGAAGCATAATAAAAATGAAAGAGGATGATTAAAGTTAGAAGACAGAAGTGGAATACCACACAAAGCTAAAAGGTAACATCTGAGGAAAAAATGTATTATGAAAGCACCACTTCTATAGTAACAAAGTAGCTGGCTGTAAAACACATTGAAAACTATACTGAGCTAAATTTATGGAAATTCTGGTATTTTTGAAGAAGACAGAAAAAAAACACAGCAATTAAAAAAATAAATAAGAAATAAAACATATATATATTTAGATTGGTTCGCCAGTTCAAGTTGGATGTTTTGAGGCTGCAGCTCCATTACTCTGACCTGATGGCAGTAAAATACAGATAAGCTGATTTGTAATGAAAGAAACTTTTAGATGATACAATCAGTTACTGTTCGTGCCAGAATAGGTGACATTTTCAGTTATTTTGTGACTTTTTCAATCTTTGTATATACAGTATTGTTGTGCCATTGTTGCTTTTTCTTAGTAGTGCTGTCCTTCACGACTTATGATACATCAATTCTTACGTTCAATCCGTTCAAATCTCATTGTCTCATTACTAACTTCTTATTTGAGTCTGTAAAATGCAGTGTAAGAATAAAGACGGCAGTGCTTTTTTTCATCTGCAGCAGAGGTGTCCAAAGTGGGCCCACTTATTTGTCTAATGTGGCTTGTTCGGTGACATTGTTAATAAAAAAATTCTATTTTCTATACTCAACCTCAAATTCAATTCCAAAAACAGTTAAAAAAAAAACATCCACTGGACTTTTTTTTTACTTTGAAGACATTTCGTATCCCATCCAGGAAGCTTTTTCAATGAAAAATATCAGGAAGTAGCCCATCAAAACCTTGTTTTTGTCTTGAAAACATGGAAATTGAAACGTACAAACGGGTCCATCCCTTTGAAATCAAGGCTATTCCTGACACTTTTAACTGAAAAAAACTTCCTGGATTGGAAGTGAAACATCTTCAAACTTGAAAACAAAGTCCAGTGGATTGTTTTTGTCAACTTTTTTGGAATGACTAAGTCTTTAAGATATTAGATAAGCCTATTGGGTACATTTTGGGGTGTATTTATGGGGTTGTAGTGCTTATTTTCTTCACTTATGATGCTTAGATTATCTTTGAAATATCAGATAACATTTAATATGAATTATTAGCATCTTCAACAGACCTTTAGGAGTACAGAAGGCCATTCTAGTTTCCTAGAATACTGCCCATTGCAAAGTTAAGTTTGCACAATACAACGACATCTTTCACCAAGAAATGCTGTCTTATAGTTCCACCACATCTGCTAATGGGATTTAGTGTACAACAAAATTGCAATTATATACTGCATACACACAAAAAAAACTCCTCCTGACATTTTACACTCATCCTGGCAGAGGCTGATTCAGAGTACAAAGATGTTCTTTACCAGCAAGAGGTGAGGTGGTCCTCAAAACATTTATTTAGCTGCACTATGCAACTGCTAGGTTCCTAAACAGCCAGAAGTCCTCTCAGATGAGAAATGGTTTGGTCATATTGACTGAGTTTGAGTGGAAAACACAGACCTGCTCAACATCCTAATCTCTTAGGAAAAGAACAGATTATAACCATTTAAAGGCCTTCTGGTCTAATTTGCAGCTACTCTGTTGGCCACTCCTACCAAGTTAATATATTGTATCTACACACTAGGGTTGAAACAATTCATTAATTGACTTATCATGATTAAGCAATTTTTGAAATTATCGACAACTAATTTGGCAATCAATTAATTGTTAAATGAATATAGAGATTAAAATATGCATTTAGCTGACAGAGCAACCCACTTAGAGCATTACTCATACCATGGAAAAAACTATATAAAAATTTTGCATTTAAGATAAAAAAAACGTTTTGGCCTGTTAATAAGCTCTATCCAGAACTCAAGTTGAAACGTTTTGGTTTAATGTAATAAAAAATCTTCTGTAAGGAAACTCTGGCTATCCGATTATTAATCAATTAATCAAAAAAAATAATCAACAGATTAATCAATTTGAAAAATATTCGTTAGTTGCAGCCCTAATACACACATGTGCAGTTTTATACATACAAGTGTTTATCACCAAGGTTCATGTGATGAGTAAGTTGTACTTTTTGACTGTCTGAGGTAACTTTATTGACATGTAACCGAGTCGGATCTTTCATCATAATGATGTTTATGATATAATCAATAGATAACAGAAAGGGAAGTTGGCAGCATGTGAACAAACTTTTAGTGTAATGAACCTGATCCAGGATCAGAAGCATTCTGACTACAAGAAATACTGACCCTCTCACTTAAACGCCTGCAGCTTCATACTAAGATGATGATAAGAGCCAGGGACTAGCTTTAAGGTTCTCAGATGTTGTATGTTTGTTTTTCTTTTGAAAATTTGCTTTTTTACATTTTGCACTTCATAATTATAGTTAGGAAATACTTGAATACATATAACCTCTTAAAAGCAAAATATGACTTACTTCTTATATTTTGTGTTCTGTTATCCTCTTCATTAAGACAGCAAGGTCAAATACTCTATAGAAAAAATTTAGGACTTTACTTAGAGAAGTATTTGTATCTCATAATTGAATTATTGCATTTGGCCAACCGCCCTCTGATTGATTTCCATTCTGGCCCTCTCTGGGAAAGAGTTTTAGGCATCTGAGTAATATTAAAAATCTATGAAACAGCTTTTAAATACCATAAATCATCTTATCATATGATATGTTTACCGAGGACGTCTTGACCATGTTAAAAATGAATATCAATCAGCCTTAAGAAACTTTTTGTCACAAGTAAAAAAAAAAAGACTTCTTTAATGAATCCAGTTAATTATTATTAATTCTTTGAGTATTTTTCTCCCAAAAAATGATTACATCCCATTAAAACGACTTTCTTTAGAACAACCTTGAAATAATAAATGTCTTTTACACATTGTCATCTATCTTTCATTTCCTGTTTGCTTAAAATGTAGGAAAAACTGACGGGTTTATAAAGCAGAAAAATAAAACATTTTTTTGTGATATATATACATATATATTTTCACAACTTCCTACATATGTGGCAAAGATCCTGCCCTAGGCTTTTTCCAGGTGTAATTATTCAGCCCAGTTAAGAATAATGCCATCAAATTCCAACTCCTGTATCTATAGCACACACACACATCACAAGATGTCATACACTCACCAGCTGGCACTAAATAATTTTTCACATCACATTCAGACAGGTGCAAAAGCCTAGTATGGTAATAATGTGAAAATATCAATTTTACACACTGCCTATATGTTTTTATTTTATTCCTTCTGCTCTACTTCTGTTGTATATAAATGCTGCTACAGAGAGGTTTGCTTTCAAAAATAAAAACAAAAAGCTCATACAAAACAAAAATAGTTCTGCTTCTCCTTAATTATTTATTTAATCTGCTTTCTATTTGATATACTTTCTAAGTGTTTTATATAGCCTAAAAATACCTGCCAAGAGAAATCCATACTAAAGACATATATTACAGAGAAGAGGAGAGAGAGATGATTGTTTCCCTCCTCATACAATTCCAGCAATAGCCAAAATGCCCCAAAGGATCATCTTTAATTGAATTACGGGTACAGTGTCGGGCCAAAAGGTAATTTCAAAGAATACATATTGATAAATCATATCAGTCCCAAGGCCTTTATAAATTCATTTGAAAGCTTAATGACGCAATGTGATGAAGGATTCTGTTAGAACATGAAGCCTTAATATGGATATATTTCTTTGTCACATCCTATACACCCTCTTCATGAAAAATAGATTGGTGGTTTTGTCCTAAACCTTGATGGACCTATTTTTAAAGTGCACTCTAAAATCATTGCTTTTCACAATCGATATACTTGCTTATTTATAATCACAGAGAGAAATACAGTATTTATTTGACAAATAAGGCTTCAAACATTGTAAAATGAGATTTGGGGGAATAACATAGGTTCAACAAAAAGTTAAAAAAAAGCGAATGTGTTACAAAATGAAAATTATAAATTATGCCACGGTGATAAACGAAATGGGTATAAGTGTTTACACTTTCCATGGTACATTTGCAAATATTTAGCTCTTTAAAATGTTTATGCTGGACCTTTTTAAGAGGTCTATTATCAGACCTCATAAAATGGATAGTATCACATTTAATAACGGAAATCTGAAATATTTGGGCAAATACACATTGTAGTCATAAAATTTTGACTGTTTGATTTTAATGCACCGGTCTGGATGGGACATTTCAAATTAACAGTATTTCCCTATTTCAAGCAAAATATTGATATTATTTCAGGGACAGACATAACATTTTCCAAACAACAAGTTGTAACATTTTGATAAAAATAAAAAAATCTGCACACACACACACAAAATAGGTGTAACATTTGTTTTGGAAACTACTAATGATGCTAAGATTATGTGATGTTAGATCCCAAGTAGGCTCTGCTCCATGGAAAGGTTTGGAAAGGTTAGATAGTTTGATAGAAAATGTTGTAACTGGGATGCCATTCTCCATGATTCACAAACAGACTTACAGACACCACAAAGCTGTGATTAGCCTTTGGATCACTCCCTACAAGCTGGCTGCTGCCAATATTTAAATACCCTCTTGGTGTTATCTAAGCTTTTTTAATCACTTGCATAATCTGGTATTCAAATGTGTATTTTTATATAAATATACTTTTTTACATTGCAAAATATAACAGGGCTGAAAAGTCCGTTCCAACCACATTGCTAAAAAGGATTGTCCTCTGGGGAGGACAAAGAAATGCTAAGGAACTCTGAATCCCAGAATACCCAGCATTAACACACTGTGATTATGTGCTTCCAGAATGAAGGAGTTCTTTGTTTACAGCCCTATGAAGGCAACATTGGGGAGAACACCCAGTAAACATGTTCTGGAGTAAAAAACTGGATGTTTAAAGTTAACTGCAGATCCAACATAAAGTGCAGCCCACTCTTTGTTTACCTGTTGATTGTAGCATGACCTAAAATAAAATTAGCTGCTGGAAACTTGACATTTGGACTCCTCCAGGATAATTCTGAAAAATATAGATTCTTCAAGAACAGATGGAATAAGCATATCTGTCCTGGGCAACCTCACATTCCAGCCACTAGTGGCCACACTCAGAGTTGGATGGCAGTTGGTTGAGGACATAAAAAAATGCAGGAAACCAAAAACCAGGGGACATCAGGGGAAAACAAACATAGCCAAGTAACAACGAGAAACCAGCAAAGAGTAACTGAACAGGAGGTGTATATATGGGAGACAGAAACAATTGGAGGACTAATTATCTGATAGGGAGCAGGTGTGGACAGAAGTAACCAGAAGGAGCGAAGGGAAAATGAAAATGGCACAAGGGGGAAAAGAGAGTAACTCAAAAAAATACAGCACTGCATTGAAAACAAAATGGAAAAGAAACCAATGATCAAGAATACAAAGAATAACATAAATCAAAGTGGAACCGAAAACTTGAAAACAAATTAAAACAGAAGTCCACATACAGGGCCCAACCATGACAGCCACATGGAGGCCAGTTTACAAATCACTGGCCCATTGGATATGCAGAACAAAGTGTGCTCCACTGTTCATCGGAATGGTCAAACTAAGAGGTTGTGTCTGTGTTGTATGATTAAAAAGTCGGTTTACTTCAGTGTGCTTTTTGCAATTTGGCTGTGTTTTCTCTTCCTTTCCTCTCCCTAATCCACATAAACACGTCTGCCTAATCATTAAAAATGGGCAACATGGTAGCTGTTTACAGGTATCTGAGCTGCAAAGGCTCACTGCTTATTCAAATGTTAAAGCTCAGATAATGCTAAAATGGAAGCAACAATAGCAAATCATATCACACCAGTGTGATTAAAAGATATAAAATACCTTAATTCTCCAACAGTAGAAAAAAAAAAACTGTGCATGTGTAAATTACAACACAAAATAGATAAAAGCCACAAGACAAAAAAAAAACCATTACAAATTAAGCTGCAAGGCAGAAAGGAAAAAAAGTTGATTAGTCTTAGGTTTTGGGGTTTAAATTTCTATTTTAATAGCAGTTAAACAAATTATTTACATGTAAAAGTTATGCTAACAAGTTACTTTGTTTAATTAACAGAGTTATGTGAGATTATTTTGTATATTGGTTTCAAATCACTTGTATTCTAAGACAGCAAGAACTATCACTTGTTATTTGAGAATGCCAGTGAGCAAATTCCCTCTGTCACATGTTCTACAATACCACACCAGGATGCTTTTTTTAAATAAAAAATAACTGTCAAATATTGAGAGTTTTTGGCTATTAATTCATGATAAGCAGGCGCTGCCTTGTTACTAATCTGATTTGATTAAAAAAAATTTCTGATAATCAAAGTTATCAATGGTAGCTGATAGTACAATCAAACTATTGTTGCAAAACATTAGCAATTATGTATGAAACTTAATTTAACTCTAATAGATAAGGGTTTATTTCCTTATCTAATCAATGTCAAATGTAAGATTACTAATAAATAAATTTTGTAAGCCTGAACCCAACATAGATTAACTTTTTAGATCCTTCTGCAGCACCTGGAAGCTTGATGATATATTAAATTGTTAAGCTATTAAGCATGATTGCTAATTAGTACAATCTTCCCAAGACATTGTTTTGCTATTAAAGGTCTATCAGTGATCGCAGACTGCATCTTTAGGCATGCAGTATTAGGGTTACTGGCCCTCTGTGTGACACATTTTAAAAAGCGTTACACATTGTTTTTTTTAAATTGCTGTCATATTTTCTTCACACTAAAAACACATTTAGCAAGTTAATTTGGTATACCACACAAAGACATAATTGCTGATAATGCCAGAATGAACAATTTTTAGAAAATTATTGGAACTAAATTGGCTTTTTAATTAAATTGATAAATATCTGTTATTAATCCAGTGAGTCCTCTGCGGCTGAAATGTCAGCACATCATAAAACATGGGCCACTTTCTGTTGGCAAATCTTCAAAATCACCAGATTAATGTTAATTTCCTGTAGTCACAAAATGGCTACAAGCAAGTCACTACGAATCAACTGTTCTATGTCTTTGGTCATACTATAAAATAATCATAAAAATAAAAACGATCAGAACTACACTGAAGAACCATGCATGTGTTGTCCAGGCTCTATTGCATTCACTAAACTCTTCATACAGTATATGACATACAGTTTTGGAGGTGGTACAATGAAGCTGGAAAACATAAATGTGTGTGCTGTGTGAACTATCCTAGCACTTTGGGATAGAGGGTACATATCGGACAGGGAAATACACAAATACACAACTATGCATGCACCCAGGCATGCCAAAGGGCATTTTAAACTGTCCGTTTAACCTAACTTTCATGCTTTTAGGTTATGGGAGGCAGCTGGAGTACCTGGAGAGAAACCCTGCATACAAACCCAGTGAATAAAATCAGCCGTTCTGGGATTACAAAAATCAAGCCCAAAACTACTTAGAATTCACTATGTGCAAATGCTTATATTGCTTAAATATCATTATCACAATGAAAATCAACAGTTTTTTCATGGAAAATTGTATGCAAAATATTTTGAAGGAGCTGAGAAGAAATAGCATAGGATTGGAAAAAGGAATCTGCAAGCTTCTGCAATTTAGAATTTGCTGTATAGGTCCAAATCATTTTGCAAGTTAATCGTTAGAACTAAATACTTCTCAGTGTTGAAACAAATACATGTACTCTTTTTTTTTTTTAAACACCATCAAAGCTGTTTTCATGCTTAACCTTTTAATGTAATCATAAGGGAGGGCATATTGAGCAATGGAAATCCAACTCTATTTGTTTTAGTGTCCCTGCAATATAATTACGTGACATGTCCCTATATTGAAATAATGTATACAGTGGAAAAATATGTACTGTTCCAGTAAAACAGAAAGAAGGTTAGAATTTATATAAACTTAAAACTTTTTACTGTATTTAATCATTGTTGCAGAGGAAGAGCATTTGTGACTGATGCATTAAGAAGCATTTCAGATTATAAAGAACAACACAGACTTCTTGAACATTAACATTCCAAACTTTTTTTCCTTTTATTTGCTGATATGACTGCCATTTTTGCTGTGTTACATAGAATATGGGTCTGCAAAAAAACATCTTCTCTTGGTCGGCTCTGTTCCTTTGGTGACCTGACAAAAATACAGGAACTCCGTGAAAGAGTCATGCATAAATTATGTGTTTTCTTCCATGTCAGCTTCCTCCTCCAACCTGTTTTAGCTTACAGCATGTGTAATCCTTTTTTTCGATTAGCTCTACACACTAGAGAACGATATACTTGGTTCTTGATATGCTGTTGAAAGGGTAGGGATCGTGGCAGGTGATGAAAGACTAATTCATCAAAAATAAAAGGGTTGCTAGTTCAAAAAGGAGAAAAACAGATGGAGTTAGAGATCCACTGGGACACAACGGAGTATATGAAGAAGAAAAGTTCTGTTAGAATAAGCGGCATAAAACCGAAGAAATAGATTGTATAGTGATAAGTAAGAAAGAAAGAAAATTGTGAAATGTTGCTTTATTTTCTTGTGTAATGTGTACAACATTAAAATATTAGAAAATATAAACAGATTCTGTTTTGGTGACCTCTAATCTACACAATGATTCACTTAACAACTAGAATTTTTTTCACTGAAAAAATCTTTATTACTTAGTAAGATTGTTCCTTCGCTTTAGTTTGAGTAGCAGTAATTATTATCATAATTTAGTGCTAGTTAAGAGTGATACTATATTGATGTATGTCTGGTCTAGAACACATATATCAGTTTAAGATTCTAATAAACAATGTGCATCATTTGTTGGTGTATGAAGTATTGCTACAGCTTAAACATGTACTTGATACACCAGAGATTTTTTTTTGATAACTTATCTTTTCTGTTTAACCACTGTGTAACAATTTTATAATGTGTTAAATCTAACAACTTCTTAAAATTCTGCAGCATCTATCCACCTATGTCTATATTTGCTTTTCCTATCAGTTTTATCGACAGACTTTTAACTAAAATAACATTGAAATGAGTGATCCCTGCACAGAAAATAGACTAATAAAGCAAACAAACAGCACATCCTCCATAAAATGACAGGAAAAACAAAGCTTCCAAAAAGCACTCAAAACAACACCAGAAAACTCACACTTTTTATCTAAGTTTCTTAATGGGAATTCTAATATCTGACTTTTTATAATGTTCAGCTATATCTTATTGTCAACCTAACAGATTTTAAGTTTAAAGGCAGCCTGAATATGATATCGGTTATCCTGTAAGGTATCAGATCCAAAAGCACACTTTCATTATAAATCGGCTAAAATAAAATTCCGACTTCATAGACCAGAAATGTTAAAAGTACCCTGTCACTTTGACAATGCTAAATTCTATACCAGTAGTTTATTCTGGTTGCATATGAAGGCTTCACTGGTAAAACAGGGGTACTCTGTTGGCTTATTATAAATATTTCTAGTCTTTTTGGTCCATTTCTTAGTAAACTTTAGTGTATTTACTACTCACACTAACGCGATCACGTGACTGCAGGTACAATATTATGCATCTGCATCATAAGTACATGAAGTAGTAATTTTCCCGGTGGAGGCAAAGAAAGAAAGATCAAGTATGAAAAACCCACAAAAATATCAAACACTAAGAGGGATAAGACATAAATAGCACTCAGAATACAAAATTATTATTGGTGTGCACTGAAAGTGGAGCCAAAGCTGTCAAACCCAGAACATTGATGAAGCAGTGCTGCAGTGACTGTGTTCAACAATGTTTACAGTATGTTTGATCGCACCTGATGCAAAAATATTGAGGGCTAAAATGGACACTTGGCCGATGTTTTTTTTTTGTTTTTTTTGTTATGATCATATGGTCTTTAGTGTTTTGATATAAGCATAGTATATGACTGGCCCCTTTAACAACGGAAAGGCCAATATTTTACAGGAAAACTATTTTAAAGGGTGACAGAAAAGGGACAGAAATTAATTGGGTTTCATATCAGAATATGGATTAGCAGACACATTTAAAATAGAGAGATTGAAAGAGGAAGACGAGATTAGCTTTGAGTTTTGAGTGAAGCCAACATAACAGTGGCATAATGTCCTTCAGCATGAAGCTGAAGATAAGCAGAGTTCAACCAAGATTACATGAGTGCATGAGGCAGATTACAGGTGCAGTGGCAGCGAGGCAGACACAAAGCTGGATAACAGGAAGACCTAAAACCTGAACAGAAACAGCTGCATGTACAGCAGGGGGGGGCAGAGAAAACACCGCCTTCTGCTTCTTATACCCCCTTACCTGTTATTTTTCTGTGTACATCATATTTATGCCAACTTTCTTATGCTTTGTTGTTCTTCCTTTATTGTATTGTTCTCATTTAATTTGTTTTTTTGTTCCTCAATTTTTTTTCCCTTTTTCTTCCCTCACTGGTGACAGGTTCTAATAATCCTGGTTAAAAAACAAAAAAACAAAGAAGAAATATAAAATATCATTAGGTTTTAGGTGCACATTACTTTTGTTTATTCCGAGCACGGAGAGGCAGCAGCAATTTAAAAATGCCCTTTAAAATTTTTTTTATTTCATAAAGGTCAAAGCAATAAAACCAGGATTAGGCTTATAATTCAGACTGGCCTTATAATGAATTCAGGCTGGCCTTACCAAGGATATTTTATTTGTGCTTGTTACAGCTGTGCTTTCCTGGGTTCATCCTGGTCAGAAGCTGTATACTAATACTTTCACAGGTTTGGCAATTCAAGCTATTGTGTTGATGTAAGACTTTTCTTATTTAATGGTGTGAGTTAAAATATATATTACATACAATCTATGGTTGCCCCCAAGTGTTCAAGTATTTAATGTCTGCAATAATCATAAAGTAGGTCAGACTGCCCCACCATTTAAACCTGGGACATTATAAGTATACTCAGTGCACCATAGCAAGAGATAAAATTTATGTTATAACTGGGTTATTGCAACTATATTTGTGCAGCAATTTCATAGTAGGAAATGTGCAGTTCACTCAGAATTGTGATGTTGAATCAGTTGCTTTTTAATGACACAAAAGTTTTTGTCAGACTGGCTGATCTTGTAATTACAATATTTGATCACAAGCTCTGTGCTGAAGTTTAAAAAAAAATTATGCATACTTCCTAGTTCACTGAGACGCAACAGGGTTGAGAGAATATTGATTAATTAATTCATGGACAATATATATTGTATATATAAAAGCATGATATCACTACGAAATGTTTTCTTCCTGCATGGTTTTTCTGTCTTTTTAATAAACACCCTAATTCTGTAAGTCTAAATACATGTTCTAAAATTGAAATGTAACAACAAACACCATTTTGTCATAAAAATCCAATGAACATTCCTTAAAACAGCACAGGTGGAGATAAAAGAGACTGTTTGTTTTTCCCTTCAGGGATCAGACAGAAAACATATGTGCTCTCTGTGAGTGTTTAATGAGGCAAACTGCTGTGGTTGACACCTCTTGTTACCCTCTGTGCTTTTAAAAGATACTGTATATTACAAAGGAATTCTAGATAGATAGATAGATAGATAGATAGATAGATAGATAGATAGACAGACAGACAGACAGACAGACAGACAGACAGACAGACAGACAGACAGACAGACAGACAGACAGACAGAGAATTCCTATCTATCTACAACAACAGGTCATCAACAAGATGTTTTCGATCATTTGGGATGGTCACATTAATCACAACAACTGTCTTCTGCTGATTATCAATAATCACAAAGTCTGATGGGATGGCCATTATTATTTGGAGCTTCATTAGCATTTTTGTGATATCACTGTGATGACATAGACCTACAAAACCTCAGAATAGTATGTATCTTTTTGTGTGGCCAGAGTTTTCAACAATCGGCATAAGGGGGACACCTATATGAACATCTAGCTGGTGTAGTAATTTTTCTATGAAGAAACCAAAATAAAGTACTGGATGCTGTCTTTGTATTTAATGACCCTACCCCAGCTACATATAAATATAGCTTCTTAAACTGCCTGTCTGAAATGTTTTTTTGTTTGTTAGTTGTTTTTTTTAAAGAAAAAAATAAGCCAACTGAGCTCCTGCAGAAAAGATTTAGGGCTAAAAATCATGATTATTGTATCATGTATCATATAGTAGGTGCTGGATTAAATATGCCAGATAAGTGTATGGAAACACCACAGTTAGTAGGAATGATTTAACTACAACATTATTGATAAAAGTTTACTAACAGGTAAATCACAGTGAGAAGAGGGGGAAATGGACATAGTCATGGAAGGACCCAGTAAAGAGTAGTGAGAAGTTTTTTTTTCATTTGTCAACAGACAATACACATCAATTAACATATTAGCTACTGTAAAATAAGTTGATTTCCATTGTATTCCTTTGGTAGTTTTAAAGGAATAACAAATTCCATTGGTAGTTTTAACTTAATTAAAATTACATTTTTTTTTAAATTACAAAAATCATTAAATTTAATTAAATAATGAAGGACAGAGGCTCTTTTAAACCTATTAGTTTTGATGGAGGTATATTTTAGTTGGACATTTTCTTGCATTTTGTTGTTGACTATTCAGCAATCCCTCACACTGAGCATGTACGCTGTAACCGTCCTCTCAGACACCTTGGTGAAAGATGACATGCTCGGCCGATGCTGTATGAGGAGATCTAGGAGCCAGTTCTTTTTTATAGTGATTGGGATAAAGTTGCATATGTTATGATCTCTGACAACAGAAAAAAAATGTGTAATAAAGTTGGGACATTTAAAGGACATCATAATGGGGAGTGGCGGCCTAGTGGTTAGAGCATGGAAGAGGTTCTTTTTTTTTTTTACTTCAACTGTGTCCTGTCTGGCAATGTGTAATCCTGAGGTTCTGAGCCCGAGCCCCACTCCTATGGACTGCAACTCTGGGTCCCTGAGCGAAGAGGGTCCCTTACATAACTGAGCCTCCTCTGGCATCTTTTAACAGTTATCCAAACTCAAACCAAACTACGGAAGCGTATTGCTGTCACTTGAAAAAAAAAATTTTTGCTCATTATATTGTATAAACGTGATAATTATATTGTATAAACGTGATAGTTATATTGTATAAACGTGATAATTATATTGTATAAACGTGATAGTTATATTGTATAAACGTGATAATTATATTGTATAAACGTGATAGTATATTGTATAAACGTGATAGTTATATTGTATAAACGTGATAGTTATATTGTATAAACGTGATAGTATATTGTATAAACGTGATAGTTATATTGTATAAACATGATAGTATATTGTATAAACGTGATAGTTATATTGTATAAACGTGATAATTATATTGTATAAACGTAATAACTTATATGCTTTATTCAGTAGTACCGCAAGACTTATTTAAGATGAAGATGTTTTCGCTCTAAGTAGGTTTTTGAAGGAAGTGAAGAGAGGATGGCTGAACAGAGATTCCTTCCAAAGCGCAGCGCATCAAAGTCAATGTCTGTCACACATGAAGGTGGGGCTCCAATTAAATGTTTGATCGAACATGAGAACTATCCTGACATCATTATCCAGGTAATCGTGGGATGTTTTCACTCTGCATTTCTGCATGGCGAGTTTACTGGAGTTGATCAAGTTTTACTTTATTGTCGGTCTAAGACAGGAGAGATCCCGATGCTGCTGCACACTGGAGGAGATCAGTATTAGCATGAACACATTGAGAAGAATCCTCCACGGAATGGGACTCTATGGAAGAAAACATCAATTAGATCTTCTAGATGCGGAGGCCTTCCTCGTTGACCAGCTGGAGAGATACGGAAGCCTGCACGGATATACGTTTCACCACCTTAAATGTGTTTAATATGGATATGCTGGGACTCAGAATACAGTGAGACATCTGTTATTATTTCTGGACCCAAAGGGTGCAGAACGAAGGCAGAGGAGGAGGCTGATGCGGCGCGTATTGATCCTGGACCTCATTTCTTCCACGAAGCTGAAGTTGGCTTCCGATTGCAACTTCTGCTTCAGTAAAGGAGTAAAGGGCGATTCCACTTTAATTTTCTCTACCTTCAGCATCTTTAATCCACTCTAATTAAAAAACTACAACACTTAGACACATCTAACCTGGACTAGATTATTCTAAACTACTTGTAGAACAATTAAAACCAGGCCTGGGATTTGTAATCCATTTCTCTGAGTTGTGAAACTTCAATTAAAAACTGTTTTTAACACTTTATTTAGTGTCCATGTCACACTACAAGTGGAGTAGCTCTAAAACTACAACACCTAGACACATCTAACCTGAAACAAAAAAAAAAGACATATATAATGAACCCCTCTTGCTCTGAAATAATTTTTTTTATTTTATTTTTGATTTGGATTCCACTTTTATTTGTATTTTTTTTTCTGTTTTGTCTTAAGTGTATCATCATTTGGTCTTGCAATTGTTTAATCTCTAATGCGTCACCGCAATCTCTCAATACGCGCCGCATCAGCCTGATCAAATCCAGTAAACTCGCCATTGTGCTGCAGACGAGAAGACATGCAGAGTGAAAACGTCCCACGATTACCTGGATAACGATGTCAGGATAGTTCTCATGTTCGATCAAACATTTAATTGGAGCCCCACCTTCATGTGTGACAGACATTGACTCTGATGCGCTGCGCTTTGGAAGGAATCTCTGTTCAGCCATCCTCTCTTCACTTCTTTCAAAAACCTACTTAGAGCGAAAATATCTTCATCTTAAATAAGTCTCGCGGTACTACTGAATAAAGCATATAAGTTATTACGTTTATACAATATAATTATCACGTTTATACAATATAACTATCACGTTTATACAATATACTATCACGTTTATACAATATACTATCACGTTTATACAATATAACTATCACGTTTATACAATATAACTATCACATTTATACAATATAATTATCACGTTTATACAATATAATTATCACGTTTATACAATATAATTATCACGTTTATACAATATAATGAGCAAAATTTTATTTTTTTCAAGTGACAGCAATACGCTTCCGTACCAAACCCATTGTTGCAAAGCACTAGCATTTGAGACACATTGCGATGTGAATATGATGATTAAATAGGACTTTCTGGGGGGATAGTTGTGTTTGTTTCTGTGGCCAGCAAGACTTTTTTGAAGCAGGAAGGATCAGGAACTAGATGAGGGCTCAGCTGGTCTGACCGCTGGCACAGATCGGAGTGAGAATAGAAACACAAAGAGCAGATGGAAGGATAATGGAGGATGGGAAGGCAAGGGGAAGAAAGGCAGGGGGAAATAAACTGGACAGACAAACTGTGACAAGGAAAGATTAAAAGAGCTATAAATTGGAGACCATGAGAGATAAAATGCAAAAGAGAGAAGGATCCGGGAAGGCTTCACCTCACAGCAATAAGGATGTTGGTACGTCTAGCTTTATTGCAGTGAAGCACAATATTTATCTTTGGAAATGCAGTACTAGGTTAAAGCTTTCTTTGACACTTTTATAAATATATAATATCAGTCCTGCAGCTAAAATGAGGCAGAAAAGGATTCTTTGAATAACCACTGAAGAATACTATATATATATATATTGGCAGGTCTTTGAGGTATGATGGGTTTTTTGTTTGTATGATAACAGAGTAACCTTGAAAGTTGAATGTCTGATATTCACCAGTTCACACAAATGTTTATCAGAACAGAACACTATCGGCCTGTCCTTTAAAAATTCTAGATCAGAAAATAATAATAAAAAAATGGCAGCATGCAATAAATTAATGTTATGCAAATGACTTTTGCACCTTCCTTTCATATTTAATAAATTTATAACCCAAAACCGAGGCTGCAGTGAGTGCTAAAAAAAATCATGTTACCTGTTGTAAGTATCTACATTTGGAATCTCAATCCATAAGTTTGCACAGTTTTGTCATTAGAATATAATCTCAATATTATGAAAGTACACGCAAAAAAAAGTTGGCACCACTGCCTTCTGAACTGCACACAAATCGCTTTGCACCTTTTTTTGAAGATCTGCTCTACATGTGGAAAAAGGTTTTCAGAGTACCCGAGGGGAATCCACAAATTGTCATCAACAACCTTAAAATGTCAACCAAAAGGAGATTTAACCTTAAAGCTGAAGTCTGTAAGTTTTTAAAAATCACTTTTTTGTCATATTGGCTAAAACTGTCCCTATGCCCAGACAGCAGTACATGTGATATGTAACCTGTGACAAAAACTGCTTCAATTGGTCCCGCATACTGCCTGTATTTCAATCTGGAAAGAATAATTCGGGACGAGTCAAAACAACCAATCACAGCCAGAGGAGCGTCTGATGGAGTGTCAATCACAGCTCACACATGCTGAATCCCCCCCCATCTCACCGCTTAACCTGCCGCTGCCGCCCGGCTGCTGCAGTCAGGAGGACGCGCGTGGAAGTCATGGCGGAGCGACAGCCACCAGCGAAAGAGAAACTGCCCTTACTGCCCCTGCTGACAAGTGCTTACACGGCAAACTTCGGTATAACCAGCATCTTATATCTAGCTGCTTGGAGGTGAGTGTTATCGCTCTTACCGGTTCACACTCCATGCCGCGTATGCTGCTTCGACGCTTCTGGTCGCATGCGTTAGCCGCGCAGATGCTGTGAGAGGGGTGGAGCTTGGAGGTGGGGCATGAGTGAAGCAGAGAGGGTGGGGGAGTGGCGTGAAACCTGTTTTTCTTCAAATTTTCAGTCGAAGTCTGCTCTCTTCTCAATGTTACAGACTGCAGCTTTAAACAACAGCGTCACCATAAAGCCAAGGTGTGTTTAAAAACAAATTAAAATGTTTAAACACTATTTAATACTTTAGAATAGTACTGAAAATGTAATTACTTTTTTTGAATTTGTATATAGATTGATTAGCCTGACGTAGTCCTACTCAATTCTAGTCAGAATATGAGTCTGATACTGCTCCATAGAGCTGTGATTATGGGGCGTGTTTCGAACGAACCAGGAAAAAAAATGCCTCTGCACTCAATTGGATAGACCTACAACCAATAAGAGCAACGGAGTGCGTGACGTATGTTAAGCAACGCATAGTTGTTGTCAACAAAAATCAAAGCGTGCAGTTGCACGCCTAGAATAAGAAGATGAGCCTTGATCGTGTTTCTCTGTTCGTCTTTTAAAATTAATTTGCTGTCGATATCTTCTAGAACAGACCTAATAGCAGAATCTACACACCTGAACTCTCCAGCGGCAGCCATTGTTGTTGTCACCCAAGCGCGCTTTGCTGACTTGGTTGATTACGTTACTGTTGATCATCTGTCCATCATCGTATAAAGCCCGCCCTGACAATTTGATTGGCCCGCCAGATTTTGTGCCAGCATACTCGCGCTAATATAGAGCAACGCCAGACCGAACTTCCCGACCTCAAAAGTTGTGGGCGGGACTAAGTTCGGAATGGCACCCAGGCTATAGATTGATCACACTGAGAAGCAAACTTTCAGGTGACTTTTTTGTACTTGAAATGTACCTGATTGGTGTAAATGTGTAAAAAATTTTCTATTCTGACTCTAGGCGGTAGCACTTTCCTTTCCTTTGCTTTGTCTTGTCCTTTCTGAGCCCTCTCTTCATATCACCCTAAATTAAAACAATGGATCTTGTCAGCTGGTCTCTCAATGCAATTGATCAAATTTTCCCAACTGGAAGACAGAGAAGGGGGACCCTTCAAGTCCTGCTGGGACATACCTCGTGGGGTACACCATGGACTCCTGGAAGGCTTGGAGGATGGATAGTTTTTCAATGTTGTCAGTAGAGGATGTCGAAAATGCATGGATTTTCGGATTTATGATACTCGAATTTCTCCGGTTTGGATTTGGAGGATACCTGATGCATCTAAAACTACAGAGGATGTCGGCAGGAGTTGACACGCTCACAAACGCTGTGAAAGAGCAGGACTGTGAGCTTAGCCATACAGTATGTTGGGTGCGATTGAACACAGGCTGGCTGCAGTGGTTGAACTAAAAGGTGAGAAGGGATAATATCTTGGATGTGCACACTGGCTTCAAGGCAGAAATGCCCAACAAATTTGTAATATTGGATCCGCAATGTGGAGCCATCAAGAAAAGACCCAAGGCTGATGGTAAATTCTGTGTAGCCTGCTCTAGAAACAGAAAGTGTTATTTTTGATTCAGCCTCCCCCTTATCAAAACTCCCCTGGATGTTATGGCGGAAGGGCCCAGAACTGCGGGCTCCCCTCCCCCTACCTTGGCCTGTATTCAGCGTTCATTGACAAACTGAACGCACTCATCACACACGCACACAACTGATTCTCAAATGTCAGACTGGCTCCGGCTTCCGATGTTTTCCTTCTGCTGTAATGTTTCGCTCGTGATACATCTGCTTTTTTGTGCTGAGGTGTTTTTTTTGATATCTCAAACCGTATACTGTCAAGGATAAAGTGTGAAATATGCTTTTTTTTTTTCTCTCCCTCCCCAATGTGGCTCTTATCTTTCCACAGGGATAATGCCAGCGCAATAAGGGAACCGCCTTACGATGGGGCCGTAAGAACATGCCAACGGCAGCATTCTGCAGCGCACCTGGCCCCAGTAAATCTTTCCCCCTGCCAGGCCACCCCCATTGTATCTGATGTATGTGATGAATGGTTTGTACTGAAACTGAAATCTCGATTACAGTGCAAAATATAGTTGACAATAAAGTGATTGATTGATTGATTGATTCATTCATTCATTCATTCGTTCATTCGTTCATTCATTCATTCATTCATTGACTGTAAATGTGTATAAAATGTGCCGATAAATAATTTGACCTTTTACTGTCAATAATGTGTCGAAATCTTTAATACCCCGTATGAATTTCCCTGCTTTTTGACGGTGTTTCCTGGCCTAGCTCAACCCCATCTCTCTGGGATCTGTAGTTTTTTTTGTTTGTTTGTTTTTGTTCATGTAACATTCGTACGAATTTAACCCTTTTTTTTTTGCTTAACACATCCTATTGGCTTGTGTTTACCAGGTCCCTTTACCTTTTTTCTCTTTTCTTCACATTTTGTATCACTATCTCTACCAATTTCTCCTTGCCTTTTCTATTTACTATCTCTCCCTCCTCTGTGGTCTATTGACCCTGAGTAACGGAGAAGATGACAAAGTGTGAAAGGTTTCCTCAGGGCTTTAAGTGACAGCAGCAAGCAGAACAGTCATCCAGATGGTGACTGGTCTCTGCTTTGCCATAAGGCAGCAAACTGCTCAGGCTGAACTGAACAAAGAAACATAAACACAAGGAATTTATATAAGCACAGCAGCCAGTGTTGTAATTTTTAATCAGATCACAAAAATGCAGCAATCGGCATAAAAGATGTGTCGTTTATTTAAGTGTAAACGTACCAATTTACTTTAAATACAGTTAGTACATTCATTCCCTTTTGTTTACTTAAGTTGAGGGGACCACTTCATTTGAAACTGCACAAGGTAAAGTTTACAGACCAGCTTCCATTCATAAATGACTATGCAGTGTTTGTTCATCTTGTGTGCAAGTCAGACATGGTAATAACAAAAATGATTGCGACAAGAGATATTACATTGATCTTATGCCAGAAACATGACTGTGCACATTTAAAGCACACAGGCAAGGCGAGGTAAGGGTAAGGCAAACAGATTTATCATCAAATACCACACTGTAAAATACAAAAGCTTTCCAGAATTACTCAAACCTCTTAGATTTGAAAGTGAAATAATTGTATATGGAGGTAAAATAACTAGTAGCAGTAACTACAATCCAGTTCATAGGGTGGTGGCAATGGCCTCTTAGAAAAAGTCACTCCCACTACCTATTAGAGGAAGAGGGAGTAGGCAATGCTCCATTCTTACCAATCCAACAGGTCAGGACACTTAGGGTAGCCATTTCTTCTCTTAGATTTTGTTTTCAAGAATATTGAGGTAAGTCATCAAAAAAGTATGTTAATTTATGTTTTATTTACAGCCATAGCTGGTAATGTCTCAGCTTGAATTTTTAGCTGAGCTGTGGATCTAGAAGAAAATTCCTGATCCAGCTTTTCTAAACTAAGTTATTAAATTTTTTTGTTAAAATGTTGTTGCTCAAAATATTTTACAAATGGTTTGTTTTGTATGACGAGTCAGGCTGCAGCTAGCATTTGTGTGCTTTGGTCACAGCTCAGAGCAGAAGGTGAGTTGAAATGAAATAACAAATCAGAGCTTCCACTTTTACCAGTGTTTGTTTGATCTCTTTTTTATGGACAACCTACAAAAGCAGGGGTTAGTCAGTAAATCAATTTATGAATCAGTAAAGTGACTCAACAAAATTTTTACAATTTTTCAGGACTTGTTTTGTTTGTTCTCAGTTAAAAGTGCTGATTTATGTGACTGTGTTAAACAAGTCAGCTCTCACCTAAAGTTCTTACATCCATCATGGCTGATAGCTTTAACAAAATTAATGTATGAAACAAACTAACACTTTCTGAAACTTTACCAGCAGCTTAAATATAGGCAAGGAACATATTAAGGAAAAACCAAGGTTAGGAAGGCTGTCACTCCAGATGGCATAATATTAAGGCTCTCTGGTTCAAGATACTTTAGAATCCACCATTATTCCTAAAAACGTTGCTTCTTCCAATCTAATCCGTTGGTAGGTTAAACAAATATGTTATTTGTAGGGAATGTTTTGAACCTACCGTGCATTTAGGTTTTTCCAGTATTAATCAGTAGTTTGTTGGATCAAATCTATTTTACAACAATGCCAGTTCCCTATTTCAAATTGTTTTCAACTGGCATGCTGTTTGTGCAGATGCAAATAATGTGTTGGCATAACACACATCATCTGTAAATTGTTGCCCTTCAATGATAATTGACCTGGAGAAACATGGGAATACTGTAAAAATCATGTTCCTTGATTTTTCTAGTGCTTTCAATACCATCCTAGCCTGACGTAGTCCTACTAAATTCTAGTCAGAATATGAGTCTGATACTGCTCCATAGAGCTGTGATTATGGGGCTTGTTTTGAACGAACCAGGAAAAAAAATGCCTCTGCACTCAATTGGATAGACCTACAACCAATACATATGACGTATGTTAAGCCACGCATACTGTAGTTGTTTTTTTCAACAAAAATTAAAGCGTGCAGTTGCACGCCTAGAATAAGAGGATGAGCCTTGATCGCGTTTCTCTGTTCCTCTTTTAAAATTAATTTGCTGTCGATATCTTCTAGAACAGACCTAATAGCAGAATCTACTCACCTCAACTCTCCGGCGGCAGCCATTGTTGTTGTCACCCAAGCGTGCTTTGGTCACGTGGTTGATTACGTCACTGTTGATCATCTGTCCATCATCGTATACAGCCCGCCCTGACAATTTGATTGGATCGCCAGAGAGTGGGCGATCATACTCGCCCTACTATGGAGCAATGCCAGACCGAACTTCCCGACCTCAAACCTTGTGGGCAGGACTAAGTTCGGAATGGCACCCAGGCTAATACCATCCAACCACTAGTTCTAAATCAAAAGCTGGAGTGTAGTGAATACTGGATTACCTTACTGGTCGACTGCAGTATGTGAGGACAAAGGGTTGCCTCTCTAACAGGTTGGTGTGCGCTACAGGTGCTCCACAAAGAACTGTGCTAGCACTGTTTCTGTCCACCCTCTATACTGCAGACTTCTCCATCAGCTCCCCTGGTTGCTACCTTTAGAACTTCTCTGATCACTCTGCCATTGTTGGACTTGGAGATGAGGACAACCTAAAAGAACAGACAGCGGATACAGAGCTTTTGTAGACATGTGTCAGCAGCACTATCTAACGTTGAATTCAGGGAAAACAAAGGAGTTGGAGGCAGACTTTCGCAGTAACAAAACCTTACTGACACCAGTAAGCATCCAAGTAATAGACATTGAGATGCTGAGCTCTTATAAGTATTGGACTGTTGACTAAAACAATAAACTGGACTGGAGTCAAAACAGCTATGCTCTTAACAACAAAGGTCAGAGCAGACTGTACCTGCTGAGGAGACTGAGGTCTTTTGGAGTGCAGGGGGCACTCCTCAAGACCTTCTTTATGGTCTATGGTGGCATCAGCCATCTTCTATGGTGTTGGGAAGCAGTTGGATAAACTCATCAGGAGGGCCAGCTCTATCCTAGAATGCCCCTGGACACAGTGCAGAAAGTGAGAAAAAGAAGGACTGTAAGAGAAATTACAGCACTGTTGGACAATTGGACAGAGCTAGCAGTGTTACAGTTGCACACTACTGGACCCAAGATACTAAGAAGAGCTCTTGAGCAGGTCCTTCCTCCCAACTGCTGTGAGAGTTTTTAATCTGCTACTCCCATTAAACTCCATAAATGTTACTGGTTACAACGTTTCTATTTCTGATCAAGAATCACTTACATTCTTTCTCAGATCTTTATAATTCCTCTCAGATGTCAATTTCCATTTGCAGACCTTTTTTAACTTCTCTGGGAGTTTCAAGTTTTTTTTTTGTACAATTAGGCATAATATATCTTGCTTTTTTTATTTTCTGTTAATACACTGCAGTCTTTCAAGCGTTTAACTGTAGTATTGCATTTTCAACAGAATATTTCGTATTATCTATTATTTGCACAAGAGGTTTTTTATTTTCGTAAGTTATTTCTCTTCTTCTTTACAGTTTAACATTTAATTAGCTGTGCTGTACAATTATTGTTATTGGATTGTAAATGTTATTGATAATTATAATTGGAATTTATAGTCAATTACCAATCCTTATAATCAATATTGATCAATTAAGAAAGGTATTATAGATAAATACGAGTATGGCTACCTGCCTTTACAGTTATAATTTATAATATAGATTATCATTTGACAATTACAATATAAATGTATCGTTAAATGGCACTAACTGAGCTCCATAGACGTCTTAACTGAACATCCCTCACTATGGCTGAACCAAGCAGGGGTTACAAGCGCAGGGGGAGGGGGTCTTCAGACCATAGGCTAACAAACCTTCCTGGAAGCTATGTGATCAACCAGTGAGAGACAGAAGGAGCGAAAAAACTGAAATAGTCTAACATAGATGACTGGCTGTGCAGTCTTTTCACATATCAATATATTTAGCCAGAGCTTCCCTTATTCATTAAACACTCCTCCTTCATCCTTTTCCCAAAAACTCAACACAGTGTTACAGACGCTGCAGCCTATAAATCCATGGAATATCTAGTATTCAAGCATCTGAAGGAAATCACCGGCTCCGTATTTGATCCTGTAGTTAGTAACTTGGTAACTGGGTTGACCAAAGAGCTGACCTATGCCAGCATTTGTCATTATGATCTCAGCACTTATTATTAGTGTTTTGCTTTTATTGGCTGTGTGTATGATCTTGTTAAAGCTGTTTCAAAAACAGGGATTCTATCATCAGAAACATCCAGATTTGTCTATCTTAAAATGATGTCTGATACATTTATTATCACCATTAGCCTGAGCGGCCTCTCTCTCATTTTCTCTCCATCTCTTTCAAAACATACACACATACACACACACCCCAATGCACCAATTACCATACATACTGTAGAGTAAAAAAAAGGGTGATTATATTGTATGCATATGAAACAAAAGTGAGTTAGTGTTAAAATAAATTGCGCAAAATTATTTGGCAACATAAAAAGTCTATATGCCTTACGTATAAATAAATAAAAATAAATGTTATAGTTTAATGGTGCTTTTTTGGGAGGTTTGAAGTCACTGCCTGTTCTAAAACAAAAGGAAAAAAAAAAAAAAACCTGCCTCTTATAACCAAGTTAAGCAAAAATAACAACACACACACACACAAAAAAACATTGGTGCCCTGATTTGTGGGTACAGGGCTTAGAAAATATGCCATGCTGTGAGCTTTCCTCAGGGAAAGTATGTTACACTCATATCATAGCTTAAAAAGAATCACCCTGCCTTTTTTCTTCTTGCAGATAACAACAGCAAAACATGGTGTCTTAAGAGTATCAGCTAAAAGAAAGGTCATTAAAGTAAGACAATGGCAAAGCAAGTTTATTTCTTAGCACATTACAGGAACAGGTGCTCAAAGTTGGCTTGCCATTCACCCTGTTAAATACGGAGTGGTCCTTCATTTAGCAGATAAATGTGGAGCTCCATATTAAACCAAAAAGCAATGTTTCTTTCCATATTTTGTTTAGAAATGTCCCATACACAAATGTGTCCCACACAAAGATTAACACAGAATCTAAGAATAATGAACAAATCAAAGGCAGTGAATATTATGATTAGAAAAGTAAAGTGGGGAGAACAAAGCAGACCTCACCAGCCTGGCAAAAGGAGGACTTGACAGGAACCTCCTCAATATCAAGCTCTCTATCAGCTCATAAAAACTTGCATTTAGATCAAAGGGACTTACAGGAGGGTTTATTAAGGTTCTTAAAGTTATAATACTAGAACATTGTGCTCTTTGTAAAAATAATTTCACAAAGATCACAATCATTTAATTTTAAACAGCTTTCTGTATATTCCATGCCAATATGTTTATATTAAAGAGGAATACAGTATAGTGTTCAGGGAGTCTTTAGGTTGTATAGCTCCTATAGAACAGTAACAACATTTAGTGGAGAAAATCTTTATTATTTAGGGTATAAAGAATTATAATTTTGTTTATTTATTTATATTTACATTTCTCCTCAGGAATCCCGACTGGTTTTGGGTTCAGGTCTGATTTTTGGTTGAACTTACATTGATTATTTTCTTTGCTTACCCATTTATTTTGAAATCTGAGAATCTTTTTTAGAGCAATTGCTGAATCCATATTCAAGCAGAATTAAAGTTTAGTTACTGAAAAAATATGTGCCAACATTTCTAGTTGCCAACTAGTCTACAACACATAAGAAATGTTTTTGTAAAGATGTTGTTGTGGTGTCAGATAATAGGGTATAGCATTTTGTTGACTATGATAGCGATCTCAAGTTTCCACTTAGAATTCAGGGGCAAGAGGAACCCCTTTAAAAAAAAGCATTGACCCCTCAAATAGAATCTGCCAAAAAGCAGACATAGTCTCTGGTGCTCCTTGCCTTGTTGTGTTTTTAACTCTCTGTAGTCAAATGGCACCATTCCATATCTCCCCTAGTAAAATCTATCTATCCAAGATCTATCCAATTTGATTTTGCTGAAACATATGTAAACAAAAGTGTCATGATCTGGCCTGTTTGCTCTCCCTTAATTAGTCATTCCTTTCACCTGTCGTTTTTTCCCTGCCTGCCTCAATTATAATTTATTCCTCTCACCCGTTTCCTGTTGGTTTTTTTCAGTTCAGCCTGAGCATTCAGGGTCAGATCATTTCTTGTCTTTCAGTCAGTCTGTCTGTTCAGTTTTAGTTCATGGTTCATGTCCTGGATCCTAGCAGCCAGCGGAAAGAGGGTTTTTGTGTCTGTCTCGTCTCTTGATTGTCCACTGTTCCTCCCCCGTGGAGTCCTCTGGGTTTTTGGCTCAATATGTGGGGAGGTTCAGTTTTTATCCAGTAAGCCTGGCTCAAGGGAGGAGACCAGTTTAAAGTCCTGCTTCAAGTTCCGGTTCCACGTCCTGGCTACCCTCTTCCACTGAGCCTGCCTGTCTGCACCTGATCCTGTCTTCTCCCGGTCCCAGTCAGACTCTGAACCCGCCTGGGAGCTCTATGATGCATGGAAGCCTGGATCCTGCCACCTGTCTGTTCCAGCCTGATCTGGATCCTGTTCCTGTCTGTTCTGAATCCCTGACCAGGATCGGCTTCCTGCAAGACCTCTGGAACTGCAGTACTGGGGACATCTTAGACTGGACTGTTAAACCAGGTAAGTGACCCTTCAGATAAACATGTCAGATGATCATGGTCACTTACCTGTGTTTCTCCCACTACA
The DNA here is from genome assembly GCA_030533445.1 of Cyprinodon diabolis. NCBI lineage: Eukaryota > Metazoa > Chordata > Actinopteri > Cyprinodontiformes > Cyprinodontidae > Cyprinodon > Cyprinodon diabolis. Next base: position 32,717,368 of record CM060074.1, on the reverse strand, counting down.
GAGTGTCTGAGATTGGGCGGTGCCCGGCCCCCCGCCTGCAGTGTCCACGAGCCACAGCTCCGCTTTTGGTTAGTTTATTTTATTTAATAAACGTTTAGAACTTTCCTACTGACTGTCTCTCCTTGAATACTGGGTCCATCTGTCCCCGTTCATGACAAAAAGTTAATATTTTTCAACTCCTGTGAATAAAGTGAAGCGATCAAATTTGACTTAATTTGCCTGAATCTTGCCATTGGCCACGCTAACTTTGCAACCTTCACCTCATTTAGTTTTGCTCCAGAGCCGCTCTTCCATGAAGAGAAAACATGGGAATCCTCAGTTACAGCTGTGCAATTTGCAAATTTGGAAGAGGCTGTGGGCATTTGAAATTCTGCAAATTATGTCACTTAATACATCTCTATGATTTCTATCATTTGTAATGAATTACTTGACAATGTAAGAAGTTCATATTTATGTGTTTTAATATTTCAAAGGTGGAATAATTCTGCTTTAAAACATGTTGGTATTAGGTTAATTAAATGCCCTGTTGAATTGTTTGATGTGTGTCGGCTCTTAAGCTTGTAATGTAAATTTATTTGTACAATACAGTCGCCCCCACTCAAAAATGTGCTTATATCTTGTACAAAAGAAGTTATGTGAACAAGACAAATTAAGTGTGCTAATAGAAAAATGAGCCAACAAGCTAATATTACATTCTAACTTTAATAAGGTTGTACTACAAATGCAGACAGTTCAGTTTTGGTGACTCAACACTGTCTCAAAGCTTTCTTTCGCATTTCCTTTTAAAAAACAACTAAAATCCTATGAGCATTGAATTTTTTTTAGCTTACCTTGTAAGCTGTGTTACTCTCAGCAATAAAATAGAGTGCCCTTTTAGGGGCCCATTTCATTTTTAAGAACAGATATAGTACATCAGTCATTTCAATGCCCTCACAGTTTCACAGGTTACATTTGATGACTTCAATAGCAACATGTGAGAGTCTCGCTGAAAATGACCTTTTCAGTGTAATACAACTATGTATCATGTTCTATAGGTCTTTAACCTTTTATCTACCATTGCATCACATGACTCCAATTTTGTACAGGACTTTGTGTACAGCACTAATGTCTTGTGGGTCTTTAAAGTGCTATATAATAACATTTATATGGTATGATGGAATGGTATGTCAAAAATCTTGAAAAATCTGAATCCATTTTGCAGGGAGAATAAATCCTGAGTGTCCCATCAATTGTAACTAAAGCAATGGAAATCAATTCACTGGAAATCCTTTTTCCCACAAAACAGCATTAAAAAACAGAATTACAAATATTAACCCTCTTAGTGATGATTTTCAGTAAAATCTGAGTCAAAAGCTCCGCTTTTGTGGAAAAGTCCCAAACACAACCCACAAAATAAAAAGCCAGCTGCGAGTCCACAGGCTCATCACTCTAAAGGAAGAACCAGGAGTCTGTTCCCACTGTCTTGACACTTCCTCAACCTCTGAGCCACAGGTTTTGGACTTTTCTGGACCTTAGCAATTAAACTCAGAATCTTAGTTTTATTCCTGAAGTTTCATCACAGCATATGGCCGTTTGTATAATACCGTATTTGGTAAACTGTTTTAATTTGTGCCACCTTAAAATATCCCGCTGTTGACACGCTCGGCTTCTTTGTAGGTTTTATAGGATGGCCAGACAATTAATGGCATTTGCAATAAAATCAAAATGAAACAAAGAATTCAGTTTGCACAGCTACTTGATCACATTACAAATAAGTATCATAATTGTTTCGCTGGACCACATACCAAAACTTCCCTGTTTAAATTGTAATATATAAACTGACAGAATGATGATACCTCCCTCACATTTCTCCCTCCTACACCACATGCATAGAACCGGCACTGACTAAAAGCATTCAATCATTTGATGTTATTATAGTCAAAATGAAGCAGATAGGCCTGCCTTAAATCTTTTCCAGTAAAGACTGGAGCAGACTTAAACCAATGATGAAATAAATAATTTGAAGGATCCCATTTAGGCTCTCTGCTTCAATAATCTTTTTGAAATTATTCCCAAGCCGCTGATGTTATATTAAAGAAATGCCTCTATGCGTAATTAACTAGTAATCTACAATCCATTTATGAAAAGATCTGTGAAAATCACTATTAACTTGTCTTTCATCAAAATCCTTTACATGTGAAATACCGCCAGTGATGCAAAGAAACAGCTTTATCTGATATTTTATTCCAGATGCTTTTTGAATGAGCTTTCACCATGGCTAACATATAAACCTTCTAAGGATGTTATTTTTCAAAGCACAAGGTAATGCAGGTTTGGGTATATTAGCCCATCCAGGTGCAAACATGCATCATAACACATTGAGTGCTACTATTCTGACCTTATCTGTTCCAATGATGGAAATTCCAAGTCTCTCTTTTCCATAATGCATAAGATCTTTGACCCCCCTGATACCCTGCCTTCTTACATGTATTCTACTCAGACCTGTAATTCTTTGTTAACCTTCTTTAATGAAAAAATCTGCTCCATTCACCAGCATTTACATATGACCGCCTTGCCTACCACTTCCCCTCCGCCCCTCCCCCGTAGCCGGTCATTTTCCTCCTTCCTACTGCCCACTTCTACTGAAATTTCTGACCTCATTCAAAAATCCAAGTCCTCTACCTGTTCTCTTGAGACCCCTCCCCACAGCTCTGGTCAAAACCTGTCTTACCTCCCTCCTCCCCTTCATTACTTCCATTATTCATTCCTCACTCTCCTCTGGTATTGTTCCTTCACTTTTCAAAACTGCATCTGTCTCCCCGATTCTGAAAAAACCTGGTTCTGATCCCGCTAACTTTAATAATCTTCGTCCCATTTCTAATCTTCCATTTATCTCTAAAATACTTGAAAATATTGTGTCTGCTCAACTCCACACCTTTCTTACCCTCAACAGTCTTTACGAGCCTTTCCAGTCTGGTTTTCGCCCCTCTCATAGCAGTGAAACTGCCCTAATAAAAATCACAAACGATCTCCTTATAGCTGCTGACTCTGGACTCCTCTCCATCCTCATCCTTCTTGATCTCAGTGCAGCCTTTGATACCATTTCTCATCCCATTCTCCTCAATAGACTGTCCTCTCTTGGCATCTCTCACATCCCTCTTGACTGGTTCCGCTCATATCTCTCCGACCGCACTCAGTTTATTCAGCTCAAATCTTTCACTTCGCACCCTTCCCCTGTCACTTCTGGCGTTCCTCAAGGCTCAGTTCTTGGCCCCCTCCTCTTCATCACTTACCTTCTTCCCCTTGGCAGTATTTTCCGGAAATTAAACATTCACTTTCACTGTTAAGCGGATGACACCCAGCTTTATTTATCCAGTAAACCCACTTCCTCACTCCCCTCCTTGTCCCTTACTAACTGCCTACTTGAAATTAAAGACTGGTTCACGTCAAACTTCCTTAAACTAAACAGTGATAAAACAGAACTCCTCCTCATTGCCACTAAAACCCACCCGATCAAAAAAATCAAAAGTTTCTCACTACCCATTGACAATTCCTTAGTCTCCCCCTCCCCTCAGGTCAAGAGTCTGGGTGTCATCCTCGACTCCTCCCTCTCCTTTCAGTCTCACATAAATACAATTACCATACTTCCGCCTTCGCAACATTAACCGTCTCCGTTCCTCCCTCACCACTCATACTGCCTCTGTTCTTATCCACAGCCTCATCACCTCCCGTATTGATTATTGCAATTCTCTTCTTTTTGGCCTCCCTCATAAATCTCTCCATAAACTTCAACTTCTTCAGAACTCAGCTGCTCGTGTCATCACCAGAACCCCCTCCTTCCATCATATTTCCCCTGTTCTTCACCAACTCCATTGGCTCCCAGTTCAATTCAGAATTCAATTTAAAATCCTTCTCTATACTTTCAAAGCCATCCATAACCTTGCTCCTCCATATCTGTCAGACCTCCTTCACATTTCCACCTCCTCCCGCTCCCTTAGATCCTCCTCCTCAGTCCACCTCACTGTACCCCCAGCTCGACTTGTCACCATGGGGAGCAGAGCCTTCAGCCGCTCTGCACCCCAGCTCTGGAACTCACTTCCTCCCGACCTCCGCAGTATTGACTCTCTCCCCTTATTCAAAGCCAGACTCAAAACTCATCTGTTCCAGCTCGCTTATCTGTGAATATACTGCTCTTTTCCCTATCCATGATTATTTTTTGTTTTTATGTTCCTGTATCTGTATTTTGTGTTTTCATCTCTTTTTATTTATTTTTTGTATTATTTGTAAAGTGACCTTGAGTGTCAAGAAAGGCGCTGTTAAATAAAATGTATTATTATTATTATTGTTATTACAAATAAGATGAAGTCTGGGGATAAATGATTTTAGTTTTCAGGACTATGGCAGATTGGTATTTTTTCGAGTAAGTCTCAATAAAGCTGTTATGATCATACACACATTCTTTCCCCTGCTGTTTTCTCCCTCTTTTCTGTCTCAAGCCTTGAAAACAATATTTTGACAGATATCTCTGTTTATATTCAGGATACATCATATCAAGCTTACAGAACACCAACAGCCTGGAAATGTATGTTTCTCATCCATTTAGGATCATGGCCACTCATCCTAAGTTTAAGGCAGATTGAATTGTATTATCCTTTAGGTTCTATTGGATCCTATCTTTTGCTAACCTGGGTAATGTTATTGTTGGCCTATGACTCCCAGATTAAATGTCAGAAACTGTACAATATCTTGATATCTAGCAACATCTTCATTGGATTGCCATACCTTAGCTGTCTAACCTAAAGACCCCCAAGCACATCTTCCTCTAACCACAAGACTCTGATAAGTAGAGACATCCTACTAAACCCACACATGAAAAGGGAAAACCAAAGGAGCAGGCGAGAGGCTGGAGATACTTAACATTAATGCCTTTAAAAACTTATCTCCTTCTGTTCAAACTGTTACACTCATGTTCTTTTTTTTCTTAGAGCTATTCTCTTATGAAAATATACATCGTGGCTTAAAAAAATTTAAGTTGGCAGGGACATTGTTTACATTTAACCAAACTGCTAATCAAAAATAAGTGATCTTCACACAAAGCAAAGCCTAAAAAATCTTTAATGAAATGCATTTATTAACTAAAAAACATAATAAAATTCTGTTTTTTATGCAATCCAGTTATCAATTTCTTTCCATTTAAATATAATGGAAAATAACTTAGCAATAAAAGTAAAGGATCCATGAGTAAATAGCTTCATGAAAACCTTGCAAAACAGTAAAACACTGAACAACATGCATTACTTTTACCTGTACTCTCCCTCGAGCACAGCTCTTTAAGAGTCAAGGTAGAAAGGATACTTGAATTACAATGATTCAAGAGGCATAACGAATAATGACACTGACGGTGTTTATAATTGGGACAAAACAAACAAATAATCTCCTCCACTTTGTAAAAGTCAACCACTTGGCCTGCAGAATACAAGAAAAAATCTCTGAAAAGCAGCCCTTTTGCATGGTATACAAATCTAGTCTCTTATTGGCTTATACTATGGATTTAATATAGCACACTCCACAAAAAAACTGGAATAGATCTACCTGATATAACAAAGGCCATTAAAGCAGCAAGAATTATTTAAGTTTTATTTTATTACTTTTAAATAATTGGGTTAGACATTGAAAGTTTTGTTCTTTATGCTCCCTTTTGGGTTGTTTCATGAATGAGTTATAAATGAATGAGTGAGGTTGTGCTTTATTGAATGAAAGAAATAAATTAACTGAACTAAACCAGATATTTCAGATGTGTGCATTTCAGTTCAGTTTCACCACCTACTCCAAGAGCTGCGCACTGAAGAGCTTCGCTTCCAGAGCTGTAATGTCTCATCCGAGCCCAGACTGATGACCTGCCACCGCGCATCAATGCCCCCATATCCTACCAGGACACCAACACATAGCAGAGCCTCTCTCTGAATCGCCGAGCAGCAAAAGTTCCATACAGTAAGTGCCATAGTGGTCAATGTGGGGTCTATTAATATACATGTCTATGGTTCAACACTGTACCTCTACGTTTGAAAAAAAAAAGAGAAAAGCGACCAAGATGGTGTTATTGGAGAGACCTGATTGTTCATAGGAATGTTTCCTCCATTCCAGGTTACAAATGAGAATTATTTTTGTTCATTTGTCAGTAAATTTCCTAATTGTTGCTCCTTTAAACAACAAAAAAAAAAAACACATACAAATATCAGCCATCAAGCTCTTTATTTCAGACCTGAAGAGCAACTTCAGCAAAGCAAGAAATGTGAATCTTTGATTAAGTTTTTAAAGTCTGGACTCAAGGGAATCTATGGAAGGTATGAATATAAATAAATTAATAAATGTAACTGATCATATGTAGCAGTGCTAGAGCCCACTGGTCAACACATGCAACTAATCTAAATGTCACATTGCTGGAGTGTGAACCTGTTGGAACACCTGTTTTTGTCTCTGGGGATAAGAGAGTGTTTACTGTCATGTAAAGGTCACTACACCTAAAAATGAACTGATTTCACACATAGAGAAGAGCGTTTTTATCATGTCACCATACCTGTGGTAAGAAAGAGCACAAGCTGGAAAAATCATACATTGTTGTTTGGGGAGTCACAGGCTAGTGGTTAGGGCATAGAGCTTGGAATCCTGAGGTTCTGAGTTCCACTCCCACAGACTGCCACTCTGGGTCTCTGAGCAAGACCATTAACCCCAGAGTGCTACTCGGGCGTCCCACAATGGCAGCCCACTCATCCCCAAGGGGATGGGTTAAATGCAGAGGTAAATTTCTCCAATGTTAGATTGTTAAATTAAAATTTATTATTATGAAACAGGCAAAAGTGAATTTGATTTTCTTTATTCTTGAAGAAAATGTGCTAATTTTAGCATGACCAACTTGCAAAATGTAGCTCTTTATTATCCACCTGATCTTCAGTTGCAACACAGTTGAAGTTGAATAAAGACGATAACCTAGAAAGTGAAATTCAGCACAAGCAATTCAATTAAGTTAATATCACTAAGATGTTGAGGTAAAATGCAAAGTGCAGAAGTAATTTTTTGTTAACTTATTTTTTTTATTTATTTAGAACTAAATAAACTTAAAAAAGAGCTAAAAGTATAAAAGGATCCAACAAACATCCCCCACACACGCATACTCTTTTTGCTATATGTAGTGAAGATCATGGGTGGACCCCCATGGATTTCATTTGTTTATAGTTATTTTCAACCCTTTTTGGGCCTTAACCTAAGCCCCATTTAAGCCTTAATCTGAAATCTAACGATTAGCAAAAACAAAAGTGAGGACCTGCAAAATGTCTTTACTCTGTTAAAAACTGTCCTCAGTTGATGTGACGCCACCTGTCAATCAATCCTGGAGGCTTGTCAGCACCTGACTAATCAGCTAACATGATTTTTCCTAAAGTGAAGGCCATTTCTGTTCGACCAGAATGTATCTTACACTTAACAATTATATTTAAAACATTAAAAAAATAACCCTATTAAAAAAAAAATAGCATTGTTTCTAATTTCTTGGCAAGGGCACTGCAATCTTGTAGTATTCAAAGCAATGACATTACAGGGTTATTGGTTTTGTAGCTGTTAGATGAATACATTGGTTGTATCAGCTATACCTTACAAGGGTACAACACCAAGAAATTTGGTATGATGGAAGACAAAGATGAAAGGGCACACCAGCCTCTAATTCCCATTGCTTATGCTTTCGAAACCATGTGAATACACCACTTTAGGGTTTATTCACACTGAACACAGTGTCTGTGGTGATTTCTTGGCGCATCATAGGGAGTTTCAGCTGTCTGGATTCACAGTGTTTACACTACGGATTGCGTCATAGAATAGGAAGAGTTTGAGCTTGGTGAAGCTGACACCCCAGCCCAAATAGACTGAATAGTTAGTGCTTCATTGTGCAGGTTTGTGCAGTAAAAACGATCATCTCTTTAAAAGAAAAGATAATTCCTACTACTTTTGTTTCAGAGATATATATTAAAGATGACTTTTTAGGGCCTCAAGATGTCACCTTTATGCAATAATCACGAATTGAATCAAATCAGGACTAAGGTGTGAATTGAGTTTAGTTTGAGGTTAGGGTTAGTATGAACCTGTAATCGTTAGTTTTAGAGTAAAGTTCAAGTTTAGGCTGTAGAAATTGGTTAGAAATGAATGGAGTTCAATGGAAAGGTGGAAAGATATAGAGACAAGTTTTATGTGTGTATAGAGAGAGACAGAGACAGGAAGTGTTTTTGGTTTTGATCCGCCCTCTCTCTGACCTTCACACTAATTAGCTTTGGCGACAACATTTCCCAAAAGACAAGAGAGAATGTTTCTGAGCTCTAAGTAGAAAGAGCGTGTAAAGGAGATCTGCAACATAGCTCCTGAAGTGGGAACTCAAACGAGGGAAACAACCTGGAACATCTTGGAAATCCACTTGTGTATGAGTCAAATCATGTAACCTCAGCCCTCTTATCTGAACAAGATTCCCCATCACTCCTGTGTGAGCATAATTTTTTTTCCCCTTCACAGTCTGGTTATATTTGATGCTGGTAAAAGAAAGTTATCGGTAAAACAAATTAGAAAAAAAAATCATGGAGACTATTTATCTATTGTGATGAAACCTGGACTTACGATTACACAGTATTGGCACATGCTGAGTTGCAATTGCATGCCAGTACAATAAAAACAACATTTAGAGAGACAAATTCCCTTGTTAAGCCAAGGCAGTACAACAGAAAAAAACAAGTCAATATTCTGAGGTAAAAGATTGGTGGCACTGAAAAGCCCAACAATTTATCACGTACTTTAATGGATTGCTTGCAGTTGTTCAAAATAAAAGTTTCAATAAAAATTTTCTACAAGTTTCTAATCTTACTCCACACACACACACACACACACACACACACACGTACTTCCTTTCAGTTTGTCTCTATGCAGCAGACTTCGCATTGAAATTACGTTTCTGTGAGAATTGGAAAGTTGGAACCAGTTCAAATTAATTCTGAATTCTTGGTGCCCAACTTTATTTTGGACATATTCTATTTAAGATAAGCACAGTTTCGTCTTATCTGGTTTATGTCCTAGCCAATTACTTTACAACATAGAGCAGATATAAACTTTATTACATATATTTTCCTAAAGTCCTTCTGTCTCCATCTACCTGCAATGGGTTGACTTGACATCCAGAACACCACTGACCTTCCTATTAAGTTTACCCATCTGCTCCCTCTTAGCTAAACTGCTGCTCAAACATACCAGACCAGTTCCTTCTCTCAATGTTAGGTCACTGAAGGTCCCATCAATGTCAGACTTTCACCAACTGCACCTTGGGTTTACCAGTGCTGATAGGAAGTCGGTAGTTCTGGCACCAATCTGCAGGGTCTAGTTCTGTGGATCCCAGTTGTATATGTCAATGTTTTTGTTTCTGGTTATGAGTAAATTGTTGTATTTTTAATCATGTGGAGATTCCTTCATGTTTTGTGAGCTATATCAAAACAAATCAACCAAACTTGCTCTTGTAGCACTGCTATGACTTTGGCACTTCACCACTTTTGACCCCATTCCTCACTTTAAGCTGCCCTGTACTGTACTCCAGCTCCAGAGGTATCTGATGAGAGTGTCCAGGTGAACCCAGGTCATTTCTCTTCCTGAGCTCCTCTGTTGGTTCCTGGCTCTTGAGCTCTTTCATGGGTCTCAGATACTCCTTTCCTCCCTTTTTGTGTTCCAGAGTACTGAGATATTTGTGGGTCCAGCCCTTCATTAGAGCTTGTCCATGAGTCCAAGTCTCCACAGCTCCATCTGAGTCTCAAGACCCATTATTCAGACAAGGCTCTCTGTAGGTGCTTTAATACTTCACAGCTCTTGATTTTTAAACCCCTCTGCCCAACTTGTTCAGGTTATTTTTTGTTGTCATTTACTTATTTGAACAAACACAACTGTATTAAATAACAATGTCATTAATAGAACTTTAGAACTGAGGAGGTAATTTATGCATTTCATGGACCAGAGACACGGCTTCAAGTTTGAAGAACTTGTTCCCTCTGAGAATGGATTGCGACGTTGCCCTGTGTTAGGGAGCTTGGTATACATAATATCCCTAAAGGAGGGTAATATGGTAGTTTGCATCCATTTGTGTTTTTAAGTAAGTGTGTAATTTCACTAATATTTTTCTGTTGAATGGAGGTGATTTCTGTTCCCTGCTTGAATTTGTTTTTTTTTTTTAAACATAAAAATAGTGTATTGTGATTATTTCATTCTATCAAGGTATTCTGTTCAAGGAAACACAGCTAAGGCACACCCCCGTCACATGCTTTAAAATCTACATACCACTTGTGTGACCTAAAATAGTCTGTTGCAGCGAACTGAACAATGATAATGAACTATACTCAGATACATTGGCTGTACCTGGTGTCTGTAAGTAAAATAATTTACACTAAATCATAAAAGCACTATGAAGGATGAAGGTTTGGAAAAATTTAGATAGCAGTAATTAGTCAAATCAGCTTTTTTGTTCAGTTATAAAAAAAGAAACTTACAATATTGGTTGTGTTAAGCTTTTAAATTTTCTTTGGATATTTATTACCAACAGCTTTAATGAACCTAATTTGCAGCCGAGTTAATTAATGTTTCGTTACTATATACTAAAAGAAATTGTTATATGATTATTGTTGAAATGAGAAACTTTCTGTATGCGTCTATATAACAAAAGATAGAAGTTTAAAAGATAAACATGCATAAATATGGCTTTTGTTTAGAGCCCTTCATTATAGAAAGGTTGCTGCGATGTTGTTTCACTGAAGAATTGCAATATTACTAAAGGAGGTGTAGGTGTTTATTGAAAACTAGATCAGACTGAACTTGCATTTGCTGATTAGGGTGGAATTGTGAAGCTGAGGACATATAGACCTACTAACATAGATAAAGATCCACAACAATCAATCTACAGTACAGTTCATTCTGTGTTTCTCACTGCCTCTGGTCCCAGATTCAGATTTCAACTCCATCAATCTCTCCTATTTCTCTATTTCTGTCTCTTCCCCTCTCTCTGTCACTGTCTCTTTCCTTTTTCCCCCTCCTCACCTCCTCCTCTCCGCTGCTGTGCTCCCCATTCTCTGTTGCTACGGCAGCAGTATAAAGAAGAGAGAGGAGGGGGCCTTGCAGGAGCATTGGGAGCTGGTGGAGGGCAGAAAATGTCATTTCAGTCATGTTGATGAGCAACAAAAATAATAAAAATGTGATATCCTGTTTGTCTGGGTTCTCATATAGCCAATAAACATTCTTGATCTGAAACAGAACAAATCAAATAATTTCTCAACAGTTGTATTTGTTAAGAAAGTATTTTAGGACTTCTTTCATTGCACACACAAATATTACCTGTTCAAGGTATCCATACGTCCTGTTTATTATATTTTAGTCTGTCGCTAGTTGCAGTATAGTGTTTTTTTATAGGCCTCAATTTTTTTATCTACAGTAAAGTCTATAACTGCTCTCCCTGAACCTTTACATTGGAAACTTGTGACTTTCACATTTCAGTCTATGTGCTAGACGGATGAAATATGGTAAAAATAATTCTGTGTTTAAGTGACCCAAACAATTCTGATTTCAAAACTTGTTTTAGTTAAGACTTAAACGTGTACAAATGAACAACCATAATCAGAAATTAACCAAGATAATGTAAAAAATTAGCACTTACCCTTGCAAATAATTTGCATTTTAAGAGCATAAATATTGGAAATCGGTTGTTTATACACATTTTTGGAACCAATCAACATTCATATATACAGTAAAACAAAACAAACCCACAATTTGGTTCAGCATTCCACCCCTGCTGTGAATGCAACACCAAGAAAGGGTATTAATTCAAAAGTTTAGAAAACAAAGAAGGTAACAGTTGGAACTTCCCATAAAAAAAGGATGATATTTTGTTGATTTGCTTGTGGAATAATGTGTCAGCAGTGTGCATGGCCAGGATTCTCCAGAAAATTCTGCAGGCTACACAGTTATAATAAGTTCAAATGGAGGGCAAAACTTGCCCTGAGGACCTCAACTCAGGATCAGTAGGATCACTTGAACTGCTGTTTCATACTTTAGAGGCCTCTCATTTAACCTGTAATGTGCCTTTATCTCAGCAGTCAGGGAATATAACTATCATTTTGCATGTATGGCACACATCCTGTGTGTGCTGAAAATGATATTTTTACGTTTGGAATGACTGTTCAAATTGAACAATTCAAGTATTTTATTGATCCCAAAGGGAAATTTTATGTCATAACTCATAAGCTTTTGCTCAATGAGTTGCTGCAGTTATTTTATATGTTACGGTTCCCAAAAGAACAATTTTTTGGGAGTTAGGTAGTGGAGTACCATTATCAGAAATATTGAATAGGCACAAAAGAGTATCAGAAGGAAGGGGAGACTTGAGTCTTGATTAGAAACACTGAGGATGCAACAGAGCTTTCGGCCTGTAGACAAGCAGGTTTAACCAACAGTTACAAAGCTTGTAATATCTCACATAATGTAGCTTTGAGGAAGTCACTCAATATTATTGTAAAAAACATATAATATTCTTTCAATGTGACCAAAAGAAAATGTTTGACAAAGCACTTTATGCATATTTTACATCTGTTAGTGTTCATGCACACTTGATTGAAGGACACTCAATGGCTACTGAGGAAGTAGCCATCGAGTGCCACAGAATCCTGTCAATTAGCCATTTATATCAGGTGTGTGGCAGTAGAGAAAGGCGTAATTCATAGAGGACAAAGGGCCCTAAAAAGAGAGGGTTTGGAAAGACTCACGACTCATACACCTTGATGTCTATTGTTGCAACAAACCATTTACACTTGTGTTTGAAAGTTTACATACCCTAACTTCGTAAAAAAAAAAAAGAAGGGATTTATTTACATTAGTAATTCATGTAAGATCAAACAAAAATAGTAATAATGAATAAAAAAAATACTAAATGATAATTTAGAAAGATAAAATACTAATTAAAAAAATTTAATTAAAAAGATCATTATAAGAAAAAGAAGAAAAAACCTTTGGGACAAGTTAAAGCACACTCATGAACAGTGAACCGACATACCTGTGAACAGCTGCAGAAATCTGACTGAACATTTACTGAACAAATAACAGAAAACACCTGATTTCAGCAGTTGCCTCAAATTGCTGCTCAACAACATTTTTGTTCAGGAGCTCCATGGCTGTCGAGTAGTTCTGGCTGTAAAACATGTGGCGTGACTGTTGTCGCAAATCTGGAAAATCTGTTGTTTTTTGTCTTTTTTTCAAAGTTTTTAGTCTGTGAGGCAGACAGCCTGTCTACTTTTAAGGGCAGGGTTAAAACTTTGCTTTTTGATAAAGCTTATAGTTAGAGAGGCTCAGGTTATCCTGAGCTATCTCTATAGTTATGCTGCTATAGGCTTACACTTTTCTAGGACATAGGGACCTCTATTTCCTCATTCTGCTTCATTCTGTCTCTATTCTCCACTCTTCATAATCTGTTAGTTCAATTTCTAACATTATGCTCTCTCTGCTTTTTCTCATAGTAGCTTCACCTCGACTGTTCCCTTTTGGCTGTGACACCATCCTGGAGAAAAATATCAGCTGAGCTGCTTCCATCAACACCTTTGTTTATAGATGTTGGAGATCGATCTGTTTTTCCAGTGCAGTCCTGTTTCTCTGACTGTGACTGGCTGGATCCTCATGGGAGGATGAAGAGAGTGGGACATGGGAGTTGGCTCGGAGCTCGTCTGCCTGCCTGTTTTATATCTCTGCTTCTGTCTCCTTGAACCCCCCGTTTTTTCCTCTCCACTGTCGCTACAAGCATGCTTAGTGTGAGGGATTGCATCCGAGTCAATGAGTCGATGCAATCAGCTGGGTTTCCTTAGATAGAAAGCTTTGAATCAGTTTGACTGTATGATCTGGTGAACTGTAAAGTGTGTGGTGAATAGGTGCTATATAAATAAACTGAATTGAACTGAAAGTGACAAACTGAATTTGTCATCCAGGTAAAGAGAAAATAAAAAATAAAAAATCTTCCATAAAAGAGTTAGAAGAAGAGGGATATTGACACTTCATATTATTCTTTATGTCACATTGAGGGTCATGCTCAGGGTCTTTTTAATTAGTATTTTCACCCTTTGGCTGTTTTGGGGGATTTTTTTTAAATATAACACTAAATGTAAAGGGTAACTATAAAACATGTTGTAGCACACCATTAGGTAAAAGGAAATTAACACAATAAGAGGTGCTTGTGGTTTGGAGTATGTTTCTTCCTCCTTCACACATCTATACAGTACTGACTCAATATTTTTCCAGTTTGTTTTGCACAATATCTAATACAGTCAATTGGGTGGATAATCAGATTAGATCAGTGTGTTTTAGTAATGTGGTATGAAAACTAGCAATTATTTTGTGTATAATTACTTAATTTTTATATCATTAGAGCACATCTTAAACATTTCTTCCTCAACTCTAGGTTCTAAATCTGACTTTTGTGCTTTGCCATATTTTTTTGACATTGTGTTGTGTGAAGATGAGAAAAGCAGCACTGAAGAATCAAACTTTTTAATTCTGAACTGCAAAGCTCCATAACTCCCCAGGTCCAGAAAAAGAAAATCAAGGAGAGACACATTTTTATTTGTATCAAACTGATTGACTTAACAGTTCTTATTATTTGAGACTTGGTCTTTTTTATGGGCTTCTATTATTTTTAAATAATTGTTGTGTCCTTGTATCTTATTTCACCTTCTTCATTTATTTATTTATTTGTACTTTCCCTCACACATTACCTCCATATTTTGTTTTAATTTCCATCAAAGCCAAATTGAGACAGATATCTTTAACCATTAAAGTTATGAGCTTTTCTGGTAAACGTGTAAATATGGGACGTTTCTTAAAATCAAATTGTATTTTTCCACTGTTTTTACCAAAGCATTACTGGTCAGATGTTTTGCCAGTAAAAAAGTGAAACTTAAAGTACATTAGAGACTTTCAGTCTTGCTCAGTGTTCCCTTGATAGCTTAAATCTGACATTTTTATGGTTATGGATGCTATTGTAACACTTTTAAGCAAGAATATATATTTTTTTTTTTGCAACAGTAAGTATTTCAAGTAAACATAAGATTTATTATAATTTTTTTATCTATCAGGTAGTGGTCCACTGAGGCAAATTAGTAGACAGGCAGAGTACAGTTCTAACAAAGTTTAACACTGCTGCTTTTTTCCTCTGTGGCGGTTATTCAATATTTTTGATTCCGTTTAATTTAATGTTCTGTTCATGCAGACAGCAGCTCAATAAAGGTTGGTGGATTGAGTAGAAAAAAGGGTGTTCGCATTAGCTCTCCTATTTACTACAGAAAATGTTTAAAACTAAATCAATATACTTTCTAAATATAATAATGGCTCATATTTTAGGGTTTTAGTATTTTAGTGTGTGGACTGCTCACACCTGCATCAACAACCAGTCGCATTTTAATTAATAATAACTGGTGCAACTTTTTGTGATTACGTTTTTTTGGATACATTTTCAAACATGCAGGTTATTGGCTGTGTGTTTGGACTCCAAACAATTTACCATAAAGACGTCCTTTATATTCAGAAACATATTTCAAACCTTTCCTCAGTCTTTTCTGACTTTTTGTGCCCTTGCTACAGTTTTTAATTGATATTTGGCTTTTCAGTTATTTTTTTATGGTTGAGATTATTCACACTGTGTGATCCCCACTTTTAGTATGTGGAGTGTAAAGTGCTGCTGTGTCCAGCTGCTTTGATAATTTCTAAAACAAAAATACTTTTGTATTTGTTCTCTGTAAAACAACCCCCAGAAATGACCCAACACTGCCTGTCCTCTAGTTTCTCCATTCCTCTGCATTTTATAGCTGGCTAGAATCTGGCTGAACACCACATAGTGTTGTTCCAAGAATCACTTCATTCCAGGACTAACCTTGGTCCAGGGCTCACATTTAATTATGGCTCAGATTCATGGCCTCTTTGTTATTACTGTCAGGTTCACTTTCCACCTTCAGACCAAACAAATTTTCATTTCCTTCATAAGACACTTCTTTCTCCTTAACCCTGCCCTCTCATACCTTCTAGGATATCTTTCTCGAACCTTCCTGAAGTCTCACAGAGCCAGTTTTAAGTCCATGGGTGTACAGTATTTCTGTGGATTGAAAAATAAATTATCTCAAGATAGTGGTGAAGTCATTGCAATGGCTGTACTCTAAAATGATGTACAGTTCTTTAGAGAAAAATACCATAAGTCATAATATACACAGTAAAAAATATTGTCCAAAATTTTAGATTATTTTTTATAGGTAAGAATAAATAACAAAGTGACAAAGTTATGAAAATGAATCAAACAATAACAACTACAGCAATCAAATTATTCTCAGGCTTTTATAATTATTTGTAGGCATATATCATTCATTTTAATATATATTATTGATTTAGCAATTTATGTACATTTGTTATTTTTATTTGTCATTACTAATTTACTGGCAGCTTTTCATTTTAATTAAATAAAATGTTCTTTGTAAAATCATTTAGAGGAATTGCTCAAATGGCATTGTAGTAAATCCAGAGGTAAGTTTTGACAACTGTAATGTCAAAAAAAAAAAAGAAGAAGCAACAAAACTCAGTAAACCTGTTTTCTTTTTGTTTTGTTTTTCTGTTTTCTGCTTGTTTGTTTCTTTTGATTTATTTAACTCTTATTCGTTCTCTATAGTGGTATGCAAGTGAGGCAAACCTCCATGGTCAAAACCCCCCTGATGAGAGGAATTCCATTTTTCCTACTTATTCTTTCCTTGATTTGTTTATTTCCTTTGGCTAAATGTTTAATGACCTTTTTAACAGTTTCCCCAGCGTTTTATTGGCATTACACTGTCACAAGTACAGCACAACGAAATTCACTCTCTGCATTTAACCCATCCCCCTTGGGGAGCAGTGGGCTGCCATTTTGGCACCCGGGGAGCAGTGTAGGGTTTAGGGTCTTTGCTCAGGGACCCAGAGTGGCAGTGTGGGAGTGGGTTCTGAACGCAGATATTCATACTGATTTGAGCTCTCCTTAAAGTACATGGATTTTTTGATTTTTTTATTATTGAACTTTATTGATCTGAGACTGGAAAAATGTACCTCTGCATTTAACCCATTACGGAGCAGTGGGCTGACATTGTGCAAGGAGCAGTCTGGGGTGAAGGGTCTTGCTCAGGGACCCAGGATGGTGTCTATATATATAGTTGACTTTGAAAGGCTTGAAAAAGCATGATATAGAACTATAGATCTAAAGAGATCCCTAACCACAAGGCTTTTAAGCAGTACCAGTCTATTGATCATTCGGTACTGGACTGCAGAGTAAAACTGGATGTGCTTTCTTTCATCTTCTTACATAGGAGCAGGCTTGGAACTCCTCTGCCTGGCTGTGTGTTTTCTGGACGAGGACGCTTGTGGAGCTGGTTAACAGTTAGCTTTTGTGTCTCTGCTTCTTTCTCTATGTCTGCTTCTGTCTTCTTTAACCCCAGTCAGCCTCGGCAGATGGCCGCTCACACTGAGCCTTGTTCTGCTGGAGGTTTCCTCCTGTTAAAAGGGAGTTTTCCCCTCTACTGTCGCTACAATCATGCTTGGTGTGAGGAATTGCTGAAGAGAGGCAATGCAATCAGCTGTATGTCCTAAGATAGAAAACTTTGAACCAATCAGACTGTAGTGCCTTGAGTTAGCATGTACTTTATTGTGAATTGGCACTATATATATATATAAAATAAACTGAATTGAACTAAATTAAAACATTAACTGGCTTTAACATTTTTGAAATATTTATAAATGCCAGGGACTCGTTTAGGAGCTGACATAGACCTACCCACAGGTCTAAACAAAACATTGGTAGATAATGCAGAATCCCTAATTATAGCAAGCACTTAGAAATTGTCAGGTTGAAAGACCTTAACCAATGACCAGCTGGGTGGAAACTAGTGTTGCACCGATACCGATACTGCACTAAAATGGTGGTATCGGTATCAGCGAGTACCAACAAATAGAGCACCGATACATTTTTGAGACCCAAAAGCTTATTCTACTATTGTCACCCATTCAAGGAAGGCAATAAAAAAGTTCTACTGGATTCACTTTGTATTAGTCTTTTTCCTGCTTCACAAAGGTAGGCAGTAGCTTGACAAAGCCATGATGGTAATTATTTTACATCCAAGTAATATGCAGTTCATCATATATACTGTATATATACACACACATCAATTTCAAATAGATGGTATCGGTATGGTATTGGTACTGGCCGATACTGCAAAAATGGCATCGGCACAACACTAGTGGAAACAAAACACTGAAGTTTTCCCAAGCTCTGAGGACACGAAGTCTCACATCAACACAATTTAAAAAACGTAATAAAAAGTTTTATGACTAATGTTAGAAGGTGATGGTTTTTGAAGTCTGCAGGTTTAACTGGTGACCTACAAACAGACCCTAATATTCTTAACCATACGTCTGCCTTACAGAAGAAATTATTTTCACTTCATCCTCAGAATACAAATGACTGACATTACTTACAGTAAGCAATGTAATTTAGTACTATCAGTGTTTAACTGCTAATCTAGAAAGCTGCCTTTTTAAGGTCATAAAATGTATGTACTTTATTTTCTAAATAACACAAAGCACGCAATATATAAACGGTAAAAACATTAAGGGGTTTTCTTGCTGTTAGATTTATAATATTGGATTATTGATAACCTGTCTGATGATCAAGCATTTGTATTATTAAAAACAGGTTCTTAGAAAACAAGCTGTGCAATAAAGAAGGTTTACTTGCACACGTCTATTTTATTTAGATCACTCCATTGTATATACTGATAGAGTCCATTTGTGGAAAAACATGTACCCCAGATGCCTTCTAGACAGCAAGGATAATTATTAATGAAACATGAGATATGAGAAGTATGAAGTTGCACTGCAGCTTTTCAAGGAAGAAAGGGGTTGTACCATGCACAGTGGTCTGTGCACATAGAATAGTAAACAATATCCGATCCTGTAACTCCAACACTAAGGGACATTCATCAATAAAAAACCAACATCTAAATAGCAAAAACAATCATACATTCCAAATTTATAATAACAATTAGAACAGCTGTCACAAACAGTTGGATTGAGAAATGGATTGTATTCAATTAGAAAATCTTTTTTTAGTTATAATAATTTTTGCAGAGGAAAAGTTAATGCTGGGTTTGTCTTTTCTGCTTTAGACTTTTAGATGTTCAGTCCTTATAATATTATAAGGCAGGTTGTTGAATAACTTGTGAATAAATAGAGCAAAATGTTTGGCATCGTTTAGAACTGTATTGTAGGATGCCTTACAACCCTAAAAAGCTAAAATAGAAAAACAGTGTGACAAATATATTTGCTACTGCTATTTTCTTTCCCATTTAATTTTTCCATTTTTTTTTCTGATAGTAAAATATGTTTTTAGCACAGAAAGCATAACTGGGTATATTAAAGTGAAGCTCCAAGTATTGTTCCTGAGGATCCCAGAATATCTAATTCCCATCTATAAAACACAAGGAGAGACTTTAAACATCATCACCCGGGGGGGCCTTTGAAATCTCAGTTTTTCTTTCCAAAATGTAAAATTAGTCATAAACAAGTGGTGCAGATGCAACAAAGAAAAACCAGAAAAAAACAGTGTTTTACAAAACATTTTTGATTAGTTTGGAGAGTGCTCCAGGCTGTCATAAAAGAGCAAAGAGCTTGATGGTAAACCCACATAGCCAGATTGTACAGCGGGGTCCCCGCCATTACTATGCTTCAATCACGACTACCATGCTCATTTACTGTATGACCCCAATTCAGTATAACATCAGAACAAAATCAAGGCTAACTTTTTTTATGGAAGTTTTCTGCATGCCTAAAACCCTCAGGGAATCTTCACATTCTGCCATTAATAATTAGACACCCACTTTGTTTTAATATGCTTCTTATGCGACAGGGATTTGCTTTTGTTTCATAGAGACACCTGCATTCTATGGAGCAAGGATTTTGTTATAACTAGATGGCAAAGCCTAAAACATTTATTTACAAGTTTAGTATAAATCTTTGTATTGCATCTGTTTAAAAGAAACTTATGTCCTGTAATATACAGTACAGTAAACCCAAAGTCATTTATACCCCTGGAAGCAGTTTTATCTTCACTTATCAAAGACTTTTCTTTTTGACAGGCAATGCTAAATTATCCCAAAAAATATAATAGATAAATGAAAAATTATTGAAAATAAAAATAAATACATACAAATAGATATTCATTTATGCAGTTTTTGTCATTTTCTTTGAATAATTTATAATATTCCTAAGCGGATTTTTGCTTGTTTCCACTGGTATTTAAAAAAATGTATTTTTGGTGATAAGAAAAGCAATAACTACAGGATGCAGCGTGTCACTTTTAAGGGGTCCACTACCATCTTGCTCTTCATTATCCATGCATTACATTTTAAGTTCAACAAATTCTGAATGAAAACATTTTGGAAACTGTAGGCAAAGCCTGACATTTATGTGTTAAAAGTAAAATGACACTTTTTTACCGAGATGTTATTTTAACCTAAACAGAATTAGCATAAAAAACTGAGTTATAAATTCTGTTTCTTCCTTCTAAATAACATTTTTTATAAACTGAACTAATCATCTAATATTAACATCTTTCTTCATCATTTGCAATTAAGCAGGGAGATTTCATGCTTGTTTACTTGAGAAAAGCAGCCGTATTAATGCCAGTGCTTGCTGTCACTGAGCTGGCAGATAACACATAGACAGGAAGATGGTAATTATGGTGTAGAACCTACACCAGTGTATGAGCACAAATACAAATATAAAGACATGTCTAACCACAATCACATATTCTCTACCGGACTAAATCCTACAGTGACTTTGTTGAGTAAATCCCTTCTTTTTTAGGATTTTTGATGTATGACATCTCAGACCAACAACAAACCTTTTTCTCAGTTCAGTATGTTGGTCCTGTTTGTATTCTCGTATGTTAGTCTATTTGTATATTTCAAAGGAAAAAAGGCCAATCATAGGTTATGGAGAAAAAAAGCTTTTTTTTCCTTTCTATTATTACCTTTCTGTCCGTATTAACTTTTTCCGTCACCTTTTCCTCTTTGCTTTCGATTTTTTTCTCTTCCCACTATCTATTCAGAGTAACACTTGTCTTCCATTAGCTTCTCCTCACTGCAGCAATGAAAATCAAAAGAGTGCAGCATCAGTCGGTCCCAGCGTCCATTTTCATCAAACCATGTGGACTGTTGCTAGGAGACATAAAACCCTTTGGCCATGTCTGGTTGCAGCAGTTTTTCTAAACAGCAACAGCTCACAAAAGATGCTAATTGTCCCAGAGTTTATTTTTCCCTTTGAAAACCAACTAAGGTACCAAAACCACAAAAAACATTTAAAAAAATCTTTTTTTTTTTCCAGCAAATCATGATTGAGTTGATTTTTCTTTTTTTGTACAGATTTATGTCTGGAGGTGCTAAACAGAACCCTAGACTCTAGTAGACCAGTTTGTTAACATTCGATCACTGCAGCACTTTATGAAGATGAAAATGTTCCTTTTCCTTCTCACTGCTGAGCTGCTGCTCATTCACTGTCTGAAAGCTGTACAAACAAAATTTTGTTTTGTATACACTTTGTGTATACAAAATGACAATAAAGTTGTTCACTGTAGTCTGGATATAGGCCTATCTTTAAATCATCCAGTCAAACCACACAGTGATAGAAAAGACAGATTGAATGATGGCACTATAAAAGATGACAAGTAGCTCCTTTGGAAGATTGTACTTTTTTCATTTGCTGTAAGCAGTAGTTTTAGCTGGACGTTCTTTCAAACAATGTCTTGTTAATGGGTGGCAGTGTGTGTGCATTAGGCTGAGGTGTTTTCTAGAAGTTTCCACTTTTTTGAGCTAAAGGTGGCTTTGATGGCAGCCATGGACCAGCCAATTAACCTTCTATCTGTATGTGCACTATTCACTGTCCTGGATCAATTCAGTAGTTTCATTTACAAAAGTCAAGAGTTTCACAGATAGATCTGCTATGTTGCAGTCATAAGTACACAAAGAGAGGAAGGGAGAACACACCCCTAGGGATGCCCCTGCTGATGGTTTTTGTGGTTGAGAAGATGTTCCTCAATCTCATTTGCTGTTGCCAGTCAGTCAGACAGCTGATGACCCACTGACAGGTGGCAGCTGGTAAATTGAGCTAGTTGGGCTTCTGGGGGGCTGCAGTCTCCTTCAGAAGTGTCAGCACCAGTCATTAAAAGGATTTCATGATTACTGATGTCAGGGGTACAGGCCTGTAGTCATTTAACCACTTGATGGTATATTTCTTGGGAACTGGAATGATGGTGGAGCGTTTGAGGGAACTTTACAAAGCTCAAGAGACTTTAAAGTTCTAAGTGAATATATGGGCCAATTGCTCAGTCCAGGTTCTTGATCAGGATTTGAAATATTGTATGTAGAAAGGTTGTAAAGATTTACTCTGAGGACCCAGGAATTCAGTCCCGACCAGAGGAGAGCACCATAAGTAGATAGGTTTATTGAACTATAGACAGGTTCTGGATATGGATCACCACTGTCTTTGGGGTTGGTCAGTTTACATTTTCGGTAAAGTTTCAGCTAAATGATCAGCCTTAGTAACCCGCTGTGCCAGGTGGCAAAACTGTGGCTACTGTAATATCAGAGTCATTGAAAGAAAGGGGACTCAAAAAAAAACAAGTTGATCTTGAGAAGGGAAAGCTTACATGTCGACGTTCATTCTGTCTGCTGTCACGGCATGGTGTTACAGATACAAAGAAGCTCAGAATCAGATTTGATCTGTCTATTCATTTGGACAGAGATGAAGGAAAAAATCATTGCAGTGTTCGGTGGCTGGAAAGCAGAGCAGGTGCCAATGTTAAAATGTTGGCAGTTAAGCTCTGTCATGGGTAAGGCAAAAAGAGAATAGCCCAAGTATATAAGATAAGTTCACAAGGGGAGTAAGGAAGGAATTTTAGAAACAAGGCTTTGGATAACTGGTGAAGAAGAGGCAGAAGAGAATTTATAGCACTTAACAGGTTAACATACACACTAACTGAACAGACCTACAAGTTTTAAAAAATGTCTATCATATTTTATGGAGAGAAATATATGTTGTGAATGAATGCATCTTTACAAGGTTAAATGGATAGAAAGAAGACAAATTTTAACTTCGTAATGAGATGCCTGTTCCTCTCTTCTGCTATGATGATTGGACTCCTCACACTCTCTGATTATATTATCTTACTACAACATTAGAAGCATAACTATCAAACTGGAACACATACTTTTGCCCCATAAAAGGCAAACGCAATAATAGCATTTACATGTATCCCCCCATTTAAAGTTTTGTCGTTTTTGTGCGTTTTTTTCTTTTTCCAATCATACTGTTGCAATAATATACCTACATACACATTGGGGAACATCATCTAACTTACATCATATAACCTGAAATTTAATGTTTTAGATTAATTAGTGTTACCAAAATAGTTTATGTTTTTATGAGGAAAAAGAGAACAAAAATTATTCTTAAGAGTATTTTAAAACTTCACTGAAAAAAAAGATACTTTGGATCAACTTAAAAAAATTACTGTAATTTGTTACACCTAAATTAATTTCTTTGTCTCAAATTAAGTTTCTGATGTGGTTGAAACTATACATTTTGATTTACTAGAAATATATCTTTTACCTTAAGCCAAAGCAAGAAACTACATTCATACAAAGTAAAACTATAACTTATAACAGATCATAAACAAGTTTTATGCTTTTTTATATTTATCTATTTTTTCTATTTGGAAACATGAAATCTGTACCATTACATACAAGTATAAATGTTATTTGGAATAAAGTAGTGACAAAAATGTAAAACTGTATTTATTTCAAAGAATAAAAACATAATTCTGATCCAACTATATTGAAGACAGACAGGATTTATAATTCATGATAACTTAGAGCTTGACCTTTAGTTGTTAAAAGATTTTTTTTTTTAAAGCTAAGCTGCAGTTCCTCTGAGTTCGTAATCGTCTCCATATGCTAACAGAGCCATTTCTCTTTAAGATTACAATGCCTGCCCATCATAATTCTTGCTATTCTGAAACTGAGCATACTGCATTAGTTGGAACAGCTGCCTTGCTCATGGTGGTGCTGTGCTGCTCACACCTATTTTCAATTAGTCTGGTAATGAGGTCACATTCACGTGAGTTACAGCATGTGGAAGGATAAACGCCTAGTGAAACTATTACCTTTGACTTGAAGTAGATATTTACTTGGAAAATAATTGTTTTAGTTGATTTTTTCTGTGATAATGGATTTTTAATTCCAGGTAAAGTGAAATTATTGGTTTCAAATCACACATGCATTTTTTAAGTTGAAACAACATCAACTTTGAAGTTGACCGAATTAAATGGACATTTCACTTCTTTCAGTGTTGCCTTAGAATTTGCTTTCAAACATTTAAATAAGGTGAAAGTTTTTGGATATATTTATGTTACTTATGCTGTAAATTTGTGGGGAAAAAAACCTACTACATCTTCATATTTACATATAGGATTGTATTTCTAAACTGGATTTCTTCAGCTATAAAATAAATATGCATCAGTTTGGCTACCTTCTCTGATGTTTGTTACAAAAGTATCTTAACGTTTTTTGTTTTTTTTCTACTTAGGTCTTGGTATTCTAGACAATGTTCTTCCCAAAAATAGGAGTTTGCAGCTGATAGGTTTCCTTTACAATTATTATGTCTTGCAGCAACTGAATGTTATGAAGTAGTTATGGCTGGTTTTCTCATATAAAGCCAGCCTGGTGCAATGATACAAAGTGTTAGGTCAAGTTTGATTTAGCACTTCAAATAGCAATGAAATTATTCTCCAATTCTCTAAAACCCTTTTCCTGTTTTTCCTCCCAACCACCCAAGGCAGTAAGAAAGAATACTTAAAAGTATGTGGGTCAGTGAAGACAGGCCTTTGAATAAAAGCACACTGTATGTGACATTTGAAGATGTACTGCTTGGAGTGTATTTATATTCCTGTATTACTCTGTTAGACTTTATTGTGTGAAACTGAGGTCATTTCACAATGTTAGTTACCCGAGGGAACCTGACATTTAAATAGGGCTTCTCGTTATCGCTTGTCTGCGCCCTTGCTCGCCTTGCAGTCTTTGCCTTGCTCTTATGTCCTTGTCTGTGCACACTTGATATTCAATCACTTTTCCCCTTCATGTATTCCATTCATTTTCTATCTGTTCTGCTTTTTGCTCTCCAGACTTTGTTATTAAATACTTTTAAATCTTTAGTCTTTTCCCCTTATTTGTTCTTCTCCATTACTGCCCACATAATGTGCTTCATCCTGATCCTCTGATCTTTACGTTAAGCTTCATGACAATTACTTTGTAACACATCAATTATGCTCCACATCAATCGCCCACCATAGATGAATAAAAAATGCCACAATATAGGAGAAAGTTGCCTAACTGGTGGTTTATATATTGCATATCATGTAAATAATGAACCACTTCAATCAGTTTCACAGTATGTATAAACTCATTAATTGGATTCAGCAGCAGGTAATGAAATACTAAATACGTTTTTGAAACAAACAACAGCTTCATTATAACTGTAATCCATGACAACAGATAGTAAATACTTCCATGATTAGTTCTTGAATCTAAACCTTGTTTCATACTTTTGAGTATTTCATTTTAATTCTTAATTTATTCAGACTGCAAAGTGCTGAGTGAGCTGAGATGGGATTTATATGTTGACATGGATTAGTTTTACAGCGAACAGATCACGCACAGATGGTCACCATGATACCAAACTGCCCCATATACCATCAACGAGCAAAACTACAACCAGCCCCTAGAGATTCCCGTGACCCATGTAATGTTATGCTCACACTCAGATTTGTACTATAAGTGTCTCAAATGCTGGGGATTTGCCCTAAAATAACCTGCACTTTTCGATAAAGCTTGTTGAACCTTCTTCAACTTTTACCATTCTGATTCTTTTCTTTTTCTAGTTAATTCTAAATACCAAATCGATTACCAATGTAATCTTTTCTGTCATCACTGTTGAGGTAACAGATTCAGTGCAAATGACTTTAAGAGGCTCAACAAGCTGATAAAGAAAGTCAGCTCTGGAAACTCCATAAAACCTGTAAAGATGATTTCACAAATAACTTTTTTGAAATGTACATTTGGTCCCCTGCACTATAACGGTCCAAATACAATGTTATGCTAAAGCACACCAGGACAAATCAAGTCTTAGGACCAAGTGCAAAATAGTAGCTCAAGCTAATTGTAATATCAGATGCATTCATTTGCACTAATCTTTTAATTGGTGCTGTGTGTGTGTGTTTATTGTGACAATAATAGGTGAACCAGTTTGTCCTGAATAAATATACATCTATAAAATATGTAATCTATAACACTTGCTAGTTGTATGTGATTCTGTTCACTACAATAAATACAATAAACCAAAAATGTGTGCACCATCTTCAAAATGTGATTATCTGCAGCGAATTCTAGTATTAGAATAGTGGACTTTTATCTCCCATTTCTGACGCGACTGTATTAATGATTACAAAGCACAAGGAGCAAATGTAAATCCTGGTGAGAGAACTATCTGAAAGCAGCTTTTGATTTATGTTTTGTTCCGATGACCCCACCTCCCCTCACCCCACTCCATTGTATTGTTCCAATTCATCCATTTTGTGAATACATAGCTGTCAGAATATGCCCGTGTAGTTACTCCTTTCCTCCTGCAGCAGACATCCTAATTCAGCTTTTTACTGTGTTAGTGCACACTATGCCTTACTTTGTAATAACCCCAGAAGTATTGCTCAATTTCTTATTCCAGATGTCACTTTGATTCTAAGCATCTCTTCTCCCCAATTTGTGCTACAAATTCTTAGTCTTCCCATGCCTTGTCACCTGTCAACCCTGCTCCGCTGTACCTCGCCAACCCCTTTCTTATTCTGTTGGGCCTGCTCCCACCACACCTTCTAACAACTCGCTGACTTCCATCTTGTCCTGGATTTGGTTTTCAGAACTCTCTAGACAGCTATGGCCAGTCCTTGTCTAATAATGTTGTTCATCAAAAACTTTCACCTTGAAGTGTGACAGCTTACTGCACAGATAACCTACAAAAGTTGCTTTGCCCAAAGTGATAAGAAAAAATCCTCACACAAATCAAACTAAAATGTAAAACTTTGTTGTGACAGTGATCTTCTAAAAATTGATGAGGATGAATTATAAAAGACATTGTATTGATAATATGAGATCTTCCATTGACATTTTGAGTACAATTTAGATACACTCCTAAACATTTTTTTCCTTAATAGGTTTGTTAACCCTGAAATATTTCCTTTTTATTGTATTGGTTTAACAGAAGATTACAGATGACTCATTTGCTGATGTATGTTTTGTATGTGAACTGAGCATTAATCAAATGCTAATTATTGTTATTATAAAAATACTGTATAACTAAAAAGCTGCAATCATATTATCCACCTTCAGCCATACAATTATTAAAAGAGTCCTTCCTTAAAATTCATTCTCAATAATAACAAGTTTCAGGTTAGTAGCCAAAAGCCACTTTGACAATCACATCTTTTGTAAACGCTGGAGAAAGGTGCAAATTAAACTGTCAAGTGGAAGGGCACATAAAGCTGATAAATCGTCCAAATCCTCAGTTACTGACCAAGGCAAAGACCTTGAACACACCTCAGTGTCCCTTGTGATACATATGACTACAGTTTTCATGCTTATTTTGCATTCCTTATGTTCATTCATTAGATGGTGGCATTTAAATGACAAATTCCTTGACTTAATAGTGCAATCAGAATGTAGACTTTCTTAAATATGTCCTTAATTTCCCCAATATGGAAATTAGATTACATATGTAATTACTAAAGTAGAAAAATATGTTGGTGGGATCATTTTGAGCACTTGTAAATGTTTCAATGATCTTTCTGAAGAAATAAATGAGTAATTAGGCAAATCAATGTCATCATTGTTTCTGTTTAACATAAAATAGAAATAATCAAATTCAAAATGAAAACAAGTGGAAATTAAGTTGTGAAGACAAAGCCTTTAAGAAAAATTCAGTTTCTTTTCCCCCATGTACTCTTAGCGACAAACATTAATTCAAGTCTTTTAACAAACATGTCTTTTTTATTGTAAATATGGAACCAAAATTCAGGCTGCATTTGAGAACATGAGAAAATGCAGCAGCAGCTTAGTTTATCAGAGATCAAGTAAAAATGCAATTAAAATGGTAAGAATCTTTCACAAAATAATTTGTCTGTAATTTGTAAGCAATCCTACAGACCAAAAATATGAGAGGTCTTTTTAAAAACATTTCGGTATTGTTTTATCTTTGTTGGATTGTTGTATGCTTTAATAAAAAGAATATTACCTGCAACAGGAGTTTCTCATACTCTCATAGTTTATGGGATAAATTAGTATTTCAAAAAAGGTTTTGTTGTTTTTACATAGTTTTGACTGAGATTATGCTGCCTGACTAAATATATCAATATATTTCTAAGTGTTTTACATCCAGTTACCATTGGGGCAATAAATGTCAACAGCACTGTAATAATGGTCATATTAGCTGCAGCCTTATACTTCCAGGAAACCACTGACCTTTTCGTTGCAATTGAAATAAATCTTTAAGTCACTAGTTAATCAATGTCACAGGATATGGTACCTAGGCACTTTTATATAAAGAGCTAATGTCCCCATAAAAATGTTATATAAATTTGTGAAGTTTTTTAACTGATGTTTAATTTTGGGGCATCGCTTCAATTGTGGAACAATTTAATCCCTGTGAAGAGAGTCTTCCAAGGTATGGTTGGAGTGTTGCCTAATTTTTATTACTGCCAGGGGTGTATAGTCAAAAGACCTGAATATCACATCATTTTGACTTAATCAGAAACTAAAGGCAGCCAAGGAGAAATCTAAAAGGTCATCTTTCATTTTCTTTCTAAGGGTTTGATTTCTGGTCCAGGAGTCTTTCTGCATGGAGTTGGCATGTTCTCCCCGTGCATGTGTGGGTTCACTCCAGGTAAAAGCAAGGAAGTAAAACAATTTTATAAAGGTAGAACTAGCTGCTGTAGAAAGAGGATAGAAAAAAAGAGAATTACATTAAGATGGACATTATAAATATCTGTTTGAATATGATACAAGCAGAACATCCAAGGTAAAGAGCTTAAAGATCTCCTTTTTGTCATGATTGGTTTTCTATCAAACCCACACGCAGAACACAACGGAGGCTGGGTAAAAGTTTAACAGAGTTTATTAAAGATGTTGACACAAAAAACATGAACTGGATCTGGAACAGGTCCGGGTTGGGTTCACTGAAGTCTGCAGAGATGATAGTTTGATTAGCTGGGAAGGCAGATGATTAAAGAGTCCTTTTAGATAATTCTGATTCTACCTTGACGGGGTCAGGCTTCTCTTGTGAGAGAGGGAACCGTTGGGTCCAGAGACTGTTGGTTCAGCAGAGTACACAAGCAGCTGCAGCGTCTAGCTTCTGACTTTGAATGGCAGACCTTGATCAGAGTTTCCAGCTCTTCACAGAGAGCAGCAGGGGAAATCCAAATAGGAATCTTCAGGTTTGGCTCACCAGGGCTGGAAGGCAGGTTAAGCTCACCCAGAGCTTCAGGCTTGAGACAGGTTTCCTGTGAGCAAAGACAGAGGAAGGTTAGAACCAGTTTTCTCACTTAGAGACAACTTAGATTCTTTCAGGTAACAGAGGCTCAGGTTGCTAACCAAACTAAGGTCAACACTGCGGCGTTGAAGGAAGGTCTGGCAGCTGCTTATAAAGGGAAGGTCTCCTGATGAGTAGATGCGTCTCAGGTGTGCTGGAGGGCTCCAGCCCAGGAGACCCACGGCGCACTCTGCTGGAGGAACGTGGTACATCCCCAGATCCCAACACTTTTGGTGGTCCTTGGCTAAACCAAGAACTGGTAAAAATGTTATGAAGGTTAACATAAATCCGTCTTGTTTTTTTTTATTAAATACATTCATTAAAATCTCTTTTTAAGCTTTTGATATTGATGCAGAGTTTTTCCAGAATGAAAAATTATATTTTTCATTCAGGAAAAAACAAAAAAAAAAATACACATGAAGTGGGAAAAAAACACCACAGCTGGCTCTCAAACCAACAGATGGGAACTGAATTTTTTATGTGACAATTAAGCCCATTTATAGAGAACATATCGAGAACTTCTAAAAGTCTGTATTGGCACAATAAGAAAAGACTGAGAGGCTTTTTCTTCAAAGTGAATACCTAAGCATATCTGCCCATAACCTTCAATTTCTGAAGAAGGATGTCAAAAAAAGAATTGTTCTTCAGAGAACCACAAACTGATAATGGAGCTCTCCTTAGGTGTCAAACACGTCATCAGACATCCTTGCGTGTTATCAAAGTCACTTCACTGGGAGTTTTTAGTGGGAAAAGTGATCAAAGAAAACCTCTTTTTTTAGACCAACTTATCTTACAATCCAACTCGGAGTGAAAAAAGAACTATACACTTCTAATTAAAAAGAGCCTCGCAGGCTTCATAGATCAAAATGTGTTCTGTGAAAGGTTGAAATGGTTAGACAAGTGCAGAAATGCAAGTATATGGTCAGGAATTTACCCAGAGCCGCATACAGATGTAACATTTCTGCCTGCAGTAAATCCTTATTTCCTTGAGTCACCTTTAAAGTTTATTTAAGGATTTATGACAAGTTGTGAGACTTTGATTTATTTCCCTTTTACTGTCATTATATGTTGTGTTTTAATAAAAATTGATAAAATAATTACCTTCATAATTTTTGGATTATTCTATTTACAGGGCATTTCAAGACACTAATTTCTAAACAAATCTTTACCAATTAATGTTTTTCTTCATCAGGTAATGTATAAATACACTTCTAGACATAATCTGAGAATTTGAACAGATAAACCTTGGATAAACATATCCAACTTCAGCTTGATGTCAGGGTTGGTCGATGTAGTTGTGGACCCAAACGCAGAGTAGAAGGAGGCAGAGAAGATTGCTTGCAAAAGTCCAGAACTGAAGGACTAGAAAACTCAAGAACTAAAAAACATGAGGGAGGAATAAACCAAAAGAAGGACTAGGATGCAGCAACGAGTAACTGAACAGGAGGTGTATATATGGGAGACAGAACAATGGGAGGAATGATTGGCTGATAGGGAGCAGGTGTGGACAGAAATAACTAGAAGGAGCTAAGTGAAAAGAAAAGACCACTAGAGGGCAGCAAAACTCTAGATACAAAAATGATATAAATCTAGAGAATGATACTGAACAAAACAAAGCATATTTGCGAACACAATAAGTAAAAACTTCACAGAAACAAAAGGTCCAGGAAGTAAGATCCTAACACTTCATGTGCTGAGCTGCTTCAGCCTCAATAAGTAGGCTTATCTGCCAGAGTTAAAAGCTCTCATAACATACCTGATGTGTTTTTCCCCCCCTTAAGATTCAATTAAACTTTACTTTCAGGCTTCAATAAATATATAACACATATTCTAAAAAGATTCTAAGCAAAATTGTGGTTTCAGATTTTTTCTATATACATAGTTTTAAAAACTAGCTAAGATATGCGCACACCTCAGCACTAATATAATGTTTAACACCAATAAACAAGCTAAACTTAAACTACATGATACTGTAGCTGAATCCTTTTTTTAAACTTGTGACAAAATCTTTCTTTGGAATTTGAACACTCTTCATGCAGGAAGTGTAAAATTTTAGTAAAATGACACGCTTATCTGTGACAGACGTACACTGCAGATTTTAAGCATACAGTAGTCTACAGATTTTGTTGTGGCTTATAAAGCACAATATGACTGATTAATTTAAATCATAACCAGCTACGATCTTGGTTGGAGATTATTGTCTTGTTAGAACATAAGTTGACAGTTGATAGTTTTAAATTTTTAGCTGAAACTCCCAAGCATACTTGTTCAAATTAGAATCCTCTTTGTTGTCCAAAAATACAATTTAAATCTGAAGAATTCTTCAATTAATGTGTAACTTGTAAGCAATCAAACAGACCACCAACATTTGAGATCCTGTTAAAAAAAAATTCTTTCTTCTAAGTGTGGTTGTATGTAGTATAGTATGTTTTAGTAAAGAGAAGCCACTTGGAATTTCTCAGACTCCCAGTTTAGAGGATAAATTAGAATTTTTCATGATAATGACTAAAATATGTAAGAGGCCATTTAGGGGAAAAAACTTCAGAAAGATAAAAAAGAAAAAAACTCTATACTTTGCCAAATGTTTTAACTAATGCTCCATTCTGGTTTTGCAACTCCATAATAACTAATGCTCCATTCTGGTTTTGCAACTCCATAAACGCACAAGCAGCAGAACTTATTCAGCGTTTTTTAAGAGATCACAGCTGTATGTATTCTCCTACTGTAGGCTTTGCAGAAAAACACCGTCTGTTGAAATGTGTTGATTTTATTGCAGGAAGGAAAAATAAAAAGCAACATCCTGTTAGCTATATATATAGAAATACTGTAAGGTTTAAAAAAAAAAAGGTACAGACTAGCATGTACCTGTGCTCTCCCCTCTTATGTTTAATGTCCTTGAAGAAAACAATAATTTCTACAACGGTTAAAAGAAAATGACTCAGTAACTTAACCATATTGACTGATGTATTCAGTAAGTGGATTAAGAGATTTTCACCCAGCCTGAGACGTGTTATGAGTTAAAATTATTCTCTCCATACTTTAAACAGAGGTCAATTTAGAGTAACAGTCATAAAAAAGAAAGAGTTTTAGTTGACAGCTTAGGGAAAAAATATATATTTCTTGGACTGTGAGTAAAAACTTTTTGCTGTCCTAAATTCAAATAAAATAACTTGAAAATAGAATGTGTTTTAAATTATTAAAAAATATTTTTTTCTTTAAAGAAATTGCAAATTAAATTGCTTTGATGTTATCAATAGACCACCAGTAGTGCATCTTAGAAATGTTCTGTTGTAAATATACAGAGTACGGCACACTAAGCATTTTGTAGCAGTTCATGGAAAGTAGAGTAGCCATGAGTCGATGCATGATTTGGGTTAAATCCACATCAAAATGTGGATCAGATTGATTCTGTTCTGGTGAAAGAATTTATTTTCCCTTATTAATAAATAAGGGTAATTAATTAAAACTTTTAACGTTTGAATTAATTTCCAATAACACTTCCATGTTCACTCTCTTTTGGGTTTAATTTTTCCCTTTCAAAATATAGTTTTATATTTTGAGTTTTTCATTAAAGCATGTTTTTCTTTTTTGGCCTGTGTATTATGTCTGCCTTTAAAGTTGTGATTTCGGCTAGAACTGACATAGAATCTTTGTAATGTCTTGCACCATTCTCCGTTCTGTCCTCTGACATTTGACCTATCCAGATTGTAACCCATCTCTTACTTAATGACTGCTAGAAAAAGACCTAATCACCTAACATGGATAAAGCGGCTGTATAGAATGGATAGATGTTACTGCAAACAAAGGTGCCAATTAATGCAATAATGTGACCAGAGTGGGAGACTGCTAGAACACTGGTGAAATTCAACGTTTTCGCAATGATCATGAAATCAGATAACTACATCTATTGTTCCGATTTTAACCCTGACCTCACGGAATGTCACAGAATGTGCTAAGCACTGGAAAAATTGACTTCTGGAAAAGTTACCTGTATTGGAATTACGCTTTTTGCCTCTTATACCAAATGGTAAATGTTAAAAGGGTCACTTTGTTTGTAAGGCATTAGGTTTTGTTTAATAGTTATTGTGTCTTACAACTTGTAGAATCAATCCAAAGTATATAAATTATCAGGTTTCATTAATCGTGCTAGCATCAGAAATAGCTTCTTTATGAGCATCAAGTTACTTTGTAGATTTCATTCCCACTATATTCCCCTAAGGATGTTTTACATTTTATGTTTCTCTTTTAAGAGTATTTTTATTTTTTTAATTTTTACCTGCATATGAGATGCTTTTTTAAAAGCTAGAATTTGCCGCAATAGGTCAGTAGGGTTTCAAAACAACAAAGATTTTTGATTTATTGTGATTCTTATATCCAACAAAAACAAATTACGATGATTCCTGAAACCCATTCTGAAATGGTATGTTTTATAACGCCATATCTTACAAATCCCTTTTACATTTTTAATGAAAAAGAAAGCGTAAAAAAGCTACGATCTTGGTTGGAGATTATTGTCTTGTTAGAACATAAGTTGACAGTTGATAGTTTTAAATTTTTAGCTGAAACTCCCAAGCATACTTGTTCAAATTAGAATCCTCTTTGTTGTCCAAAAATGCAATTTAAATCTGAAGAATTCTTCAATTAATGTGTAACTTGTAAGCAATCAAACAGACCACCAACATTTGAGATCCTGTTAAAAAAAAAAATTCTTTCTTCTAAGTGTGGTTGTATGTAGTATACAGTGATGGGACTAACGGCGTTGAAAGTAACGGCGTTACTAACGCCGTTACCTTGTTTTAGTAACGAGTAATCTAACTAATTACTTTGACTGTAACTATAACGCAGTTACCATTGCAGACACCCCGTTACTGCGCTTTACTGAGGTCGCACAATGAACCTTTTTTCATGATAGGACTCGTGCGCAGCTCCGTGAAGCTGACACCCAACCCACGTCAAAAAACTCTGCAGATAGACTGAATGGTTAGTGCAACGTTAGTGCAGATTTGTGCAGAAAAAAATATTGTTTGTGCTACTTTTGTTTAAGAGATATTAAAGATTATTTTTTAGGTCATCCAGAGGTGCGCGCCTTGTCATGAG
Source organism: Cyprinodon diabolis (assembly GCA_030533445.1). Taxonomy (NCBI): domain Eukaryota; kingdom Metazoa; phylum Chordata; class Actinopteri; order Cyprinodontiformes; family Cyprinodontidae; genus Cyprinodon; species Cyprinodon diabolis. The sequence continues at coordinate 32,682,505 of CM060074.1, read as the reverse complement.
AGAGGGGAGGATGAGAATGGCTGATGTATAGTGAGATTCCGTCTGTCAGTTGGTACGTGGGTGTGACCGCTGGTGGGTGTTAACGTACAGCACACACAGAGAGATGGAGAGTGAGGAGGATCCAGCAGCAAACAGCGTTTTCCTGATGTAAATACAGGTGTTACGTCGAGCTGCGTTTCCCCATCACATACGGTTTCCTCTGCATCTCTGCACAGTGCAGGCGGCAAGAGTCACCGCGCAAGCGACAGGAAACGCGCATGCTCGCTAAAGGCGCGCACCAGTCGCCCTGTGCTCGCGCCACAGGAGAACTATGGAGAGCGTGAACGATCAAATGATAGCCTATATGGAGAAAGGGAGAAGATTAGATAGATAGATAGATAGATAGATAGATAGATAGATAGATAGATAGATAGATAGATAGATAGATAGATAGATAGATAGATAGATAGATAGATAGATAGATAGATAGATAGATAGATAGATAGATAGATAGATAGATAGATAGATAGATAGATAGATAGATAGATAGATAGATAGATAGATAGATAGATAGATAGATAGATAGATAGATAGATAGATAGATAGATAGATAGATAGATAGATAGATAGATAGATAGATAGATAGATAGATAGATAGATAGATAGATAGATAGATAGATAGATAGATAGATAGATAGATAGATAGATAGATAGATAGATAGATAGATAGATAGATAGATAGATAGATAGATAGATAGATAGATAGATAGATAGATAGATAGATAGATAGATAGATAGATAGATAGATAGATAGATAGATAGATAGATAGATAGATAGATAGATAGATAGATAGATAGATAGATAGATAGATAGATAGATAGATAGATAGATAGATAGATAGATAGATAGATAGATAGATAGATAGATAGATAGATAGATAGATAGATAGATAGATAGATAGATAGATAGATAGATAGATAGATAGATAGATAGATAGATAGATAGATAGATAGATAGATAGATAGATAGATAGATAGATAGATAGATAGATAGATAGATAGATAGATAGATAGATAGATAGATAGATAGATAGATAGATAGATAGATAGATAGATAGATAGATAGATAGATAGATAGATAGATAGATAGATAGATAGATAGATAGATAGATAGATAGATAGATAGATAGATAGATAGATAGATAGATAGATAGATAGATAGATAGATAGATAGATAGATAGATAGATAGATAGATAGATAGATAGATAGATAGATAGATAGATAGATAGATAGATAGATAGATAGATAGATAGATAGATAGATAGATAGATAGATAGATAGATAGATAGATAGATAGATAGATAGATAGATAGATAGATAGATAGATAGATAGATAGATAGATAGATAGATAGATAGATAGATAGATAGATAGATAGATAGATAGATAGATAGATAGATAGATAGATAGATAGATAGATAGATAGATAGATAGATAGATAGATAGATAGATAGATAGATAGATAGATAGATAGATAGATAGATAGATAGATAGATAGATAGATAGATAGATAGATAGATAGATAGATAGATAGATAGATAGATAGATAGATAGATAGATAGATAGATAGATAGATAGATAGATAGATAGATAGATAGATAGATAGATAGATAGATAGATAGATAGATAGATAGATAGATAGATAGATAGATAGATAGATAGATAGATAGATAGATAGATAGATAGATAGATAGATAGATAGATAGATAGATAGATAGATAGATAGATAGATAGATAGATAGATAGATAGATAGATAGATAGATAGATAGATAGATAGATAGATAGATAGATAGATAGATAGATAGATAGATAGATAGATAGATAGATAGATAGATAGATAGATAGATAGATAGATAGATAGATAGATAGATAGATAGATAGATAGATAGATAGATAGATAGATAGATAGATAGATAGATAGATAGATAGATAGATAGATAGATAGATAGATAGATAGATAGATAGATAGATAGATAGATAGATAGATAGATAGATAGATAGATAGATAGATAGATAGATAGATAGATAGATAGATAGATAGATAGATAGATAGATAGATAGATAGATAGATAGATAGATAGATAGATAGATAGATAGATAGATAGATAGATAGATAGATAGATAGATAGATAGATAGATAGATAGATAGATAGATAGATAGATAGATAGATAGATAGATAGATAGATAGATAGATAGATAGATAGATAGATAGATAGATAGATAGATAGATAGATAGATAGATAGATAGATAGATAGATAGATAGATAGATAGATAGATAGATAGATAGATAGATAGATAGATAGATAGATAGATAGATAGATAGATAGATAGATAGATAGATAGATAGATAGATAGATAGATAGATAGATAGATAGATGTTGCAGTATCTATAACAACCCAAACACACAGGATTTCAGAATTAGACATCCCCAGTTATTAATTTCACCAGATCTGAATGCCCTGTTAAAAAACTTCACATGGCGTTCCCCCCTGATGTCATTTACGTTGAGTTGCAATAAATGCAAAACTCTCTGCAGGTTCTTGTCTTTGTCATCCACTCTATTCAGCTGGCTTTTGAATCACACCGCGAGAAGGTGGGGGCTGGGTGGTGAGGGTTACGGGGGCGAGAAACGCAAAAGTAACGCAATAGTTCCTTTTACTAGTAACTAGTTACTTTTGTTGTGGAGTAACTCAGTTAGTAACTCAGTTACTTTTTGGGAGAAGTAACTAGTAACTATAACTAATTACTTTTTCAAAGTAACGTGCCCAACACTGATCATCTTAGTAGCTGAGAGAAAGAAACAAACCACTAAGCATCACTAAATCCTTTCCCTCTCCTTTCTCTTTCCCTCTTTGAGTGCTTTGACCTTGAGCTCCACCGAGGAAAGAAATAACACCAGCATAAAGGTCTTTTGTCATATTGTGACCACAGCAGTAAACCCATCAGCATGCTGCAGGGAGCCTATGATTCCTCTCACCGATTGAAACTGATCTGTAACACATATCGACACTGTGATTATGACAAGTGAAGTGGAAGCCCAATATGGCTACCTCCATCACTGCCTCTAGGACAAAAAGCTTTTTTTTTTAAACAACTTATTCCATTTCATTAGGTTGTTTACAGGGAACAAAACAGCACTAATGCATCATTCTGTAGGTGAAGTGTCTCAACCCCCATTTGGAAAGCTCACATAATTTGTAATCATGTAATTAGTCAAACAACCTCCGTCACCTGCTTCTAATGAGACATGTTCAATAAAATCACAAAGCATCTGGCTTAGTGCAATGGTAAAGAAAAGTGTCATTTTGTTGAAATGAAACTTTGCTTTTCTCAGCTAAAGGACACAAAGTCATTCTATTTACAGCTGAGATGGTTTTACTCCAATCACATGAGATCGGGGCTGTCAAGAGAGCCCTGTCTTCTAAAATAAAAACCCTTCATCAGAATTACCGTGCAGAGCTCGCTTTATTGTAATCTCTGTGAAAAAATCACACCCACATGCTCACTAAATCTGTAGTGCAAACATTGTGTCATTGAAAAGTCCTTAAAAATGAGAGATTGCAGGATTTGAGTGAAATATTTAACTACTGATCTCACTGCATTAGTGAGCTTGAGTTTCACAGCAAGGGCTTTGCCAAATGCTGCGTAATGCGTACTGCCTCAAATATAAAGGGAAAACATGTCTGAACGTTCCTCGGTACAGAGGAAAAAGGAGAACAGAATTTATAAGCGTGTGATATCCATCTAGTCTAGGTTATGGCATTAAGGGTTTAGCCTAAAAACAGGAAACTTTTTAGTTTAAAATTAAAACACTGCATTGTGGATATCAACATTTCAAACTGCAAAAGCTTAAACCTTAGATCTACTTTGCTAAAAAAAAAAAACACATTTTTTTATTTTCATCTGTTGATTCTACCTTGAGTCTTGAATTGATGGGAGTCGGTATACATATAACAACATTTATAATAATAATAAAAACTATTATTACTAGATTATTTTAAAAAGGAAAATAAATGAGGCAACCAAACCCCAAAGATCGCCAATGTAACTGATAACTGAAATGCAGTTTGCTCTTCAGAAATGGGTTGGCACTGAGGCATAACTATAGCTGTTCATATATAGAGATTACAACTTTTCTGCTTTCTCTCAACGGTATTGCAATGGAGTTATTCTGCAACACATTAACTGTGCTTTGGATTTTGCAGAAAGTCAGTTAACAGAGCTGCTGCACTGAAACAATCAGCTACATTATTAAAATTACCTTGCAAACTGGAAGCGCTTTGATTATTCAGTTTTCATTTCCACCTTACAGTCCTTCCCAAAACATGACTTTATAGTCTACGACTTTGAACTGTGTAAAATCTTCAGACATGAATCTTTGCAGTTACTTAAAAATATGTGTAAAATTAAAAGTTTCAAGTTATATTTTCATTCTCTTTTTTCTTTCTTTTTAATCTCTTTTTTGCTGGGTGTTATTAGTAATGATACAACAAATGACGTGATCACAAAAATACAATGGCACAAAATATAAAATGAGAACCAAGGGGAAGACTTCATTCTCTTAAATCTCATCTTACTGTACAGGTATTTTTAACAGCAGCAGGCCACCAATAATCTGTAGTCAAACGTTGGCTTCAGAGTAACTTACTCATGCTTGAGTGTCTACTGATCGTCAAATTACACGGATGGGCTGTCTTCAAGTGAGAATCAAGGTGAAAGCCATTGCATTCTTATTGCACACAGATTTGTGTCAGGCAGGTATATGTTTAAAAAGCTAAAACTTTTTACCTCCATAATTTATTGGATAGGATATATCTATGCTCACTGAAATGTCAAAATCAGGGCATGATTCGCTGGTCTTTGTTTCTGCAGACCTACAATCTGGATATCCGTTACATTAAGGGAAAAGACACTGTTGTAGCCGATGCGTTATCTCGTGCTACATTGGCGTACCACATTTGTTTTGTTTTTTATTGTTTTTCTCCCTTGAATTCAATGACTTCTGAATGCACCAGTTGCTGGAAAGGAGACTGAACTAAGAATGGAACTGTCAACAATGGGTGGTAAGGTTGCTTGAGGACCCAGATGCAGACCCGAGTGAAGCAGAGATAGTTCTGACAGGTTTAATTGAACAAGGAAACAGAGGTACAACTCCAGAAATCTAACTAAAAAGTTTAACAAACCAAAAACCATGGAGACATCAGGGGGAAAATAAGCCTGAGGAGACACGGGGAGATGAGCTGAGTAGATGAGTACAGCATTGAGAAGGAACCAGCACTGAGTGACTGCAGAGGTGGAGTATTTAAGGAGAACCAAACAAAAGGATGGACTAACGAGCTGAATGAGGAGCAGGTGTGGGTGGAACTGGCAAGAGGGAATCCAAGGAGAAAGAAAACAATCACAAGGGGGCAACAGAGAGTAACTAAAGAATGCTAGAATATCATGGAAAATAAAAACAAAACAACTGATAACAGAAAACTGAAAACTCAAAGTCACAACTAAAGAGAACCATAACAGGAACATGTACAGTAAACATCAGGCTGGAGCAGGGTTCCATATAGGAACCTGCTTTCTATGGGCGGGGGTGTGACGGCCCTGCTGTGAGGCAAGTGGCTGGTAATTGTTTATTCAATGCATGTCCTTGATTGAGGGAGGTGCTTCTAATAACGTGGCCACCTGGATGCTAGTTAAGGAGGGCCGTTCATTATCAAGGTTGTTGGCACTGTGGAAGGAGGTGTTGTTGAAGGAGTCTCCGCACACCAGTGGCTCCAGGGGGGACTAGAGAGGACCAGGATTGATCCAAGGGACCAACCGGGGCTAGGACCACAGCTTAGTGGGTTCAGGCGGGTCTAGAGATCCGGAATCGGTCAGCTGAGAGAGGACCAGGCGAAGGGATCGCCTTCTGAAAGCACATCGTGGGCGGCCTGTCGCTCATTCATGTCTCTAATAAATGCCTCTGAAGGGCTAAAAGGCTAACGTTCCTGGTTGCTGTGTCCTCCCTGGTTTGGTGCGGCGATGGGAGCCAGGCCGTAACAATATTCATTCTAAATAGTTATCACAGGAATTGCTGGTGCAACGCTGTACAGACCTAAAATAAGGTTATTGCTGTCACTGAATCCTGCACTGGTCAATTAAAAGGCAAAGGACTGCTTTGCATCATATTTTATTTCATTTCTTAGAAAACATAAGAGAAAAGGTCTGCAGATGAAATCAGTATAAAGGCCTGCAAAAATAATGTATTAATTACATAGTGTTTGTTTTAAAATGCATAACATATAAGAAGCTTCAGTTTAAGTTCATTTAAGACATGATTGCCAATGTCTGCCATTATTCTTCAGATTGTGAGCTATTCTTGCTGCTCATTACTCATGCTTTTCCACACTGTAACACTCACATTATTCTTAATCTGTCTGTCACAAGTTTCCAGTAATCTTGCACACATTCTTTTGAGCGCTAACTGCTCTAAATATATTGGTTCTGTCGATTCTCCTTTTCAACTTTTCATTTTGGACACTGCTTGAAACTTGCTATGAAGCTTTATTTGATTCTGATTTTCATCCAAAGCTAATTCCTTTCTTATATTTTTCACCTTTAGAGTTTTATGCATTCATAGAGAGAGTATCTTTTTCTAATGCTAAACTATACAGGCTCGATAAAATAATTTACTTAGAAAGCTCTTTTTATCCCCAAATGTTTAATCTAACTACATTAGACAGTCGCACATTTCAGTTTTCTCATTGCAAAAACTTTAAGACTAGAGAATACAGATACTTTAGAGGAGGTAGGTCAAAGAGGCGGCTTTGGTCACAATCGATAGTGTGACATACATTTTCAGACTTCTTTCTGATTTGTCAACGGAGCATATGATATCGAGCAGAAAGCAGCATGATTCATTTCTGTTGAACAAGGAGCAGAACCAAGCAGTGTAACTTGGCCAGATAAAAGAAACATGAGGGACAACATCACAGTTACAACTTTTTTAAAACAACGACCTGGTTCAGGTTGCAGACGGTCTGGTCTGGTGGCTGGCTGCTGCTGATGGCCTTTTCTCAATTTGTAACTGGCTGATGCTCAACCATATCATCTTCTTTAGTCACTGTCAGGCTCTGGATTTTAGGACATGTGATCCTCAAGTTTTAAGACCTCTTCTTCTGAATCATATCCTTCTACAGACCTATACGACCTTCTACAGACGCATCATAGAGAGCGTTCTGACCAACTGTCTCACTGTATGGTGTGGGGGCTGCAGCGCCAGATTGGAAGAAGTTGAGAAGAGTAGTGAGAACTGCAGAGAAGATCATTGGGGCTCCTATTTCTTCCATAAAGGAGATTTCATGCCAGAGCGGCATGTCCCGAGCCCGCAACATTATCAATGACCCTTCACACCCCCACCATGGACTGTCTCCCTGATGCAGCATTCAATGGAAATCCAGCAGATTCCAAAACAGCTTCTTCCACACTGCCATCAGACAGCTGAATGTTGATAAAACTCTAAATCATGTCACAGACTCTGCATCAGACGAACCATATCAATGCGTTATTTGCACCATGTTCTTTTCTTTTTTTCTCCAACAATTTTTACATTTGATCACTGTTGCACTTTAAGAAATGGAAATGTCACGATAGCTGTACGAAACAAAATTTCGTTTTGTATGCACTGTGTATACAAAATGACAAAGTTTTCTAAGTCTACATAATCATCAAAAACTTCTCTCTCTCTCTCAAAATCAATTCAAGGGCCCATTCATCAATGTATCTTTTGGTCATCTTGATCAGTAGTGATCAGAAACCAAAATGGCAAAGCTATATTTATACTTTATCTAATCCAATTTGTAGAAGAAGAATGTCAAAAAATAAAGATTCCCACAAAACAGAGATGATAAATTAACCTCGCAGTAGCTAGATTGATATGTGTGGAACCGAGTTGAGTTCTACGTTATCAGTCCAAAAAGGCGGGACGTTAAGTACAATATGTCAAGCTGATTGGGTGACGTGCCAGCTAGTACCGGCCTTCCATAATATGTTTTCAGCCCATCGTAGCAGTGAATCGTGACATTTTGAAATTAATAGCTTTGGCAACATGGTCGTCCATGAGAGCCACCAACGGAGACACGATGATCACAATAGGTCATTGGTCTGACTCGCTGGTTCTTATAAGATGGATTTGTTCTGAGACTGAAAACTCAGATCTCACAACAATCCAGCTTGCAGCACAAAGTTAATGATAAATAGCCTTTACTTACATAGCACTTTTTTAAAATCAGGAAACTTGACCAAAGCATTTTACACCACATTTAGTCATTCACAAACACACTCAGACACTGCTGATGGCGAGCTACATTGTAGCCACAGCTGCCCTGAGGCTCACTGACAGAAGCGAGGCTGCCGGACACTGATGCCACAAGGCTTTCTGACCACCATCAGTAGACACTCTCTCTCTCTCTCTCTCTCACACACACACACACACACACACACTAACACAGGCCCAAGACAGGTTTCCTCACTTCAATTAGCCCTTGGTCCAGTGGACCTGTACATCTTAAATGTAATAGAAATGTATAGGGGGGATTTACAGAGCGTGGTCATTACAAACATATTCTGTTATATGTTCTTCACAGAAAACGAGCAAGGGCCAATGAGCCTGATTTTGAAAAAATCCTTTTATTGTATAATTTCATCGACAGAAATTAATGAAAATTGGCTCCACACTCCCAGACACCACATACAGGTTTAAATGAATTCTACAGTAACATCTTCTCTCCCATTTCCCCTTGACTTTGTTATCTAGCCTGCCTTGTTTGCCTTTTATGTTATCGTTCAAGGTGTCTAAAAGTCTCCTCTGATGGATCTCTATGAGCAGCATGTCTGAACCTCATAAAAATGTAATTCCTTTTGATGTTTTGAAACATGCTTATCCTGAAATTTGTTGTCTTCATATTTTTGTGCACTTTAAGTACATTATTTACAAACTAAAAAAGATATTTGGTAACAACATTGTTTTTCTACTTTATGGCACACTTTCTAACTTTTCATTTTAACTCCGACCAACAGTGACTACACCATAATAACAAGGGAATACAATCATTTAAAAAAGGTTTTGGAATTACGGCATGTACTTGCACAACAGCTTCTCTTACTCTAGGAAGTAATTTTCAAGACTGTGCTACGAGGCAGGATTTTTTTGGTATTCAGCCAAGGTAATCATCACCTTTGATGAGATATAGAAGATATTAAACAATTTGTAATGAAGGCACATCTCCATGACTAACTGCTGTGGAGCCAGCCAAGAGACGAAGACTGAGAGTAAACACAGTGTGATTGGTGATGGAGCCTGGAACTCAAAGGCATAAAGCAGGAACAGGTTTGAGCTAACCTGCTGGAAAATATATATAACACTGCTTTTTCCTGCTTTTAACCATTTAGACAACGTCATCATTGCAGTATATTACAATAAGATGCAAGTACACACATGATGTGTACCTGCAGTAACAGGTTAATGCTTTGATCTATCTCTTTTGACAGGCACATTCAGTAGTAGCATTCAAAATTTACCCACTTTCCTTGATGGGCCCTTGGCTGGTCCCCTACAATTCCCTTTTAAACATCTATCTTTTTACTAAAATATTCAGTCATGATTTGTTGACTTTAACATCTAAAAAGAAGCTTCATCTCCTGATCAGACCCTGTAATACAGTGAAAGGGTGGAGTCAGAGTAAAATAAATATGCAAGATGTGCAAGATTTCAGCCATTGTTTTTGTCATAATGGTAGATGAACACAGGCTGGTGCAAATACATTTCTTAAAGTTTGTTTTTTTATAAACTCCCCTCTGTGGCCTTGGATCAGTATATTGAGCAAGTCTGGAAGCCAGCATGTCATTAATATTATCCAAGAAATCAAATATCAAACTGATTAATTAACTGAGCACAAAAGATGCTACATGAATTACTCGTTACTTGCTACTACTCAGAGAAAAATTCTTTAAATTATATGTTCTCAAAGAAGTGTATTCTCTTATTTATCAAAAGTTCTTTGTATCAAACTGAACGCTTGTTTAACATTCACATGAATCTACTCTTCTATACTTAAAAATGTATGATCACTCTTAACAATGGCAGTATGCAGCTCCTAAAGCTATTAGGATAAAACCTATTCAGTCTGATTTTCAAAGCTCATACCTTTTCATTAGCCCAGGTTGGCATGGAGACTGATGAAGCTGGCTGAAGAAATAAAGGTTAAGAAAAAGAACAAGGGGTCAAAGCTGATTCAGATTATGTTGGACATCCATGTAGAGGATTTCTCTTATATAAATTATAAGGCATCTCAGCCTGTATGAGATACATAGCAAGTCATAGTGAGCTTTAATTTGAATATTGTCAGCTACTGCTACCTGCCTGTCAAACCTACTTCTGTTATTTTGTCCATTCATTGTTTACCTTTTCAGCTTTTCCTTAAATGACAGTTGTCCTGACAGTTCCAGAGAAGCAATGTACAATTAGCTCTGAGATTTAGTATATGCTATGCACCTTTCATTATACTTAACTATCCCTATTTTTTCCCCTTGGTTAAATAAATTGAGATCAAAGAGTTGACATTGTGAATGTTCTTCTTAAATCACGATGAAACATTCATTGTCACACATACTGTTTGATATACATACTTATAAACTCATCATATGCCCTAACATGCACTCCTTCCCACATACACACATGCAGAGAGACTAGTCTTCTTGCCCTCCAAACAGGCAGGCTTATGTTTATTTATAATATGCCAGTAAGAAGCACTTCAAAGAATTGACCACCCCTGAAAAAAACTATAACCCATCCCCGCAGTTACTCTGAAGAAACAAGTATTCGGCTTCAAGTTATTCAAACCAAACTGGACACAGAAATTCAATGACAGAAACATCTTTTTTTATTACTAATGCAGTAACTGATGCAACTGTGACGACATCTGTGTGTAAAGCTTTGATTCTGAAAGCACCCAGAAGGAGAGAAAACACATAAGACACTCGGAGCCACATAAAAGAAAAATAGAACGAATTTTGCATGTTTTTTTAATCATCTCTTGGTAATTCCCAATTTCAATGTTGAAACATAAGTAAAGTTATTTTTCTGTAACTTTTTCCACCATAAGAGGCATGGACAGCAGAATTTGATCAGGTTTTTTGTTGTTTTTTTTGATAGAGACACTTTTTTGTCAATAATATTTTCCCCTTTGTTATATCCTCCTCCAAGTTCTTTTTCTAACAACTTCAGTTTTAAGGAAATAATTGTAGATGCTTGCAGCTTCCTCTACCATCGACCTGGTGGCAGCCTTTGTTGGTGTTTGGTCGTAAGACAAACCGTTTTACAGCAACCAAATATACAGTAGCAGCCATTTATATGGCCTTTCCCAGTCAAACACCAACCGAATGGCAGCTCACTTTCCTGCAACTCCCAGCAATATACAGTCCAACTTCCAGCCACTGGAGTGACGCCCCCTCCTTCTCCTGGGTGTGCTTATTTTTTTACTCGTACCACCCTTTCACTGAATTACAGGGTCTGGCCAGGTGATTACGCTTCTCTGTAGATCTTAATGTCCACAAATCATGACAGAAACAATATTTTAGTACAAAGATTGATGTTAAAAAAGGAATTGCAGGGGACCAGCCAAGGACCCATCAAGGAAAATGGGGAAATTTTGAATGGATACAACTGTAAGGCCATTGGCATCAGTGGCCACATGCCCCTTGCTATTCTACTCACTACAGATTATAACACCAAAGACATGGTAGGGCCAGTGAAAAAGGAAGAAAAAACCTTTGTTTCAAAAAGAAAAGAATAGAAAACGTAAATGAAGTTGAGACAGAGCTCCAACAAGAATCATTTTAAGCAAGTTGTTTACTCCAGTGAGACCTCAAACACAAAGGACAGACCAGACCTGGCAGTGTTGTTTTTGGACTTTAAGTACCATATGTGCCAATCTTAGTGTTACTATTCTAGTGCTAGTGTGAACGATTTTAGAGTACCACTGTAAACCAAAAAGAGTTTCAATACTAAATACATAAGGCTAGTCTTTGCCAGTTTTTTCCATCTAGTTGAGGGCTGGGACCTCAACGCAATACTTTTGATTGATTAATTAGATTGATTTATTTGATTGATTAATTAGAAACATTTTAACACATCGATAAAAATTAACAATTAATTTCTTATATACATACTAAAACCCCAAGCAGAAACCTATGTATCGCTGTTTCTGGTACACCCAAATCTGACACACCAGTTGCGTCACAGGCGTTGGTCCACAGGTACAGGCCCGGAGTGGCTAACTTGGAGGAACTGGGCAACTCCCGGTGGGCCGGGCTTAGTTTTGGGCCACAAGGGACATTTCATTCTTTGTTCTCATTAAATTTCTTTAGGCCGGTGTTCAGGCAGGAGCTGGTCACCTTCGCGGATAACGCCATCCCTGAGCTGCCTCTGTCTACACTGGCAGCTTTTTTTTTTCTCTGTGCACCTTGATCATGGTCTGGAACCTACAATCTAAATCATTGCCAAAAACTAAATATTGATATTGTAGTTTCTGTTTGGATTTCCTTTTTCGTTTGGCTAAATAACCTCAGAAAGTCAATTACACAATACAGATTTTGGGAAGCAAAATTTGGTTAGAGTTGGAACCGGATTACCAATAACCCTGTGTTTCTTTAAAACTACTTTGTAACAAAACCAAAAAAAGGATGAAAAATAAGGCAAAAATGGGAGTGCTGAATTTCCATCTTAGTCACATTCTGTTGCACAGCCCAACAGCATGCAGAAGCAAAAGCAGGCTTGTGCTGTTTACTTGAGGCTTTCACCCAGAACAGCTGACAGAGGAGACATTTATAGCTTTTACCATCCTACATGACTCCAGAAGCTCCCTATCAACATATACACCTTCCATATGATCACCACGTATCCTCACTGCTGTGCTATTTATTTTGCTTTAAATGATAAACTAACACACTCTGTGCACGGTTTATTGGTTCCTGGGGTAGGGGGAGGGGGGTGAGTTGGACTTCTCAGTTTTTCTGTGCAAACAATACTGGATGCTATGCCCTGCAGCCACCTGCATTTGCATTTATTTGCATTTGCTCAGCACACGCTGCTATCAACACGAATCAAATCCCCCCCAACTGAGAGAAGCTGGTGAAAATAATTTGAAGTATAAAGTTCAATCCAGAGCAACGGAAGACAGATTCTTGATATGATTCTCACTGTCATACTGAAATAATTTACAAGTACCTATTTTTAAACCACAGCATACGTGACTACACTTCATATGTGATGTTTTAGCTTTAATGATCATGCTAAAAATAAGCAATACATTCCAATTATTTGGACTGTCAAATAAAAAAATTAAAAAAACATCTTTTGCTTCGGTAGAGCTATTGTTTTTTTGTTTGTTTTTTCATTATGTTATTTGGCCTCTTTACTGAGCATAATATGTGGGAACAGAGCCTTGCTAAAGGAGACAACTATGGAGATTGATAAAGCGGGGAACTTAAACTGGCAACCCACTGGTTACTGCACAAACCCTTACAGCTTAAGCCAAACTTGCCTTTGTTAATTAAGAGAGTCGGATCCATCCTGTGACCGAGTCCTCCCCATTACTTACTTTGTGTCTTGGATGTTATGAGCTACTAAAATGAAGTAAAAGAGTTTTATGGCAGGATATATTTGCATAGTATGCTTTCAAATTCTATTCATCCTGCTATGAGTTTATACAATTAAAACACTAATTAAAACCACAACCTTAAGTGAGATTTATTAGGATTTTAGGTGAAAGAATAAACAAATTATTTAAAGTTGTGACAGAAAGTTATAGTTTTTTAAACTACTTGACAGAAGAGATGTGTTACAAAATGTAGCATTAAGTTGTTTTAGTCTGTTTTATACTGATATTCCTGAATAAAAATGAATCCTGCTGGCTGCTGTCTGAACATACTGTATCTTATGTGTTTTATAGATGAAGACTGGGTTCTTGGGCTGTAAATCATGAAAAATATGGAAAAACAGGAAATGACAAGGTAATAAAAAAATGGAAGAATTCTGAAGGTTAAATAAATTGAACAAAAGAAAAAGTGCAATCAATGCCAGCACCGATTCTAAGCCTAAACATTGTATTCTATCATCACTGAGTTTGACATGTTTAGAGTAAGCACTGTCATATAATGCTTCAGGCAACACTTACTATTTGCACGGCTGGTGAGTTACTTACTGTGGTTGAAGGATAACTGGCAATATGTAGCTAAAGCACAGCTTACTGTGTTTCACAAAGAGATGAGAAACGGGCACAAGGGGCATTAAAAATTAAATAGTTGGAACAGAACATGTGTTGATGCACTTTATACAAAACAATAAAAGGACATGCAAGTATTCTCTTCCGTATTATCACTTTGGAGAGAGAAAAAGTCTTTTGGCAAAGAGTATAAACCAGACCAGAACGGGATAACCATTTTGGTAAAAAGCGAATAGGTGTTCACTCTGTATCCTTAAAACCCACTGTGGAAAAAAAAAACCATACAAACAAAACAAACAAAAAATATATATATATTTTTACCCATAGCTAATATGATTAAACCATAGATGTGTTATGAAAAACTGCCTTACTAATTTAGGTTTCTTACTAAACCTAAATGATTATAAATTTTGACCAATCAGATGGTTTAACACATAAATATATGTGTTGCTGTGCTCAAAAGCTTATTTATTAAGTAATTGAGGAGCAAAAGGCTTTTAAAATTAATATTGTTGATAGGTTGTTTTTTCTTAAAATGCAATTCATTACGATCACATAATTACAGACTATCTATCTATCTATCTATCTATCTATCTATAGCTACCCGAGTCTCATATATTCACACACATATACAGACGGTACTGGAATAATTCTTGTGCGAGCTGCTTTGTGTGATTGCGTAGCTGAGAGAGGTGAGATGTTGACATATAATCAATGTTGTGTGATTGGCTGGTGACCCATTGGCAGCTAGTGCTGCAGGCTTGTTGTCATGATGACCAGACTTATGAAGAACACTCACCAACTAGAAAATTGTTTGAAGGAGACCCTTTTTTATTTATGTGCATTTTTAGCTTCCTTTAGTGTTTTTCCTTTACTATCTTTGATAACCAAAATATTTGCTGATATATTTGATTAGAAAACACACTGAGGAGAGAGGGTACTTTGTGACAACTGAGCAGCCTTTTAGAAAAGTATATTCTTAATTAAAAAAAATTACATTTTTAAATAAAGAGCCAAAAGCTCCAATATGTTTTGATTAGATTAGATTATTTGACCAAGACATCAGTGGTCTCTGGTGTTTTATCAGAGCTCCTCTTCTTCATATACCTTCTCACATAAACAAAGAAATGTGAAATATGAAGATCCTTTAATCCCAAGCATGTAACTAATAGTCAATGTAGGCCAAAGACGAATTGTTGCTTGGTGTAATATAAGGCTGTAGTGCAACAACGTATGTTCTTTTAAAAAACAGGTTTCTTTTTAATAGAATTTGACAAACAAATGTAAATTTAAAATATAGTGGATGCCGTCAGTCTGCTTAATTTTTATTTTAAAAAAATTTAAACCATAAATCTTGGGGTTCAAGCCTTATTCCAACATACCATCAATCCAACAGGCAAATATTTGCACCAAGAAGAAAGGCGCGCTAACGAATGATTTCTGGAAATAAAAATGAGGACTACAGGAAGTCTAATCACCAAAACAAATTTCAAAACACTCGAATTCAAACTGAAAATGTTGAACATTGTTCAATGCTACTTTTTGCTGGACGGAGATAGCTCTACTGGAACAAACATATATTTTGAAGGCATTGCAGTGTAAACAACAAGGCAAAATCGATGTTGTTTAAAATATTTTATTCAAATTAATAAAAACTAAACATGTTGTTACACTTTTAATTCATTGCTTTTGCTTCAAAATAAATATTTCTCAAACAAAGTCTTTTGCTGCGCTGGACTGGTTACCTGTCCAGGGTGTACCCCATTTTTCCCTCATAGACTGCTGAAGATGGGCACCAGCCCCACCATGACCATGATGGATGGATGGATGGATGGATGGATGGATGGACTGACGGACTTTTGTTACAACTAATCCTAAATCCCTACAAATCACTTCAATTTTCATCAATTGCAATAATCTGACATCCTGATTTGTGCATTTTATTCTAGCTATGAATGTTAATCAGATGTAATTCTTAGACACGTTATGCCGTACATATTATTTAACATCAAAATCTTTGGGTGCTGTAGTTTTAAGCCAATGTTAACATTATGTAACATAAATAGAAGAAGATACTTGAAACTTAATCTCTTTGGGGAGTCTGTGAATCGGACAAGCTGATTAAGTTCCGATTTTCATGGCCAATGGAGTGCAGCAGCAGACAATTAGGATGAGGATGTGCCACTTGCTGTGGTTGTTATTTCCCAAGCCCAAAATGACCTCGGGAAAGACTTGTGGAGGAAGGAGGGGAGGAGGGAAGATTTAGCTTGCCCAGCATTGCTGCTCATCACAGCGCGTTTGATCTATCGCCTGCCACCTCGCTCCTCCCTCCCCACACTCACTTCGTCATACTTTGGCTGGTTGAGCACCACCAGCCACCCATATATTAACCACCAACCTCCAATAGATGTGATTCACAAAGGTAAAAATAACCATGGCCCTCCTTCAACCCTTCTCCATCCTTCCATCTGGGTCTCTACACGTCTCCCTTTCCTTTCAGTTTCCCACCACTGGCATCTGTGCAAATCAGTTGGTGTATCAGAACACCTGCACTTTTGAGGTTTAGAGGTTCCCACTGCAGCTAAATGAATGCCAATAGGCACATGGTGTTTCCTGCCAGACAGCTGTGGGGAAATGTAATCATCATTAATAAAAAAAAATAGAAAATACATTATTATACAGGAATTTCAGAGGCTTCCCAGCTTGAAGTTGAGCATCCAGCTGCTAAATCTTATTATAAATTATAAAGTACCAAGGCTTATTCTACAATGTGTCAAACAACAGCAGATTATCCCAATTCTAATTAGCAGTTTCATTATTTTTTCATAAAATATGTGCAGTTGACTTAAAAAAGATTATTCCATCAATCACATATCGGTAAAACAGTAATTATCCTGTTAAATTTAGCTGTTTAACTTAAATATGGGTTAGGTTATTTGCTACTTATTTGAAAGACAAAACTTCTCTAACAACAAGTATTATTTCAATAAACTATGATACATTTTTAGGTATTTTATTTTCATTTGAAAAAATACTTAAATAATGATGTTTGTGGAGTTTTTCTTATCCTCTGGCTTCACAAATATGTACATTTGCTCCCGAAACACAGTGCATTGCAAAGCTTAGAGAGAACATTTAAAGAAAAAAGAAAAAATATTCGATTGACTATACTGTAGTTTTTTGGCAAATCTTTACCGATGCTTGTGAGAAGGAAAGTATCTTCTATCTATGTTACAAAGTAAAAGACATAGTAGAAGCAATAAATAAATAAACAGAAATGAGGCTGATGCAATCCCATTCAGAAGTCTGAGTTGCCCATTGATACATTTTTAAGACATTGTAGGGTTAATGTCCCAAAAGGTATGTCACTGCAGCCTGAAAGCATAATGTAATGGACAGATTGCAAAAATTGAAAAAGCTATTATAACTCTTTATACTGCAGTATTTTAAAGTGATGTAGTATTATCCAGAACAGCAAAATACACTTTGTTTGTGTATATTATAATACAAAGGTAGGTAAATTGAATAAGTTCTGCTCAATTAGGCTCGGATGATCATCAATTTTGACAATTGTATTGAAAGCATATTTAAAATATTTGCATTTCTCCAGCTTTTTTAACAACTTCATTTTGTTTTGAGGACTGCAATAAAAAGCTCAAACACAAATGCAAATATATTTATTTTTCCTCATTGCTCATAAACTGCCATAAAACATCATTATTAGTTCCATCTTTTCTTCCTAGACTTCAGAAAAGCACTATGAAATATATTTATATATCACCTGCCTAGTCGCTAGCTTGACACACCCTCAAACCATGACAATTCAGAGAGAAATAGATATTTTTTTCTAGTACTTTCTACCTAAACAAAAGTTGGATGTTTTTACCCGTCAAAGGTTAATCAGCAAACTGAACATGAAAATGAAATAGAGCATTTTTCCACCGTGATCATCCCATCTTAATTTGTGAGGGAATGTTCCTCAGAGTGGGTGAAAAGGGAAAGAAACATCTTTGAGTAATAATAGAATTTTTTTCTGTCATGTTTATCAAAATTATTGATATAAACACAAATTACAGAGGAAGTCTTCACCTTCTTTATCTTAGGTCTGCCTTCTGACCATACTGTAGCTGAGGAAACAGGGAAATGCCTCCAATGACAGGTGTTCACTTCTATTTATCCCAAAGCTACACACCCTCTCAGGATGTGCCTCCCAAAGTCTATAGCTACTCATTCTGAACCAACAAACCAAAGAATTCCTAAACAAGGTAAAAACAGAACCCTAATGGCCATTATAGATCATCTTAGCCTTGAACATTGTAAATTCCCTCTAGCTGACACAGAAAGTGAACAGAGCTATAGAATGAGCAGTAACTCAAACAGAAAACAAAAAGAAAAGAAATTAACCTTCGACACACTGTTATGAAGACAGTACCTTTAAATAAGGCAGTACCAAAAAGATTTCTACTTTCTATTTGTGTAGCTTGAAATAATTACACTTACTGTAATACGAGAGGTAGGATCAAGTCATTACTTCCAAAATATATTCATGTACGATTTAAAATGTATTTCTTATTTATAGAAAATACCACAGTTGCGAAAAATTGTGTCTTTTAAATTATTTAGATTAGCTAGAAGGCCCATCCATAGATAATGCGATTAAAAAAAGTGTTAATCTGACCAAGCAACTTGTTCTTTCTCTTCATCTATGTTGACATGGATGTTTGTTTTCTTCATGTCTGCCTCAAGAATGTTCACTCCTAAAGAGAAATTAGAAGGCCTTATCATTACCTCTAAAACTAAAACCACTGATTTACATGACAATTAATGAAAAATACAGTTTTTTTTATAACCATAATGCCTACTATTGATATATAAGCTCACTAAAACATTTGTTGCTTTATCTTTTTTTTCATGGACACAGAAAGAGAGGTGAGAAAGTAAAAGGGGACAATAATGAAAAGTATAGAGAAACAGGAAAGTGTGCATGAAATGAGAGAAAATAAAGCAACCTAGCAAAAATAGACAGTAAAGATGATTTACAGTAGCTCCTTGAAGTCTACTTCCACACCTGTCTGAGACAAGAGGAACACAAACCAGGAAAATTCAAAACAGCAAAAAGAAGACAACAGACATCCAAAATGAACATCAAAAAAGCTTCCAGAGCAGCAGGTATCCCTTAGATAACCATGTTTGTTGAAGGCAAAACTTATGGTGATTACACCTTGATTATCAGAGTGGTATACAGTATATCTGTAGCTACAGCTTAGTATTTCGTATTATTGTGTATCTGTGAACACCTTGAACCAAACTACCATGGTATTTATGCATTCATTAGCCTTTTTGCGTATGAAGGATTTACAAAGCTTCTTCAGAAGAAAGAAATATGCTTAATAGCTGGTGTGGGTAGCCTAAAGGCTGATTTATACTTCGAAAGTAGGTAGTTTGCGTAGGTGTTGTAGTGAACGCAAAGATGACCCCCCCTTCCGCAGACACTCTGCCACATCTCTCCCAAATTGTAGGTGACCGCAGACAGTGCCGCAGACAGGAGGCCTTTGATTGGTCAAATCTACATCCGCTTGTTTTGTTTTTATGAGCACAATTGCGGAAAACAACTTGTGAAGTTGGACCGGCTAGAAGAGCAAGGTGCGCGAGAACGCTGGGACCTTTTTTTCACCTAGATCCCCGCTCTTTTTTGCCCTCATGTCCCTCCGTTGTCGGACAAACTTGCCCCCATTTCCTCACTACCAGCTGTATGTAGACTCACAGCTAGTTCATGATTGTACCTCGTGCGTTGTGGCGTGGAATATAACATAGTGCGGACTGCACTTCAAATTGAGCATAAATCAAAAATGTCTGTGTCAAGCTCATTGCGACACACTGCTGCAGGGAGTATAACCAGCCCTTCAAACCCCACAGGGCCCAGGACCAATAAAGAGGTGATCCCGGTCCCAGATATCCAGGGGCGCCCCACATCATTGGGACACAAGTAGGGTCGACATAGGGTTGGCCGTGCCTACCGGAGAAGGGCAGATGAGAGCACTCGTAGCCCGACTCCCAAGGGGGCAAACCCTTGGGGGTCGGAACCCTCAATCACTGAGGGGTCCGACCCCAAAGGCCACCAGGAATGAGACAGTGCCCACTGAAGTAACCAACTCTGTATCTAGAGAACCATCAGCGTGCCATCAGAAGCAGGCCTGTAGAAACAGCCAGTAGAAACAGACACCTGTTTCACCCTGGCGGCAAGCATAAGAAGGGGAAGGGGGAGGGTCCTGCTCATACTTGGAGTCCAGTATGTTCAGTAGGTGGGGTGGGGAAGCAAACACCACAGACAATTACACAGTAATTAGGTCACATTCACACACTAAACATATTCTTACACTCTCTATACATATACTATCATCCTGGGTCAGGGGGCCAATCCCCCCCAGGGAAAAGGCTCACGGACCCAGCAGGAGATTTTTGCTTTGTCATTTATACAGTCATTTCTCTGATAAAACAGGGATTCTTCAGCTTCCATCAGATTCTAAAATATATTTTTAAGAGTAATAATATGCATTTCTACAGTTGAATATATGCTGGCATAATTCAACTGAATGAATAAGAAATGATGTGGTAGGCTACTCACTACTGGCAGCAAACAAAATTATGAAGACACCTCTGGGGTGTCTATATGAAAACCAGTAACCTGTCTGTTAAGGCTCAGTGCTATTTCCACTGATGGGCTACCTGGAAGTCTGTGTGGGACTCAACCAAAATAAATAAAACTGCTGCCCCTTTTCGACCTAACAGCCATGTCCTGAGGTACGGAAGAAGAGTCACAGTAGACATGCAGCTCAGCAGGGACACAGCCATCGATTTCCGAGTGCCTGCACAGCTTCTTCCCTCATTGAGATGAGCGCCTCCACCAAGGCCACAGGTGATAACAAGGAAAAGAGGAGGAAAGAGGACAGTATGGCCAGAGCTCTGGGAAATCAGGGCATAATTAAAAGGGCAGAGAAGCCCTGAGCATATGGTAACAAGGAGATGAGAAAGGCAGAAGGAAGGGGAAGAAGAAAAGAGAAATTCAAATAGTAAAAAATAATGGAGCAAAAGCAGAGCAACAAAAAGACAAACTGAGACTAGTGCCTAAAATAAGTGAAATAACTTGGAGCTAAGAAAAAATCTAATTATATAAAAAAAAAAAATGATGGACAAATGTTGATAGAGAAATTGCAAGGAAAGGTGTGTTCAAGAACTGAGAACAGACTATGGGAAATAGAGACGAGAAATAAAAAGGCAAAATTACATAAAAGATGAGACAATTCAAAGAACAGAAAAGTTTCAGAACAAATGGATAATGGGGAAAATTGTGGCAGACAGATAAGAAGCAGAAATAACAGAACAAAACAACTAAGCAGGGAGAAGACAGACAGAGAGAAATTAGAGTGAAATGGAGACCCAGAATAGAGATGAGATAAGGAAAAGCAATAGAAAAAGAATAGGGAGAGAAAATGAGAAGTCAGTGCAGAGCACACGGCAGTTGGCATTTCAGCTTTTGGCGTATAGACCTCCACTGGCATTAATTATTCTTAATTTTATCTAATAATAAAGAAATGGTGATGCGCCTGAGTTTCCAACTAAATCAAGAAGAAAAAAGAGAAACACACTCAAACTAGAAGCCAGGTTTTGATATAAAACTCTTAAGCAGAAAAAATAACACTCTTAAGTGTACTTTTTCCCCATGTATTGGTAATAAAAATAAATCTCTTATTTCTGTTGTTTTTTTTTTAATTTCATTTCAGTCAGTCTGATGATGGTGGCTCTTAATCTCCTTCCAATACACAGTAAACACACTTCCCGAATCAAGCTTTGTCCAGCCATAGAGTGCATTCAAAAGAAGTAGCTAAACAAAATACATCAATCTGTCTTTTTGCAGGAAGTTTTAGTATCTCCATTTAGTATCAACCTTTGAGGCCAGAAAAACTATGTATTTTTTTTTTTCATTTTGGGCATAGACATAGAGTATTCAAATAATCCAGAACTTATCTCCAACGACAGCCTAACTTTTGCATTACGCACGTCAGCGTAATGCCAATGATATGTTATAAGCCAGTGTCCTTTGTTTCTTTGGTTGCGGTATTAACCTAACTGGTATTTACCACCCACAAAAAGAAAAAATAAAAACATTAATAAAAATAAAAAGAAAGAAATCTTGCAGTTGCAGAAGATTCAGCAACTGCAAACTTAGGGAGGATACATCGCACCCACCTTCTCACTCACCCTATGATGGGGATGAAGTCCGGAGGAGAACTGACGGTTTCTTCCTTTGAACTCCCTTTTAAACCTAAACCCCGCCAATACACCATTATATAGAAGCTGTAAGATAGCGGTCATCTAGAACACATTAAATACGGTGGTATGCATTAAGGAGATAAGTTCTTGATAAGCTATGCACAAGTTACTCATAAGTATTGGAATTATGAGTAACTTACACTTAACGTATGTCACCGATCAAATAACTTACCTGTAACTTATGCCCCACATATGAGCCTACTTCGGCATATGTGTACAGTACCAGCATGCTTAAGCGTACTTATAACAAAACGTATCCATAACTTATCCAACATATGCCAGCTAACTGTTTACGGTACTTAACAGATGGCAAATGACAAAAAAAAAAATAAATAACTTCTTGTTGTATTTAATGTATTGGCCTAATAAGGACTTCGGACCTAAATTACACTTAGAACACTTTGAATCTGGCCATCGGTTCTGGTTCACTTTTTTTTTGTATTTGTTAGTTCTTCGAAGATTTAGCTTAATACTAAATTAAGTGAAGCTAAAGGCAGTCAAAACACCACCAGGGGCATTTGGATGACATTATCAGAACTATTGCTTTAGATTAAAATGACCTCTAAGGTTTTGCTGTGATCGTAAAATGGAAATAAATCATCGATTTAAAAGCATAGAAATACATTTTCTTTTAATGCTCTCTTAGCAGTAAGTGTAAAATATCACTCCACTCTGACAGGAAAAATACTTGCTGCCAGGAAAAAGAAAATCTACTCATTAACTCATTCTACATTGTACGATATGCCCAAGCCCTCCTCTTATGGTAAAACAGTGACCCACCCTCTGACGTGACTCTGATCTTTTCCACATGTCTGACACCTCTACACTTTGTCAACTCTAATTGGCCATTAAAACAAACGGTAGTCGAAGTCCAACCGCAGTTCAGGTTGAACTTTAGCCTTACTGATTAATCGATATCAACCTTGTCACAGAAATTGGGACATAGAGGTTTTTTTTATACTGTAGAGTTCCTGTGAGTTTTGACCCAACATGCGAAGAATATAATAGAGGAGAGACCTTTGTGTTCTTTGAGCAACGATGTACAACCGCTGCAGAATAAGAAAAGGTGAGACAAGGTTGTGAATCCAAATTAGATTCAATAAAGGGAATTATGCACCCAACTAGTGCAGAGCAGATCATTATGTTGGATTGTAGTTATAATTTTACTTTTATTCAAATTTTACTCTCATAGTAAAAAGTATATTTCAGTATAGATCTTAGTAATGCAATCAAAGGTGATAAGCTTTAAGTAAGGTTTACATTTTTAAGAATACGCATTTAGATGCAATACATCTAACAAAAAAATGTTACATTTGTTAACTGGATTCATATAAGATAATTTTGCATGTCTAAGTGGCAGAGAAACGCAATCCTAGATAACCAGGCTCACACTGAGCCTGGTTCTGCTGGAGGATTCTTCCTGTTAAAAGGGAGTTTTTCCTCTCCACTGTCGCTACAAGCATGCTTAGTGTGAGGGATTGTATTTGAGTCAATGAGTCAATGCAATCAACTGGTTTTCCTTAGATAGAAAACTTTGTATCAATTTGACTGTATGATCTGGTTGAACTGTAAAGTGCCTTGAGATGACATGTGATGTGAATTTGGCGCTATATAAATAAACTGAATTGAATTGAATTGAATAACCAATGAAGTGCTCAATTTAAAGCAGTCTGTCATTTTTTTTTATTATTCTTGTCATTCTATTCTAACCATTATCCTGCACTTTACGCTAAATGTGTTTTAAAAGATGATAAATGCCTGATGGTATAATTACCTTGACCTTGTTGCATAAATTATTAATGTATAAAAAATGCAACAGGCCTTAGGTCTATTTTTAATTTCTTCTTTTGAACTGAGAGAGTCTGCTACTGTAGTTGTATCATTATAAAACTTGCGACTTTAAAAAAGCTGTCTATAACCCAGTGGTGTGTATAGTAGGCAGCTAAGCCAGAGGAGGTTACTGGGTTAATGTTGTAAACTAATTCTTTTCAGTTTTGTTAAAATACATAAATAAATAAATTCTTACCAACCAAATCTGCTTGTTCAAGTGAGCGTGTTCAAACAGATGTGAAGAGGCTACAGCTTTTATTAAATTGCTTCCAGTGTTTGCTGCGGCAACGAAAACTGCTGTTTGCTGCCTGTTTATTTTCATGTCAATAACACTGAGGGGACTGAACACAAACAGCAATAACCTGTCTCTGAATACACTCTATTAACTTGGAGCAGAGCTGTGACTCAGAGAGGCTGATTTGCAATTTACCCGTTGCTGGGGGCCAACGGTGGCTACGTTCATTAACAGCAGCACTCACATGCTGCAACAAACAGACAAAACAGGTTTCTCTAGCAACAATGTACATGATTGGGATAATTACACAATACAATTTTTTTGTGGTAAGACTACAAGAGCTGAATTTATTTTACTTTGAAAATCCTACAAAAGGACCAGAAGAGTATTCAAAGCCTCTTCTAGCATTATTATAATAACAAGAACCTTTTTACAAAAATATACTCCCTGACCCCTTGAAGCTTTTGTGGACTATTTTCTTGACTTTTTTAAAGACCTGCCCACTCCACTGAACGCCCATTTCTCCTCATGCTTGCTCTTTTTAAAAGTTTATGGTGCCCGAACATCTGCTCTAACCCCTAAATCCCTCAATCACTATATAGAGTGGGGACTTCAAAGTGAACTAAGTCAACTTACCGTTTGGACAGATGATCACTTCCCCGTTGGTCCACTGCACGGTGCCTGTGCCATCTTTGTTATTAGTCACCGCTGTGGGGTAGCGACAGCCTATGGTGATAGCGGGCCGCTGTGACAGCAAATCCGTAATGCTTTGCAAGGAGAACTCTCTGCGCAAAGCATTCTGGGATATATCTGCCTCTTCTTAGGCCTTTCTTTTTGACACTTTTTTTCTTAAGACCCTCAGCCATTTTCAAAGAACCGCCGTGAGAAAGGTGAACTTCAATGAATGGCTGAAACTGTAGTTCACCACAGATATATGCCTAAAAGAGTGCATGCACAGAAAAAGATAGCCAATGGAACAACACATTGGACGGCCTTATAGTACATAAACATAACAACAGAATGATTGACAATAAGGAGGACCACTTATTTATATGATCCACCCAGAAAAGAAGAATGTCCTCTATACCTTTAATTAATTTATAATGGTTTAGTGCAAATATAGGTTCAAAGGTGCAAAGTATTGCTTTCTGTATTTTTGCAGTTCTCACCTTTTTTTTTTTTTTTGCAACGTTTTCCTTCCACTTTCAACTTTTTTAATGTTACACACGAAAACATCCTCCAGACGTATCCATCATACATTTAGTTTAACTACATAACGAAAAAATGTTTTATAGATTATAATTCAGCATGTGCACCATATTTGAATCAAAAACATAATGAGCTACTTCATCCCTAAAAGGTTATTTGAAAGGGGCCTCTGATAGGCAACTTCATAGGAGAGTTGAGAATAGTTTTGAAATGTTCAGTATCTGCTAGTTAATTTATTGAAATCTTTCTAAATCAACTGTAATCACAGCACCTGCAGCCTCTCAACCAAAAAGCCTCTGTGCAAATTTATGTGAATTTACAGCCTGCCAGCTCAGTGAGGCATACTGAAAACCTGGCAAAAGAAAAACAAAACAAAAATAAATCCAGCTGTGCTAAAACTACAGGCATTTGAAACAAAGCAGCGTGGGAATGTTAAGCGACTAACTGTTATCCTTCACTATTCCGACTCTCCTGGAACTCATCACACAACAAAACAACAATAAATAATGTCAGTATGCTCCTGATTGTTTAGTATTAACAAAGCTTTTACAACATGTACTAAAAGGACAACTTTTCCAACTGGGATATTAGAGCAAAGTAAATTTTATCAAGATAAAGTGTGTGTTAAAAAAGATATAAAAAAAAGGAAATACAGTAAAAAGGAAATATTTAAATCAATGCTTTTTAATGCTGGATATTGGGATTTGATGTGTTAATGTAGGATTTAAAAGGCAGTTGTGATTGTTTCTGTTAGTTACCAACAGTACTGGGGTGACTTTTTTAAGATAATCATCATAAACACATCTCTTCAAAACTGAATGAGGATAATTTACATTATTGAAGTTTTATTGAAGTAACAATATGATATGTACAATTTCATTCTTTTAGAAAATCTATAAATTTGAAAGACAAGGGAGCATTAGCTAAGGGGACTCTGCATATTTTTGTTACCAAGTTATACCTATATAGCGCGAGGAACAACAGTAGTCCCAGTCAGAATGAGGCACCAAATACACAATAAATAAATAAATGAAAACTGCTAATTCTCAGTAATTACGGTCATGCCAACCACAATACAGTCTTAAAGTGGAGGCAACGAGCCTTTTTAGAAAATGTTTTCACACCAGGAGTCTTTTTGAAACCTTGAGGGTTGTACAAGAAAGTAGTCTATAAGAAATATAGAAACAAAATCTGCTAATTAACATGTTGAAGTGCATTAATATTCTGCTAAACACATATATATATATATATATTTCTATCCATCCATCCGTTTTCAAACATGCTTATCCCAAGTGGGGTCACAAGGGGTGCTGGTGCCTATCTCCAGCTGTCAACGGGCAAGAGGCGGGGTACACCCTGGACAAGTCTCCAGTCCATCGCAGGGCAACACAGAGATAACCAACCATTCATACACACACTCACACCTAAGGGGACTTTATAGAAGCCAATTAACCTAACAGTCATGTTTTTGGACTGTGGGAGGAAGCCGGAGTACCCAGAGAGAACCCACACATGCTCAGGGAGAACATGCAAACTCCATGCAGGAAAAACCCCAGGCCAGGAATCAAATCCAGAACCTTCTTGCTGCAAGGCAGCAGTGCTACCCACTGTACCACTGAGCAGCCCTTTTGTTATCCCTTTTGTGTAATTATTTTCTCTTTCTCTTCTGGTCAGAGTACTAATTATGGTCTCCTAAAAGGGAAAACTATATGTCTCCAAGCAGTGCAGGGTTTTTAAACTGAGCAGGAATGGTATGAATGTTCTTAGAGGCTCATGAACATAGACATAAAAAAATACGTTATGCCCTTAAAGCAGAGGTTTGTGGATCGTTATTAGTAAGGAAAGGGCCAGAAGAATGCAAATTCTGCCCTTTATCCATGGTCAGAGATTTTTAGTTAAAAAAAAGGAAAAAAAAACAAACATTTGGAACCATTTCTAATTTATCCGACTAAAGTAAGAGGGAAGTAATGGAAGACAAAGCCAAAGTTCACTTTTATTAGTTAAACCCTTAGATGTATTTTAGAAAGGAGCAGCACTTTTCAGCTTCCTGCTGCACTTTTATGTTTAGGTAAATTTTAAGAAAAACAAAAACTGGTGTGTTGTAAATGCTGAATGTCATATTTTTCTCATGTTTGTGACTTCTTGTTTTTCTATCTCCTGGAAAATACTGGTAGTTCTAATGAAATAATGGTTCCTAATGTCATAAGTAATCAATATGTATTAAAATGTCTCCATAAATGAGAGGGAAATGTAATACAAATCTGATGTGGTGAAACAAATTGGCACATCATTTTCATTTCCTAATGATGTTATTACATTAAAAAGCAATTCATTAGCCTAAAAGCTAAATAAAAAAATAAAAAAAGCTTTACATACACTTCTTTTACAAATCCATATGGACAATTATGAATCACATTATTCATATCAGGGTTAAAGTCTCTCGATATGCCAATATATATATATATATATATATATATATATATATATACAGTGTTGGGCACGTTACTTTGAAAAAGTAATTAGTTATAGTTACTAGTTACTTCTCCCAAAAAGTAACTGAGTTACTAACTGAGTTACTCCACAATAAAAGTAACTAGTTACTAGTAAAAGTAACTATTGCGTTACTTTTGCGTTTCTCGCCCCCGTACCCCTCACCACCCAGCCCCCACCTTCTCGCCGTGTGTTTCCAAAGCCAGCTGAATAGAGAGGACGACAAAGACAAGAACCTGCAGAGAGTTTTGCATTTATTGCAACTCAATGTAAATGATATCAGGGGGAACGCGATGTGAAGTTTTTTAACAGGGCATTCAGATCTGGTGAGTATATGAAATTAATAACTGGGGATGTCTAATTCTGAAATCCTGTGTGTTTGGGTTGTTATAGATACTGCAACATCTATCTATCCATCTATCTATCTAGATGTATACTCTGCGTGTGACATAAAATATGGATCTCCATCCCTGCCACAAAGGCCATCAAATAATGTTTAAAATAAAAAATACAGTAGGTTGAAAAGTCAGAGTATCCATCCATCCATCCATCAATCCATCCAGATTTCTCCCTTTCATTTGATCGTTCACGCTCTCCATAGTTCTCCTGTGGCGCGAGCACAGGGCGACTGGTGCGCGCCTTTAGCGAGCATGCGCGTTTCCTGTCGCTTGCGCGGTGACTCGTGCCGCCTGCGCTGTGCGGAGATGCAGAGGAAACCGTATCTGATGGGGAAACGCAGCTCGACGTAACACCGGTATTTCCATGTGGAAAACGCTGTTTTGCTGCTGGAGTCATCCTCACTCTCCATCTCTCTGTGTGTGCTGTACGTTAACACCCACCAGCGGAAACACCCACCTACCAACTGACAGACGGAATCTCACTGTACATCAGCCATTCTCATCCTCTCCTCTCCCATGACAAGGCGCGCACCTCTGGATGACCTAAAAATAATCTTTAATATCTCTTAAACAAAAGTAGCACAAACAATATTTTTTTCTGCGCAAATCTGCACTAACGTTGCACTAACCATTCAGTCTATTTGCAGAGTTTTTGGACGTGGGTGGGGTGTCAGCTTCACGCAGCTGCGCATGAGTCCTATCATGAAAAAAGGTTCATTGTGCGACCTGAGTAACGCGCAGTAACGGGGTGTCTGCAATGGTAACTGCGTTATAGTTACAGTCAAAGTAATTAGTTAGATTACTCGTTACTAAAAGAAGGTAACGGCGTTAGTAACGCCGTTACTTTCAACGCCGTTAGTCCCATCACTGTATATATATATATATATATATATATATATATATATATATATATATATATATATATATATAAATATTTCATCAGTCTTTAAAGAAAAACTAGCCATGATAGAGCATCATGAGCTGATCATGCAGAGGCTCTAAAGCCTAAGGGTTTCGTTAATTGTGCTAAACTATTGTAAAACATCATCATTTAAATTCTATGGCTCACATTTCACGGTATTGCAGTTCTGCAAGTATTTTGTACACAATTTGGAGTTGTGATTACTTCTCACAGCTTCACGCCCCTTAGCAGTCTGGTCATGGCACAATATTTGTTGAGGTGGTGACTGTGTATTGTACTGTATGTTGCTTTGCGATGAAATTTCTTTGGTTGCAGCAAGAGTACTGGGCGATTACAGAGTTAATTGAAAAATGCCATCAATAAAGTTACAAGAAAGGCTTGAAGTCCTGTCAGCCTGTTGTGGATGTGATCCGCCATTGGTATGAAGGCAGTATAATTAATCTTGCTTTAAGTTCTTAGTTAAAAACAACCTTTTTCTTTTTCTCTAATAACTTACATAAGTTATTTATTTTAAAAATGCATATTTCTCACGCCATCCTGGGACTCTTCTTGCAGCACAAATCACACATCACAACTGAGATCTTTAATAATATCTTTTAATGAGGAGCAGCTCTTTTCAGCTTCCTGCTGCACTTCTTAAGTTTAGATGACGTACAAAAACCTCAGGGACATTTCTTTTTAAATACCTTGTCATGGCTTTTACCATTAAAATAATGACTGCTTTTTGGAAGGCGTTCAAATAAATGAAAGCTTGTGAAACATCCATCCTTTGATTTAAATTTGTTCATTAATTGCGTTGATTTCGCTGTTGTCAGTAATAGTATACTGTTTGAGTACAACACATTTTATTAAAAGCTGTTCTGGTACTTTTAAGTCAGTAACACAGTCAACTCTGAAAATGCTTCCATGTCTTTGGAAACTAAGTGAATACATAGCATCACAAATCTTCAAACATACTTAACACTTGACATGTTAAGCTTTTTTCATATATTGTGATACATGTTGTTTAGTACCAAACATAAATAGACTGTTTTCAGAAAGCTTTAAGCCATTCTCATTGATCACGTTACATAGTCCCAGTTGGAGGCCCAGCTAAGTTTTGCAATTGGATGTTTATAATGATAGGACAATATTTCTTGGCATGAGTTACACATAATCAAAGGATGTATTATCATTAAACAAATAGTAAACAACAATGCTACTGCAAAAAAAAAAAAAAAATTATTTGAGCTTTAATATATATACATGACTGGATATTTTAAAAAAGCTTTGGCAACAATTATCTAGATTCACAATAAATGAAAAAGTTAATATGGTGAGTGGTGTTTTTGTTGTTTTCTGGATTTATAAAGTATCCAATGTAACTTAATAACATAACTCATGGAATTTTAAAGTGACCATTATCATTTGGTGTGTCGTTAAAATTAATAAGTATATAGTATGCAATTTCAGTGCAGTTTATTCAGGACATTTTTAAAACCCATATCAAAGGCAGAAATGTATGGGTCTTCTTATCAATCAAACAATGGAGGCTACCAAAAAAGTTTATCAACATTTTTAAAGGGGAACATATTAAATCAATAAATGTACATCATTTATTCTATTTTATATAAATAGCAGTGCAATACATCAGTCACAGACTGAGATTTAACATTTATACATCACATGAGTTTTTTTTTTGTATGTAATATTACATGAAAAGCTTAGTTCATTTTTAAAAATTGATTTAAAAAAATACTCTGCAGAGCCCCTGTAGAGCAAAAGTAAAACATTTTACTGTGTAATATTGCTGCATTCTACATTTCCTCTAAAGCTCTGTGAACTGTTAATTTACAAACTCTGCCCCAGAAAATACCCAAAATCCCAGTGGAAAAGTGAAAACCTGATGCTGCATTCTGATGCCATGTGAGAGAGGTAGTTGACCCTGTCCAAGTTATTCCTCTTGTTTTGGTTGCTGTGAGCCGTGTGATTTAATGAAGAGCAGGACTGGATATTCATAGCTACACACCTACAAGGGGAGACATAATGGTTCCCAAGGTCTGATCTTTAGCCTTAACATCTGCAGACATTCTGTTACTACGGAATAATTCTACTTGAAGGCCCATTAAATAAATGTGTTTCATCTGCAGCTGTTCTTTAAAGCAGCTCTAAGTTTTTTAGACTTTTACATACTATTGTCATTTTTACAATGCAATTTTTTATGTATTCCCCAAAGCTTTGACAAAAAGTGTACTTTAAAAATAATGAAACAACTTCACAAAGACCAAAACAGCAGCCGGTCGGAGATAAGTTTCTAGTTTACAACAGAGTTAGATTATAAAATCCTATTCAGAGCTACACAGGAGATTACTGTTCTGTATGAAAAAAGTATAACCAACATAAGATCTGAAAGAACTTTATCTTAAGCAACACTTTGGCCTTGTTTTCACAGCCAACTTTTGTTTTATCTTTTTTTATATCTACCTGAAATTAGCTTTATTTAGTTGCTTCTAGTTTTCCTGTTTGAAAAAATTTGCATTAAAGCTACAGTGTGTAATAATTACAGGGATATACAGTCAGAAATGTAATATATTATACATAACTATGTTATTTTATCATCATCTACGAGCTCAGCCTCTTAACCTTAATATTTGCGTTGCCTTAGAATTCGTTATTTATAATTACATAGGAGCGGGTCTCGCAGCCATGGAGGCAGACATCTTTGCGCTACGGCAGCGCAGAGACAACAAACTAGCGATTGGGAGATCGCCAAAACGTCACAAAGCTGTAGAAAAAATAACGGGTATATTTATTATCTTAAGTCTACATGAAATCTATACCCTACACAGACTAATGAAATACTATCTGTAAAATTATCCATATAAACAAACCTCATCACTTGAGAAGGTAGGTGATGCGGAAGTCGTGGAAGACATTTTGTCCCGTAAAGCTCACCGTACTGTTGGGGGGGAGAAGCGGTGGGGGGGGGGATGTTCATGTTGCTGCAGTCTGCAGTCTGACCGCTACATGTCGCTAAAAGTTACACACTGTAGCTTTAAAAACATTTTCATTGTAATTTTTTCACCAAATTCCCTTTGATTAGATGTGCACAGTACAACCATCTACTGGTAAGTAATGAAAGTTTTCCTACAAGAGGGTTAGTCATTTTTATTTAAAAAATAATAGTTTTCCCACATTTTTTGGTTTTAATCTGGTTGGAAGTTATGTGTACAATCAATCTTTTGGTTAAAACAACAATCTAATTTGGTAGTTTTTCTATATTAGTAAAAGTGCAAACCAAAACAAATTTGCCACTTTGACCAAAATACTGCTTTGGTAGTATAATAACTTTCAAAAGCCAACACCAGTTATCAAACTAAGAACCCTTGGATAAAAGGCTAACTCCTACAGCAGACACAACCATTGCCACTGAAATTTAAAAAAAAATAATACTACTAATAATACAACCAAAACCAGTGGCTTGGCCAGTTTCTGACCATTATATTGTTTAATCTAACCAAAATTGTTTTAACCAACTAGATTGGTTGTTTTTCCAACCAATCTATTCTTAGAGTATAAGCAAACTCTATACAACTGACTGCTACTGTCCTAAAAACTTAGACATCTCAATGGAATACCAAAGACAAATTGAACGCACTCATCATACAAATGTTAAATTTGCTTTTCTTGTTCTGAGGTTTTTTAAATTTTCCTTAAAACTGTATGCTAACAAGGATAAAGTGTGAAATTGTTTTTTTCCCCACTCTCCCCAATATGGCTCTTATCTTTCCACAGAGATCAAGGCAGCACTATAGGTAACCGCTTGGGAACCTGTGAAGCCATAAGAACGCGACAAAGGCAGCGTTCTGCAGCATGTAAGGCCTCAATAAAACCATTCCTGCTCTCAGCCCCCCAACCCCCACCCAATGTATGTGATGTACTGTGATGAACGATTTGTACTGAAACCGAAATCTTGATTACAATGTAAATTGTAGTTGACAATAAAGTTGATTGTGTGATTGATTGATTGTTTTGGTATCAATGTTGTTTGCGGTTTGAGTCAGTCTTCCACTGTCACTGCCTCAACTACAGGTATAGTGCTGTGCTGCACAGCAAAATTTGCCATAGTTAGCCTATTTTCCCTTATTATTTTAGGTTAAAAAAAAAATTATTGATACTAGGAACTGCAAGCTTGATATAATACCAGGCAGCCGAAAATCATGATATATCGCCAAAAGATTTTTTTCCCACACCCTTACTTTCCTGAGGTTCACCACTTCCAGATAATTGTCGCTTTGTAAGTAAAATGTTGAGACTTGTGGTTCTCCATATGCTTCTGCATTTGGATGAAAAAAAACTATAAACAAATGTATCACAAAATATTGTAGGTCTGTTGAGCAAAAATACCAGAGGATGAGATTCAGCATGAGTTATCCTGAAAAGTGAATCTACCACTGCTACATTAGCCTTTCTTACACTTTGCATAACCTGAATAAGCAGTAAAAAGATGAAATTATTGATCTTTTTCTGCAAGGTTGCAAGCAAGAAAATTGTCATTTCAAACACGTTGTGATGCTCATCCAAGCATAACACACAATAGTTTCCAATCGTTTAAGGTCAAAAGCTGGCTCATTAAATTCTGTAATGTTCATACTTTAGTTGGGAAAGGTCAGGTAATGATTTCTCTCTGATCAACACTGTAATCTGGGCAACTCTCCATATATTGAGCTGTCGTTTTTTTTGGTTTATATTCTAAAATCTCTTCTCCATCTTCCTTCATATATGAGCCGCACTTAAGTTACAGGATCAATAAGATCAGGGTCACTGGGAGATATCAGGGTTTATGGACTGGTTGGGGTAGTCATATATTGTGACTGGAACAGAAGCAATGGATAAACATACAGCATTCAAGACTTATTTATCCAACTGTACGGTCATAATGCTCAAGCAATAATGCTTGCAGCAGGTAGATGCAGAGTTTGATAAATGTCGCTATCATAGAATGGTAATGGTGTATCTAAAGAAATGGATATAACCTAAGCCCCTTTACCACCGAAAGATCCAATATTAAAACCCCAATGATTTGTATTATCAAGGTAATAGGAATCCTGGGAAAATCATTAGGGTGCTATGTCATTACTCTGTCCTGTGATCATCAGTTTGAGAAAATACAAATACCTTTAGTCCAGCAGGTGGCAGTAATAAGAACTATTACTACCAACGGAATATTTAATTTTCTGACAAATACAGACCAAATTACCTTGTTTTAAATATCTTAAAATGTATTTCGTGACAAGCATAGGATATGTAAAACATTTGTACACTCACCTTCATCAAAACTGTAGCTGGTGTAATAAAGCACTGCACCTATAGAAAACCCTACCCCTTTAAAAACCCAGAAAGGACCAAAGCCCCCCTACCTGGGCTTTCAAAATCCCTAGAAATGAAAGGGGCTATGTACACAAAATAGCTTAGAACAAATAGACAGAAAGCTGTTCATTAATGTTTTCACCTGTTGACAGCTCTCTTTAGATAACTGCGTCACTGCATACCTTGACCGCAACTCCTACCCTTTTAAAGGAATAAATATGCAGACGAGTGTTTGGGATTCGAAATTAGAAAAGAAGGAAAAAATGGACTCTGGTTCTGTGGAACTTCAAGGACCAAACTAAAAAAGAAGTGTTAAAAAACAGAATATAATGGAGCTCTACAAGACTACACTAGGAATGTGTCAAGGTTGTTGGAGCAAATTGCACAATCAAATAGGGTGTACCGAAAATGTGAAGTGGTCACAAAATCTTCTAACATTTATTCACTGGTAGAACACAGATTAGTATTTTCAGCTAACAACATATGAGTTGATAAAAGGACAAAGGCAGACTTCTGGCTATAGTAAAAAAAAAAAAATACATCTCTAATGCTACAGCTGTTCTCCTTAAATGACCCTTTTAGACCATGGACCAATGTTTTGTTTTGTCTTTATCATTTTTGATAGAATTTTATTTGTATAGGGGTTTATTGTTAAAAAGGAACATGGGATTCCCATGTTAATTAAAAACTAGGAAAACAAAGCTCTGATTTAAGAGGAAGGCTGTGAAAAAAAAAAAATCAATAAAGCCATTTGAGCCTCTATCACATCTCTGGTTCTGTAGATGCTTATTGGAGCACTTGAGGGTATATGAAACTATGGCTGGATGATAATGGAACAATAAATTGTGGTCAAATTATTCACCCTGTTTTTAAAACCATGTTTATTGATCATTTACTGATGTCTTTCAATCTTTTGTTTTATCTGCTTTTTAGGAATTCAACTCACACTTCGCAGTTCCATAGCAGCTTATGCAGGTCAGCTTTTGCTGATCCAACACGTCTCTCTGTCCTTCCTCCCTAGTAGAAACTAGTTACTTTCACTGAGCAGTGGTAACTGAGTGACTAATGCAGTTTTTTTTTTTTTTTGGAGAAGTAACCACCTACTATAATTAGTTACTTTTCTGAACACTTTTCTGAAAAAAGAATTCTGAAAATGTTTGTGGATCTTTCTTGAAGTTTTCTTGAAATCGT
Source organism: Cyprinodon diabolis (assembly GCA_030533445.1). Taxonomy (NCBI): domain Eukaryota; kingdom Metazoa; phylum Chordata; class Actinopteri; order Cyprinodontiformes; family Cyprinodontidae; genus Cyprinodon; species Cyprinodon diabolis. Next base: position 32,646,252 of record CM060074.1, on the reverse strand, counting down.
TCAAATCATCCCAGCCTCTAATCTGTCTCTACCTCCCCTATGATTCCTGTCAGTGCTCTTATCCAGGGTGTTTATAGTTAATAAATCTTCTGAACCTTTGCATCTATGTCTGGTATAATTCTCAGGTCCTCAGTTTGTCTGGTCTCTGCATTTAGTCCCTTTAGGGGTGTAACTATGAAAATAATAATCATGAACATCCCTTATAAAGTCACTGTTATTTTTTTCATTATACAAACTAATTGGGTGAGATTACAGTCCTCACAGTGCTTTAAAAACATTGTAAGTTAGCTTTGTATTTCAATATTTATGCACATTGTATGAATGCATTTGGTGCTCCTAAAACAAGGAAAGTTGTTGCACACCCTTCTCATTATGTCATAATCAAGATTTGCGGAATAACATGTCTCAGATTAAATGGACACTGGAGGATCATCCCTTGTGTTTTTTTTGTTGTTGTTGTTGTTGTTTTTATTTAGGAACTTGTTTTGCTGTAAATGTTTGTTTTTACTATTTCACCACATCACACTGGCCATGTAATACCACCTTAGCTTTACTGTACATTGGAATCAGGGCTGGGTAAAGTGTGATCTAAATGGAGCCTTTATTTAACCCTCAACCAGGTTGAATAAAACCTTATTTTGATCACTCTTTAGATCAGTGGTCTCACCCTCTCTCACACGGTTCTCAAGAGGGCTGTTTATTGTAACTTTTAGAGGTTTCTCTTTTTCAGCACAAGTGACTCCGATCTGAGCCTGATAGCAGAGCTATGCATAGTTTGGCTCAACACAAATTGTAACTTCCAATACTTCACCTTTCGCAGGTTCGACAGTAAGAACACTATCAAGGGCAGGAAATTATCTCTGGACTGCTGTGCTGAATCCAGAAAGCCTCATAGACGTCATTACACTACAGACACCCACCCTCTGGAAGAGAACTACAAAAAACATGGTTACCCAAATGTTGTGAACAGCAAAAGCTCTTGGTTATAAAACCCAAATGAAGGTTTGTACATTTACAGGTGTCACACTCAGTACTTGTCATGAAATGTATTTTCTGTCACAAAAAAACATTATGGGTAACCGTATAGCTCCAACAACAACTGAATTCAAATTTAGTGGCTGCGTCCCCCGAAGTCCAGATTTGTGGGCTAATTACATTATAGGATGCCGCCATCGCCTGTTTGGATTGGAAGACTCCTCCTAATGTGCCCGACAAATGTAGCCTTCTTTATGCCCGTTTTGTAGGACAGGTTCAGTGTATCTCCCATCGTCTTCTGTATTCTGTAAATCATTGTAAGTCCAACCAAAAAAACTCCTGTGTTCACAGGTAAAAGGTAAAAGGTGGTGAACAGTAGTGAATATTGTAAGTGCACAATATAACACAAGTATTTGAATAGTTCAGTCTGAAATGAATGAAAATAGTTGTTTCAATGGTTATTGAGTCAGATATGTGGTAAGTAAGCTTTGGTTAATTGAAATGTTTTTATCTGTCCCTGTGTAAATGGCTTGTAAATGGATGTTTAACCTCGGATTTCAATATCTCTGCATTGTGGGGACTACAAATCTGATATTCCTGATGATGATACTGCTGCTGAAGCTTCTCGAAAATGTTATTAGCACCCAGAACAGTAGAGAGGAGTTAAAGCTACAGTGTGTAATTTTCAGCAACATCTAACGTCCAGACTGCAGACCGCAGCAACATGAACATCTCCCCCCAACGCTTCTCCCCCCCAACAGTACAGCGAGCGTTAATGTCTTCCACGACGTCCACATCCCCTACCTTCTCAAGTGATGAGGTTTGTTTACATAGATAATTGTACAGATAGTATTTCATTAGTCTGTGTAGGGTATAGATTTCCTGTAGACTTAAGATAATAAATATACCCGTTATTTTTTCTACATCGTTGTGACGTTTTGGTGAGCTGCTTTGCATGGTGATATAAACAGACGAAGTAATTGTAGTCATTAGTTTAACAGCGAGGTTGTGTTCGCTGGAAGAATATATATTCCCCGTTTACAGAGGTTTACAAGGCGAGGAAGAGGGAGAGGAAGAGGGCGAGGAAGAGGGCAGAGAGGCCGGGGTGGGCGTGCAGCCAGGGCCAGGCGAGGGAGAGGTGCCAGCGGGGTGACTAGAGCAGAGGAGGAAAGGCTTGAAGATCTCCAAAGGAACCGGAGAGGTGTAACCGAGGTATATATCCAGATATATATATCTGGATATATACCTCGATATATATATATGTATATATCCATACTGAATCATTACCTGTGAAACGTCAGGGACGTTGCTGAATAAGTATACTGGAGAGTAACAGCATCATCACGCAGCATGTTATTGTAATGGGAGATCTCGCAATCGCTAGTTTGTTGGCTCTGCGCTGCCGTAGCGCAAAGATGTCTGCCTCCATGGCTGCGAGACCCGCTCCTATGTAATCATAAATAACGAATTCTAAGGCAACGCAAATATTGAGGTTAAGAGGCTGAGCTCGTAGATGATGATAAATAACATAGTTATGTATAATATATTACATTTCTGACTGTATATCCCTGTTTTTATTACACACTGTAGCTTTAAGTATCAATTCTTTGCCTGCTTTGTGTGTCAACTGTATTGGTTTACAGGTCACAGAGCGTAAGAGCTGTGAAAGCCGGAGAAGGCTGGACCTGTTTGAATCTATAGCCTAAACTCTTCCGGCCTCCTTATTTTCACAGACCTTAAAGGACCTGGTCTATCTGGACTGGGTCCCTGGAAGACACAGCCACTGAAATCTAACACACCCAACTGCTAGAGACATAAAGAGTTCCCAATGCTTTTTGCATCTGCACCAGCAAGCATTTTGCTTCCTGCTCTTAGTTCCTCCCTAACTGTCAGCATTATTCAGATAGCCCTTACTGTATTATGGTAAACTCAGATGCACCTCCACAATGGCTTAAGTGTCCTCAGTGATTTGAGGCATTCAGATTGAGCCCTTGACTGCATACTGGTAAAGTAGTTAAGCCACTTTTTTCAAGTGTGTAGGTCAAGGGACTCGTTTAAAAGTTATCAGACACCCTCGAGGATTTAAGATTGACACCACTGCTTTATATCATTTTGCTCTTAAAAGTGTTACTTGAGTGCCTTAGTTGAGCAGGTCTCATTACAAGAACATAAAAGATGCTTCAGGAAATAATTCTGAATATTCTTAATGTAAAGTTCAAACAGAACTCTTGATATGATCCTCCAGGTCACATCTACTGATAAATCCTACAAATGTAGAAAATTACTAGTTTTACACTTGCTTCTTTCATTTTTGAAGATCACTAAAGCTATAGACTTTACCATCTAGCTGTAATGTTTCTTTTATTGTTAAAAACACATTAATATGTTTCTATTTTTGTGTGTAATTGTTAATAGTCACAAGTGTTTAATTCATAATTTTAATTGATATTACGCGTAGTGATATAATAATTTGTTTCTCATTGTTTACTATGGTCTTTGAATGCTGCGTACCTGCTTTTTCCTTGTCTTGGCTTTTGTAAAATGCTGTAGAAATATATATTTTTGAAAATGTGTGATTATTTAGACTGGAATTTGTTAAGGTGCAGTACTTTAGAGCTGACCCAGAAGAGTGAGCAAGTACAGCTTAGAATTGCTAAGCTACTGAAAATATAGTTTCAATGGGAAGCTCTTATAACACTCTTACCTACAGTAGTAGTTTTTAGATTCCAGACAAATGACACAAAAAGTTAGCCACTATCACTACAATCTAAACTGATTTTTATTAACTTTAATCCAGAAAAAAAATAATATCACACTATCTTTCTGTTTCATCCTTGTTTAAAAATCATTGGCATTTACAAAGCAACATCTTCACTTTTTTGGTATACACTGCATTCTATATTTAGAAGATCAGCTTCTTTTCTCACAGAGAACCCTCAGGCAGACGCATGGCTCGTAAAATGCCCTCCATTCATCAACAAGCAGAGACGGATTTACAGCACCCTCCCGCAGTTCTACTTCTTCAGCCTGACTGAACCGATCACTCAACATACATCTTCTACCAACACTTGTCAACAAATAGCATGTGATTAAGATTGCACAGTCCATTGAATGCATAAACTTCACCTCACTACAGGACATCTACCATAAGGGCATAAAAATAAAAGGGACGGCACACATTCCAAGATAGCCTATTTAAAATGTAATCGTCTGGCAGAGACAAGGAGAGTGGAGTCTAAGACAGATATAAAAAAAAAAATTCTTGCATTTTGATAAGGACATGCGATATATGAATCATCATCACACCCCTGAACTGATCTTGACATTTGTGTTAACTAAAGAAACTTTGCAAGTAATCAGAAATCAGGTACAAATTAGATGAAAAAAAAGTAAGAGAATTAAATATGTACTGAAATAGAATTTTTTTTTTTCGTTTGAGTATAGATGAAAATAAGGGTTGCCTTTGGTAAGAAGAATAGTGGGTGTGTTGTTTTGTTGAAATATACTGGTAATCAACCAGGCTGGACCATCCAGGAAAAGCATTAACATATCAAGATATGTCTCTGTATCTCTGAACCAAACTACATTGCTGTATTTCTGTTCATCACAACGTCCCTACCTTTGTACCTAAGCTTGATTTGTCTTACAAATGTATTTTGTCCAGAAACGCGGGGGGTTAAATACCTGGTATCGTGATCTATATCAGAAAAACAAAAGTACACCAAGAAGTCCAACAAGAGGTTACCACAGATAAACAACCATTCACATCCGAGGCTATTCCTATTGTTTACTGGGTGCCAAGATATTTGACAGCAAAAGCATTTGAGTTTTCTTCTATATTTTTTATATATAAGAACTGAAGGAAAGAGAGAGAGGGGGGGGCATTTTTCTTATGTTTTATCTAATATTTTAAAATGTTTTCTTTTTTTTGTTATTTCAAATGTTTTGTCGGTTGAATCAAATTTCCTTTACTGTACAGCCTTAACAGCTCTTCCATTGCATTTATCAAAACAAAAGAGTCCAGCCACTTGATTACAGTCTAGTCAGATTTCTGGGGGACTTAATGAATAATGCAGCCATGCTACTATTAGAGACACAATTGCTCCTAAGTGAGAAATTACCTTTTCAAGGTTGAATATAAATCAACATCCACACTGAATATTATCTCATTTTTTCCTGTGTTTTAGCACAGAAGTTGACCTTATGTAATCATCACCCGAGGAGCAATTAATGTAAGGTAACAACCAGCTTCAGAGCAATCTGAAAGCGCCACACCACAGCTGGGAGAAATTAGTTCAACAAGTTAACAAGAGTTAAAGATTCCCTCAAGACTGACCTCTGTCACTCAGAGCACAGCAAATATGAATTCTTACTTATCATACTTATTATAATTAGCATTTTAATGATAATGGAGAAGAATGTCTCAACTACTCAGACTAATGTTCCTTACCATTTTATAAAACCTCACATTTTTGATAGTAGAGCACCATTCTGACAGCATTCTGAACTAGGAGAACTGGATTTGTAAAAACAAAGTATTACTTATGCTTATCATTTAGGTAGCATACACATATCATCCTTATCTTACTTTATTCTTACCTTTATTTTATTCTAATATCTTATTTGTACAAAATATCTTATTTTTCTGTCTTCAGTTAGTCAGTTACTGCAAGAAAAAAAAAATCCTGCAATGGATTTCAATGCAATGTAAACTATTTCTAAATGTGATTCATGAATCCCTTTGGCAGGAATCAAATTAGCCATTTTAATCTAGATTAATCTAGATTAATTCCAAGATTACAGTGAGATTAATCTAGATTTTAAAAATCAATCTATGCCCACCACTAATACATGTATATAGACAGACAAAACAACTCTTAGTAACACTGTAATCCTTCTTTATCTTTAGTTATTTAGATTAACTCTCTATCTTATTAGGAAAAAAGTAAGGATATCTCATTATTAAAAACACTCTGTTTGACTTTTTCAAAGTCTTTAGACCAACAGAAGAATTCTATCGTTCCTTGTATCCTGTGATGCAAATCTTTTTAATCTTTAGACTCTAATTTAACAGAGAGAAGTCTCATCAAAACTACAATTCTGTGTGCTAAAGCAGTCCACTTTCAGTCTTAGGCAATAACAGTAGATTGCGGTGATTTTCCTTAATGCTGCAGAGCAGGACATCAATATAGCTCCCTCAATTATCAATGCAATGCAGCACACAGCCCAGACAGAGTAGGTGGGGGTTTGACTCCCTTTAGACCTCTTTCCACTGAGTTTTTACCACCTGCGGTATAAGCAGAGAGTCGAGAGAAGGAAATATGATGGAGGATCCATAATCGTTATCTTTCCCCACCATTCCTTACTGCAGGTAATAGTGTCCCCAGACAGAGGCTCTTTAGGATCCACAACTGATTGCAGAGTCTAATCGAGTCAAGATGGATGTGCCACACTTTGAAAGCAGAGACATTCCATGTCAAAGTTTCTCAGTGATTGTGAGTTTAATGGCATATGGGTAATATCCAACCATGACAACAAGTATTTTCCAGTTACAACCAGATTTGGTTTAATTATTTCCTTGTAGAATTTTAAATGTCTAAAAGTTCAAGTCTGGCACTATAAGCAAAATAAAGTGAAATATCTGTAGCAAAACTTTTGAGAATGTTGGATAAACACTGCAATACACAAAATTCTCTTCTTTTATCTAAACTATACATAAATAATAACAATCCTTTATAGTAAAATGTATGCAAAAAGCTCACATTTATGAAGAAAAGACTACCGTTCACACAAGTTATGTGCTAAAAGATGACATAATGTACACCAGGGATGAACAATAGTGTTGAGTCTGCCATCTTAACTGCTGACAAAAGCAAAGGACTTAAATGATATGATGTATATACACTCACCGGCCACTTTATTAGGTACACCTGTCCAACTGCTCGTTAACACTTAATTTCTAAGCAGCCAATCACATTGCGGCAACTCAGCAGTTCAACCTGCAGTTCAAACCGAGCATCAGTATGGGGAAGAAAGGTGATTTGAGTGACTTTGAACGTGGCATGATTGTTGGTGCCAGAAGGGCTGGTCTGAGTATTTCAGAAACTGCTGATCTACTGGGATTTTCACGCACAACCATCTCTAGGGTTTACAGAGAATGGTCCGAAAAAGAAAAAACATCCAGTGAGCGGCAGTTCTGTGGGCGGAAATGCCTTGTTGATGCCAGAGGTCAGAGCTGATAGAAGGGCAACAGTGACTCAAATAACCACCCGTTACAACCAAGGTGGGCAGAAGAGCATCTCTGAAAGCACAGTACATCGAACTTTGAGGCAGATGGGCTACAGCAGCAGAAGACCACACCGGGTGCCACTCCTTTCAGCTAAGAACAGGAAACTGAGGCTACAATTTGCACAAGCTCATCGAAATTGGACAATAGAAGATCGGAAAAATGTTGCCTGGTCTGATGAGTCTCGATTTCTGCTGCGACATTCGGATGGTAGGGTCAGAATTTGGCATCTACAACATGAAAGCATGGATCCATCCTGCCTTGTATCAACGGTTTAGGCTGGTGGAGGTGGTGTCATGGTGTGGGGAATATTTTCTTGGCACTCTTTGGGCCCCTTGGTACCAATTGAGCATTGTTGCAACGCAACAGCCTACCTGAGTATTGTTGCTGACCATGTCCATCCCTTTATGACCACAATGTACCCAACTTCTGATGGCTACTTTCAGCAGGATAATGCGCCATGTCATAAAGCTGGAATCATCTCAGACTGGTTTCTTGAACATGACAATGAGTTCACTGTACTCAAATGGCCTCCACAGTCACCAGATCTCAATCCAATAGAGCATCTTTGGGATGTGGTGGAACGTGAGATTCGCATCATGGATGTGCAGCCAACAAATCTGCAGCAACTGTGTGATGCCATCATGTCAATATGGACCAAACTCCCTGAGGAATGCATAAAGCACCTTGTTGAATCTATGCCACGAAGAATTGAGGCAGTTCAGAAGGCAAAAGGGGGTCCAACCCGTTACTAGCATGGGGTACCTAATAAAGTGGCCGGTGAGTGTATGACGGCTAGTGTACAGTATGCCAGTAGAAGCTTTTCATTTTTTTTACAAAGCAACACATTGAGGAAAAAAATATTTTTCAGTTATCTACAAATCAGCTTTTATTCAGCTCAACATTCAGCTCCTTAGGACTATTTTTAATCAGAATTCTCATCATACACAAGCACACACTCAGTCAATAAAACACCTGAAATACACAGAAATATTTGCTCATGGTGCATGCACAGACAAAATAGGCACATGCAGACTTCCAACAGCTGCATAAAACCTTATTGATTCGAACTTCCCACGCAGGAACATTACTTCTGAGGCCTCTACTAATATCAAACATAAAGAAATGAAAGGCTGAATACGGGGAGTGCGCTTCCATTCTAAACACCCACAATGACGCATTTCAACACACGCTTACATGAGGAAGCAGGGGGAGAATTAGGAGGAAAATATTCGGATGATAGATTTTAAAAAAATGGACCAAGGGAAAGTAGTTGTAGAGAAAACAGCAAAATTAAAAGAAAAAAAGTGAATTTGGATATAAGACGTATAAGGAGGAACATATAAAGCTGAAGTGAAGATTAAGATCAGTATATTAGCAATGTTAAATTGCTTAGAATCTCCAAATTAATGCTTGCTTAAAAAATATATACAATATAATCTCTTTAAAAAGACCTTTAACTGATTATAATTTAAATGTTATATTAGGTCCAGTGTCAATATAAACTTTTTATTGGTAAATTTGTATCACCAACAAGCGTAGGGCTTGGCCTAATTAAATTTTTTTGTATTGTAAAACACATAAAAAAATTAATAAATAACCACTTACATCAAGGATTACATATGTTAAATTAGTAAAACAAGCACGTCTAATCAATTTCTTTATAAATATGCTAATAATCAGATTGTGCAAACTGTTGGGATGAGGATAGCTAAATTAATAATATTATCAGCTGACTGAGCTTGGATGAAGGATTTTGGTCTCTATTTAACACGTTTCAAAAAGAGTTGAAAATTGGCAAATCATTACAAACACCATTACAAGGTCTGCTGTTATTGCTGCAAGATAAGGCACAATGAAAGGTGATGAAAAGAAAGAATCTGTTGCGGATAATATGTTGAAATATTTAGACTGTCAGAAAAACAAATAGTAAAGATATATCCTCTCTCCAGCAATGCCATTTTTAAGCAGCTTGATAATCTAAGCGCTTATTGGGAGGCACTCACTAATAGAAGCCATGACATATCTTCTATGGAAAACTACATATAACACTATATTTACTTGTTTCAAGATGGATCATACCCTCCCATCATCACAGTTAGGGGTGTCACCCACAGAAGTTTTTTTAATGTGCTGTCAAGTGAGATTAGAGATTGTGAGTTCTGGGGATGGTGTCCATTCTTACTTTTAATCAGTCATCAGAGAAGTGCAAAGGTAATTTGCAAAAATTAAATAACCGCGTATTTAACAAACGGCAATCCTCAAGAATATGAGGATGTGTTTATGTTAAATTGAAGTGCAAAAAGTTCTCCGTTTTAATCAGCGGGGTCAGTTATCAAATGATTTTATTAAATATTTAGCTGCTCATCAATGCTAGTTGACTTTCTGTGGGAATAAAAACACATTTTTAGTGCCATTGAAGTATTCAGGTTATGTATTAGGAATGATTATGACTAGTTAGATAAAATACAATTAAAACTTTGTCTTATTTTGTTCAGATACTGTTTCCTTTTTTATCTGATACTGTAGAATAGCAACACCCCCCCCCCCCTTTTTTTTAAGCTAAAGAAAAGTAGATATTCCCCATTAATAATAAAAGAGTTTTGTGCACCTCAGTGTCTTGGAAGATGGTTTGAGTGATTTTCTAAGAGATTTCTTTAATAAAATTAAACAATGTCTTTGAATGGCTGGGAAAGTTGAAAAAATTCAGATTCTACAAGGTACTTTGCTGTGTTTCTGTTGCAAAGTCATCCTAAGGCAGTAAATCAGATTTATTTCTTTTTTTTCATTTTTATATTTGGAGAGAATAAATAATTTTTCCTGTGCTCGATCTGCATATACAGAGCAATCATACCTGTCATCCGTGGGCAGTGCTGTTGAAAATAACAGAAACTTTGGGAATGTCCAAAATAAATACATTCAGCTCACCAAAAATCTCCTTGTTTATAGCAAGTATCACATGCTAAATCTGCATTCAAACAGGGCAGTTTGAACCAGTTTTTACACACCAAATTAACTGCAACCCATCCATTAAAAGCATACACATTCTATTGTGGTTTGCACAATTTAGGATTTGCAAACTAAATGTAGATTAGAACCCTATTGTGCATATGCTAGAGAGGTCTGTACTTTGCTTACCTCTATTTCAAAAGCTGAATGAAAAATGTGTTTGTGGGTCTTTGGAATGTAAGTTTTTAGTGTCTGAAAGCTTGTAGGAAACTGTTATTGGTGAAAGATGTTTGAGGGTGAAAATTCAGCATTCATAAAAAAAAAACCTTGTTCTTTCTTTGTGAGTTGCATGTTGGCATAATGGTTATCATTGGTATTATTTGAACTATGTTTTTTTTTTTCCTGCAGATGAGTAAAATTATTTTTCAAGATTGTTTTTGTCAAGTTTGTCCAAAAAATGTTATAAAGGCATCCATTCACACTATGCACATCATTACAACACCTTTGCTAGTTTCACACAAAAGAAAACATTTAATAATTAAATGAAAAATCTAGTCTTATCACAGTTAAAAGTGTTTATGAGGTTTATTAGAGATGCTCTTTTTTCTCCAAAGGGTGCAGTTTACCCTGAATGGTTTCAAACAGGGCATCATAAACGTGTTCGTGTTTGAGTAAGTCTTTTCAGGCAAAAACACTTAAGACCACAGGTGGTCACATTCTAATAAGTTATCAACTAAAAAGCACTTCTTTTTTTCTTTTTCTTTTTAAATAGGCCTTAAATTGTTTGTTGTGTTACATTTTCAAGGACACCTATCAGTTAGGGTAAGATTTTTTCAGTAAACAATATAAAAATGGTTGCTATGTCAAACAAGGACACATCCTAATATTTTTAATAAACTAGTCAGTTCCTCAATTTACTGTAAAAGAGGAAAGACTGACACTCACAGAACACAAAAGCATCGGTACAAAAAAGCAGACTGAGACAAAAAAGAAAATAGAATATACATAAGAAAATTATCATAAGAAAAGATATGCCACTATGTTATTGACTTGACAAAAGCTATGATGTTTCAATATTATTACTATCTTGAAAGTGAAATACAAAAAAAACTGTAGTCACTGAAATCAATTATCACCTGAAATAAAATGTTATAGAAATGAACACAAACCAGGAGGTTCCCGAGAGGCTGAAAATCAGAAAGGAGAGCAAGGAGCTTCACTGTGATTTTGATCTAAAATGTGATTCAAAGCAGTGAGGTTATGATGGTCAAGATGGGTGAAATCAAGGAGATGAAGGTGTGCTCAAAAGAAATGTTCTCATCAGTTGGCACAAAGCAGCAGTCTATCCGCATTCACCTCAGCAAGCATGGAAAGCTTTCCAACAGGTAGCGATTGTGTGTGACACCATGAGAGTGACATGTCATTCAGAAAAAAATTACCACCCATCTTTCAGTGTCTGGCAATGATAACGGTTAATGCTGCTGCTCCTGCCACCATGTTATTTTCACTCCCAGCATGCTTCTCACCGAAAATAAAAGAGACGTACTAGATTTAGTCAGGACATGTATGGTATTTTAAGATTACAAACAGCAATCCTAGACAAGTAAAACAAATGGGTATTTAACTCTGAAATAGGGTCTTTGGAGTGGTGATAAAAAGCTTGATGTCCATATGAAAAATCTTTTCCACAAACACTCCTGTACAGGTTATTTAAAATATTCATACTATAACCTGACAATGATGTTAGGAAATTACCTTTGTGTTTGTTGGACTCAAGTCAATAAAATAGATACATGAGACCCATATCACTCATTTTTGTAAATGCAAAATCCCTCACACTCTTTCACTATGTCAGCTAAAAATGTACAAAAGCCTTAAGATAACATTTTACTGTGGTAACAGAATTCATGGGCAACAATTATTAGTCTTAATACCTGCTGATAGGCAGCATTTAGGTTTTCTTATTAATCACAACTATGACTAGAAAATTAGTTCTCAAATGCAACCTGAAAGCAAACGTTCTGCACTGTATTTCTTATCAGGACATTAAATATAATAGGACACAACTGGGCAAACACATCCGTCACATGTTCTGATTCTCTTGTTAATGTTATAAATTGTACCCTTATATATGTACCTTCATCTTAGTTGGGTATCAGATGCAAATACCTGGCGGGGGGGTTGAAAGATATAGGTCTGAAACTAACACTTCAGAAAATGAATTAGAAGAGCAAGAACTCAAAGATGAATAATGTATACAGCATCAAACCAAACTGAGCTACTGGGATGTTGCATGGCAGAGCAAGTCTTCCCAGTCATCAGATCTCTACAAACAGTATTGGAGAAACAGGTGACAGAGTATGAAGCAGGACAATGGTAATAGAAAGAATGTCTAAAATACTCACAGAATTAAGATGACAACACCGGGAGCCAATATCAAAGGATTTTCTTGGATAACTAGGGCCACTTTAATCTTGGTGAAGTCCAGGATAGAATTTATGATCCACAAGGAGGGGAGCAGAGAAAAACTCTCCAAGGGAAAGGAAAATATTTAAAAAAAGAGGAAGCACAGTTTTTGGGACACTTGGCAAGATACCCTGGCTGTTTGAGATTGAGGAAGGAAATAAGTCTGCTGTGTCCTCCACAGATTCAGTACCACGCCAATTCTCTTCCCTTTTATGTCTTTCAGTTCCTCTCTTGCTTTTATCTCAGCCTCGATATTGAGATAGAGGAAGCTGCACGGAAACTTCCAGAAGAGACAAGGTCCAAACTGGGATTATAAATCTTGAGGGAGGGAACATAGGTTTAAAGAGATGAGGGAGATTGGTGGGGAAAAGAAAGTCCTTGTCCTCTTAAGGAAAACACAAATGGAAGTGTGTTTTTCTTCTTTTTTCCCCCCCCTGTTTTCTCTTGAGGAACCTCCACCACTTAAAGCTCTTGTTTGGAGATGAGACACTCACAGGGGCAGAAAAAAACTCAATTAGAGATGGACAGAGATTATGGTGTGTATCGGTGGCACCTGCTCAGCCTCCTCTTTCTCTGTCTGACTGCTTTTCCACCTGACTGCCAAGATTAAGGCATATAATCAAATTCTCCTAATTGGCCCTGATTGTGGCAGCCAGCCAAGAGTTTCTCTTCTCTCTTGCACTCTTTGTGATGCTATGCTCCGCACAGCACAAAGAATTGCAATGAGTCCTGTGCCTATCAGTCAAGACTCTGGGTGCCTGCAGTCAATCTTTCCAACTGACTCTAAGCTAGTTATTATCCTAGCGTGTTGGCAACTTGATCTGGCCATATCCTCCGCTGCCCTCTGATCCTCCCTTTTATTGAATACCAGGTTGACCAATGAGTTCTTTTTCTCTTACTGTTGCTTTCTTTGCAGTTGCCTTTAATTTTTTTTAGTCTACATTAAATCCCTCCTCCTCTTCTTGAGTACAATCCACAACTGGATCAGCTGTAGTTAATTGGTTGCAGGTGTCTCTAGCGGTGGTGGAAAATACGAGAGCTGAAGGAATTCATGATTCTGTCACTATAAATTAAAAATATGATTACTTAGAAAATTTTAATTAAAGATGTAAATGGGAAGTGCATGGGCTGATAATACTCTAATGGCACTTGAGAAGTCTCTAAGTTTATTTACTCCCTGTTGTTTTTCAGCTCTTTTAAATTGGCTGAGGGTTTAGTAGAAAAGTTTCTAGGTTTCCGTAGGTTTTTGTGGCTACATGGTAGGATGAGACACATGTCACCTTTTGTGACAACATTGTGGGGCAGCTTGTTTGGAGAAGTGTCCTTTATACTTGCTTTTTTTCATTTACATTTCATAGTTTGTCTCAAGGCTTGATGTTGGTGACAGTTCAAGATTTTTGCTTTACAGAATTCAAACAGGATCCTGGAAAGAGGAATTCACCAGAGGACCAAGTTTTTCAAAACATCAGCAGTCTTTTTTTCCCCTTCATTTCTTTCTCTGTCTGATTTCCTCAAAAAAGCAGCTGGAGACCATTGGGTCCTTATACAAAAAGAGTCAACATGGATCTTCTAAAGAAGTGTGGGTTGGCTGAATGGCAGCAGGCATCAACTGTGGTTGGAACCCTAGGTAGTGGAGTCCACCCAAAGATTCAGGTCTCTGTCATTCTGGATAATGATGTCTGAGATCCAATGTCATCTGCAGTAAAAACAATAAAAAGGCAAAACCTTAAGGTTAATGTAAATTTCAGCTCCTGCTTCATGTAAAACAACCATTCTGAAGTGAAAATATGTGTCAAAGAAAATGTTTACTTATTTCATGTGTAGATAAAATGTTTATGTAGCATAATCTCATACCAAGCACTTTTTATAAAAAAACAACTAATCTATAAGTTGAAAAAGTGATATTTATTTTACCCAAAAGACAAAACTGAGTTGTTGTTTTTTTATAAACTTGAAGCATACAGAATTGAGGGCAGCATGGTGATGTTGTGATAAGCATCGCCTTATGTCATCACCTAATAGCAAGAAGGTTCTGGGTTTGAGTTCCGGGGGAAACCAGGACCTTTCTGTGTGGAGTTTGCATGTTCTCCCTGTGTTTTTTCCAGGTTCTCCGGCCTCTTACTACAGTCCAAAAACCTGCATGTTAGGTTGACTGGACATTCCAAATTTTCCTTAGGAGTGAGTGTGCGTGATTGTTCGTCTTTGCGTGTCTCTTTCCCAAAGAAAATACAGCGTTTTTCAAACATGGGTCAACCCGCTAACAATCGGCATTTGGCCCCCTTCCCACTGGCAAAAAAACCTGGGTCTAACCTCTCACTTGCAAGCTGCGTGGGCTCTGTTCCCCTGCAGCTGCATGTCTGGTAACTCTATCAGGTTGGGTTAGCGTTGATGATGTCAACAGTCCAACAGAAATCAGGAAAGTAAACAATGGAGAATGTAAACAAAGTTGTTTAAGCTTGTTAGATAAGAAGCGACTGGTACAGTGTGTCTATGTCCGTATGTTGTGATCATGGTATTGCATAATTTAGCGGGTAAACCCAGTTCTAGTGTTCCCACAGCATGCTGATCAGAGCTGAAAGCAATTTTAAGATGGGTCGCTTGCCGAGTTGTTTGACACGGGTAGACACGGGTCAGTGGCTGTTCCCACTGCCACTAAAAGCTGATTGTTTCCGGGTTTGAACAAGTTTTTTGGCTGGCCAGGTTGTACCCCGTTCTCCCCATTGGCAACCGCGATAGGCTATAATCCCCCCCACGACCCCATTAGACAATAAACCATTACAATAATGAATGGATGGATGGCATACAGAACAGATGGCTACAGCTCTTTGCAACAATTTTCCAAATCTAGATTGTCAAGAATCCCAAAGCCTAAATCCGAATCCATGAAATTGTGGCTCCTTGCTCCTTTTCCCAGTTCCTGTCCCTTCAGCCATCATAGAGTCAACAGTGAGAACACCCCCCCAATTAAGCTTCGAATTGAATTCATTTCTATTTTTTAGTGCCTCTTGATTTATGAAGGTAAAACTGTCGATTATGATGATTTGGTTTTTAAAATAGAATCAATAGAATAGAATAGAATAGAATAGAATGCAAATGTTTACATTAGTGGCTGGAATTATGGTTTCACATTAATCAGTGCCTTATCAGCCTCCTAAATTCTTCAATTTGGATCTGCCCTTACCCTGAGCAACCCCATAGCATCTCATGTCAATGTGTCAATGTCGGCCCTTAGCATAGGTGAAACATTACAGAGTGTTGCTAAATTGTTCTCTATGAACAACTTTTGAATCCACTTGGGGATGCCATAAATTTTCGGAGAAGCCCCAGAAGTGCTGAAAAGTAGATCACTGTGTTTCAGCAGAGCAGCGTCTGAATGACAGTTGCAATCGACAGTACTTCATTGTAGCTGATTCCAGGTCTGTGCTTGAGGTAAGGTAGGACGACGAGCAGTCCTTCTAGGACCAAGCTTTTTGGCTTTTTTTAAAGGCAACTAACCTATTTAGAGCCTTCCTTTTTTCATCTTTTATCAAAATTTTCACTTTGTCTCTGCTGCACTTGTTTAACTTACATCACTTAAAAAAATAGTCCATGACTGGCTGCCTGCGAAGCGATTTTATAAAAACGTTCAGATTTTCAGCTTTAGCAGTCAGCACTCCCCTCTATCCATGCAGTGCTGCTGTTTGACAACACCTCAGTTCTATCTAGTAGCATAATGTGAGAGCAGAGCAGTGATCGCCCTCACCACTTGGGATTCACTGCTGTCTGCCTCACCACCCTTCCCCATGTGTTTTATATAGAGATACTACACTCACCGGCCACTTTATTAGGTAACCCGTGCTAGTAACGGATTGGACGCCCTTTTGCCTTCAGAACTGCCTCAATTCTTCGTGGCATAGATTCAACAAGGTGCTGGAAGCATTCCTCAGGGAGTTTGGTCCATATTGACATGATGGCATCACACAGTTGCCGCAGATTTGTCGGCTGCACATCCATGATGTGAATCTCCCGTTCCACCACATCCCAAAGATGCTCTATTGGATTGAGATCTGGTGACTATGGAGGCCATTTGAGTACAGTGAACTCATTGTCATGTTCAAGAAACCAGTCTGAGATGATTCCAGCTTTATGACATGGCGCATTATCCTGCTGAAAGTAGCCATCAGAAGTTGGGTACATTGTGGTCATAAAGGGATGGACATGGTCAGCAACAATACTCAGGTAGGCTGTGGCGTTGCAACGATGCTCAATTGGTACCAAGGGGCCCAAAGAGTGCCAAGAAAATATTCCCCACACCATTACACCACCGCCACCAGCCTGAACCATTGATACAAGGCAGGATGGATCCATGCTTTCATGTTGTAGACGCCAAATTCTGACCCTACCATCCGAATGTCGCAGCAGAAATCGAGACTCGTCAGACCAGGCAACGTTTTTCCAATCATCTATTGTCCAATTTTGATGAGCTTGTGCAAATTGTAGCCTCAGTTTCCTGTTCTTAGCTGAAAGGAGTAGCACCCGGTGTGGTCTTCTGCTGCTGTAGCCCATCTGCCTCAAAGTTCGACGTACTGTGCGTTCAGAGATGCCCACCTTGGTTGTAACGGGTGGTTATTTGCGTCACTGTTGCCCTTCTATCAGCTCGAACCAGTCTGGCCATTCTCCTCTGACCTCTGGCATCAACAAGGCATTTCCGCCCACAGAACTGCCGCTCACTGGATGTTTTTTCTTTTTCGGACCATTCTCTGTAAACCCTAGAGATGGTTGTGCGTGAAAATCCCAGTAGATCAGCAGTTTCTGAAATACTCAGACCAGCCCTTCTGGCACCAACAATCATGCCACGTTCAAAGTCACTCAAATCATCTTTCTTCCCCATACTGATGCTCGGTTTGAACTGCAGGAGATTGTCTTGACCATGTCTACATGCCTAAATGCACTGAGTTGCCGCCATGTGATTGGCTGCTTAGAAATTAAGTGTTAACGAGCAGTTGGACAGGTGTACCTAATAAAGTGGCCGGTGAGTGTATGTAAATCCACCGCCCTCACTGCGGACACCACGTTCAGTCTGAATGCATTATATTTGTGTAATTTGCATTGTTTTTACTATTTGGACAACACTCATGGTGAACACTGACACACATCACACAGCTGAATATTCCTTACCAGTTTGTGGTATTCGGATTCAGCCAAGCTCCTCTGAGATGCTCTCTTCTCTGAAGCTTATGACAAGTGTTTCATGTAGGACTGGGGTGGGTTTATTTTATGTCTGGAATACTACTTCTGTATTGATTTACACAAATACTTTAGATAATTTTCTTGCTAAAATATGTTCCGGATTATTTTGCATTTTCAGCTTTTTGGCAGAGGGCGCCGAATGGGTATTATAAAATTACTAGTAATTCTGCTAGCTCACTAGCCCATTTACTTCTATGTTTCCCATGACCTTTGTAGGACACAGACCCACAGCATCATAGCTCCCTCACTCAACTGTGGGCATGAGATACAGTGACACATAACTATTTTATTTAGATCAAAGCCAAAACTCTTCATTTGACTAAGGCTAGTTTCCATTTTACAAAATGTATGTGATGGTGAAACAGCATAGGGTTTTTGTTGTAATGCTTTTGAGACAAGCTCAGCATAAAGATACCATCTAAAGGTTGTTGTGGAGACTTTAGATGGTACAGTATCTTAGATGGTATGGAGACAAGATGCCCCTTTCTACTGCCGTTCACCAAGATTTCTTTTTACCCTCCTTCAGAATGCACTTCCCTATAGATTGTGAGTTGATAAATATCTAATTCAGCCTAGTGGCTTTGCCAAAAACATGGGAAAGAAATGAGTTCAGCAGCACAGCTGATTAAGTGAGCTGCAAGGCAAAAAAACAAAAACGTAATTTTCTGTTTCAGTTCTATCAAACAAGAACCAGAAATAATATAGGCTTTCCCAGTATTGGACAAAAATCTATATAGATGCAACCCACGTACTGAATTATGGTGATTATTCCACTTAGAATTACAAAAATTTGGCACCATTTAAGGTAAATCCAACAGCATTTTATGCAATTTATTGTTAACAAGCTTTGTTAAGGTAAAGCAAGAAATCAACAAAATGCAGCTGTTCTCATTCTTTTGTTCTCGGTTAACATAAAATGCTAAAGAGTTCTAAAGCCTTTGCATGATATTCATCCAGTAAATGTCCGTTTTTATCATAGTACATATAGTTATTTTTTTCTTTGTAGAGTTATTGTTTATATGATGATGTCCCACAAAGCAAAAGACAATGGAAAATGACAGAAGACTGATCAAATGCTAAAATTAAATTCAGCTCACATATTCTGTGAAGTAAAAAAACATCTTAAAATGTTCTAGAAATCCAATAGTTTATTAAAAGAGCTATAATTCTTACATCTGATGGCTCTGTGAGGTCTACCTCCTAAGATTAAGACAGCCTCATGGGATGCAGCATTGCATGCAAAACTTGCTGTCCACTCACAGTACAGCAAATGCTCACTTAACGACATGCCATTAGATTGACATGGCTTTATTTTAAATCATTAAGACATTTGATCATTAATCTCTCCCTACAAACATAGTAGCATCCTTCACCCAGAAGCCTGTAACAGCTTGACCAGGAGGTGCATACAGTGCATAGCAGAGACCAACATTAAGTAGAGAAAATAATCAACTTTTTATGCAAAGATTCAACAAGGGTTCTCATAAAATGTATTTTTTTTCTCAAATTGCCCATATCTAATCATCATAACAATAAGCCATAGTTAGTTAAGGTTCCCCTCGTCTACTTTTAATGAATAGAAAAAATTCTGGTATTCAGTTTATTTTTTTAATAGATGCAGCCGTGCAATTTTTAAACAACCTTACTTTCTTGGATTTTGGTGCTGCCATCCTTAACCGTGTATTGCAGTAAAAAAAAAAAAAAAAAAGAGATTACAAATCCATCTTGTATATTTAAGCAGACATGTCACAATGTCAAGGTGAATGGGATCCATTTTTTCCAATTTGTTTTTTTAGCCTTTCTCTCTTTTTTTTTTTTTATTCAATTTGTTGCTCAATCCTAACAGAACTTCATGCTTTTATGTTTTGCTTATTTTTGTTCTTTGTTAATTGGAAGTTACTATTGTTTTCTACTGCTTTTAAAAAAAGGATTTAAGAGCTAAGCTTTCTTAATACTTTCACACCACAAGCTGGAAACTAAATACTGTCAACTTTACACATAGTAATTGGCTGAGCTTTAACGGCAACTATGTCAATTCTCTTTTATCTTGTAGACTTGCATCTTGTTTCAGATTTGTCTGCTTGTGTCTTAGATAAAACCACTATAGGACCTACTACACCTACTAACCTATTCCCTAATACTGCTGGATCAGTGCTTATGCGTTCCTTTTCAGTGTATGCTTTGTCTGTGCAAACCCTTAGCTGATGGTATTAGGAGGCTAATCACACTAAAGGGCTGGTTATACTCCCCGAGCAGTGTCGCAGTGAGCTTGACGGAGGTATGACGCAGATATTTTTGATTGATGCCCAATTTTGAAGCATGGTCTGCGCTTTGTTATTCCACTCCACAACTCAAGAGGGACAATCATGAACTAGCTGTGGGTTTAGATACAGCCGAGGCGGTGAGGAAGTGGAAAAACGCAAGGGGCAAGTTTGTGAGACAACGTAGGGACATGAGGGCAAAAAGGAGCGGGGATCTAGGTGTTTTCACGCATCTCGCACTTCTAGCTGGTCCATCTTCACGAGTCGTTTTTCACAATGGCGGACATACAAACAAAAAAAGCTGGTAAGGTCCCAAACAGGACATTCGTATATTGTAGAGCGGATGTAGATTTGACCAATCAGATGTCTCCTGTCTGGGGCACTGTCTGGGGTCACCTACAATTTTGGAGAGGTGCAGCAGAGTCTCTGCGAAAGGGGCAGGGACATATCTGCATTAACCATGACACACACGCAGACGACCTGGTTTCTGAGTAGTGTTGGGATCTGGAGATTTCTCCACCTTCTCCAGCAGAGTGCGCTGTGGATCCTCCTGGGCTGGAGCCTCCAGCTCAGCTGACGCTCATCAGCTCATCATGAGACCGGCCTTCATAAGCAGCTGCCAGACCTTTCTTCGACGCCGCAGTGTTAGCCAAGTTTGGTTAGCGAACCTGAGCCTCTGAATTTACTGATAGTTATCTTCCTAGAGAAACCTTGACCTAATTGCCTCTGTCTTCTCGCTCCTAGGAAAACCAGTCTCTCGAGAGAAGCTCTGGATGAGCTTAACCTGAATCTGCCTGCCTGCCCTAGAGAGCCAAATCTGAAGACTACATTCTGGAATCCACCTGCTGCTCTTGGGAAAGAGCTGATCACTTCAACCAAGATCTGATCACTGGAAGTCAGAAGTAAGACGCTGCTGCTGCCTAAGCACTCTGCTGAACCTACTGTCTCTGATCCCAACTGTTTCCCTCTCTCTGAACAAACCTGGACCTCTTCAAGGTATCCACTGAAATATCTGAAAATCCATTTAACTTATCTGCAACCCAGCTAACCAACTATCCGTCTCTGCAGACGCCAGAGAATCCTGCCCGGACCTGAACCTGAATCTTGTCTTGTTGTGTGAAAACTTAATAAACTCTGTTAAACTTTTTACCAAGTCTCAGTGGTGTTCTGCATGTGGGTTTATCTCTAAAACCGATCATGACAAGTAGAAATTAGCCATTCAAGAATGGCTCTGCTGCTTCTCTCTGTTAATAAGGAGTTTCCTTTCCACTGTTTCCAAATGCTTGGCATGATGGTTTGCCATTTCTGTAATTATCCACGGAAACCATAATCGTGCTTAATAAATATGAAGTGAAGCTATTACCACTCACCTGTTTCACCTGTTGTTTAAGCTTGTGATTTGTTTTTGTACATCGCTGTACCCTTATGTTGTTCTTCCCATTTTTCTATTACTCTGCCTTATTCTCAGTCCATGCTTCTTCTCCTAATAACTATTTGTGGCATGATTGAAGTATTTTTCTTACATTGTTGAATCATCATCACCTTGCTGCTCATACAGTACGAGCCTGTCTCTGTGTTGTCCTACTTCAAACCCCACAGTTTGGCCGAACAATACAGACATTAAAATGGATATCTTTCTCTTTGCCTAAACTCCCCATCAAAACTACCATAGACTGAACTAAAATGATAAAAAGAAAGGACAAAATGTTCAGTCTCTTGATGTACTTGGGTAATTTATATACCCTGAAGCACTTGCAGTAGCAATGCACCAAGAAGTCTTCACCAAGAGGGCATCACTTCCTTCAGATTTTTAACTGTAGGAATTGGTTATTTTTCAGATTCCTAGTTTTTGCTACTGTCATTGGCTCCATTATAAAGATTTCGATGAAAAAATTGTTTGAGGTTTAGAAATACATTTACAGAATGGAGAAGACAAACAAATAAAGGAGAGAGACTACACTGCAAAGACAAAATGAAAATAACTCAAAATATGTTGTAGAACAGAACAGTAAAAGAGTATAGTAGAGTATAGTAATAGTACTACAATATGCCGATAATTTCACCAGAAGTATTTCAGTCAACCCCAAAGCCCATTCACTTTTAATACGACTTTAATTGGTTTGCTTTTATACTCTGGAGACCAAACAGTAACAACATCCCAAACATGGTTTATCAGCAGCTGGAAAAAGTAAGTAAAATGTGCAATGTGTATTGCTTTTACTTTTCAGTGAAAAAATCTTCTCAGGCAAAAAAAGATAAATAGCTGTTTCAGTGCTGCTAAGTATAATCCAAGAGAAACAAATACTCTGAGTGAAAAACATCTACTTCCATGACAAAAAGCTTATTTATCAGCTAAACAATATTGGCTTCAGCAGAGACGTCAACAAGCCTGCAATTTATCCAATATAAAGGTTTCCAAGAT
The DNA here is from genome assembly GCA_030533445.1 of Cyprinodon diabolis. NCBI lineage: Eukaryota > Metazoa > Chordata > Actinopteri > Cyprinodontiformes > Cyprinodontidae > Cyprinodon > Cyprinodon diabolis. The sequence continues at coordinate 32,623,664 of CM060074.1, read as the reverse complement.
ATCTCTGATGAGTAGTTTGTTCCCATTCACATCAGCTGACCTCCTGCTGTGCGCTATTTCAATTTTATTGCTTTGTCCCGCCGCTTCGTTCTAATCATCTGAGATATGGACCATCTGTGACAGAAAACCTTTACTCTTCTGACCATTTAATATCCCCACAGTGCCGATTTGTTACTTTTTGTGAGCTACAGTTAACTAACAAGTAATTCTATTTTTAATGTGTATTATTTGAATAATGCATATAATTCTAACATTTAAGTCTATTACACTGTGTCTGTGTACTGTTTTCTATAATTTTCTCGAAAGTGTAGTCCCAATACATCGGCCCAGTCTAAACAAAAGAAGATAAATTCTAATTAAAAGCTTGCAATTTTATCTCCCTCTGCACCACTCATTTCTTTCACATTCAGTTTGTTAAAAGCGCTGTCGACACATACTGTACTTATAATTACAACATACGAGTGCAGAGTCTGACATCTCCCCCTCAGCTGGACATTGACTGTGATGGCTTGTTCTGGGCTGCAAATAGCAGCCCGCTCCTTGGTGCAAATGGCCTTTCAAATAGGGGCAATATAGTTTTTAACTGATGTTGTCTGCCAAGTAAGACATGACGAATGTCCATCCATGCACAAAATGACCGCAGCACAGATTGAGGAGTGAGGGTTGATGCATGGATGTTGGCATCAAATAGGTTAATAAAGAGAGAGAAACTATGGTACGGTAAAATGTGACCCACTCACAGCCATGTTGTTTCCATCAGATGACACATCTTGGAAATATATTGCTGCTCACATTATGTTGAGATATTTCTCTGTCTATTTAATAAACTGCTTTTCTGTGACACTGCTTTGAATTGCCTTTGACTCAAAGACAGACATCCAGTCTTTGTGTCTCATTAGAATGATATATCAGAACAGGGGCGTCTTTTAGAAGTAGTGACTTTGTAGAAAACACTTTTGCAGCAATTTGAATTAAGATACATAACAAAAATATCTTTTTTGTTTTGGGATAGTTTTATTTTCTCTTTTAGCGTTATTCTCATTATGAACACGGCTGTGAAAAAGTCTAATGAATAAAACAATTTCAGTACAAAGTAGTATTTTTTACTGTACAAATATTATTGCTATAAAAAAATAACAGTCAATCAACTTCACTAACTGCATGCCTAATTTCTGCTGTATAGTCAAAAAAAAACAGCTCAATACAACCTGTTAGAATTTAAGAAATTGATTAAGACATCACATCTAAAGACATTTATTAACTATACCAGAAAATCCTCAAGGAAACACCCTGTTATCACTCAAAAGATCAAGCTAAAATTCCACAAGAGTCATGTGAAAAACCCATTACAAGTAAGTACAATCCCTTAAGAAAAGCAGCTTTTGCTGCCATGAGATGACACAACCAGTTATTATTTTAAACAATAATAAAAATAATTGAAATGTATTGATCTCATATTGGAGAAATTTACCTCTGCATTTAACCAATCCCCTTGGGGAGCAGTGGGCAGCTATCGAGGGGCACCCAGGGAGTAATTGGGGGTTGCTCAGAGACGCAGTCTGTGGGAGTGAGTTTTAAACTTACAACCTCAGCATTCCAAGCTCTATGCACTAACTATTAGGCCACCCCCATTTTCACATAAGCCCACATAAACATAAACCTCAAGACTAATATGACTAAAAGTCTTTTTTTGTGTGTCTTTTGTATTTACCCAGGCAAGCTTATTGCATCAGAACTCACTGGATGATCTGAAACATCTATTGTAAAGTAAGAAAAGAAGCAGGAATAGAAAAGTTAATAGGGCAAACATATTTTACAACACTATAATTACTTCTGTTGCTAATTAATATTTTGTCATGCACGACTGGCAGGGAATTATCAGTTCTGTATGAGTAGAACCAATATTTTTATGTTCAGTCAGTCAACATACCATTTTCTGCCTTTTGTTATTTTATTTCTTGGATTCTATCACTTCAAAAAGGCTAGGTAACTTTTTTATGTTTTTTATTTTCCTGGATTGCTCCCACAGAGACTCTTGGGACTTAAATATTCCTTTGTCCAAAAACAAGAGCAAAAAAACAAAGTACATCTTTTCTGCCACGTGAAATTTAGTGTAGCTGTGAATAATAGGGTACTCCCTGTCTGTCAATAGGACCTTTTAAATGTACACTTTGGATCTGTACTTGATTTGAAACATAGAGATAATTTCAGGTGGAAATTACTCCTGAACCCCTCTGGGCTTAAGGGGTTAAATATTTTAGCAGGGTGATCAGTGAAAGCTTTTCACAATGGAGAAACAGGGTGAGTTACTCTTCTCTTCCTGAATGCTGGAGGAGGGATTGGCTCACAGCAGCCCTTGCTGCTCACTGAAGACAGTAAACACAGAGCAATTATTGCTTTTAGGGTTTACCTGTCTAGTCCTCAGAGTGAGGTCCATTTTTCCAATTTCACCATCAAATTGAGGACCAGTTGACACATTTTAGGCATTTGGACATTTTGCTGGTCCTCACATGCTATTTTGCTAATGGTTATGTTTAGGGCTAAGGTGTCAGTTGGGTTAGGGTTAGGGTGAGGTATGTTAGATAGTTTTAGGGTTATGGCATAGAATTGATTGAAAATGACTGAAAATCAATGGAAATCAATGGGAGTCAACACATGGTCCTCACTATATATAGCAGAACAAGTATATGTGTTTGGGTGTGTGTGTGTGTGTTGGGGGGGGGGGTTGTGTGTTGTTTAGGGCAAACTCCCACTGAAGAGGTATAAAACAGATGCACATTTTTTCTTTGCATCGCCTGAAATCCTGCACTATCTATATATGCATATATGTATAAAATGATGCATACGTGAAGCTTAAGGCACGTATGTAGGCATACAGAGAACACTTCACACAGTTTTAGGGAAGGAACTGAACATGCACCTGCTGCCTGTTGTCGCCACTGATGCTCATTCCGAACAAAAGTCGAATCCATCAACTGTCACCCGCAGTGACAACAGCTCAGTAACTCACTCCAGAATAAAGCATGCATGTATTAAACCTTGGGAAACTAACATCTGCCACAATATGACTATTTTTTCACTCTCTATGAAAACATATGAGAAGCCTGACTTTTGTAATAGAATACCCTTTTATATCACTGAATAACAGAACAGACTTGGCTAAAGTGATGCTTTTATACAATTTTGATCCTCTCTAAAATACTTTCTGGTTTTGTAAGGGACTTCAATGCTAGATTTAATAACAAACCATGCCTAAAGGCTAATTGAAAGCAGTTAATGACTCTTTTTTTTTTTTTTTGGAGCAGGCCATTTAAGTACATCCAAGTGGTTTTCTTGGTTTCATTCCAAGAAACATCCCATAAATGCCGTCTTTTGTAGAAATTGAAAAGTGAATTATCCTACGATACACAATTCAGTTTGGATGTAAAACGTTGGTTATTTTCTAAAAGGGTGCCTTTGCGAGCGGCTCACAACACCAAATACACATACTGTAGTCAAAGCAAAACCTGAGACCTGTGCCAATTTTATATTTCTGTCACAGAGTTAGGTACAGAACTGCAAAAATTATCAGTCATCTTTGCAAGGGAGGAAGAAGAAGACAATAAATATGATTAAAAAAAAGAAAGCAGTTAATTGTAAAAGATAGCTGTAAAAAAGAGCACTGCTTTAAAGCAGTTAATTTCAGAATTGCCTTCATTGTCCTATAGTGGGGAATTTCAGACATAAAAATGAGTAGACAGATATAAGACATGTAGATGCACTCAAGACTGAAATAAGAAACAATAAGAAAGTAATTAGATTAATTAGGGAAAAAAATGAAGTATGTCTCCTGACACTTTAGGGAGGATATTGGTGGTACTTTAAAAAACAGTGTGAAAAAAAAAATAATAAAAAGAATAAAAATGCTGGTTTGGCTACTATTAAATAAATATAAGTTTTATGAATCTTCAAGTCTCCACCTGTACTCCTCTTGTCTCTGGTAAAAAATGACTGGATCAGCTTGGACAGATGTTTCAGTTGCAAACTTGTTAGATTTTCAACCAAACACAATCACTCCTCTGATCCAGGACCATGAGAAATCTTCATATGGATGGAGTGGATTGGCTGGTCATATAAAACGATCAGAAGAAGGCCAAGCAGAGACGATGCTTCCTGCGGCAACCCCCAAAAAACTGCAGACTGTCTTTATCACTGCCATTATTTGGTCTGTTTAGACTTTTATATATATGTTAAACTGATTAGACTTTTATATATATATATATATATATATATATATATATATATATATATATATATATATATATATATATATATACATATATATATATATATATACATACACTCACTGGCCACTTTATTAGGTAAACCTGTCCAACTGCTCGTTAACCCTTAATTTCTAAGCAGCCAATCACATGGCGGCAACTCAGTGCATTTAGGCATGTAGACATGGTCAAGACAATCTCCTGCAGTTCAAACCGAGCATCAGTATTGGGAAGAAAGGTGATTTGAGTGACTTTGAACGTGGCATGATTGTTGGTGCCAGAAGGGCTGGTCTGAGTATTTCAGAAACTGCTGATCTACTGGGATTTTCACGCACAACCATCTCTAGTGTTTACAGAGAATGGTCCGAAAAAGAAAAAACATCCAGTGAGCGGCAGTTCTGTGGGCGGAAATGCCTTGTTGATGCCAGAGGTCAGAGGAGAATGGCCAGACTGGTTTGAGCTGATAGAAGGGCAACAGTGACTCAAATAACCACCCGTTACAACCAAGGTGGGCAGAAGAGCATCTCTGAACGCACAGTACGTCAAACTTTGAGGCAGATGGGCTACAGCAGCAGAAGACCACACCGGGTGCCACTCCTTTCAGCTAAGAACAGGAAACTGAGGCTACAATTTGCACAAGCTCATCGAAATTGGACAATAGAAGATTGGAAAAACGTTGCTTGGTCTGATGAGTCTCGATTTCTGATGCGACATTCGGATGGTAGGGTCAGAATTTGGCGTCTACAACATGAATGCATGGATCCATCCTGCCTTGTATCAACGGTTCAGGCTGGTGGTGGTGGTGTCATGGTGTGGGGAATATTTTCTTGGCACTCTTTGGGCCCCTTGGTACCAATTGAGCATCGTTGCAACGCCACAGCCTACCTGAGTATTGTTGCTGACCATGTCCATCCCTTTATGACCACAATGTACCCAACTTCTGATGGCTACTTTCAGCAGGATAATGCGCCATGTCATAAAGCTGGAATCATCTCAGACTGGTTTCTTGAACATGACAATGAGTTCACTGTACTCAAATGGCCTCCACAGTCACCAGATCACAATCCAATAGAGCATCTTTGGGATGTGGTGGAACGGGAGATTTGCATCATGGATTTGCAGCCGACAAATCTGCGGCAACTGTGTGATGCCATCATGTCAATATGGACCAAACTCCCTGAGGAATGCTTCCAGCACCTTGTTGAATCTATGCCACGAAGAATTGAGGCAGTTCTGAAGGCAAAAGGGGTCCAACCCGTTACTAGCATGGGGTACCTAATAAAGTGGCCGGTGAGTGTATATATACATATACATATACATATATATATATATATATATATATATATATACATATATATATATATATATATATATATATATATATATATATATATATATATATATATATATATAACTCTTCCTCCCCCACCATGGGCGGTCTCTCCCCGTTTGACCAAAATCAGGTGCTCTACCAGAGGCCTGAGAGCTTGAGGGTTCTGCGCAGTATCTTTGCTGTTCCTAGAACTGCAAAAAACGTTGTTTTGTCCTTGGACAAGACACTTCAACTGCATTGCTTACTGATGGTGGTCAGAGGGCCCAGTGGCACCAGTGTATGGCATTCTAGCTTCTTCCAGTGGGCAGCTGTGGCTACAATGAAGTTTGCCAAAATCAATGTGTGAGTGCGTATGTGAATTTCTCATATTTTAATAGCTTTTTATCACCTCAAAATGTTGGCCTTAAAAGACAGTTCATTAAACACAGTTTATGAATAGTCCATTAATTATTCGATGAAACGACCAAAACGATATACAAACTGTCATCGACAGGAGCATTTAGTATGATGAAGTAAGTAGCCTAACTCTTTATGTTTTGCCAATGGTATGTGTACACAATGTGTTATTTGATTTAATGATAATACCAGTCATTTCTTTAGCACTTAGTTGCAGTTTTGTAAATGTGTGCAGCAGCAGAGGCATATCAGTGAAATAGGTTTCTAATTTGTCAACCATTATTTTACTTGACAAAAAATTATTTGCAACCTGGGTTAGATCAATTTGATCAGATGTCTGGAAAGGTAAACCTCTATTAGATTTTTACATTGTATTTGTAGGTTCTCTTTGGAGTAAAATCAGCAATTAATTGTAAACATTGAACAGGGCTGTCTTCTAACAAACATTTGTAGATTTAAAGGTTTTCAATTACAAGGTATTGATTATGATGACAGCTTACTCAGACAATTAGCTCAGTTTCTCAATTTTCATGTAACCGATTTAAAGCTGTTAAGGACATTTTAAAAATACAATAAAAGTTGCAGGTAAAGATAAATGGCAGCAAATTACTTTGGTATTTTAGTCAATTTTTTTTTTTTAGTTTTTTTTTTTAACCAAACCACAGGAATAATCTAGATTGAAATTAAGAAATATTGTACAGACTGGCAACCTAACCAGGATGTACCCAACCTCTCGCCCATAGACTTCCAGAGATAGACACCAGCACCAGTGTGAGTCTGATGGATGGATGGATGGATGGATGGATGGATGGATGGATGGATGGATGGATGGATGGATGGATGGATGGATGGATGGATGGATGGATGGAACAAAGCTAAAATCAGGGTAATAATTAATTTTTATTGAGACATTTTTTACTGCAATCTTTTTTACTGTGAGTAAAAGCATTTAAAGACTTGTATCAATAAAAACACATTGAAGTTACCTTAACAAACAGGAATAGAAAATATTGACTGTGATTCAATCTTGGTAAATAATGATTTATAGGATAGGTTACTGAAAATGTCAAATAGAAAAGCAAGCTTACAATGTTTGATGTTTCTTACATATCTCGAAACTGAAACCATTATATGATAAATAACTATGATGGTTGAATTGAACATGGAAAAAAAATATCCAGTTGTATGGGTTGAATAATATTTTGCTCATTTTGGCAGCTAGTTTTGCAGTGAAGCCACCAGTAAAGAACAATTATCTGTATTTAATTCATAGCATATTTTACTATTAAAGGTTGAATTGGTAATCAAATCAGATTTCTGTGTCTCTGGACTTAAATCAAGAAGCTGCCACATACAGGTTGTTCGCTTTGACTCAACAGTTGACCGATCAAAAAGATGAAAGCCATTTTGGCTGACTACAGAATCATTAGCAGTCAATGCAACAGCTTCCTGCTCATCCAAACAATAAACAGTTTGGCAACAAATTGGACCACATGGGATGTTTTAAAGATATAAGAGTTGTTCATGCGTTGAATAATTTATCATGTGAATGAGTCAACTTCCACCCCTGTTTTGGCATCCGAGTGTGTGTGTGTGTGTGTGTGTGTGTGTGTGTGTGTGTGTGTGTGTGTGTGTGTGTGTGTGTGTGTGTGTGTGAGGGGGGAGGGAGATTGACAGTTGACTTTCAAATCTCTTCACGAAGCTAATTTGTTGCAGTTCAAAACACAGAGAAAAAAGATTTGTCTCATTACAACACGTGTTCAAAACCAAAAATCACCTTTGAGGGCACTGGCATTAACTCTTTGTCTAAACCAGGGGTCAGAAATCTTTTACTTTCAAAGAGAAACATTTGCCACTGCTGCTTAAAAAATAAAGTTATTCAAGGGCCATAACAATGATTTTTAAAATATTAAAACATATAATTATATCTTAACAACAGAAAAAATATTGATTTTGTAGAATAAAACAAGATAAATGATACAACAAAAATATGAAAGATAAGGTTGATTACCCCTCCTAAAATATAAAGCACATAGTTTAAGCTAAAAAAAATACCTTCAAAAGCCTCATACCAATGATATTGTGCTATTTTAGATATTTTATGAAGATATTAAGTGAAGAAGATTCGTTTGTTATTGAGTTAATATGTACAGTAAACTAATCTTTTATTTGGTGTTGGTGGAGCCACATTGAAAGGGTAAAAGAGCAACAGGTTGCAGACCCGTGTTCTATACTATTGCAAGATTTTACAGGTTTTGAAGTTTGAACCCGGGTAACCAACACACTCTAAAATATTGATCAGACTGAGATCTGCATTCTTTTAGTATCATATTTGCGCTTTTGCCTTTTCTTTTACTTCAGCATAGTGATTATGGAAAATGGACTTCACAATGAATAGGCAGATATTAAAGCTAGAGCTCAAATTCTCCAGTAGAAGCATGGGTTGTTACAAATTGTAGCAAAGGTAAAAAATTTTGTTTAGTTGAAGTTATTTACTGTATCATTTCATCATTTAAGATCCATGCTCTATTACAGTATTGTTATGATTCTGAGTTGAATGGGATGATTAGGCACTGTGCAAAGTTGTGGAGGTGTTGGGAGTGTGTCTGTGTGTGTTAGACAGGGTAAGGAGCCTGGACAATGACGGATGAGAAGGTGGATGTAGGGATTATCTGGGATCAACCATTGACTGTCGATTTTATGTCAAGCCCTTTGCCTCTCAGCTTTAGGTGTCAAAGTACGGAGGACTTTCTGGTTTTTGTGTACAAACAGGGAAGGACGTCTTTATGTGTGCATTTCCCCTAATGGTGCAGATGAGTAATGTTTTGGGGAAAAGAGAACAATGTAGATAAGAAATTTGAAAGGTAGTTAATGAAACAAAGCATAAAAGGCTGTTGGACATGTGTGACACCTTATGTTTAGTGAACAATTTTTCTAAAAATGAAGGATGGACATGGGAGAGAAACCATGTGGTGGATCAGTGAATAAAAAATATGAAATTATGACACCAACCGCAGAGAAATGGAAACTGAAAATCAGGTGGTAAGAGAAAAAAAATCATGTCTGATGGATGAAAAGAGAAATTGATGCGACAGAAGACAGCAGATAAAGGGCAAATTCTTATATCCCCCCACCCCCCTCAAATTAAAGCACATGTTAAAAACACTCACCAACCTGCTTTTCTTGTCTGTGGATGAGCCACCAAACCCAACTACCAATCGTGGTCCAGGAACAGTTACTAAAAAGCCGGCAGGAGAGAAGCGGTAGGGAAGAGGAAAGCAGAGCGCAGCAGCAGCTCCTGATCAAACAGGCAAAGCTTCTCGCTCAGACGAATGCAGCAAAGTAAAAAAGGGAAGAGGAGGGAAGGTGCAACTTACACCTGGGTGAAAGTCTTACAGTTCACAAATCCAAAATTTACTCCACATCCACCTGATAGATGAACTCTCAGCTGTTGATTTTTTGAAAAGACACCACCGGCTGGTTCACACAGCTCCCTCAATGAGTGCTGTCGCAGTGACACCATCGGCTGCAAGGCTCCGGAGGCGTACGGTGCGAGAGAAGAAATAAGCATGCACAGACCTCTGGCACCTCCTCCCCCTACTCCTCGTTACCCCAGTTGTACCTCTGTCAGCTTTATCCTACTATTCAATCAAACAGATGAGAGGAAGATGGTCTTGTCCTGCGTCTTTGCCATTTTAATTCAGTTAATTTATTCGTGTGCTGCACTGCTTCACATTCTCTTCTCTTTCTCTGTCCTTCACTGTCGGACTGACTACTGCTCCACAGCACAGAGAAGCTGGACTGCGCGTTGCTCCCTCCCTCTCCTCTCTCTATGCTGCTGAATGTCTTTCTATGCTTCCTCACCCCCCTCCTTCAGTCACCCTCAAATCGTCCATGATTTCTCTTTGCTGGTCAACAATACATTAACAACAAGAGGATTATGGCTTGAATCTGCATCACTAACAAATTGTTGCTATTAAGTGACTTAAAAAATCTTAACATGGTTATTACAATCCCAAATCTAATTAATTTTGCTCTATACAGTTAAATGTTTTAAAGTGTAAATGGGAAGTTAGGAATGAGAAATATCTCCTTAAAAGTGTGTTGCAGCAAAAACAATTGCAAAGTCTATAATGATATAGAGAAACTACAAAAATAAGTAGATTTAAAGTGTTACAGTTGGTTTTACTAGCTGTTATAGAGTAATGCAGCAAAAGGTGGAAGTCCATAAGCCATGATTTAGACTAAAAAAGCCACAGTTTTTGATTTCACTGATCTATTATGTGGGGGTACCACCAGGGTTTGTTTTTAAGGCATTTTAGTTTAATATATGGCAATATTTGTAGATGACAATACTGTTGCAATGTGGCTGATTGCATTAAAAAGATGCCCATGCCAAAACTGTGTTTTTATGTCATATCTGAAAGACAGAATAACACTTAACTTAGCCTTCTGGGAGATCACTAGCAAAAGGATTTTTTTCAGAACAACATAAGCCAGCTGAGTGCATCAAAATTGGATGACTTCACACTAACCAAATGCATCCAGATTGTCCTAAAAAAAAATCAGGGATGTTTTTCTGACTGTAACTGACTTGGGATCCCTTCCACTTGACAACACCAGCTCTATAATCCCATGTTGTACTTACAGAGTTTTTTTAGTGACCAATCTAGGCGAATGTCTGCAAACTTGCATACTTTTGTTCGAGATCAGCCCTTTTTTCAGAGTAGTGCTGTTTCTCTGATTGTGACTGGTTGGATGTGCTCTCTTCATCCTCTGACATGGGAGCTGGTTGTGTGTTTCCTGGACGTTTCGCCTGTGGAGCTGGTTTACAGTTGCCTTTAGTATCAGGACTTCTGTTTCTATGTCTGCTTCTGTCTCCGTGAACCCCAGTCGACCTCGGTAAATGGCCAATCACACTGAGTCTGGTTCTGCTGGAGGTTTCTTCCTGTTAAAAGGGAGTTTTTCCTCTCCACTGTGGCTACAAGCATGCTTAGTGTGAGGGATTGCTTTCAAGTCAATGAGTCAATGCAATTAACTGGCTTTCCTTAGATAGAAAACTTTGAATCAATTTGACTGTATCATCTTGTTGAATTGTAAAGTGTTAAAGTGCTAAAGTGTAAGGCGCTATAGAGATACACTGAATAGAATTGAATTGAATTTTCTAAATCGAGGTAAAATGGGTAGATGGTTTATATAATTTTGCAAGCTTTAGAAAAAACTTTACAAGGATAAAATACACAGTTTTTCAAGCTTTTATTTATGTTCAACACAATTGCTTTTTGTTTACGACTTTTAAGTCCTTAATGTTGGCTGACAAAGCAAATAACTGCAAAACTTAGGAATTTATGAAAATGTGTTTATTACAGGCTTAAATGGCAAATTGAAAAGGTAGTTTTAATCTGATAAATATCAATGCCACTTGAGATAGCCTGTTCTAATGTACTGAAAAGGAATCCACATGTCGAATTTGTTTTGTTGAGCATTTTTTGTCATTTATATTTTTGTAATTTGAATAGATGTAATTTGCTCTGGTATTCATTTCTGTTTAGGTGCCGTAAACTATAAAATTGGTATGAAACGACTAAATCTCTAGACAAAGACGATTAATCAAATGAAAAAGTCACACATTAATTAAGGTAAACATAGAAAGAATTATTGCTTTTTCAGGAGAAGGATTATCAGGTTGTCTGGAGATTTTTAAAGGACCCAAATGCAGAAGAGATAAAGGGAGGTAGAGACGGGTTTTGCTGCTTTAATAATGTTCCAAAGAGCAAGAGAAGCAAAAGTCCAAAAACAAAATACAGAAAGCCCGGATCCATGAAATGACACGGAAAACACACATGACGGGCACAAAAAAAAAGATGAGGAACCAGCAAGAGGAGGAGTATTAATGGGAGACATAACAAAGACTAGGCTCATCAGCAGATTGGGAGCAGGTGTGGACAGAAGAACCTAGAAGGGAGCTAGGAGAAGGAGACTGGCACAAGAGGGCAACAGAGGGTAAATTAGAAGAAAATAAGAACTCAAATACAACCAAAAACAACTAGAATAACACAAAATGGAAATAAAACCAATGAAAACTCAAAAAGAAAATGACTAAAGCAGGGTGTTGGACAGGGATTGATATTTGGGGCTACATTTAAGGAACCATCTCCTATAAATTAAGTAGATTGATCTAACCTATATGTCACAGTGCAATCAGAGATAGAACATTTTTATACCTGCAATCGAAAATTACTTTAACATAAATATCAAACCACTTTTGTAATTCTTTACCGGCTGTTGAAAATTTCAATTTAGTCTTGTTAGCTACTCCATGTATTTCTGCTAAAACATTTGATCATATTTCTGTTAGGATTCCAGTTTATGTGGGTTGTTTTTTGCTTTCTTTTGTTCTCCGTTTTCACCACTAGATGGTGCCCTCTCCTCATTTGGCCTCTTCTCACAGCTGCGGCTTGTTGGGTCATCACCAGAGGAGTATTTGAGCAGCGGGCTGTCACTACCTCGACGCCAGAGTGTTTGCCACTATTGGGTACTCTAGCCAAACTGAGATTAGCTGAGTCTAATTTATACCTTGTCTTTTAATCTCAGCTTTGCCATTTGTCATTGTTCTCCGGTAGGAAGCCATCCTGATCCACTGGATAAGCCTGGACCCTCTACAACCATACTACTTCTAAAATCATACTTTGTTCATCTCATCTCAAACAACATCTAAATACAGTTGAAAGTATATGATTAAACAGTCCATGCATTTACAATGCCTTTTGAGTTTGAAAAATTTGTAAACTAAAAAAAGAATGTGGCACTGTATTTGGTTCGAACATAGTAATCTAAACAGATAGTTTTGCAGCAAATATCCTCTTCTTAAGCTCTTTAATTCTAACATGGGGATATCAGGGAGCAGTAGGGACATTGTGAAATTATTCTTATTTTCCCAGCTATGCTAAATTTTCCATTTAATTGTTTTAAAACTTAATTGTATCCTAGGTACCACTTTTGAACCTTAACTAATTTGGTATAATACTTGTATAAATTAGATACAAAAGACAAACTTTAGGTAAACTTTTAAATAATTAGATGAAAAAGTATTTATTTTGGGATATTTTTTGCTGTACTCTCTCTGTTATAAGGGTGAGGAGTGCAAACTTTGAGGGATCCTAAATATCCAACTGAGAAATTAGAGGTAAGCATGCCAATTAGAAATAAAGGGGCTCTTATTTTGGATCTTTAAATACTGCTTCCATCTATTGTTAGCTGTACAGTATATTGCTCCAACCACGGTCCTTTACCACTGTTTTCCTACTCATTGTTTTATTTTTGCCTTACCCCTCCTTGTGTGCTTACACTGCATCTGTCTCACTGCATTATCTCAGTTTGTCCTCATCTATCTCTGCTTTGTTCTGTACCTTTTTTTTTCTAAACAAAGGGCTCCCTTGGGTCAACAGAGTGTACTGAACACGACATCCGAGCAGAGCACTACCTAGACTATCCTATACGAGCGAAACCTCTGAACAAGATAATGTTTTTATTTGACTATTCTGCTTTTGCTGATAAAGTGCTGTTTAGTATTTTTATAAATGTAAACTAATTTCTAAAACATGGTGATAGAGCTGATCATAGGAGTTCAAAGCAGTCAAACAAACTTCAGGAAAATTGATTTTGACGTTTAAACATTAGAAACTATAGAGTTTTTATAGGAAAAAAGCTAAATATAAAATTAAAGACCTCTATTTTCTTGGTCAACTGCTCAAGTTTTGGCAGATTCAAAAATCTTCAAAGGTTACAGTGAACTAAATAATGTAAATCAGAATGATATTTTACTCTTTCTATTAAAAAACTTTGTGTAGCCTAGTGCTTAGATTTCATACAAATATTATTCAGTTGCAATATCTTTGCCTTTTAAAGCTAAACGATGTTGTTCTTACGTATGGTAAACATTGTCTTACAAAAAGAATAAAAGGGTATCAAATAGTGGCTTCATAAATTAAAGAAGATAAGCGAATTACAAGATACACATGGGTTGAGGCAAAAATAACAAGGACACTGGAAAGTTAAATGGTTAAAACAGAATGCTGGACAAGGATTCATAGTTAAGGCAAGATTTATGGATCCCTTGAGAGAGTCGTATTAGGTTAGTGGAATGATATAACATAAATGCAATGAAAAAGTGCAATCCTAGATAGAAGCTTTTTACTCTGCAATGAGAGCATCACCTTTAAATAAATCGTAAATCTGCAGAGCTGGCCGTAAACTGAGTAATGTAAATCAGAATTCTTTTACACTGTCAATTGAATGTATTGAGAACTGGGGTCTTGATTTTCTCTGTGGGGTGTTTTCTCTGTTCACCTGGTGCCTCATCCTTTATCCACCAGATGGTGGTAAAGGCAGCACATCTGGAGATGCGTGCACGCTGACTCAGTCAGCGCACCTTTGTCTCCTCACCCAATCCATCCTGGAGCAGACTGCCAGTACCTCGTCGCCTGAGTTGTTTAACAATAATGGCACTCTGATCCCTCTTATATTTCTCTCTGGGTTTTCCTTAGAAGACCTTCTAGTAATCGAATCTTGTTGCCCCTCTCTCAGTGGATTCCTCATGGTAGTTCCTACTTCTTGGTAGTTTCCCTGTGAAGATCCTAGACCTGGCTTTTGTATTGTCACTCCTTGTGATGCCGTGAATAGTTAACCACTGGGTGCCTGAGTCCTTTCTTCATCTCTGCAGATTAATCATAAACCTTTCCTGGATTTTTCAGCTGGCAGACGGCCTGCTCCTCTGTTCTCCTTCACGCCTGAACTTACCTGTCCGACCCCCACTGCAGCCTTCACGTCTCACTCAGTCAAGATCTCACTCAGGAATCTGGATCACCTTAAAGACCCCCACAAATATACCAAAACCATGAATCAACAGTTTCCCCTCCTCATGGTGGAAGTAACCTGCAAATCAAGTACATGTAAGACCATCCAAATTTTTCTTGAACTTACAGTTTTCACGTTTCTTTAAACTCACCATCTTCCTAACCGCTCTTCAGTCTGTTAAAGGCCCTGTGTGCCTTCCTCAAGAACCAGATCCTTTTTTTATTTCCTTCAGATTTTTTTTCCCATCCATCCATCTTCCTCCGCTTATCCGGGGTCGGGTCGCGGGGGCAGCAGCTTAAGAAGGGAGGCCCAGACTTCCCTCTCCCCAGCCACTTCTTCTAGCGCCTTTAGAGGAACCCCAAGAAGTTCCCAGGCCAGCCGAAAAACATAGTCTTTCCAGTGTGTCCTGGGTCTTCCCCGGGGCCTCCTCCCGGTGGGACCTGCCCGGAACACCTTACCAGGGAGGCGTCCAGGAGGCATCCTAACCAGATTCCCGAGCCACCTCAACTGGCTCCTCTCGACATGGAGGAGCAGCGGCTCTACTCCGAGTCCCTCCCGGATGACCGAGCTTATCACCCTATCTCTAAGGGAGAGCCCAGCCACCCTACGGAGGAAACCCATTTTTTTCCCACTCAAATATATTTAAAATGTATTTTCCCCCTTAAAGATATATTTTCTTAGCCTAGTAAGCTAGCCCCACCCACCAGCGGCCAAAATCATTTTTGCCTGCCAGTGGTCTAGCCTCAAACAATGCCCCAGGCCCTAGAACTGGTCGGCCAATCACAATGCAGAGATGTGTTCTGAATTGTTATGATGCAAAGCAGGCGGGGTTTTCAGGGCGACGCTGGAGAAAGCACAACAAGGAAGATGGCAACAACTATTGAACAGTTCTCGTTTGACTCAGCTTTGGAATTAGTTTTGGAAGGATTAGACTTGGGGTTTTCGTTGAAACGTGAGCAGGAAGAAGCTCTACGCTCATTAATTTTTGAGAAGGATGTATTCGCCGTTTTGCTGACAGACTGTTTGTTTACACTCCCCCACCAGCTTCCTGTCGCACTTAATACGTCACAGTCAGTTGCACTCATTGGTCAGAGTGTTGGCCAATAGGCACATACATGGTTTGAAAAACAAAAGGTTGTTCTCATCAACAATCTCCCGATGTCTTATTCATCAGGGCCAGACTAAATTACACATTTAATCTCATATTTAGTCTGGTTGATCAGTAATGTGTAATATTTTATAATTATTTTAGTGTACTTTTAATAATGAGTGTATATTTCGAAATTAGTTATTTGGCACATGCCACTTAATTCCTGCTTTCCATTTTCTGTCACTCCTTTATCCACCTCCTGTTTTTCTTTCATTTGTAGCTGAAAATGTAAAAACAGAGGGACCATGGAACAGTGTCCTTGCTGCAGCATCTCTCCAATTGGCTGTGGTCAGGAGTTACTGGTAGCTGGCTGCCTAGCTTCAGGCTGTAAAAGAGGTACCAACGGCCAACTTCCACCGTGTTTTTGCTAATGAACTGATGAGGGTTACAGAATTGGCAGTGGAGGAGAACAGTTAGCAGCAGGTAGTGCAATCAGCTGGATTTCTTTATTGAACTGTGTTAGCTGTTAAATTCAGAAAATACATTAGTTTGCAGGGGTACAAACGTCAGTTGATTGGTTTTTGGAGTGCCTTCAAAATAACAGCATGCATTGCAGATGGTATTTTTTTCCGCATCAAATTAGCCAAAACCTATTTGGCTAATTGGATTTAATTTTGCTTAGTCCTAGATTGATTATAGAATACACCTGACATTTGAAGCTTAGATCTACATTAAGAGAAGAATAATCCATGTGTGATAAATTTAGAATGATGATAAGTAAGTCACTTAATCTGCATTGAATTCAATTTGTAAGAGCTGGAGACTGCCCTACGTTGCCTCGCTTCCTCTAATCCTTCTGATTGGAATAAGTTCCTCCCGTGGGTTGAATATGCCCATAATTCCCATGTTTCCACCGCGACCGGAGTATCCCCCTTCGAGGCCTCTCTAGGCTACCAGCCACCGTTGTTTCCCGATGATGTTAAACAGATCACCGTCCCCACGTTGTAGGCATTTCTGGACTCAAACCACTCAAGCACTTCAAAGAACTGCTGAAAGGAACTGCCAGTTTGCTGACCGCAGGCGTGTCCCTGCCCCCAGTTACCATCCCGGTCAACGAGTCTGGCTTTCTACCAGGGACCTCCCCTCTAGGTCGTCTGCCCGCAAGCTCTCTCCCCGTTACTCTGGTCCTTTTGAGATAACCTCCATTGTCAGTCCCACCACCGTCCGTCTTCGACTTCCCCCTCACTCCAGAGTTCACCCCACGTTCCACGTCTCCCAAATCAAACCTGTCATCTCCAGTTCCTTGGCTAACATGAGGCTAATGGTGACAACATAGTACTCAATGCTGACATGTGGTGAGTTGTTGTTTTTAAAGTTAAAACTGATGCTATTTCACTAGCGGTTTAACACTAACATAACAGTAATGTGTTTATTAGTATTATGATTATTATTGTTATCTTCACCATGGACATCGTCAAAATAATAATGATAATAATAATAATAATTATTATTATTATTATTATACCACATAACACAACTATTTTGACTATAACTATGGTTATACCAATTGTCATGAGAATTCTTATTATTGATATGACTGTGATTGTCATTTTTTATGTTATTACCACTAAGTTAAAAATATTTCTATTAACTTTGTCAATATACAAATTAACATAATTTATCGACTTCCATCGACTTTACATTTCACTCTGTTGATTTGTTGCTCATTCCTTATTTATTCTCTCAATTATTTGATTATGATTAATCTATACCACTGAACAACTGCTTATATCTTTATATATATATATATATATATATATATATATATATATATATATATATATATATATATATATATATATATATATATATATGTTCCTCTTTCTTTTTTTTTACTTAAAGTATGCAGATCTTTTTTTCATTTCCAACCATATCACATTAATACTTTTTTTCTTTGTTGTAATGCACACTTTATAACAACAAAAACAACAAGGACATGCAGCAGTGTAGGTTAACTCACATCGACACAGAGAAACATAGATGCTACATATTACTTGCTCGAATATTACACAGTCATAGTACAATAACATAGAGGGAAAAAAAGATTTAGTTCTGCTCATAAGAGTTTTAATGAGGATCTTTAGTACAGCCATGGCCCATCAAAAGCTGTTGTACTTGCTCCTAATGAATAACTTGTGCAGAGCCACAGCACAACTGCAGATCTTGAAGTCAACATTGTCATAGAAGCGATCAAGTTCCGTTTTTTAGTTTTTTTTTTTTTTCAGCAGTGGCTAAAGCTCCATTGTGGTGTTTAGTGCTGCTTCTGGGAACTGTCCGTGGTACTTCCAGTGTCTGCCTGCCTGCAGCAATGAGGCACTCATCAGATGCTTTTCAAAAAATACACTCACCGGCCACTTCATTAGGTACCCCATGCTAGTAACGGGTTGGACCCCTTTTGCCTTCAGAACTGCCTCAATTCTTCGTGGCATAGATTCAACTAGGTGCTGGAAGCATTCCTCAGGGAGTTTGGTCCATATTGACATGATGGCATCACACAGTTGCCGCAGATTTGTCGGCTGCACATCCATGATGCGAATCTCCCGTTCCACCACATCCCAAAGATGCTCTATTGGATTGTGATCTGGTGACTGTGGAGGCCATTTGAGTACAGTGAACTCATTGTCATATTCAAGAAACCAGTCTGAGATGATTCCAGCTTTATGACATGGCACATTATCCTGCTGAAAGTAGCCATCAGAAGTTGGGTACATTGGCCAAGGGGCCCAAAGAGTGCCAAGAAAATATTCCCGACACCATGACACCACCACCACCAGCCTGAACCGTTGATACAAGGTAGGATGGATCCATGCTTTCATGTTGTAGACGCCAAATTCTGACCCTACCATCCGAATGTCGCAGCAGAAATCGAGACTCATCAGACCAGGCAACGTTTTTCCAATCTTCTATTGTCCAATTTTGATGAGCTTGTGCAAATTGTAGCCTCAGTTTCCTGTTCTTAGCTGAAAGGAGTGGCACCCGGTGTGGTCTTCTGCTGCTGTAGCCCATCTGCCTCAAAGTTCGACGTACTGTGCATTCAGAGATGCTCTTCTGCCCACCTTGGTCGTAACGGGTGGTTATTTGAGTCACTGTTGCCCTTCTATCAGCTCAAACCAGTCTGGCCATTCTCCTCTGACCATCAACAAGGCATTTCCGCCCACAGAACTGCCGCTCACTGGATGTTTTTTCTTTTTCAGACCATTCTCTCTAAACCCTAGAGATGGTTGTGCGTGAAAATCCCAGTAAATCAGCAGTTTCTGAAATACTCAGACCAGCCCTTCTGGCACCAACAATCATGCCACGTTCAAAGTCACTCAAATCACCTTTCTTCCCAATACTGATGCTCGGTTTGAACTGCAGGAGATTGTCTTGACCATGTCTACATGCCTAAATGCACTGAGTTGCCGCCATGTGATTGGCTGCTTAGAAATTAAGTGTTAACGAGCAGTTGGACAGGTTTACCTAATAAAGTGGCCGGTGAGTGTATATACATCATATCATTTAAGTCCTTTGCTTTTGTCAGCAGTTAAGATGGCAGACTCAACACTATTGTTCATCTCTGGTGTGCATTATGTCATCTTTTAGCACATAACTTGTGTGAACGGTAGTCTTTTCTTCATAAATGTGAGCTTTTTGCATACATTTTACTAAAAAGGATTGTTATTATTTATGTATAGTTTAGATAAAAGAAGAGAATTTTGTGTATTGCAGTGTTTATCCAACATTCTCAAAAGTTTTGCTACAGATATTTCACTTTATTTTGCTTATAGTGCCAGACTTGAACTTTTAGACATTTAAAATTCTACAAGGAAATAATTAAACCAAATCTGGTTGTAACTGGAAAATACTTGTTGTCATGGTTGGATATTACCCATATGCCATTAAACTCACAATCACTGAGAAACTTTGACATGGAATGTCTCTGCTTTCAAAGTGTGGCACATCCATCTTGACTCGATTAGACTCTGCAATCAGTTGTGGATCCTAAAGAGCCTCTGTCTGGGGACACTATTACCTGCAGTAAGGAATGGTGGGGAAAGATAACGATTATGGATCCTCCATCATATTTCCTTCTCTCGACTCTCTGCTTATACCGCAGGTGGTAAAAACTCAGTGGAAAGAGGTCTGAAGGGAGTCAAACCCCCACCTACTCTAATCATGCCACGTTCAAAGTCACTCAAATCACCTTTCTTCCCCATATTGATGCTCGGTTTGAACTGCAGGAGATTGTCTTGACCATGTCTACATGCCTAAATGCACTGAGTTGCCGCCATGTGATTGGCTGCTTAGAAATTAAGTGTTAACGAGCAGTTGGTCAGGTGTACCTAATAAAGTGGCCCGGTGAGTGTACATTTGTTTTGCAAGGCCCAAGATAGTGTTAAATTCCGAAAAAAAAGCAATGCTCCAGTTTGATAAAATAAGGAGTTGGCAATTGTACAACATTCTAATTATTATATAAAATATATATATGTATATATATACTGGACATGGAAAGAAGTGGAGGATATATATATATATATATATATATATATATATATATATATATATATATATATATATATATATATATATATATATATATATATATATATATATAACTTTTAAAAACTTTTAAAAAGTACACCTATAAAGAGTCTCTTCTAACATCTAGATTCCACATCTTCCACTTCTTTCCATGTCCAGTAAGTCACACATCCCATCTGTGGATCAGGGAAAAGAACTCCAACTACACCATAGAGCTCCCCTCCAAGTTCTTTGTAGTCCAAATACAGCATTCGCAAGAGATCTGGCCAGAGCCAAGTGGCCTGTAGGAGAACAGAAACTTGGAGTTGCTCCATATTTTGACAGTAAAGGATGGAGAGCTTGTTTGTGGAAGCTGAAATTCTGAGAAGTTATGGAAAATATGGAAGCGTTCTTATAAATTAATAACAAAGCTGCTGCGTCTGGTGAATGGGAAAACACAAAGGATGTGAAATCAGGTGTATTATTAAAAATATTTTCTATTCTCCATAAAATCAACATTCTTTCTGATTTATAATAAACCTGAGTCCACACTGTTCTGAGAGTTAATAAATTTACCAAATAAATGTATGTACATGAAAATATAGATGTGCACATTCACATACCTGCACACATCTTCATTCATACAGTTATTAACTATAGCCCACAAAACCACAAAAATTGAAAAATATGTATAGTTTATTTTAGTCAGCCCCCTTTAACTTTCTGACCTATTGCAACATTTCAGGCTTCAAACATAAAGATATAAAATATTTTTTTTGTGTGTTTGTGTGAAGAATCAACAAGTGGGACACAATCATGAAATGGAATGAAATTTAATATATATTTTAAACATTTTAACATATAAAAAACTAACATATAGGGTGTGCAAAATGAATCACTTTGTAGCACCATATTTTGCTGTGATTACAGCTGCAAATCGCTTAGGGTTTGTCTTTATCTGTTTTGCACATCGAGAGACTGACATTTTTCCCCATTCTTCCTCGCAAAACATCTCAAGCTCATTGAGGTTGGATGGAGAGACTTTTTATACTCTCGTTTTCAGTTCTTTCCACAGATTCTCAATTAGATTTATGTCTAGACTTGGACTTGGCCATTCTAACACCTGGATATCTATTTGTGAAGCATTCCACAGTAGATTTTGCTTTATGCTTTGGATCATTGTCTTGTTGGAAGATAAATCTCCCTAACAGTCTCAGGTCTTTTGCAGACTCCAACAGGTTTTCTTAAATAATGGTCCTGTTTTTTGCTACATCCATCTTCCCATCAATTTGAACCATCTTCCCTGTCCATGAATAACAACAGAACCAAACCATGATGCTGCCACCACCATGTTTGACAGTGGGGATTTTGTGTTCAGGGTGATGAGCTGTGTTGCTTTTAAACAAACTATAAGGTTTTGCATTATTGCCAAAAAGTTCCATTTTTGTTTCATCTAACCAGAGAACTGGTCAGATGAAACCAAATGGAAGATATGTGATCGCTATATAATAAATGCTTTTAAGAATCACCAATACACTTATCAGTAACATATCGATGGACTTCTGTCTAAACAAGGTATCTTTTTACATTTGCCTAGTTATTTATATGCTTTCCTACTTGCTTAATTCCCCTATGCATTTTTCCTGCTGTGAAACAGAGCAGAGTATGGAAAGAAGAAGAGTAGACGCAGAGCAGTAGATCAGCAACATAATCAAAGGATCTCGAAATCTGCCTTTTAATTTAGACTTTTGGTCTTAACCATTTAAAACAGTTGTAGGACCCACTCACTCAGTTTTGCACACAACAAGACTCTAATGACAAATGCTTCAAATGCTTTCAATGTTTGAAATATTCTTTAAAAAAAATGGATAGTAAGATGACATTCAAGAAGTGAGACAGGAGCAGCAGGAATTCCATGCAAAAAGAATGGCTGAGAGAGAGCCAGAACTGGTGTTACCACAAAATCTGTGACCTGTCACATACTTTAATTCAAGGGGGCACTAAAAGTATTTCATTAAAGACTTTACCATAATCCTTGACTTTAGGTATTTATTTTGTTTCATTAGGTTTAGGTATGAATCCTGTGAAGTTAGGCTCAATAGATAGCAGAATGGTGAGGAGAATCCACAGCAGGTGCTTGAGTCATAATATATGATTGGTCACAGATTTTGTGACTTTGGAACCTTTTGGAAACTTGTAGGAACCCTGACATTGGATCATTCAGAGATCCTTGCTGAACATCTGCAGAGAGTTTGCTGCAGTGAAAGTAAAGCGGCAGATTAACTTTGCACGCCACATTCTTCAGTTTTTTTTTTTCTTAAAAAAGTCTAAAATATCCAATAAATTTCGTTCCACTTCATGAATATGTCTAACTTGTTCTTGATTCTTCACAAAAAATTATAATTCTATATATTTATGCTTGAAGCCTGAAATGTGTCAGAGATTGAAAAGTTAAAAGGGGCTGAATAATTTAGCAAAGCACCTACAGTTACTAAAATGTTACTTTCACACCTTTTATTGAAATGAACAATCGTTTCATGCTTGTTCAAGCATGTAATATTTAAACATTTTGAGTATTCCAGTAATTAAACCCTCTCTCTGCATCAGCAAAATTTTTTTTGCTGACTGGTAGTTGTTGATATTTGTTTTTTTTTTTATTATTATTTGTCAGCATATTTAAGCTAGCAAGAATAATTTAACAATAAATTAGTGTGGTTGTGATAGAGCCTAATGAACTATCCTGAGTTCTCTTTTCTGCAGCGTCAATAGTAGTTTGAGAGATTTCTTGTAGGTGTTACCCCAGACTTCTACACAACAACTCAGGTATGGTAAAATCGGTGACTGGTAGCGATCATCCAGCAGCAGCTCAGCAATCCCTCCACCTGCTTTAACAGTGGAAGAGTCTCTCAAGGTTTTAAAACACTGCAGTAAGTCTTTTTTGTTTTCAAAAACAGCGTTCACAGCCTGGCTGCGGAAGTTCCACCTCCATGTGTTTGCTCTTAGCAGTCTGTTTTTCACTACAATATGATGCAAGATGGTTGTTTCAGGAACAAGCCGGATAATCCATCCAGGTCTGACAAGAGGTGGTAAACAGAATACGGATCATATTGTGCATTTAGACATCTTCTTCATACCATCTGTGGCTCATTTTGTGACACTTGCACCATTGCATGCTTGCGTATGAACTTGCTCTCCTGGTCTTGAGGGATAATGGAGCTCAACCTTTCCAGAAGTGCAATAGCAATGAAATTAGCTGTGGCACTTTGGAGGGACATGAATGGAAAAAAAAAATAAATAAAATAAAAAACAGGCCTGATCAGAAGCACCAGCTGACACAGATGGAGACAAAGTCTATGCGTCTTATTTATTCAATGTCACACTCAACTGACAGCATCCAATCAAGTTAATTATGCACAGTCTTTAATTTTCCTTTAAACACAGCGGCAGTCTACAGAATGTCATGCAGAATATACATCCAATGATGCTAAAAAAAATCCACCAATCCTCTTAAAAAAACATATTCTTTGAGCTTTTACTTATTATGGCTATGCAGGGCAAGCTCAGATGCACCACGGAACTTGACACATTACTATTTTTGACAGAACGGACCCGTTTTTTTTTTTTTTTCAATCTCTTGTATGTCCGTTTAAATCCATACCCTGTGGCTTTTGTTAAGTTGGGATGAAATATTTATTTTCCCAAACATTGCTAGTCATTGTGTATTTTTAATGTGAATTTTAAACTTTTCATGCTTTTTTGCCTTTTCTGAAAAGTGCTTTAACTGGCCAAACCTGTTTCAATACATGCTGGATACATCGTTGAGGAGGCAGAATAAAGCAAAGTTCTACCTTTTTTGGGTCTGCTCTGTGGACTGCAGGTTTGAATGTACCACAACCGATTTACAACTTTGCTCTCCTTTTTGGAAATGTCATCAAACTTGGACAGTCCAACGAGCAAACACTATGTGCATGTGGTGCTCATGGGGGATGTAGTGTAGCAGTCACATTTAGATTTGCTTATTATTTCAGATGACTGTTTAGAATATAACAATTAAAAGAGTATAAGAGTCCAACCTGTCAAAGTGGCTGTGCTGTGTACTGTAAGTGGCTGTGTACTGTAAAGTGTTTTAATAATATAAATAGTGTGCACCTGGAGAATAAAAAAACAATATACAGCTGTGGACATTTTTACAGTAATGAATATTTGAAAATAGCAGTAACATCAGAGATGTGCAAAAATGACAGCAGCATGTTTTTTAACTGTGCAAACATCAGCATAAATGTAACAATTTACGTTTTTGGGAACAGTGATGGTTATAAAGTCTTACAGCTGCTGGGAGGAAGGATCTGTGATAACACTCCCTGCTGCATTTAGGGTGCAGCAGTCTGTCACTGAAGGAGTTCTCCAGTTCTGCAACAGTTTCATACATGGGGTTGGAGACATTATCCAACAGAGATGTTAATTTAGTTAGGATTCTTTGTTTCCCACCTCCTTCATGGAGTCCAGAGGGAATCCAATTACAGAGCTGGCCTTCCTGATCAGCTTACCCAGCAGCTTTCTCACAGCTAGAGATAAGCCACTGCTCCAACAGACAGCTCCATAGAAGATGGCTGATGCCACAACAGAGTCATAGAGGGTCTTTAGAAGCGCCCCCTGCACTCCGAAAGACCTCAGTCTCCTCAGCAGGAGACCTTTCTTATACAGAGTCTCAGTGTTGTGAGTCCAGAAGAACACATATAAAGTCAAATTTTCAAAAAAAATAAAAAAATGGTAAAGTTGTCATTGTCATGATTCCTAGCATTAGTGCTGGTCTGATTCAGTATTTAACACATCTATCAGCTCCGCCCCATTTCCAATCGGCCTCCATCAGATTAATCTGCTTACTTGACTATATAACTGGCTCTCAGACCAGCCACTAGGGCCAGATTATTACGAGCCACTGGTGAGTTTAATCCAGCATTCCTGTTACCTGCCTGCCTGTCTGATTCTGACCGGATTCTGCTTCCTGATTCATAGTGTGTTTTTGTATCTCTGACCTGTTTTCCTCGCTACAAACTCTGGTTTGTCCCCTTAATCAATCTATTTCAGCTCTTACGGATCTGACCATCTGCATTCCCTTTCACCAAACTCTGAAAGATGGATTCTTTTAAATCAGCCTGGACAGATCTTGGGATCCTCTGAGGTTCACCAGTGACGTCCAAGATCTCCAAGTTTGTTCGCAAACACTCAGTAGGTAATGTGCCGGAATTTAACATTAAAGACAAATCTCCTTCTGGTTACTAGACTTTTCAATCTCCTACCAGTACTGGTTTCTGACTCTGATGAATCCCTCCCAACCTGCAGCAGTTTCACATTCCAATAAACTGTTTAAACTTCTTTTGTTGTTCTTGTTAAATTCTGGGTCTTCCGTTTGTTCTGGTCATTACAGAATAATCCGTTCAAAAATGGACTGCAGTACTGTCCAGACATGAAGGATTCTAGGCTGTTTAAGTTAACAACCCCAGTCTGACTCATCCCTTCAGCTAACATCACTGCTCCAACTGTTTCGCTCTTTATCACCAGAAATCATCCCCCTTAAACATTAGATGTCATTTAGACATTGGTTTTTAGGCAAAATATGGTCAGTCCATCAACTCTTGGTTTAGTCCAGAAATACTTGAAGAAAATTGGGCTGTGTTTGGTCGGTCCTATTTTGTCCCACTTAAGTCCAACAAAAGAAGGTGAAATGACGTTGAAAACATATGTGCCCAGAATTGAAGCTTGACAAACTTTGTACAAGTTTGGGAGCACACATAGATTAAAACAGTGAAAAAGCAGATATGAAAAAGGTACCTAACTTCCAATTAAATAGTTCAGTTTGAGGAGGAAAACAATAAACAAATACAAGGAACATCCACCCCTGAAGAAGTAGCCCCAACTGTCACAGCGGTATGAGTGATGAGGACGATCTGGAATGGTCCTTGCCATCTTCCTGCCTTCCAATGTCTTTAGGTCCTTAAAGTTTAAATAGAAAAGACATACTTATAGTTGCTGATTTTGTTGGGATCTGGGGATGTACCACCTTTCTCCAGCAGAGTGCGCCGTGGGTCTCCTGGGCTGGAGCCCTCCAGCACACCTGGAGCTCGTCTGCTCATCAGGAGACCTTCCCTACATAAGCAGCTGCCAGACCTTCCTTCAACGCTGCAGTGTTGACCTAGTTTGGTTAGCGAACCTGAGCCTCAGTTACCTGAAAGAAGACTCAAATAATCATCTGACTGCCTGGCTAATCAAACTGTCCGTCTCTGCAGACATCAGTGAACCCAACCCGGACCAGTACCTGAACCAGTTCATGTCTTTGTGTGAAAACATTTTTCAATAAACTCTGTTAAACTTTTACTCAGCCTCCGTTTGTGTTCTGCATGTGGGTTAGCCTTAAACCAATCATGACAGATTTGATAGTATGTAGAACATTAAATGCATCACAAGTGAAAAAATTTCCAGCATTATTTTGTTTATAGCATAAAATTAAGATAGTACACAACCCAAAATTCCTCATTCAGTCAAGTGACCCACTGGGGGATGCCATGACGTCAGTCAGGAAGTCATTTTACATAGCGAGTCAATATTTATTCACCTTTGTGATGGAGATTTTCATCCTTTAACGGGGACAAATACGAAGCAATCAGAGTCTTGGTGGTTTATTATTAATGCTTGCTGGTTTAATCACTGCTGCTAAATGTTCTTTGAGCTTATGCAGAGACGGTGGAAGTTCATTATCTTTCAGAACATTGTTCTATGTTTTAATTAGTTTAAACCAGAGTCTAACCTTTTGTTTGAAGGGGATTACGGGATTGTAATAAAATTCTCTTGATTTTTGTACCTGCCACATAGAGAAAAGAGGATAATCTACCATCACACACAATAAAACTGCTCCTTTCTATTTGACCTTTAACACTAGGACTCTGAGAATTCTGATCCTACTAGAACTCCCACTGGCAGTCATTTTGACAGAAGACATTTTTCCCAATGGAATACAAGAGTAGTAAAAGTTAACCTTTTTAAATCACTTGGCAACTACTATTGCATGTTTGTTTTTAGGGTTGCTTTAAAACCAGTTACGAGACTGGTAAGAAACTTTTTACCTGTTTTTATAATGACTCAAACTTGACTGCAAAAATAAAGCGTGTCAGATAATTGATGGATGGAATATGTACTGTTTTCCTTGAAAATACAATGATGAATCAAGTCCCAATATCCATGAAATGACAACATATAAGAGTGTAATTTGTAAATTCTGATTCCCCACACCAGCCACTGTTGTCAATCCTGCAGATCCAGGCTGACAAAGGCATCTACCCTCTCCAATCTCTCTAATGTATGTTATACCATTTCTATTTCAAAATTGTATAAACATCATGGCTATCAAAAGTATGCAGACCCCTGGTGAAATGCTTGATTTTTGTGTTACAATACAAAAATGGTAAGCTATATTAATAGTCTTGTTTCTTTTGAACTAATATTATGTTGTTTATATTATCCAAAGCAGTTGAGCTGAAAGAAAGAAGTGCAAAAGTGCCCGATTCTGGAAGCAAAGTGTTTACTATTATAAGATAAGACTTGAAATAGTCAGGTTCAACCTGGATGCATGGTTAGATAGGACCCAACATCCAGACAGTCAATGTGTTTACTGCTTTACATGATTTCCATGCCGATAGGGTAGATCCCAAATTGGCACTTGCCTCCCATGTCAAGCTATTAGCCAATCGAGGTAGCAGTTGCAACATATCACATTCTTGATTTATTTCAGAACTAGTGCAATTAAATGATAATTCAAACTCTTACTAAATCCAGTCAGGAAGAACATGCAAACATCTTTCCTGTCCACAAAGGCAGCCATGCCTGTTTTGCTTCAGCATGCAGCTTTTGGTTGATGTCATACATGTCAGTGCATTTTATTGGTTCGAGACTTTTCTATATTCAAGGCTAATGTATCTGTTAGCTTCTGGCGAGACGTATTTTCAGGAGTTTCGGAATTCACAAATATCGTGGCAATTCCTCTTGCTTGAAAGGTACCTACAAAGTCAGTCATATTTAGATCCTAGCTTTAGACCTTCCTTTAAAGCTGAATTTTACTACCACTACCATGGTAGATTTTGAGATAGGTCTTTTAATTTTTTTTCTTCTGCTTTTATGGTTGTATGTTTGGTTCCTTTTATATGATCTTACTGTTAGGTGCTTTGGTCTCCTTGGTTTGGCACTCTGCTCTGTAAAGGTTCTCGACTTATATCAGATTGTTTGGGGATCCACAATCCCCCAGGCCTATTAGAATCTCTATCACTTAATATTTTACACTTATCCCCTTTTAATTTTTTTTTTAATTCAGTCAGTCAACTTGAATATGACAATGGTGAAAGTAACAGTGCAATATTATGAAAGTATTGTTATGGCCTCAATTTTGTAAAGCACGAAATCCTGATATTTAAAGATGAAAGCAAACATGTACATTATCTCAATATTATGTTAGAAAGAATCATGCACATAAACAAACCCTTGACAATTCATCATAGAGACACCCTACAATTAATCCTATTTTTTGTTAGCACAGTATGTTTTGCCCTTTCAGGGTAAGTACCTAATTTGTTTTTCACTTTTTAGTTTTTATGTGTGTATGCTCTGTGTGTATAGCTTACACACCTTGTAAAACAGAGGACTGAATGTGAGAAGTAGGTTAAACAGATAATTTAAGATTGATGGTTCTTCATTAATGGACGCACTCCTTGAGGCATTAATCAAGGTTCTTTATTAAAAACAAACAGTGTGCTTAGCTGCAACAAGCTTTATATGAAGGCTGAACAACATGTTTGTAAATTGTAAGAAAAGTAGCATTGGTAGCTGCATATAGGCTTAATGATTTCTGTATTAAGTTCTGTATTAAGTAGTTAATGTGTAATTATCTTCAGTTTTTCAGCACAGCAGTTGCTGTTTAGCCTTTTTGGTGCTTTAGAGAACAGAAAAGGAGTCTCTGCTTATACTTTTAACAATTGTGGCTGTGTGATACATTTTTTTAACCCAGGTATTGTGTTTACAGACATACATAAAAGTCATTTGTTATCAGCAACATAAAACGGGTTAAAAAGCATAAAAATACCAATTATTATTTCATTTTACTATATGATTATTAATAAGGAGAAGTGTGATCATTTGGATTTTTACCCTTCTTTAAGAAGTAAAAAGCATCATTTCATCTATATACATATATTCATAAACATGTTCTTTCCTTTCACAATAAATCTTCATATAGGTGAAAGAAGACTACATTTCCATCAATTAAGTTTCCAAAATCTGCTTTGTCCTGTTCAGTGTCAAAGGTGAGAATGGAGTCCTTCCCGGATGCCATTGGAAGAGAGGATACAACCTTGAAAGGACACTGATTCATCAAAGAGCCAAGACAGGAAAATAACGCAAACAACAGCACCCAAAAGAGTCAGTTGGTTCTTCAATTTATACCTGAATAAATAGTCATCTGAAACAATACTTTTGAGCGTCTCTATTATTGCCTATTATGTTATGTTGACTTAAGAGACTTTGATTAAAATCCTGCTTAAAGACTAATGAAGATTTTGCACTTTTATTTATTTATACCTTAATTATTGCTACATGCAGTTAAGACAACAACAAGTAAAAGCCAGATATTGTAGGTGAAGAGCAACCTCCTTGGGACAAGACTCGGAGGTATGTCTACACCTTTTGAACAAAGGACATTCTTGAGTACCAGAATGTTCTCATTTAGGACAAAGAAGATAAGTGGTTTGAGAGGGGTGTGAAGGAAGCCATCTATGTTAAGAAAGAAAAAACAGAGGGGGTGGACTCAGATTTTAGCTTTCAAAAACCTACAATTGAGAAATCGAGTTGATTATTTCCCGCTATCATCGCACCCTCACCCCAGAGGGGACCAAAACACCTTGCCTGTTCATTCAGGCTAACAAATAACTCAAACAACCCCCATTCCAAAGGGCTGGACCCGTTCGTCCCGTTTCATTTGCATGTTTTCTAAGTCAAAACAAAGCTTTGTTTTTGGTCCACTCAATAAAGCCTCAATTTCAAAGCTATGTTAGCCACTAACCCTGTTCTTCTTCCCACTTTAATGCCAGTTCCAGTAATTTCCTGTTCCTGTCATGCCAAAATCTTCTTTAAAGGCTCACATCTTGTGCGGCTGAATTTCGGGTCTTGAGATTCTATCCGGATTTTACAGGTTATTTGTAAAATTTCACTTAATCCAATTCCACAGACAAGAGAGGAGTAAATAATCAGGCAATATCAGGCAAAACATAGGTCACTCAGCATCAGCAGCCATTGGTTCAACTTTAAAGGATAGTCATTTCAGGAATTAACAGTCATTTAATTCAAAATAACCA
The DNA here is from genome assembly GCA_030533445.1 of Cyprinodon diabolis. Taxonomy (NCBI): domain Eukaryota; kingdom Metazoa; phylum Chordata; class Actinopteri; order Cyprinodontiformes; family Cyprinodontidae; genus Cyprinodon; species Cyprinodon diabolis. The sequence continues at coordinate 32,592,773 of CM060074.1, read as the reverse complement.
TTAACAACTAATGTAAAGCTACTTTACAGGTGTTAAAATAAATATTTTTGCAAATTACATGTCAAGATTTTTTTTATCAGCTTAGATTTTGTATAAAACAATCCCCACTTATAAGAAGCACCAAGAAACAAAATAAGCATACATTGAAATATGATCAGCTCAGCTACACAGAACCAAATGACCCTTCAAGGATTACTAAACTCAACTTCAAACTGCTGCGCATCACACTCACTGACACTGCATTATCTGTGCCATTTTGTTATCTCAGTGGCACTCCAGTGTAGTTTTCATCATCCTTTGCTGTCATCCTGTTTTCACATGATCCCACTGCTCACATAGGAGAGAGAAAGAGACGGAGGTGAATTGACACTCCACCCTGACTCCAGCTGCTTGCTGGCAGAATAATGATCAGGCGTTCGGCATGCTGGTCACATCGCCTACACTATCCGTGAGTGAGCGTGCCAACCAGCAATGGAGGGAGCAGGGGGGTAGTAAGAGAGGAAGGAGAAAAGGGATAGAGGAAGACAACCTGAAAAAAACAGAGGAAAGAGTGGAGTGTGAGAGAACAGAAGAGAAACGTGAGGAATGAGAAATAAGGCGAAAAGAGGACAAAATGCGGGGAATAAATGAAGGATGAAAGATGAGTGAAATAAGCAGGGGGCGTACAGAAGAGAGAAGCAACAAGGTGAATAATGGACAGAAGATGTAGAAGGATATGAGAGAAGAGTAGAAAATGAATGGGAGGTAGCAAAACAGGAAAAAAAGGGGTGGAAGGGAAAACTAGGTGAAGGGCTAAATGAATGAAGATTAATGTGATTCCAAACAAACATACATGAAAGAAGAGCACAAAAAAAACATGTAAAACATAACAAGATACACAGCAAATCCAACATGCTCAAATTAACACTTTCAGATTTGATTTTAACACTCTTGAAGTGTCTATATGGGTCCACACCAGAGAGAGTTAATTTGACTCTTTTTTGAGGGTTGGCCCCGTAACTCTTATTTAGTGTTAAAAAAATAAATCTTTCTGGAGTTGATAATTTAACACTTAATTACACCAACTCGGTGTTAGAATTGGAATATTAACACTCTCATAGAATGTTTTCCTAACTACATAGGAGTTATTCTCTAAAACTAAATGCTGGAAATTTTACTTTTCTGAACATATAAAAATCCCTTGGGAAAAATAAAGAAAGAAAGAAGCAATGTTGGTTCTTTTCAGCAAATATTTATTCCAAAAGTGCACCACAATTAGAAAATGTTTTTTCAAAACATGTAACAATGTGGAACAATATGTACATACATGTTCTCACTTTTATTAGAATATTGCCTGTCAAAAGGTCTGACATAGGTGAGCTTCCTCAACAGAACAAATTATTGTTTGAACAGCACTTTCAGAAAGACCAGAAGCTTGTAAGTGAGCAACAACAGATCCACACATTCCAACAAGTGACTTCTGTGTAGTAACAGTGGGAGTTACACAAAGGGACACGTATTTGTCAAAACTGTAATAACATGGCAAAATTACATATATGGGGAGTTTCAGACAGAATACATACATAACCATTTTTTGAGTATAGATCCTAAAGATATGGAAAAAGAGTTGCAATCCCCAGGGCATAGTTAGTCCGAACACTTATGGGTGGGATCCTCCTTTTGAAAACAAAAAGAAGTATCACTACTCTGGTCAGTGAATACGGATTTCTTTGATCATCAAAAGAGTTATACCCATGAGATTCTATCATATCTGCGACCAGTATGTTGACCATTTGCAGACGAGTCGCATCTGAGAGCGTTTTAGTTTTTTGATATTCGTTGAAGATTTCTTCATCCTTTGGGTTTGACCTCAGGACTGTATACACCATCTGTAAAACAAAAATACATATTCTGATTAACCTCCAGTAGCTGGCCCAAAGGCTCCTGCTTTTAAAATTAATATCAACACCAATAACTGGCTATAGGCTTTGCTTCTGACCTGTTTTGCATCATCACGATCAAGCTCTTCTTGGCCCTTTTTTCTGTTCTTTGTACTTTTGAGGATAAGAGTTGAATCCGAAGAACAAGAAGAAGCAGGGGATGAGGAATGGTCTGACAGTGAAACTGGTGATGTTGGAGTGACAAGAGGGGTGGCCTGCACTGATGATTGTAATTCATCTTCAACCAAACTGATCTCAATATCTAGAAAATAACACCAAAAATCCATGTGCATAAATTACAATTAGACTAATGCACAACAAAATAATTGTATTTGATATGTATTCGACAGTATTCTTTAACTCAAAGAAAGAAACTTGGGTAGGATTTTTTTTTTTACATTGCACCAATATTCAAATATGAATTAAACATCATAAAGGAATTTACTCCAGATTATTATGAATCCGTTTTACCTGTTGCTAGCTGCTTTCGGTATCCAACCCTGAAAGCTCGAACCCCAGACCTTAGAAGTTCAAAATGTCTGAGTCAACTTCAGTGTCCGAGGTATCAGTCAGGACGAGGACACCTTCTGTGAAGAGCTGAAGCTCACAGCAGAATTTAGCCGTTACTGAAAAAAAGAAAACTGAAATTAAATTTAACTAAAACATAAAATAAAGCCTTACTATAAATTAGTCACATTGGAGATTATTTTACACCACTTTAAATTTCATATGAATACAAACCATCTTGAAGAAACTGGGAGTAATAAAAGCATTCATCACTTTGTGGAACTTTAATGTACTTCTGCACTCCCCTATATTCCACCTTTACAAGCATCTCCTGTGAGGAAATCTAATAAAGATTATTTTTGCACTACTGAACTGCATAGACAATCAGTAAATTAATTGTTACTTCTGTAAAGCCAGTCATTTTGACATACATACAACTCTGATCAATTCACAGGTTGGATTTTAGAGGGTAGTAGCATGTTTACTTTTACATAATCACATTGGTTTTTTGGAGGTTAACTTTTAAATGCACAAAATAATTGGCTACACTACCCACCACTGACTATATGGCATATATATATATATATATATATATATATATATATATATATATATATATATATAGGGCTTTTTTTGAGAACCTAAAACTTGTGCTCGAATTGTACAACAATTGACACAGTCATTATTACCTTAATAAATTTAAATCATCAATCTTTGCCAATTTCCACTTCAATACTTTGCTTTGTAACAAATTCTGAAGGGAACTAAATTTAAACTAAAACATATTTTCATGCACTGCAGAGGAGATTCATTTCTGCAATTCAGCTGCCGTTTACTGCATCGATTTTTATGGGAGACAGTCTTCAGATAGATGGGGATTCACATAGCTCTATGTGTTGACGATAACATTTCCCGAATGATTCTTTTAGGTGTAGCTATGTTGATGAGTTTAGCCAACAAATACATTAAATATTCGTCTGCAAACCTTTTTTCAACACTATAGTTACAAAGATCACTAGTTAGCTAAACATGATTAGGCTATCACCGAAGCAATGTAGCTAATCCAACGTAGCAAATGTCTATCACACGGCTCTATTTTGACTCAAACAACGCCATAGAGTTAGAAAGCAAATGAAATATTTAAACCATCTGAGAGAAATTACTTACCAGGCTGGGTAAACGGGTCTGAATAACAGTAAATTCTCCAAGACCCCTCTCAAATTTTCCTCAGCTTCGTTCGGTACCTGTAGCATTGGAGGCGGAGTCTGTGAATGTACTCTTTGGGTGTCAAATCCACTGTAGGAGTTCAGAGTTGATAGACGAAGTGTTATTTTTTTCCATTTTAACACCTCCAGATTTAGTATGTAACACTATTTATTTAACACTCTGTTTTAACTCGTAATATGTGACACCTCAGAGTTATATTTGTTTAATATAACTCTATTAAGAGCTAAATTAACACTGCCTTTGAAGAAAGTCTACTAACACCCTATTATTTAACACTTTTGAATTTGCTGTGTAGAAAAAAAACACAGCTGTAACACAAATATCGATGTTAAAAAACTCAACATCGGTCTATAAGACCTTAACCCTATTTTAACGTGTGTAAAAACAGAATGACACATGAGTGCACACAGGCGTGTTTGTTGTTGTTACTCACCTCTAAGGTTTCTTCAAGCTCTCTGCTTCTTTTTTCCTGTTTTTCTCCTCACATTCTTGTACTTTCCAAATGATGGCTTTCCAGCTGAATATCTGGTCTGCAACTTTTTGGGATTATCATGGTGTTGCTGGGCGCGGTGTGCCTGCCTCGATGAACTGTAGGCGGCATGTGGCCCGCCGTGATGTGCATGCTGTAATGCACCCGCCATGATGCCCCATGGGCACCATGATGCGCCCGTCATGTAGCGCAATGAGCCTATGATGCACCCACCGTGATGCGCCATGATGTACACTGTGCCATGTGGGTGCCATGATGCTCACGCCATGATGCGCACGCTGTAACGTGGTGGCAGGATGGAGATCGAAATAATACGCTGTGGTAATGTCTTTGACGATGCTTGACAGTAATGCAGTGCATTGTAATAGTTATCTGTGATACTAGAAGCAGTGTTGAATAGAAAACAATGGGTTCCGTAATCACCAATTAAATGGCAGTGGTCACAAGATTTGCTTTTCTACGGGCTCAAAAGAACTCAAAACCTTTCAACCACGAATTGGATGAATGAAGCATTAATCACATTTGCACGCACTAAACATGAAATCACAGTAAACACTGTTGATTCGTCTTAAAATTCGTAAGGGAGTCAACGAGATTCAACCATGACTCATTATGTAGATTAACAGAGTGTCACCTAGGAGATTAATACATTTCAAGCCGAATTACGCTGATGGAGAGAAGCTGAGATGCCTCTGTAAAGTGAAGGCTACGAAGCTTGACTTTTATCGTTTAGAGTGACGAGAATTCCACCTGACATTCAGCCTATCTATGCACGAAAGGAAGTAGTTCGAAGAGTTCAATTTTATGGGACAAGATAAACAATATCTTAAGCAAAAGCCTAAACTGAAATTTTTTACGTAAATTTCTTAAACATTTACTTAACTGTCAGTTTAATGCTCTAAGGCACAATGTTTTTTAAATAGTTATGTATAACATCTAGACTCTTTCTCCAAACTGTCTGTTTTTGTTTTGGGTAGTGATGTGCGGAGACCTTCATAGCCTTTCAGCAGGGTTAATTATGGCAATTAACAACTGGACTTTTTTTCATGTTTGTTTCCCAATCAGGAAGCTTTTTCAATTCAAAATGTCTGGATTAGTGCCTTTCTAGTCAGAGCAGGGCTGAATACCATGAAATAAGGGCAGTATGATGTCTGGTTGTCATTTTGCTTTGCAAAGGAAAATTAAATGAAATGCGAACTGAGTGAAATTAATTTATCTCAATTTATTTAACTGCAGTAAGTAGTTGAATACCTTTTTCCCCTGACATCTCTTAAAGAGGGAAAAGGTACAAATATCTATCATCGAATAAACCCACCTGAGTTTCCAGGAACACCAGAAATTTAAAGAGAGAGTGAGTCAGCCAAATATTTTACTCCCTTACATCGTGGAGGGGTTGCTATTCTTAGACTTGGACAACTTTTATTGTCCCTTTGTTTACACAGAGAATAAACAAAACGATTTCATACAAAATTGTAGACAAAACGAAATTTCGTTTTGTATAGCTTTTCCGACAGTAGATGAAGATTTCCATTCCATAAAGTGTAGCAGAGATCAAATCTAAACAGTGTGGGAACTGCATTGATATGGAAGTTCAGAGCATTATTATATATTGTGCAAATACGTATGCAGTATTTTTTGGTTTGGGGTTATCAGTGTGATGTGAGTCTGTGACATGATTTTTTCAACCGTTTAGCAGTCTGGTGGCAGTGGGGAAGAAACTGTTGCAGAATCTGTTGGACCTGCATTGAATGCTGTGAGTAGTGATCCAGAATGTTATCCTGTCTGGTCAGGCATTTGATAAACTGTCTATATTTAGGAAGTTCCTAAGTGAGGTTTCCTTTGTTAAAGTCACCAAGGGCATTCCAAAATAAGAAAATTAAAAACAATCCACTGGACTTTGTTTCCAAGTTTGAAGACATTTCGCTTCCCATCCAGGAAGCTTTTTCAATTCAAAATGTCAGGAATAGCGAGGGGAAGTGGGGGGGAGCACGGTACTGTTCTGCTGCACTGTAGTCGACCAAAATCCTGGACGATTTTGAAATTCCCCCCGGACATTTTTTTTAGGTGTGAAAAGTAGGACATGTCTGGGAAAAAGAGGATGTCTGGTCACCCTACCAAAGTCAATTGACAGTTTCATTGTCTCCCTCTACTCAGGCAAAGAGTCTGGATGTCATCCTTAATAGAATTGCACTACCGAAACAGAAAGGACTTGCTTTTGACAATTTCATTTGCCCCACACTACACGTTTCTTTCTTTTTTTTTTGGATGCCCCAGCCATTAGGGATGTGAGGGTCCAGACAGACCTGTTGTCCATCCGCTCTACTGTGTCCTGTGAGGTGGTGGTCCGGTGGACCCGCCTCCCATCTGCTCTCCAGTATCAAATCCACTTGGTGTTCCCTCTCCTGAGTCTGAGCGCGCTCTGTGCCATCCAGAGACCCCTGAACCCCATGATGGATTATTTAGCGAAACAGAGGTCAGGGTGACCTCGCCTCCAAGGCCCCTCAGCGGGATGCTCCTCGCCTCCAAGGCCCCTCAGCGGGATGCTCCTCGCCTCCAAGGCCCCTCAGCGGGTGCTCCTCGCCCCCAAAGCCCCTCAGTGGGTGCACCTCGCCCCCAAGGCCCCTCAGCAGGCGCCAGGCTCAGACTGGTAATCCTTGATACCGGGCATTTGCCCGGTGGGCCACTCCTAATTTAGAGTGCAAAGGCTGGCCCCAACACTTAATCTCCGGCCGAAGCACCTACCTTTGACATTAAATCACTCGAGGAGCTCAAGAAGCAATGCAATGCTAACTTCCTAAATTATGCATGCTGTATATATAGCCCTTCCTTGTCATGCACATCCTTTTGACAGTTGGCATATGGTGTAATTGGGGCATATGGTGGCAAACGGGGATAAACACCACCTAATCACAGTATTGTTTATGGGATGTAGAAATTGCAAAGTAAATATAAATAAATAACTTTAAGTTAAAAAAAAACAAAGCACAAGTCAGGCAACTAAAAACTAAAACAACACGGATCGTGCAAATGCCAACCACCTGAATTCCAATTACATATTTTATTGGGGAATCTTTCTAAATCTGGAAAACACTAGAAACTTTCAAAATGTATTTACAATTTTCTGTAGCTAAGAGTTTTCTGAAATGATCAACAGAATTGTTTTTTCTTACCCGGTGGAAGGCTTGGTAGATGGACTCCCTGCTGGTAGATGGACTAGCTACTAATAGCTACAAATCAAATTATAAATGTTCATATTTTTTGAATAGGATATAAGTTTGGAGGGTGCGGTATTAAATATTTACACTTCTACAAACTACCATTAATTCTATAAGTACTATTTTAGAACTACAGCGACAGTGTTATCTACATAAAGTTATTTTGAAAAGGCTGTTGGCTGTATTAATCTGCATCATAAATTGCAACTAAAGAGTCTGAGTACCAAAGGGTGAGTAACATATAGGTTTTTGATAAAGGTTTTACTCAACTATCAGCTATTAGATTTTGAATCTCTCTATAAATTCTACAAAGTCTGTGTTTGACATCTATTACAGCCAAGTTAATACTGATGATAAGAAGGGTCCTTTCAGCTGCTCCCTTATTCAGGGGTCACCATAGGAAGTCATTACAATCTAGACTCAGACTTGGCAGATTTTCTATACCGAGTCCCCTTCCTGCTGCTTCTGTGATTTAAACTCAGGTGCCCTGAACTAAAGTGAAAGACTTAATCAAACCAAAAAATGACCTATAAGTTCACAGAATTGTACTTGAAGATTTAAAACTCTGTCCCTTTCAAGGACTATTTAAAGACAACACTGATTTTCTAAGGAGGTAAGCTACTTTATAAACCCTTTCCTAGACATTTAACTGAAATATATCTACTAAACTGTTTTATTTCAGGAAATTCCTACTGGCAACACAATTATTTTTTTCCCAAAATGCATTGCAATAAATAAATAAAAGTCAGTATCTGGAAAATTCAATTCCATCAACTATGATAAGGAATGTTACAGTCAACATATGGGAGCGTGAAATAATTTTACAACACTTTTTATTATTTATTAAAATAAAACATCTCTGATGGAAATGTGATCACCCAACTACCAGTCTCCTTTCTTCACCCTCTATATTTGATAGAACTTATGCCAAGATATGCACAGAATCATTTAAATATAATCTAAACAGCAGAGAAACAGTTGGTCATTGCTTGGTACGACACTAATTCTCTGATCTACTTTTTGTCTAAGACTCTTTGATTGTTGTAATTAATAATGAGCAAAAAGGTTGATTGGGTTTAACACCTTTTGTTTCAAGGCCTCACAGAGTCTTGAAAAGTTTTCTGTAGTTCAACTGTTCAAGAACAGTTCACAAAACCTCTAATTAAATCTACTTTAACAATTTAATATGCAGAAGATATGATGACCTTATAATCAAAGAAGTCAGTCAAATCGCGGAACTGGAAAAGCAACCCCTAGATTTCCTGCTTCTCCACCAATTTAATTCAATTCAGCACTTTACAGAGACAATGCTGTCAGATTGGTTACCTACCTCTGTACTACCCAGTGACAAAGCAAACATCACCCTGTCTTCGAGTATAAGTTTGTTAAAAAATGAATGTTTTAAGCCTAGCCTTTAAAGTAGAAAGGGTGTCTGCTTCATGAACCAAAACTGCCAGTTGGTTCCACAGGAGAGGAACATGATAACTAAAAGATCTGCCACCCAATCTACTTTTAAAATTCTACAGTAGGAATCACTAGTAAACTGCAGATTGAATGCAAATTGCTATGTTAGAGACATAAGGAATGATCAGATCTGTGATATAAGATGGAGCTTGGTTATTTGGGGCTTTATATGTGAGAAGGAGGGTTTTAAATTCTATTCTGGATTTAACAGATGACTAATGAATAGAAGCTAAGATAGGAGAAATATGATCTCTCTTTTTAATTTCCATGAGAGTGGAAAAAACTGTTGTACAATCCGTTGGACCTGCAGCGGATGCCGCAAAGCCTCTTCCCAAAGGGCAGCAGGGAGAACAGTCCACCGAGGGGATGTGAGGGGTCATTTATAATGTTACAGGCTCAGGACACACAGTGCTGGGATATGTACTTAACGGAGGGTAGGAGCCCCATGATCCTTCCTTCATTTCATGTTCTTCCAGTCTGAGGCGCTGCAGCCTCCACACCACACATTGAGACAGCTGGTCAGAACACTCTCTATAGTGCTTCTGTAGAGGGTCGTGAGGATGGACGGGGGCAAGTGGCCTCTCCTCATCGTCCACAGGAAGTACAAGCGATTCTGTGCCCTTTTGACCAGTGGTTGTTCACAGACCAGGTGAGATAGTCTGTGATGTGCAACCCCAAGAATTTGTTGCTACTGACCATTTCTACAGCTGAGCTGTTGATAAGCAGTGGAGTGTGGTTAGGCTGGTTATTCCTGAAGTCTACGATAATCTCCTTTGTCTTATCTATGTGACATCTACACCAGCCGACAGGCTAATACACTTCCTCTCTGTTGTCCCATCATCAGCATAACAGTGGAAATGAATCCCAAGCGGTCTAGTCATTGTACAAATTCGGAGCATATATATATAAAGATATATATATATATATATATATATATATATATATATATATATATATATATATATATATATATATATATATATATATATATAGTAAACTGTATTGGCCTATAGCAATTATCCCTGTGGTACTCCAAAGTTAACCCTGAAGAATTAAGATAATTTTGCATTAATATGAACCAACTAAAATCTGTCAGACAATTATGATTTAAACCAGCCTAAAGCTGTTCCCTTTATTCCGTCAAAATATTGAAGCCTTTCTGAAAGAATATTATCATGTTTGGGTTTTGGGAGTAGGGTCGCTTTTTCCTTTTTGTTTTTTGTTCTTTTTTGCCAGATAGAAATGCAACACAGTGCTTTCCAGCATCTAATGAGGTGCATCTTAGACTGGACTAGCACTCATAAGTGAGGATAAGGGAGCATACAGGAGGTGCTGTCAGTCCTTCAGCACCTAATTGTTAACCAAACAATTGCAAACTCTATCACGTAGAACCTCCTAACCATGAGCTTCCTGTACACCTCTCGCCTTGTCTTTGTCTCTGGCTTTCTTAGCCCAGCTCCTGGTGAACTCCTTGTCAGCTCACTGAAGGACAAACTTCACCTGAAAACTCTGTCAAGCCTCTGGATCAAGCCTTTGATCAGCAGCTTGCTGCATTCTCTGCTCTAAGCTCTTGACCAAATGAGCCTGCTCTCCACCATGCTTGTGCTGCTAAATGCCTCACTGCAACATATCCAGAACATATCAGTTTTCTTCCTCTCCTGGCGGATAAACCCAAGTTTGTCTGTAAGCCCAGTCATTCTCTATCCCCAGCTCTGCTCTGGGTCCTGCACCTTCTTATTCCCTTGGACAAACTGTATTGCACCCGTTTCTTAAGGGTCAGAGTATCTTTTGGAGTCTAAACATATTATTACCTGTATTTGCTATTATTTTATAGGTAAATTAAAGTAGCCAAAAGTACAAAACAATCATTGTCAGTCTTGAAGAAAAGTGCTGCAATCTAAGACTGAGTTCCACCATTTACCAAGATGACAAAAAGTGTCACCTTGTTTTTATTCTTTTTATTAAGATCTGAGGGCAGTAGTGTAGCCTAATATGGCTCTGTGACCAAGCTACAATAGGCTAACCTGTTAGCTAATGAACACAGCTAGCCACAGCGCTACCCAGCTCTCCCCCTTTATATCATGATCTAACAGTTACTTTGTACACCATAAACAGTTCTTTTTCAGTTTTGTTATCTATCAGGTAAAACTTCATCGGTGGTTAGACACGCTAACACTACAGATGCTCTCGACTCGGCACACGGATGCTGCATGATTTTATTATTGTTGTCTGGGCAACCACAATGTTTTACATCATGTGGCAACATTCAGCCAATCATGTAGCGTAACGTCACTCAAGGGAGTCAGAGATGTATTTTTGCATGCCCTGGGCTTCAGGGGCCAATAAATAGTATAATCTTCCTCTAAGGGGTGTAGTGCCAGGCAATAAACAAATTTCGTAATCATACGGCTGATGAGGAGGCTGTGCAGTGGCCATACACTTATTAAAAGCCTCCTTTTTTTGCATCAGAGTTTTTGCATCAGAGCTGCCAGCAGTATAGCAGAAAGACCACAACAGCTAATACTTTAAACCCCCTTTTCAGTCAAAAACAATCTTTCTTAAGAAACAATGCTTTATTAAAAACAGTAATTTTTAAAGTTACTCCTGAATGAATCTGAGCTTAAGCTCATTCACATCCTTTGCCAATCTCCTAAAAATTGGCAGAAATTAGTCAAAAAACTTCTGCCAAAAATAAATTTTCCAACTGCAATGCATTGAATCCTTCTCATCCTTTTCAAAAATGTATTTTTTTTTTCTGTACAATTAAGAGTGCAAAATCTCAAGGGCCTACATTGACTCCCTTTCAAGTGTTTTATGATGGTCATCTGGCACAATGGGATTAGTGCAACACCGTTTGGCCCTGGCATGTATTGCACTATAAAGTCTAATGGTCACACATATTAAAAGAAGACACTGAGTCAACACTTTAGATGACAGTGTTAATATGAAAAATCTTACTGAGTCTTGGACAGAAATCAAATGCACTCAGTATTTCATTCCAGTTGATAAACTCTCTAAAGTACATATACATTTTCACCATTTATAATTTTTACACAAAGTTTTTTTGTGTGCGTAGTTATCTCCTCTCAGGGAATTTACCATAGAGACATCACTGTTTGTTGTAGAAATATAAGAACTGTTACCTGAGAAATATTATGAAGAATGTTTACATCTTTTTTCTAAACATTCTTTGAATTTATAAAGTTGATTCGAGGATTCCTGTTTGCTTTTTTAATCCCATTTCCTAGATTAATTCTCTTAAAATAAGATAAGTTTAAAGGGGTTAATAAAGGATGGTTAAAATATAATATATGAATATATGGTTTTAAAATAATTGAGGCTGCACAGAGAACTGGCCTCAGTTAATTCTATCAGGTTTGGTGGAAGTTAGTTGAAAACCTAAATGCAGAGATGAGGAGGCAGATTTAATTTCAATACTGATGGCAACAGAAGCACAAATCCAGTAACAAATTAAGAAACCAAAATCAGGAGACATCAGGGGAGAAACACACATGAGGAGCAAAACAAAGAAGAGAAACCAACACTGATGAAGTGCAGGGCGGAGGAGGATTATATATGGGAGACAGAACAAAGGGTGAAGTAATCAGTTAATTGGGAGCAGGTGCGGACAGAAGCAGCTAGAGAGGAGCCAAGGGGAAAGGAAAATGGCACCAGGGGGCAACAAAGAGCAACCAGGGAAAATGGGCTTAACTGTAACTAGAAAATAACTTAAATAAGGCTAAAAGGAAATTAAGATAATGACTACAAAATAAGGATTAACCAAGGGGGAAAGCAGAGGATACGACAAGGAACTGGAGATAACTGCAGCCATTGAAAACATAACCTAAGGATAAGAGAAAGAAAAACTACCCTAAACTAGACCAATGAATAAATAATACGAAAAATGATATAAATCTTGTTAACAGAACAACATCAAATAAAAACCCCAGTAAAACACAGACCTCACTAAACATAAGCCTTTTCATAAAAATAACTATAAATGCACAAATACAAAATAAATAAATTCATCTTAAAGTAGTTTAAAATTATAATTTGAAAAAAATTATAATTACAAACATTATAAAAGCTGTATATCACGTTATTGTATTTTAATTTTGTAAAACTGTATAAAACAGAAATTTATTTTGTCAGCAGCTAAAATGGTGAAAAATGTGAGCTCAAATGTGAGAAAAATATCTTACTCTGAAGGGTCACCAAGTGACAAGTTCCAGCCAATTGGTTTGAAATGTTCTCTGCCGCTAGAAGAAAGCAAAGAGCGGGGAAGAAGACGCAGCGAGAACGAAGAAGCTAACAGAGTTGTGCTGGGAAAGATAAAAGATAAGAGTAACTTAAACTTTGACAACTTTTATTGTCATTTTGCATACACAAGTGAGTTTATACAAAACAAAATTTTGCTTTGTAAAGTTCTCATGAAATTTCCATCTCTTAAAGTGCAGCAGTAACCAAATGTAAACATTGTAGGAGGAAAAAACATGGTGCAAAAAACACAATGATATAGTCAGTTTGATGTAGAGTCTGTGACATGTTAGGATAATGTTACGGGCTCGGGACCCTGCGCTGGGATGAAATGTCTTTAATGGATGGAAGAGGAGCACTGATGATCCTCTCTGCTGTTCTCACCACCCTTCTCGTTTTCTTCCAGTCTGAGGAGCTGCAGCCTCCACTCCACACAGTGAGACATCTGGTCAGAACGCTCTCTATGGTGCTTCTGTAGAAGGTGGGGAGGATGGGTGTGGGCAGATGGGCACAAAAGACATTAATGCTCTTTTGTGCCCTTTTGACCAGTGAGGTGGTGTTTACAGTCCAGGTGAGGTTGTCTGTCATGTGCACCCCTAGGAATTTGGAGCTGCTGACGACCTCTACTGCTGAGCTATTGATGACCAGTGGAGCGTGTTATCTCTGCACCAATCCACCAGTTGCCCGACCTCCTCTCTGTAGTCCTGGTATTTGTTGTCTCTAATGAGGCCCACCATGGTGTCTTCTGCAAACTTCTCAATATGATTGGTGGTGAACCTGGGGATGCAGTCATATGTTATCAGGGTGAATAGCAGGGGGCTCAGGATCGCAGCCCTGTGGGGAGTCTATACTTAGGGTGATGACATCAGAGGTGTTCTGTCTGACCCCAACTGACTGAGGACTGTTTCTGAAGAAGTCTAGGAGCCAATTGCAGAGGGGTGTATTGAAGGCCAGCTGTTCCAGTTTTCCTATCAGATGCTGTGGGATGATGGTGTTGAAAGCTGAAATGAAGTCCAGGAAAAGCATCCGCTCGGATGTTGTGTCCTGTGAAAGACTGATTCACCATCAATTTCAGCTTCCTTTTCTCTTTCCAAGTGTATTGTGGAAAAAATAATGCCCCCTACAAATGTTCATCACTGTGATGCAAATAAGATTCAAATAACTTTTTCCTGCCTGGGGATGAGCCCAAAGACCCTCAACTTCCATCTCCAATGTGATAAAAGTCATTGTGGGTTATTGCACAGACCATAGCTGCGGATTTATGGGAGCTCCTGACTTCCAGTTTTTTATCAAAGCTGGCCAAGGACCAGTAAAGAGGGTCTGTTGTGCCTTTTGTTGTTGCACAAAGCAGCTGAGAGAGGCTCACTCAGGCCGCATTTCAACTAAAAATGTTTGAAGTGAAAGATTGAGAAGTGTGAAGTATTAAAAGTAAAGAAATTGTCAAAATGAGAAAGACAGCTACTAAAATTCTATGGTTTGTGTTGTGATAAAATGTATTAAAGTATTACTATATGATTTAAATGACACAGTACCAGGGAAGTTGAAATTGTTGTTTTGCTATTGCTTTACTTCAGTTAAAGCTACAGTGTGTAATAATTACAGGGATATACAGTCAGAAATGTAATATATTATACATAACTATGTTATTTATCATCATCTACGAGCTCAGCCTCTTAACCTCAATATTTGCGTTGCCTTAGAATTCGTTATTTATAATTACATAGGAGCGGGTCTCGCAGCCATGGAGGCAGACATCTTTGCGCTACGGCAGCGCAGAGCCAACAAACTAGCGATTGCGAGATCGCCAAAACGTCACAACGATGTAGAAAAAATAACGGGTATATTTATTATCTTAAGTCTACATGAAATCTATACCCTACACAGACTAATGAAATACTATCTGTAAAATTATATATGTAAACAAACCTCATCACTTTAGAAGGTAGGTGATGCGGACGTCGTGGAAGACATTTTGTCCCGTAACGCTCGCCGTACTGTTGGGGGGGGGGGGGGGGGGGGGAGTGGTGGGGGGGAGATGTTCATGTTGCTGCAGTCTACAGTCTGACCGCTAGATGTCGCTAAAAGTTACACACTGTAGCTTTAATAGTGGGACTAATAGTGATACTTTTTTGTTTTTTGTTATCAAAATAATTTGTTAAAAACAAAACAAACCTGCATTTGTCTCACTTCAAGTGTTTCAATTAAAACACTACCTTTCTTCTTCTTTCAAATGATCAACATTCGGAATGGAACCTGTAATTTCTCTTGATGCATAACATAAAAGTGTTGGGATCTGGAGCTGTACCACCTTCCTCCAGCAGAGTGCGCCGTGGGTCTCCTGGAGCTGGAGTCTTCCAGCACACCTGAGACGCATCTACTCATCAGGAGACCTCCCCTTTATAACCAGCTGCCAGACCTTGCTTCGACGCCGCAGTGTTGACCTTAGTTTGGTTAGCGACCTGAGCCTTCGAAACTGATAAGAATCTTAGTTGTCTCTAGAGAGAGATCTGATTCTAACTCTCTTCTGTTTTTGTCTCTCAGGAAACCTGTCTCTAGCCTGAAGCTCTGGATGAGCTTAACCTGCCAATCTGCCCTGGTGAGCCAAACCTGAAGATTCCTATGTGGATTCTCCTGCTGCTCTTAGTGAAGAGCTGAAACTCTAATCAAGGTCTGCCATTCAAAGTGAGAAGCTAGACGCTGCAGCTGCTCGTGTACTCTGCTGAACAAACAGTCTTTGAACCCAACGGTTCCTCCTCTCTCAAAGAGAAGCCCGGATTCAGTCAAGGTAGAATTCTGAATTATCTAAGGACTCATGCTCATCTGCCTGCCTTTCTAATCAAACTATCATCTCTGCAGACTTCAGTGAACCAGCCCGGACCAGTTCAAGATCCTGTACTTAACTTGTATTATTGCACATTCAATAAACTCTGTTAAACCTTTTACCCAGCCTCCGTTGTGTTCTGCATGTGGGCTAAGCAACTAAAACCCATCATGACAAAAAGGAGATTAGAAAAGAGCCTAGTGCAATTTTTAGTATAAGGCAATTTTTCCCCGATGGCCTGCACTCAAAGTCTTTGATTTTTATCAAGTTCGGTGCTGGTAAATTAGTACCAACTGTTATGAACCACTTCTGTGGTGATTAAATCTAATATTTTCAGAGGAAGTTTTTTTTCCCCGCAGAAATTATCGGATATGCTCAAATTTAACCTACATCTTGATATTGAAAATCCTAAAATGAGCCTAAATTTAATTCCATAAACCACAGGTTCTGCTTAATTAAGCTACAACATATATTTAAATCAGCTATGGTGATCTCCTCAAGTCACACAAGGGAGATATATCAGTGACAGTCGACCAAACAAAAGAACATTACATTTTTTCATATTGATCCATATAAAGAGGGCACAAAATGATGAGAAATTCATTATAAACCAGCAGTGATTGTCAATTTAATATAAAGCGGCTGATCAAATCAACCTCTTAAATTCACAAACAGGAAGATTTTTACAACTAAAACATTAATGTTTATATTTAGGGTTTAGATGCAATAGAATAGAATAGAATAGAATAGAATAGAATAGAATAGAATATCCCTTTATTGTCCCATAATGGGGAAATTCTGGTGTTTACAGCAACAAAAAGATTATAGAAAAAAATGGTCACACAAATGTGGACCTGAGAAAAATTTGTACGAATAGCATAATAGTAAAGGGTTACAAGATAAACAATAAAATACTGTGCTTTACAGTACAGCTGTGGAGATTTTTACAGCAATGGATATATTGGAAAATAGCAGCAACAGCAGAGATGTGCAAAATGACAGCAGCATGTTTTTTAACTGACTAAGATAGCAACTGTGCAAAATCAGCATGAATGTAACTTGTTACGTTTGTTGGGAACAGTGGTAGTTAAAGAATCTTACAGCTGTTCGGAGGAAGGATCTTTGATAATGCTCCCTGGTGCATTTAAGGCTGATTTATACTCAGAAACCAGGTCGTCTGCATGTATTTCGCTGTGAATGCAAATGTGCCTCCACCACTGCCGCAGGCACTCTGGTGCACCCTTCCAAAATTGTAGGTGACCGCATACAGTACCGCAGACAGGAGGCCTCTGATTGGTCAAATCTACATCCGCTCTACACTAATTGTATTTCCGGTACGGTACCTTACCGGCTTGTTTTGTTTGTGGATAACGACTCTAGCTGGACACTGGAACCCTTTTTTAAATCTGGATCCCCGCACTTTTTCGCCCTCATGTCCCTGCATTGTCGCAGAAACTTCTCCCCACTTCCTCACAGCCTCGGCCGTATCTATCCACAGCTAGTTTGTGATTGTCCCTCTTGCCTTGTGGCATGGAATAGCATAGTGCAGACCTCGCTTTAATATTGGGCATACATCAAAAATCTCTGCGACAAGCTCACCTCAACACACTGCTGCAGGGAGTATAGCCAGCCATTTAGGGTGCAGCAGTCTTTTACTGAAGGAGCTCGCGTCATGCATGGGGTGGGGGCACTCCAAAAATCCTCAGTCTCCTCAGCAGGAAGAGTCTGCTCTGAACTTTCTTATACAGAGCCTGGGATACATTTTATTGTAAGATTTCATGTTTGAAACAGGCAGTACTATACTCTAAATAATAGTCAAAGGGTCCGATTAAAATGGATACTCCCTTATTGATAAATCTTGTCTGGCCATAACATTTTTCTTACAAAATGAGTTTGTTCTATTTCGTTTGAGAGACAGACATTATTTTTTTCTAATTACAAACGTATTTGCAAATCTGTTTTTTGATCAGTTGTGTTAAAATGTATTATTTTTGTTTTACAGAGCTGTAATAGATGCATTTTCTTCCCTATACTGACATTTACAATTGGAAGCATAGACGGTAATTATAATATTATTATAATATTGGTAATTATAGAATGATAATAAGAAAACAAAAATATGATGAGCTAAAAGCAGAAGCAGTTAAAGAGTTTGAACCAAGGCACTCCACTTAACATCAACATACAAAGTTGGCAGCACGTTAATAATGAGCTGCAATTCTGCTTGTAATTCAAAGGAAGAGGGAGGTAGGCTGAAAATGAAAGCTGTTCTGAATGACAACATGCTAAGTGTTTGTGTTTGTGCTGGAATAAATTGAGCCCCATGCCAAATGATCAAGCATCGCTTGGCTGCCTTCTTTTCACTCAGCAACAGTTTGTTGTGCGTTGCCCAGCCGGAGGCGGCTATTTGGTGCTCCTCCAGGCCAGCTGGTGCACGGGTTCAAGCTGTTAATGGCAAATTATCATTCCATTAATTTCTGTTAATGTTGGTCCTTAGTCAATACTCACTGCTGTACAGAAATTCAAAGTGTCAGAAATGGAAATTCATTCACACACTCATAATAGTGCATCATTACTCTGTCATGTTAGGTTGAGTTTTTTAGAGGAGTGAAGACTGACTTTCCTTCTGTGGTGGAAACATAGTGCAAGAGAGACCAGTAGACTTGAGACAAGAAAACATGACAGATAGCTATCAATGTGATGTTTCAGAATGTGAACAAAGTAACCAGTTTAAAGTGATCATATAAAATGATCTGTGACAAGCTTATTCTTTAATTGGAATAATGATTTTTTTACATAAGGGAATACATTTGAAATTTACATTTTTGCAAAATATTCTTTTACTTATAGTTTGATGCTTTTTGATTTGTTTCTTTTTAATGTCTAAACTGTTGACGGTGTCCGTGCCTGTGACACGTGAAGTTTATATTGATAGAAATTTTCTATTAACATTTTTTAATCTCAGTGAATGAATGTATTAAACTCAAAGTGTAAATTTTTGTAAACTTTAGCGTGAGATTTTTCTTCTGCAGTATAAAAGATTTTACACAGGTTTACCAGGGCTGCAAATCGTTATGTATGAGGGCCTTAGTACTGTCATGATCTTGGTGCTTATGGCTGGCTTAATTGCTCCTTTCTATCACCTAACTCTGCCCTGTTTCTCATCACTACTCATCTGATCCACCTGCTCCTGATTCTATTTAAAGTGCTTGGTCCCATCCATCAGTGCCACATTATTCTTCAGCCTTTGGTGAGAGTTTTTTCTAGCATTACTAATAGTATTCTGATTGCCTGATGCTGACCTGTTTCTGTCTTCAGACCTTTGAGCCTGCCTGCCCGTTCAGATCAGTTTGCCTGACCTGTCTTCGGATTCTGTTGGATTCTACTGTAGACTGAACCTGGATCTGCCTCTTGACTTCGTCCTCTGGATTATCCTGCCTTCCACCGTTATCTGTTCGATTCTGATCACCTGTCAATTCTATGTCTGTCAAGGCTTCGGCTTTTCGAACTTTCTGTGTGGCAAGTGCTGCAAATTGTCAGCTGACCAGCTGGTATCACCTCGTCCTCTGGGCATGGTCTGAACTCTAAAGCGCATTAGTGACTAATGCTTTCAGGTCATCCTCCATCAGGTTTTCGTGGTCACTAACCTGTGTTTCCTCTAACCATAGGTACCTGCCTCGAATGCCCTAGCTGCTGCAAATCCGCATACCATCCGTTGTTGCTTAAATAAACGTTTTTTAAGTTATCCCACTGTCTGTCTCGTCTGAAAACTGGGTCACTCTGTTCTGAGTCATTACAGTACTGCTTTTCCAGAGTGATGTGAATTTGAAAATGCATAGACTTTGGTTCAAGTGTGTCATGATTTTATCTAAGGCTCGGACCCACATGCAGTGAAACCAAACAGAGAGACACAGATGAAAAGTTCAACTGGTTTTATTGAAGAGGTTAAGTTCGGTGCAGAGTCTCTCGGTACTCTGCTCAGCCGGACCTGGAAGGCGAGGGGAAGACAGACTGTAAGTTCAGGCTCAGTGGGAAATTTGATTCGTTGATCTTGAAGGAGAGGATCTGTTTGTTGACTCACGTTTCCAGAGAGGTGAAGGATCCTTGACTCCAATCTGTGTGTTGGTTTTCCAGAGTATGTCTGATTCGGTGGAGGTCGGAACAGGGTTTACCCAGAACTCGGACGGTGTAGATGCACGGAGACGCTGATTGCCACTCAGATTTCCTACTGTACTTGAACGGGTCGCGGTGAAGACGATTCCCTTGTTTAGAGAGTAATTTCAACATCCTCAAAAGGAGACTGGATCCAAACCTCCTGTTTGAATCCCTCGCTCAGTTTAAGACTCAGTTGATCCCTCCTGGGAGAGGAGTTCCGGAAAGGTCCAGTTTGCAGGATGACTTCCTGCAGTCTTACTCAATGAAAACTCAGCTTGACTAGAGTACCAAAAACTGGCAAACACTCTGGCGTCGAGGTAGTGGCAAACAGCCGCTTAAGAGCACTCCGATAATGAGGTAACCCTCAGCAGGTGTGTGAGGAGGCGGACCGGAACCAGGCACCTCCTGGTGGTGGAAGGGAGAACAACACAAAAGATAAACACACAGACTGGAGTCCTGACAAAGTGCAGTGGAAGTTAGTTTTTTTTTTTTTTTTTTTCAAGATTAGGAAGTTTGTTATTTAATCATTGGAGATGAAGAAATCAGGTTTTATTTGAAGTCAGACCATCTTACGGAAGCCCTGAAAACTTCCCTCTCAATCTGCAGGTTTACTAGTGGTTCCTAGAATGTCTAAAGGAAGAATAGGGGGCAGATCTTTTAATTATCAGGCACCTTTCCTAGCAAACCAATTACCAACATTAGTCTGCAAGGCAAATACCATGTCTACTTTTAAGGCAAGGCTTAAAACTTTCCTTTTTGATAAAGCTTATAGTTAGAGTGTCTCAGGTTATCCTGAGCTATCTCTATAGTAGTGCTATAGGCTTAGAGTGCTGGAGGACATAGGGACCCCTTTTCATCATTCTGCTTCATTCCATCTCTGTTCTACCATTCTGCAGTATTTGTTAGTTCATTCTTTAAAGTTATGTTATCTCAGCTTTTTCACATAATAGTAGCTTCATCAGGTCTGTTCCTGTTTGGCTCTGACACCAACCAGGAGAGAAATATCAGATGTGCTGCTGCTACCAAAACCTTTGTTTATAGATGTTGGAGCTTGCCTCCTTTTCAGTAGTCCTGTTTCTCTTACTATGTCTAACTATATGTGCTCTCTTTTAATCCTCTGACGTGGGAACTTGCTCAGAGTTCATCTTCCTGGATGTGTTTTTCCCGGTCAGGGGCGCCTTTGGAGCTGGTTGACTGTTATTTTTGTATGTCTGCTTCTTTTTGTATGTCTGCTTCTGTGTCTTTGAACCCCTCTTGGACTCGGCAGATGGCTGCTCACACCAAGCCTGGTTTTGCTGGAGGTTTCTTTTGTTAAAAGGGAGTTTTCTTTTCCATTTTAGCTACAAACATGCTTGGTGTGCGGGATTGCTGTTGATACGATGAGGTGGTTTTCCTTAGATAGAAAACTTTGACCCTATCTGACTGTATGACCTGGTTAAATTGTCTCTGTAAAGTGCCTTGATATGACAAGGGTTGTGAATTGGTGTAATATAAATAAAGTTAATTGATTTATGTAACAAACCAGTTGAGCTATTAAATAATGCGGATACCCGCTCAGTTGTAGTTCTAATAGCTATCAAGCAGATGACACCATTCAAACTGTATCATTTGTATCGAGCAACATTTTTTTTTCAACATTTGGCCATTTTGTGTCAAATTGGTTACATTGGGGGAAGGTAGCCAGCACCAGGACTGGCTCCTATATACTATAAACCATACAGCCATCGATGTTTTATACCTTTTCAGTGTAAGCATTGGGGTTGTCTGTGGAAAATCCTGCTGACCATCACTCAGGATTTTCTTTTTCATTGGTTTTAATCCAAACTAAAGACATCTATTTTTAGACAACTTTTATTGTCATTCTGTATACACAGAAAACGGAATTTCATTTTGTACAGCTCTCATGACATTTCTAAACGTGCAGCAGTGATCAAATGTAAACAGTATGGGAGAAAATAAATTGTTGCAATTTGATGCAGAGTCTGTGACATGATTTAAACAAGAGTTTTTTCAAACGTTCAGCTGTCTGATGGCGTTGGGGAAGAATCTGCTGGACCTGCATCCAATGCTTCAAAGCCTCTTCTAGAGGGCAGCAGTGAGAACAATCTATGGTGGGTGTGTGAGGGGTCACTGATAATGTTACCGGCTGGGGATACACCGTGCTGGGATGAAATGTCTTTTATGGAGGGAAGAGGAGCCCCGATGATCCCCTATGCAGCGAGCACTGCAACCTGCATTCCGTTTCTATTTCTGTTCTCTTTTATTTTTGTCATTTAACGTTTTGAAACTTCCCACTGTCTGAATACTGGGTCCATCTGTCCCGTTTTATGACAGAGATTTGGTCAGAAAAAAATCCAAATGAAACGGAAGAGTGCTTCATCAGAAATATAAAGATGTTATTCCCAAAAAAAAAAAAAACATATCTAATATATGCAAAAGGTTGGTTAGTGACACCTTAAAAAACACAAAGAATATCAAGGAAAAATGGGAAATAGAATTATATGTTATACTTCTACATGGCTTGAAATATGTAACAGGTCATAGGGGAATTAGCAGCCAACTGTGGAAAGAATTTGAGTGGAAAGTGAGGAGCGGATAGTTTAACACTCTTTATCATCTCCTCATTTGTGAAAAATCCCAGTGTAGCATAATGTTGAAGAAATTGTGGAAATATTGGAGACACTACACACATTTTTTGGGAATCCCCAGTAATATGAGGGTTCTGAGACAATATTAAGAAGGAATATGCTGATGAAGGTTCTCAGTCATCCAGGTCATAGTCATTCCGTAAAAATTCAAAAAATATCCACTGGACCAACATTGTTGGTGTCATTGTTGGTGTCAGAGTTACCATTTGCATGTTTCCAAGCAATACAAGGCCTTGTCCATATAAGACTCAAACTCACTGCGGATCCAGACATTTGAATTGAGAAAGCTTCCTGGAGAGGTGGCGAAACATCTTCAAATCTTGAAAACCAAGTCCAGTGGATATTTTTTGAATTTTTACAGAAATATTAAGAAGGAAATGTCGGTAATATTGAAAGTAAATGTGACTCCTGAACTTGTGATATTTTTGTTGGCATCCATATCTAAAAACATAAATAATGCAAATCAGATAAATAAACTTAGAGTTATTTCCTGGAAGCAAAGAAAATGTTTACTGTGCACTGGAGAGATGTAAAACCACCAACTATAAGTCAATGGGTCCAGAGTGAGTGACTGCAGCTAACTATGGACACTTTTGCACACAGATGGACTTAAGAACTTCAGGACTTCAGAATATCTGAGTGTCTGATTGAGAGGATGATGAGATGAGATGTTACTGGAAGGATAGGTCTAATGGAATTCCTCTATGGGAAGGGGTCCTGCTCAGCCACATATTACAGATAGTGGATATCGTCCGCTCTGCCTGCTGTCATAATTATGAAGATTTTTGGTATTTTGTGTTTGCTGTGATGTCTACTACTTGAGTTTCTGTCGGGAGATGTTATATAAAATATTAGAATGGTTAAATAAAAAGTTCTAAAAAAAAAAACACCCACACTTTATACATCAAAAGCCTCGCTGCCAGATAACCATACGTGCCATTTTCTGTTACATCTTGATTACACCAGTAACTGATATGTCCGTACCCTGTTCAACATTTGTAAAAAGTTATACAAAAAAAAACTGTATCTTCAAGAAAAAAGTAAAACATAAATGGCCATAATTTGATTTATCTTCAAGGTATTTTGGGCAATTTTTAAATAAAAAGAAGTTAAAGCTACAGTGTGTAATTTTCAGCGACATCTAACGTCCAGACTGCAGACCGCAGAAACATGAACATCTCCCCCCCACCGCTTCTCCCCCCCAACAGTACGGCGAGCGTCACGGGACAAAATGTCTTCCACGACGTCCACATCACCTACCTTCTCAAGTAATGAGGTTTGTTTACATAGATAATTTTACAGATAGTATTTCATTAGTCTGTGTGTTCAGTACCATCTCAGTTCATCTCTCTCAACTTGCCGTAGTTACTTTCGAGCGTAATGGGCGATCTCGCAATCGCTAGTTTGTTGGCTCTGCGCTGCCGTAGCGCAAAGATGTCTGCCTCCATGGCTGCGAGACCCGCTCCTATGTAATTATAAATAACGAATTCTAAGGCAACGCAAATATTAAGGTTAAGAGGCTGAGCTTGTAGATGATGATAAATAACATAGTTATGTATAATATATTACATTTCTGACTGTATATCCCTGTAATTATTACACACTGTAGTTTTAAGTAAACACCCAAGTCAGATTTTGAATAAGTGCACATGCAAAACAGCATCCCCGCTCAGAGGGATTGGTTTAAGAATCTCCCAAATACAAAGCTTTTTTAATAAATAACAGGACTCAGTTACTTTATTTTTTTAGACCTTAATCCTCCTGGATAAACTTCAGTGAGTCAGTTCAGTCTAGTCCAGTTACCTAACTTATGTTTAACTACAGTATTGCATTTGGCTGAAGAAATCACTGCAGTATCCAGGATTAGGATCTTCAGGGTAAATACCTTGCAGCACTCCCCTTTTTCCTTTCCCAACATAACCTGTAGAAAACTTTATTAAAAAAATGAAATAACAAAAAACAAACAAAAGAAAAATTGCACTGACTAATGGCCATTACACTATGTATGTGGTAAATTACTATTTACAAAAATACTGTTTGGAACAATATACACTAAATACTATATAATTTAAAATATATATACCAGGTGTGTGTTGTTTTTGTACAGATTTCTGCATCCATGGCCGTTCTCAATGCTGTGCATGGTGCAGAAAACCTGCCCCAATTAGCAACACCTGTAAAAACATATTATACAGCAACAGCGAACATTTCCATAGAGCTGTTGAAAATATGATTAAACAATACCACTGTAACCTTTATTATAGCACTGAAAATGTGCCAAACTCCTGAAACCTAGAGCGGACGCAATGTCTCTGAAGGTGGTGCATACCAGAGCAAGTGTTAGGTTGGCCTGATCTCCTTCCAGTAGTACAACTTACCTGAGGATCTCAGAGAGCATGCATGCTGACAACTGTAAAATGTAAGATAGGCAAAACAAAACATATTAAACGATAATAATTCCGATCATCAAGGCATAAATTGGGAGAAATTAGGACATTGAAAATTAATGGCAACACCCTAATGTATTTCCCTCATGTCTTAATTCATCTGGTGTGGAGGTCTTGTATTCAGCAGTGTTATGTGCTTTGAGTTTAAGAAAATTATAAATGGATTACCTGCAATATGAAACACCTGTCACCCTTGGCAAACACAACCTTTAAGGGGAAAAGGGGAAGAAATGTGATGTAAAACAATAAAAAAAAATTGAGTAAGAATATGAAAAATAATGAGCTTGTGTTAATTGTATTACTTACACTTCTGCTTTTCTTTGTCCAGAGAAATAGGTCTGGTGCTGCTCCCTGCTGGTATGTCTGGTGAAAAGCCTCCATCTGAGTCAGTAAAAAAAGATCCATTTATAAGCTGTTTTCGTAAACCACTGCATGCATAAAAGCACAGCCATCACTGTACGATTCAATTGTAAAATAATGAGAATACGTGATCTAAATGATAGCATTTACTTCTTTTCATGCCAATTACATAAAAGAGAAAACAAATCACTCAAGTTAAATGCATCCTTCTAGATTCTGCAAACCTCATCAATCACTGGAAGGTGAAGGTAGGTTCTGGTCGTAAAAATAAGTCCGCATTTTAAGGACATTCTGAGCAGCAGTGCTCTCTACAAAGTGTGCATGGGTTAGGTTGTGAAAACTGTTAGACAGATCCCTATTCTCTAATATGACTAAGCAGATAATGATATATGAACAATTAGGGACTAATGAACCAAAACTCTTTCTGTATCTGTATGTAGAACTGAAGACATTCATGTCATACAAGCTAACTAACTATACTTTGTAACAATGGTCGGTAACTAATGTCACTGGTTATCGACACAATTAATGAAATCATGACTGAAGACATTGGCCTCAGCCTGTAGCTTCTTTGCTGAGAGAAGAGAGAGCCATTCCACTGCGTTTCCATATGCGCAAAGTTGATCTTGCAGGATTATAATCTAAAACTAAAATAAATCTCTGCTTAAATACAGAGAGCAGTCTTTTCTCTGCTTTAAATTGCTCTCCTGTGTCATTAGTTTAAGCTGATCACGTTATGTCAGAACTACACAAGCTCCATGCACTTCACTCACTGTTCTAAAGTATTTTGAGTGCACTAAGAAAATGTTAGTGCTTTGAATCATTTAAGATTTAATTTGTTTATATTAAAAATGCATGCATTAGAAAAGCTTGTATTTGTTTTATTTGCTGATTTACGTGCTATAGTTCCAGGATTTCTCTTTTATTAAAATAGTCAGTAAATTTAGTGTGTGTTCTCTCTTTTTATTTGAAAAAAGGTATCAAAAAGGATCAAAAAAGATGTTGGTACTGGTACTGACACCAAAATGTTGCATATGTGGTCTTACATCTGTCATGTTACATTTCTTGGATCTGACACGTGGGGACAGAGAGAGACCAAATGAAAGAACTCTAAATTGAAAATACTTGCCCTGAAATGCAAAACTGCCAATGATGTGGTGCAATGGGGACATGAAAGTATGTGTCCCTCAAGTCAACCAAGGTGAACCAGCCGCCTGGGGAGATTGTCTAAAGCACATCCCTTATGCTCAACATGGGGAAGGGGGACGTCTTCAAGAAAACATTCACATTTATCAGGTCCAAAATCAGGCGGAGTCAGAGAGTCTTTTTTGGGAATAAAAAATACCTTGAGCAAACTCCCCCTGGAACAATCAGGGGGTCGACAGGCAATATAGCACCCTTGGCCAGCAAGGCATCTATGTCTTGGCTCAGAGTCTGAGCCTTTACCTCGTCATGAATCACCTTCATCATGACTCGACCAGGAACATGAAGGCGGCGGCGGAACTGTTGGGTGAAACCCCGGGTAAGTGTAGACACCACCCATGGATCGGGAACGAGAGAGGCCCAGCAACTGAGCTGGTCCAGGGTAAAGTGTCCCACTGCCAGCTCACTATCAATAACTTTTATCACCCAAAAACACAAAAACTTAGGGTTGTGTTTGACTGTGGGGCCACATTCCAGGAGACTCCCTTAAACTTCTTGCTGCTACAAGGTCCTGCAATCAACAAGTCCATTTCCTGATCGACAGTGGAGAGGAGATCCCCCTCTTAACAGGAAGAATCCTCCAGCAGAACTCGGCTTAGAGCAAGCGGCCATCATGTGAGGCCGACTGGGGTTCACATAGATAGTGGACAGTGGATCAGTATTCTATCCCTCATATATACTGTAGGTAGCTGTAGTCAACCTGACTGATTATTAACTTTTAATAAAGCCTAACCTTGGAAAAATCTCGGCTGCTGTCTGGTCTAGGAATTACGGGTGTCTGTGGGTGAATTGAGCTGCAGGTAGTGGGTAGATTGCTGTGAGGTTAGGAGAAACCAGTGATTAATTTTAAGGGGGGGGGATAACATATGAATTACACACGCACAAACACACACCTACACACACACAAGCACACACACACAGAATCTAGGGCAAGTATTGTAAATCAGCCACAAATGCCACATTGCAGAGCCCTGGTCTAAAAGACAAAAACTGTGCTCTTTTCTTATGACTAAAGTTGCTTATAATTTGTTTCTGGTGCATTATGAAAAATAAGAAAGTGTGTCTCTCAGTGGTGCAAAGTAGTTTAAAACAAGCTTGTTTTCATTAAGTAAATAGTAAAAGTAAGTAAAGTCACGCAGTGGATGGAGTATCCAGAAAATTTACTCAAGCAAGAGTAGTGATATCTAGAGAAGCTTTAAGACTTTATTAGATGGATGTTAGCAAAATTTCCCTGACTTTAATGGCCAGAAAACTGACGTATCACAGCTAGATTTCCGTGGGAAAGGATCATTGCTGCTGTTTCTCCAGGAGCTAAGATGACCCAATTTTTCTTTCCATTCAGAAATTGTCCTTGTCCTTTATGTAAAATCTAACACCAGTTTTTTTATCTATTTTTTTTATGAAAAAAAATTAAAATGTCTATTTGAAGTCAGCTTGATGCAGTGGAAATTTGGTTCTACATTAAAAATCCCTTAACAGATACTTGTCATTTCTTACCTAATTTCATTTTTAAGGGCTATTGAGGCACATTTTTTTATCTTTTTCAGACTTCAGTAAGTTATCAAATACAGTGCTGTTAAAAAAAATATCGAGATCTTAAAACAAATGTTGAGATGATAACATTTTTCTTATGTTGAGTTAAATAAATGTAAAAAATCATCCGAACCAATATTGCCATATTTAATAAATCTAACGACAGTTCATTTACTCAGCTGTGAATTATCAGTTTTTTTCACTCAGTGAATTACTGCCAGACCTGCCGAGTCTGGAAATCTTCCAACTTGAACTTGCCTGACAACACGAAGTAGGCTCCTAAATGGCAAACATCAACAGATTATGCCCTGATCTAAAGAAACTTAAGAACACATAAGTAGCAAAATCATGGACATCAATCAGTGTAATCATTGTTCAAAATCATTTAAGAAGCTGTTTCTGTGGAGAACATCAAAGGCCTTTTTCCATTAGTCATCCGCTAATGAAACAGTTTGTTTAATTCTGGGACCTCTGACTAGTGGATCTGGTCGTCAAACCCCTATGAGCAAAGGACAGACCCAGGAAATTTAAAACAAACTAAAAAAACATGCTGAGTCTTAAACCAATATGGTGACAGGGAGTTTTCTTAGAGCCTCTATTAACAAAAAGTCTCATTTTAGATCACAGATGAGAAAAAAATGCATTATGTTAAAGATCTTGGCAATAAAATAAATACATTATCTAGATTGAGGAGGGAGCCAAACATGCTTTAATATTTGTATTTACGTCTTTCTAGTAGACGTCATGTAAGGTTCCACCTGAGCGATAGGTCAGCTAAACTTTACATGAACCTAGAGGAACACTTGGTAGTTCCTAACTTTGAGTGCAGCATTTAGACTCCATTAATAATTCACTCCATTATTAATTCAGCTGAAGTAAAAGGTCTCTGATCAAAGCTTCAGTTGTGAAAAGCAAAGTTTCAGTCTTTGAAAAATGAAAAAAATAAAACGAGATCTTTGAGTTAAAAATTCTGGTTTCTTTTAGTCCTTAGGTGTGAGTGTGTGTGCATGGTTGTACGTCTTCCTATGTCTCTGTGTTGCCCTGCGACAGACTGGCGACCTGTCCAGGGTGCACCTGCCTCTCACCCTTAGACTGACGAGGAAAGGCACCGAACCACCGCCACCCTGACAGAATAAGCAGGCAAAGATGGATGAATATGTGGTTTCTTTTGATATGAACATCGTTTTTTTTTTAGTGTCCCGTCTGGCAATGTGGCAATAAGAATAATTGTCTTGATGCCAAAAACAGCCCAACAGATTTTACTATCACAAGTGTAGCAGTATGGTAATTGCCATATTGTTCCACTTGTTTCATACATATAAATTGCTTTATTATTTATTTGCTTTATTATTATTTCAAAGTTCATGTTGAAAAACTTGTAAAAAAGCTGAAACTACGGCTGGGGTTTTATTTTAGAAATAAAACTTGTTTTAACATGTCAGCCAGAAAAACACTTGTGCAGGCTACTTTTTTAAGTGTTTTGGACCATGGTGATGTTGTCTACATGCATGCTGCCTCTAGTACTCTCCACCTGTTAGATTCTGTGGACCATAGTGCTTTGCGCTTCTTAACTAACTCCTATTCCCGTACTCATCATTGTACGCTGTATGAACTGGTAGGCTGGCCGTCACTAAGTCTACGTAGACAACTTCATTTGTATATTTTTCTATACAAGGCCATGTTAGGTAAATTGCAGGCATATTTATGTAATCTCCTCAAGCTAAATTCCAGCCATTTTCATCTCTGTTCCACCAGGTGGCGCTCTTACCAGGTTCCAATGGTTTTTACTGAGCTGAGGAGGAAATCCTTCTCTTACTTTGCTCCATGGTCCTGGAATAATTTGCAAAACTTGCTCCATTTAAATGATTGAGTCCCATTGAATGAACTTAAGGCCATGTTAAAATGTCATGTAATTCAAAAATGTAACTGCCCTATGTGACCTGTCTTTTCCTCTATGTGAGATTTTGTCTATGTTGTATTTCTGTTTGTATTTTAACTGGTGTGCCGTCTTGGCCAGGTCTCCCTCAAAAAAGAGATTTCAATCTCAAGGGACTTCCTGGTTAAATAAAGGTTAAAAAATATATATATTTATAATTATGCAGGTAGTTTTACAGTTTATATGGACACTGCAATTTAAATAGCACTGAAGAAAAAAAAAAAGAGAAAAGATGAAAGAAAGAGGAGATAGAAAGGAGACAAAACATTTACAGTCTGCTTCATCACCTGCAACGAGATGCAAAAAGAACAGCACAACCAAAAGACATGGTACGAGACACACAATAAAGCAACACCTTGAAACTATCGCTGAAGTAGTATTATTTAGTCTGACTTGTACTCTATGTTACCTGAAGATATGAATGTGAGCTTTCTGTATGGAAGTGAATATAAACATCTTTAAAGTCTGAATAATTGTGGTTCTGAACCTTTTGTTCACACAGTAGCCAATATTTTTTAATAAAACCAGAAACATTTAATTTTAATAACCAAACAAACTTTATTGATCTTTTAAAAGACAACCAATATTGAGCTTCTTTAAATATAAACTGGCTGAATTATATTAAAAACCTTTTGTATCAAAAAAATTATCTGAAACCTCTGACTAAAAGAATATTTGTTAATTCATTCATTAAATCAGAACACATAAGTTTACTTTTTTCCTGTCAAAGGAAGTCACCTTGTGCTGAAAATAGCTCGTCCTGTGAGCAGACGTGCTGCTCGGGGTCTAAACTAAGAGTAAATGATGCATTAGAAATAAGCAGCTAAAATCATAACATTCAGCCTTTCAATATATTAAGTAAAGATTTCTTTAAATGTTCATGTTATTTAGGCAGGAAGCAAATGCTGGCAAAGAAATGGTAAAAAAAAAAATGTCCTTTTGTTTCTGTCTTCTTGGCTGAATTTACTTGAGCTCAGTTTTATAAACTGTCAGTTTTATCTTCTGCTCTGCTCAGGTGGTAGGCAGCGCATCCTGGGCACATCCATCCAAAGACTTCTTTTCTCCCTTTTTTGGCCGACGTCTTCCTCTGCTTTTGGTTAGTTTTTGGGGCGCTTCCTTCTCATTGGGTTGTTTGTTTTCTGCTGAGTCATCAGCAGAGGCTTGGGCGTCCTGTGCTGCGTTATTAATCTCCGCCTTCTCCTGCTTTATGTTCGTCAGTGGTCTGTTCTCCACAGCGAGCCCACTAATAGGACCTTTGTCTGGCTTGTCGATGCCTTCATTGCTTCTCTTGGCGACCTTCTTGAGATCATGGATGTAGTTCTTCCTCTCGATGCAGTGACCTCTGCTGCTATTGAAGAGCTCCAGAGCTGCTTCAGGATCAACCCCGTCCACATCGATCAGGTATCTGCAAATCAGGTACCCGGTACGGTTCAGGCCGTGAGTGCAGTGGACTCCGATTAACTTGTTGTTGTTTTGGTTCTCATTCAGGAACTGCTTCACTGCCCGCTTAAAGCCGAGGATGGTAGCATCAGAGGGAACTCTGTGACCCTCGGTGAAGATCTTGATGTAGGAGCAGGACTGTGGGACGTCTTCCACCGAGTAGTACCTCGTGGTAAAGGTGAGATCCACGATCAGACCCAGCTCTTGGTTTTGCCGTCCCACGGAGTCCAAGAGGTCCCACAGACTAAAAGACTGAGAATCTGGAACTTGACAATTCAAGGATGGTTTTAAAGGAACCTTGAAGGCAATAAATCTAGTTCCTGGTATCCTCCGTCCTACAGGGCAGTAGTCCAGCCACCGATCAGGTATGCCCTTTTTGTGATTCTTCTTTTTCTTCTGTTGAGCCATATAGGCTGCTTCGAGGTGTCAGTTGATTCTTGAAGCAGCGCTAAAACACAGAACAGAAAGTGGCATAAGAACCCGAAAGCAGCAATTTCAGCATTAACCAACAGCCAAAGCTTCCCCCACCATATTCATGACATTTAAACATGAATAGTGAATAGTCTGAATTAAGTTGTAAGAGATAAGTTATACAACTTATTATTTAATACTTTATAGCAGTATTATTAAACAGGATTATTGCACATGGATATTTATTAGGGATGCACGATATAATCGGCCCCCTATCGGTATCGGCCTGTATCGGCCTTAAAACTGAATATCGGACATCGGCCACCCCACCGATATTTAACTCGATATTTGATCAGCTTCTGAGTTTCTAAAGTCTAAAAAAAAATAAAAAAAATACTACTACTTCTTCCTCAAAAACTTCTTTTTTAAAGACTTAAAAACTTCTAAAGACAAGGGAAAAAATATTGATACATTAAAATATCACAATATCTTCATATGCTGATATATTGCCATTTAAAAACACCATATCAATCTCTTTTACTAATGAAATATTGCTATATCTCATCGTTATGCTACGAAATCCCCCGAAAATCCACGAAATTTTGCCATATTTTTATATGTTGATATATTGACGCGGTATCGATCTATTTTACTAACAAAATCTCACAAGAATTTGCAAAATATCACGAGAGTTTGTAACAGAACGATGAAATTTCACAAGATTTTGAAAGTAAAATAGATCGATACCGCGTTTTTAAAAATCAATTTGATATCAGCATATGAAAATATATTTGAGTATATTATTTTTCAAAGTGTCAGAAATGGATAACAAAACTGCTATTTTCAATGACTACTTATTTTTGTCCAGCTTTAACATCGGTATCGGTTATCTGCTACATGAGTTTTAAAATATCGGATATCGGCCAAAATCCCAATATCGTGCATCCCTAATATTTATATATATAGTCATGCACTATGTGTCAAATATAGAGAAACAGGTTATTGCACAGGGTGTCAAATAGTAATTTAATCCATCAATAAATCTCTTTCACTTTTGTCTCCTAGGAATGTAGAAAAAAACGATTTGCTTGTGTTGGATGCAGCCAAAAAGAAGATAAAAATCCTTCCTCCAATGATCAATAACTTCTAACAACAAATGTAAACAAAAAACATTTTCCCGAACGTAAACACAAATCATTGCAAATATACAAATATCAAATCCAGTGAAATGAAACCAGCTGGAAACAACCTGTCTGACATGGACAATAAATAAATACCAGGATGAGATCAAACACCAGTTTAATCTAACTCACCTGAGGAAGAATAACATTTTTATCAACAATACAGTCTGTTAGAATGTGTATCTCCCGCTTTCATTTATTATTATCAATATTTATAACTAACAAAAGTTATTATTATTATTGTTGTTATTATTAGGACAATAAAAACCCTGTAATTGTCCTTATTGTGTCCATATTTGCATTGACTAAAACGTCAATCATTTGCCGAACTTAGCAGAAGATAATAATAAAAAAGAAACAAAAATAAATCAGACATTTAAATGTATTTAACTCGTCACGTGATTGGGTTTAAACATTATTGGCTTTTTCTATGGGAGTTTGGTAAATGTGTCCAACTCGCCGAAGTAACGAGGCATCAAACATGGCGTTTAAATAATTGACGCATAGCAATGTAATATATTAAAATGTTGTGATATACTCACTTAATTTCGCTTTGTTTTGGAAGGTAGCCTAAACTTAGTAGCCAGCAATTCAACCACACGTTTCCGCTTTTTCCCGGAAATGACGTTCCCACTGTCCCGGAAGTTCATCCTTCTGTTTACATTTTGCTCTTTGGTTCAGCAGGAAATCTTCTTAAAAAATGTCAAAAAGGCGGCTAGTGAGCAACACCCTGAAGGTCTCCATAGAGCAGCAGCTGGCGGCATTAGCCTCCGGGATCTTGGTGCTGCTGGAGGAGCGCCGCCAGGCGGAGGTGGAGGAGCTGCGGGGGCTGCTGATGGAGCGGGTCGCAGCGGCCGTGGAGCTGATCCTCTCCGCCTTTGAAGTGAACAGAACGGCCGAGAGAGGGAGAGGAGGCCGTGGAGAGGAGCGACAAGGTCCGTAAGCTCACACGGTGTGCTGTAATTGTGGCTGCGTGTGTTTATATTTACCAGCTGTGCCCATTTAGAAAATTTAAACTTTCTTTGCAAAGCAGCTTGGATCAAGTCAAATGGAGAGCCACCGTTTCTATTTGTTTGGGTCTTCAACAGGGGGTCCGCGACCCCTAGAGGGTCCACAGAGGTACTGCATGAGGGTAGCAAAAGTTTTGCTGATTAGACTTTTTTTAATATTCCCCCTCCAATTATTTCCACTAATTAAAATGTTAGTCACCTGGGCTCTCTTGAAATCTTGCAATCAGATGGGCATGGATTGGTGCAACTGAAGACAATGTCGGAGTTTCTCTCATTTCATGACGACAGTTGCATCTTTCATGGGCTTCATAGCTGTAACTATTTGTTCTGCAGTTGCATGACTGACTTAATTACTTTGTTTTCTACAAGACATTTGAGCTTTGATGAGCTCAATGTGAAATGTGAAAAACAGCTTTTACCAGTCTGTTCCTCTGCTTAGTTTTGATGTGGGTCACAGCTCAAGGCGAACTCAAACATATAAGAAAAACGTACTCTTTGGTTGATAAAAGCTTGTCATTTTTCAGTTGGAGTCTCACTAAGAAAAAAAGATCCCAGTTTTATTTCTTTTAACTACCTAAAAAATTTAATAAATTGATGTACCCCTTGCAATGCACTCAAGGACCACTAGGGGTACAAGTACCACAGGTTGGGAATTACTGCTTTAGGGAAAAATCAGTAATAGGAGCTTAAAGATAGATATATCAGGCAGTCAAAATCTGCAATATATTGTGAAATTAATTTTTTCCCACACTCCATTCCTTATCTTGGTTTATTACTTTACATTACACAAGAAATTGAGGAGAAAAAACGTTTTTTTTCTGAAAAAGGCATTTTAAATCGTCACCACTTACTAAATGCAAAAGGTTTCTTGCACTTTATGTCGGGTAGTATTGTAATTTTTTTTGTTGTTGTTTTTTTGCAGAATTGCATCTCTCTGTTGGAGTTAGGGGTCAATCTTTTGGCATCTCAGTGGAGGAGAAGCTGCCAGTTTCCACTTCCAGTCTGCAGATTGCCTGCAAGATTGACCAGCAAGCAGCTTCTCCAGACAATGACACAGCAGAGGAGGAGGGTGGCGATGCCATCGCAGCGGACGAAACATCTCACAGCTGCAGGGTCTGCAGCAAATCCTTCGACACAAAAGGCTTTTTGATCAAACATGTGGAGAAACACACAAAGGAAGACGAGCGTCGATGCGGCGTGTGCGCAGAAACCTTGGAGTCCAGTGACGAGCTAAAGCAGCATCTTCAAACTCACCGCAACAGCTGCAAGGTCTGTGACATCTGTGGTAAGAAGTTCCCAACAATCAGGGCAAAGGAGACGCACATGAGGCAGCACACTGGTGAGAAATCATATACATGTCACCTCTGTGACAAAGGCTTCAGTCAGAAGGAAATCATGGTGACTCACCTGCAAAGTCATATGGAAGAAAAGTCCTCTGAAGGTCCAGTTCACAAGGTTCCACCAGAGAAAGACACGATGGCCAGCAGTGAACAGATGGCATTCAGCTGCAAAGACTGTGGAACAGGCTTCCTAACAAGGTCGGAGCTGAGGCGGCATGCTCAAAACAACAACCAGCGAACCGAGAGGAGCAAACGCAGAAAACCAAGTCTGACTCCTACACACTGCTGCAAAGTCTGTGGAAATGCATTTCACAATAAAGGGAACCTACTGCGGCACACTGAGACACATCTGAACCACCCAGACTTTCTTTGTGGCGTCTGTGGAGAGCGGGCCGAGTCCTCAGAGAGCCTGCAGCTCCACATCCAGGATCACAGAGAAATAAAGAAGGTCTGCGAGATTTGTGGAGACAACTTCAGGGACATGGAGATCCACATGAGGACACACACTGGTCAAAAACCATTCAGGTGCAAAGACTGCTGCAAGGATTTCCCAAGGAAAAGCTCTTTGGAGCGACACCTGAAGCTGCACGCGGGCGAGAGGCCGTACATCTGCGAGTTCTGTGGGAAGACTTTTATCGAAAACACCGTCCTTAAGAGACACATCAAGAGCCACACGGGGGGGAAGCCCAGAATTTATCCCTGTGAAATCTGCGGCAAGAAGTTCACCATGAGCCAACATTTGGACGTTCACAAGAGGATCCACACGGGGGAGAAGCCTTTCCCCTGTAAGGTCTGTGGCAAGACGTTCAGGCAGATCGGCAACCTAGACTCCCACATGAGGATCCACACGGGCGAGAAGCCGTTCATATGCAGCCTCTGCGGAAAAACCTTTCGCCAGAAGATCTCGCTGGAGACACACGAGCGGTTCCACAAGAAGGAAAAGGCGTTTGACTGCCAGGTCTGTGAAAAGGGCTTTGTGCAGAAGATCGACCTGAAGAGGCATATGCTGACACACACCGGTGAGAAACCCTTTAGGTGCCAGGTGTGTGGAAAGGGCTACCAGGAAAAACGCTCACTGGAGTCCCACAAGAAGGTCCACACAGGAGAACGAGCTGCCAAGAACCCAGCTGTGACAGAACCAAAGCAGCAGCCAGAGGAGGAGGTCCAACCCCAGTTGCTTCTGCTGTGAGCTGCATGATGAAGCAGGTGGACAGCCACACCAGGCTGACAGGAAGTTTATCTGGGGAAAAATGTACAAAACTGCAATCCTGATCTCAAATAGCAGCCTGCTTCCTGTGCTTTCTAAAACGGCCAATTTGCTCCACTTCAAGCACTTCAGTCAGTTAAAGCAGCTAGATTGAATCTTTATACCTACTTCTCTATCTAATTGCTGCTTCTAAACAAATGCAAAGCTTTCAAAACGGTTTATAATTATTTATTACTTAAAAAAAGTTCAGAAAATGTTTCTGACCTAAAACTCTTAAGTTTAGAAAAGCTTCAGCATTAATCCCTCTGATTCCATTTTCTTACAGCAACAGAAACATTTTATGGGTTTTTAATTCTTGCTTTATTGAAATATTCAGCTTTCAGGCGGTTGCTAACCATCTAAAAGGTTGCTGTGCTTTCGCTGCTCTGGCTTAATTACAACCCAAGCAGCCATTTGTCACATAAAATAATAAGTATAATAAGTTTTGAGTGAAAATGTACTTTATCAAACTACTACAATTAAAACAACTTTATAAGATGAGGTTGCAATACAGAAAACCTGAAAAATACAATACTTTATATGGCAAATGTTCAGGAGTCACGCTATCAAACAATTTGTGTGACTTTGATTCAGATAACCGTAAACCACAATGCCATCAGATAAGAACAAATCAGCAAACGGGGGAGCAGATATGTCAAAAATATTATACAGCAGGACATTGTCTGGTTTTAAAACCTAAATGTGCAGCAAAAAGTGAGGTTAGACTAGATGTAGCTGCTGTAGGGAAGTTGTGGCCTAGTGGATGGGGCTTAGCGCTTGGAATCCAGAGGTTCTAAGTTCAAGCCCCACTCCCACAGACTGCTACACTGGGTCCCTGAGCAAGACCCTTTGTTCACTTGTGTAAAGTCGGGCCCCACTCGGGAGAATTCGGAAATGCAACAGTTGGAACAGCCGCTTCCCTACAACTTTAACCCCACACTGCTCACAGGGCAGCGCACAATGGCTGCCCACTGCTCCAAAAGAGGATGGGTTAAATCCAGAATTCATTTCGTTGCTTTTTACTTTTGACAGTTGAAAGTTTAATTCTGTTCTTTAAGAAAATGAAAGGCTGTTTTATCAGTAATCTCCTCCCATGGAAAGCTTTTTATATTTTCTACAGGAGCGTTAGTAACTTGATCTTTTAGGGACGGTTTATAGGAGTTTCTCTCTGGTAGCATTTCAGTGCTCTTAGAGGCCAAGCTGAGCCCAGACACTGAACACATCATGAAGTCAGACTGTTTCTGAAGCAGTTGGTGGAGGCAGTTAGCGGACAAAGACTTAATAATAGGCCATCAGCTCCAAAAATAGAAAAAATAATAATTTGGCTCTAGGTAGATCATCTTCACCATGGCTAAACTGTTGTCAGTGCTGATTAAAGAGTATTTGTGTCGTGGAAACGATCTATTTAAATTCTTGTATTTATTCAAATTTGCGGAATTCATGTTTCTAAAGTAACTTTAGGACCTAAACATGGAGTATGGCCCTCCTGTAGATCTGTCTTTCAAAGGCTTAATCACTGTCGCAGGTAATTTCTCGTTGCTGTTTTCATTCAAGGAACTTTGCTGCATTAATGATTTTGTGTGCATATATATATATTGCAAAGCTTAGCAATGAGTTTATCGGCAAAAAGATGATAAAAAAAAAACTTCCTGGATATTTGGACTGACTGGTTGTTGTTTAGAAGCGACGTTGACGGACCCCCGCCTGGGCCTGCGTCCTTTAAGGACCGACTCGCACAACAGGTACCGGACTCGGGCTCTACGTCTCAACTACAACAACATCGAGGACCTGAGTGGCCTTGAATTCATGCTGAACCACTTCCTGGTAGAGCCATCCATGCTGGGTTGGTTCGACTTGTCCTTCAACAAAATGACCGGAATCGATGATGTAAGACTCGATTTCAGTTAATGCTTTTTCATTATTTGCTCATTTGCTAAGCAGGATTAACATTTTACGGATTCAATCACTGTTCCTCTTTTGACTCGACTCGTTTCTGACCTGATTCAATGTTTTCATTTTAAATAAGCAACTTACAGTCAAATTCTAAGCCTTATGTACTGTTTGATTTATTTCTTCATCTTTAAATAATTTTTGCAGTTGACACCAGTGTCTGTATGTGCATTTCAGGTTTTATGTCAGTTGAATGAACTGCGTATTTTGTATCTTCATGGCAACAACATCCGTTACCTGAATGAAGTGAACAAGCTGAGCAAGCTGACTCATCTGCACACTCTGACACTGCATGGCAATGCTATTGATAAACACAAGGGCTACAGGTGATTTGCCTTAACCATCAACCATTTGTATTCCATTTGAATGTATAATTATGTTTATAACACAATTAATACCCATTTAACAACAGTGGTGTTTCAGATACAAACTCTGATGAAGGTTTGGGGGGGTTATTGTCTCTGTGTAGTTCCAGCAAAGTAAAACCCCTGGTCTATCTTGGTCGAGCAATTTGACAAGAAAGTCATGAGTTACCAAGAAAGAGAGGCAAGGTGGCAAACAAGAATGCATCCATGGGCAGCCTATGGGCGTTTCTCAATTCACGAGAACGCGAGTACGTACTCGCGTTCTCGTGAAGTCCGTTCTTGGCGAGAACGCAGGAAGATCGGACTTGACGAGAACGCGAGCACGCAAGCACGTATGTGTATTGGAACAGAAGCGTACTCGTGACGTCATCACATGCGAAGTTCTTTAGCCTTTCTTTAACAGTCAAAACTATTTATTCCCTACACAAAACATTTTGGAAACAATATTTTTAATTTCTAAAGCTTAAAAAAGCGGTAGTTCACACATAACTAGACCGAGAGAAGTGCACTACAGACGGGGTAAATTTAGCCCTGGCTGCGGTTACCCTCGGAGGTCTGCTGGTCACTCTGGTCCGCTCAACGTCGGACTTTTTTTTTTAATTTCGCACTAACTCTGTAAACAGACCACACAGGGAGGCTTCAATGTATAATGTTATCGCCTCAAACGATTTCAAAACGTACTTTTGAAGAACAACAGCAGCAGAAAAGGGAATGTTTAATTGATGCACACATTTGAGCGCTGTCTCGAATCAAGCTGCGACCGCGGGGCATTCTGGGGAAGCGGTCAGTATGAAGAACGCACAAGTCTGCTCTGATGCATGCTCGATAAAGACGGTGGGGCGAGAACAACATCCGGGGATTTGTTGCGTTCTCGATCTGGCGTTCTCGAGAATTGGAACGGTACTCGGGCTGAGCCTGATGACGTGTCACGAGTACACGAGCACACGAGAACGCTCAAGAATGCATATTGAGAAACGCCCTATATCTTAGTTTTACTATATACAATAAAGCTAAGATATAATCCTACCTCCTGGTCAAAGTAGCTTTACAGCAATCTTTAAATTTGCTAGCATGTTTCGTCAGAGGAATGGTTATACCACCATTCTGATGTGGCCCAGCCAGAATCCTGGTTGATAGTTAGGAAACTTTCTGGCCTCAATAATTTGGAGTTGATTAAGAAATTAATAGATAATATAAATTTTCCAGATGCAAACATTTAACAGTTGTAGAAAGGCTGAACATGAAAGTAAAAGTCTGAACTTTTTGTGTCCAGGGTCTGTGGGGTCTGCAGAGACGTTAGCCGACCTAAGACCTGTACAGATAGACGAAAGGTCATCTCTGATGGTCCTCTCTGAAAACCTGATTTTTGTAGTTCACTTTTCAACCAAGTTGGAATACGTATTTCATAATTTAGCATGCTCAAATTTCCCTAACTGAGTAGGTATCAGATGCTCATTTTATAATGCTTCTTTTATTTTATGTAAACTAACATATTGGAGAAATTATTAAAATAAAAAAGTAGTTGTATCTCAGAATTATTGATAAAAAAAAATCTTTTAAAAAAAAGCAACTAATGTCTACCAATGTGCACATTTTACTGTTTTTGAGGAACCATGTTGTCTCGGTGTTGCCTCACCTGAAGAGGTTGGACTTCAGCGCTGTGACCAAGCAGGAGAGGGTGTTGGCCAAAGATTGGTCTACGAGCCTCAAGCTGTACAAAAAACACAAGAACAACACACAGACAGATGACTAAACACTCAACGAGGAAGTCCTGAAACAGTGTTTCCGCAATAAATCCATCACAAACACTTCAAAAAAATTACAAGGCATTCCAGATTTTATTTGATATCTTAAAAAGATGAATCCCATCCATCATTCTAATATTTCC
Organism: Cyprinodon diabolis; assembly: GCA_030533445.1. Taxonomy (NCBI): domain Eukaryota; kingdom Metazoa; phylum Chordata; class Actinopteri; order Cyprinodontiformes; family Cyprinodontidae; genus Cyprinodon; species Cyprinodon diabolis. The sequence goes on along the minus strand of CM060074.1, from coordinate 32,551,760 downwards.
TTTCAGTGGCTCTGTCACCTTATCCATCCTCCTATTAGATCTTTGGGCGATCCTCACAAAAAGTGCACCTTAATATGAATCTCTTATAAAGTGCAAACTAAAAACAGCCTGCAAACCTTCACTACGGTTGGTGAGAGAAGATCCTGCAACAAAAGGTTCCACCAAAAAAAAAAAAAAAAAGGTTCCACCAGGTCTGCAACCTGCGGCTCTAGAACCGCTAGTGGCTTCTTTGATAGCTCTTTCTAACTTTATAAGTGACTAGAAACAATAAAGAACAAAGTCATGTTTTTAGATACAGATAGAACAATAAATGCATATATAGTCTATCAGGTTTACATTTAGGTGGTTTTCAATATCCAGCAGGAGAGAAAGAAATGCATGCATCTTTCTTCAATATATTTTTCTGTATTTCTGGAATCTGAAGTTTGAAATAGAACTAAGTTTTTTTTATAGCAATGACAACTAATTCATTGAATTATTAATCAATTTAAAATATGTTGTCTCTTTTCAAAAGGTCTATATTAGGAAAGCTTCCCTCCAATTTCTCTTTCAGTGACTCAAACACTCTTATGTATGGAAGCCTATGGAAGCCCGTTTCCGCCACTCTGTAAAAAAAAGAAAAAAAATTATCTCATCATAATGAGATACTATATATGAGTTACTATCTCATTATAATTAGACACTATGAGATAGTAACTCAATATAATGAGATAGTATCTCATTATAATGAGGTAGTAACTCAATATAATGAGGTAGTAACTCAATATAATGAGATAGTATCTCATTATATTGAGTTACTATCTCATTATGAGATGATTTTTATTTTTAATAGAGTGTCAGAAACGGGCTTACATACTAGGCAACACGGACCTTCAACTCCCTACACAAATGTTCTATAAGGTTGAAGTCTGGAGACTGGCTAGGCCACTGCAGGATGTTGAAATGCTTTTGTGTGTGTATAATTTTTCAAATATATACTGGACTCTTCCGGTCCAGCAGGGGTCGCTGTTTCACTCCTATGCTTTGAATTTATTAAACGGAAGCGTTTTCCATAGGATTGTGTTTACATGTTCCGAGGTTCTCTGTGGTTTCTGCGGCTCCGAGAACTCAGACTGCGGCGCAATGAGCTCCTTCCAGCTGCTGCGGATGTCGGTACACGAGCGGATCAGCGCCGCCGCTGAAGACGTCCTGCAGCAGCTAGAACACGGGAAGGAAGCGGCTAAACTCCGGACACAGAGAGCCCTGTTAACCGCCCGGCTAACAGCTGCGGCAGAGGAAATCTTCGTTCTGTTTAAGGAGACTTTGGCGGAATACGAGCAGAGACTGCGGCGGTCTGAGGAGGAGATCTGCCGCCAGAGGAAGCAGCTGGACGTTCTGCTGAAACCTGAAGTCAGACTGAACAGATCTGAGCAATCACAGCTTTTTAAAGGCGCTGCGACACCTGCAGCCTGCGGTTGCCTATCCAGTTCCGGTCAACTTCACAATAAAAGCCCCTCAGATCAAAGTGAAGAAGAGGAGACTGAAAACAGAGGTAGGAACAACATGGATTAATTAAATTATACCTAAAATCATGTGTATATATATACATACATATATATATATATATTTATATATATATACACACACACATTCTGCTGACATATATACACTGCTCAAAAAATTAAAGGAACACTTTGAAAACACATCAGATCTCAATGGGGGGAAAAAATCATGCTGTTTATATATACTGATATGGACTGGGGGATGTGTTGGGAACAAAAGGATGCCACATCATTTGATGGAAATGAAAATTATCAACCTACAGAGGGCTGAATTCAAAGACACCGCCAAAAATTACAGTGAAAAAATTATGCAGTAGGCTAGTCCCTTTTGCTGAAATTTCTTTGCAGCAACTCAAAATGGTATTCAGTAATTTGTATGGCCCCCACGTGCCTGTATGCATGCCTGACAATGTTGGGGCATGCTCCTAATAAGACGACAGATGGTGTCCTGGGGTATCTCCTCCCAGATCTGGACCAGGGCATCACTGAGCTCCTGGACAGTCTGAGGTGCAACCTGGCGGCGTCGGATGGATCGAAACATAATGTCCCAACATAATGTTCTATTGGATTTAGGTCAGGCGAGCATGGGGGCCAAACAATGATATCAAGTCCTTCATCCTCCAGTAACTGCCTGCATACTCTCGCGACACGAGGCCGGGCATTGTTTTGCACCAGGAAGAACCCAGGACCCACTGCACCAGCATAGGGTCTGATAATGGGTGCAAGGATTTCATCCCGATACCTAATGGCAGTCAGGGTGCCTTTATCAAGCCTGTATAGGTCTGTACGTCCCTCCATGGATATGCCTCCTCAGATCATCACTGACCGCCACCAAACTGGTCATGCTGAACGATGTTGAAGGCAGAATAACATTCTCCACGGCTTCTCCAGACTTTTTCACATCTGTCATGTGTGCTCAGGGTGAACCTGCTCTCATCCAATTCCGGTTTTCTGTGGCAAATGCCAATCCAGCTCCACGGTGCCGTGCAGTGAGCACAGGACCCACTAGAGGACGTCGGGCCCTCAGGCCACCCTGGTGAAGTCTGCTTCTGATTGTTTGGTCATAGACATTAACACCAGTGGCCTGCTGGAGGTCATTTTGTAGGGCTCTGGCAGTGCTCCTCCTGCTCCTCCTTGCACAAAGGAGCAGATACCAGTCCTGCTGATGGGTTGTAGTCCTTCTGCGGCCCTGTCCAGCTCTCCTGGAGTAACTGCCTGTCTCCTGAAATCTCCTCAATGCTCTTGAGATTGTGCTGGGAGACACAGCAAAACTTCTGGCAATGGCACGTATTGATGTGCCATCCTGGAGGAGTTGGACTATCTGTTCAACCTCTGTAGGGTCCAGGCAGCGCCTCATGTTAACAGTAGTGACAGTGACCCTAGCCAAATGCAAACCTGGTGAAAAGGAGTCAGAAAAGATGAGGAGAGGAAAAAATGTCAGTGGCCTCCACCTGTAAAACCATTCCTGTTTTGATGGTCATCTCGTTGTTGCCTCTAGTACACCTGTTGTTAATTTTATAAACACCAAAGCAGCTGATTTACAACCCCCTCTGCTACATACCTGACCAAATTTAAGAAGTTTAATTAACTTGATGGTATACTCTGATTACAAAGTGTCCCTCTAATTTTTTTTGAGTGTGTATGTATGTATATATATATATATATATATATATATATATATATATATATATATATATATATATATATATATATATATATATATATATATATATATATATATATATATATATACACACACACTCAATATATATATATATATATATATATATATATATATATACATAAATACACATTCTGCTGACATATATATATGTGTGTGTGTGTGTGTGTGTGTGTGTGTGTGTGTGTGTGTGTGTGTGTGTGTGTGTGTGTGTGTGAATGTGTGTATGATTTATAAATCTAAATACATTTGTATAATTGAAAATATCTCCACCTTGGTTGGTTTATTTTTCATATATCCTTACACAGTGGTAGATTCATATTTCAATGCTGAAGTGAGTGTTCCTATTATTTTAAATATCTGTTTAGAAAATGTGTATGATGGGGAGGTCAGTCTTCAAAACTGTTTGTTCCTTTGATCTTTAAAGTCTGATCACATGTGTGACCTTTTTCTTTTCAGACCTTCTAAAAATCGTGACTTTAGATGACTCAGACCTTCCACCTCAGTTTAACCCACCAAACCTAAGTCGTTTTGAGTCCGATCATGATATCAGCAACGCTTCCTGCCCATCATCACCACGCTCTTCTTCCCCATCCTACCATGAGCCAGCCTCTGAGAACACCGATGAGGACGATGACTGGATGGACAGTCTGCCTCTCCGATCCGAAGGCAGAAGGAAAAGAGGAAGGCCCTTTGGGTCAGGTGGGAAAAAGAAGAGAGGTCAGCATTTCGGATCTGTTGGGAGACAAGAAAGAAGTCAGCCTATTGGAGCTGTTGAGAAAAAGAAGCGAGGTCGGCCTCTTGGATCTCTTGGGAAAAAAAAGAGAGAGCTTTTGGGTCTTGAACCTGTAGGGGAAGTGAAGAAACGAAAGAGGACACCTCCTACAGAGAGTTTCAGCTGTTACATCTGCGGGCGCATTTGTCCTGGAAAAGGCTTCCTTCTGCAGCACGCTCTCAGGGTGTGTAGCAGCAACCCGGAGTGCCGCTGCGGCTTCTGTGGAGAGCTTTCAGATTCTGCTGACAGTCTGATGGCTCACCTGAAGGCTCACCAGCAGAACACTAAAACATGCTCCATCTGTGGGAAAACATTCACCTCCATCAGGGCGCAGGAGCTGCACTTCCGCATCCACACTGGAGAAAAGCCACACGCATGCCCCAAATGTGACAAAATGTTCAGACAGAAGACTAACCTGGTGTCTCACATGCTGGTCCACGCTGCAGAAAAGCCTTTCAAATGTAAGAAGTGCCCCCGGGCCTTCTGCCACTTGACATCCTTGGAGCGCCACATGGAGGAGCACAATGAAGAGCTGATCATCTCCTGCAGCCTTTGCAATCAGGCGTTTAGCAAGCGGAAAGATCTGCGTAAACACATGGCGACCACTCATGGGGACATTATTCCTAAAACCAATAAAGGTCGCACTTCAGTGGTGTCCAACTGCAAAGTGTGTGGGGAGGCTTTTGACCGGAAGATTCTGTTAGTTAGACACGCAGGTACTCATGGGCAGGACCCCAACTGCCGCTGCGGGGTTTGTGGAAGCCAGTTTGACTCTATCGACAGCCTCAACACTCACCTGCGCTTCCATCGGGTCGCTGCCAGAACCTGTGAAACCTGCGGGAAATCCTTCCCAGGTCGATCAGCGCTGTTGATGCACTTAAGAATCCACACGGGAGAGAAACCCTTTACCTGCAGCTTCTGCGAAAAGGCCTTCAACCAGATTGGCAACTTAAAAATGCACATGAGGATCCACACAGGCGAGCGGGCCTTTTCATGCAGCATCTGCGGGAAGGGCTTCACCCAGAAAAACAGCCTGGACACCCACATCCGCTTCCACAACAAGGAGAGGCGTTTCCTGTGCCAGGTGTGCGGGAAAGGCTTCATGCAGGATGTGGACCTGAAGAGACACATCCTTATCCACACGGGAGAGAGGCCGTACGTGTGCAGGATGTGCACTGCATGCATAAAAGCACAGCCATCACTGTACGATTCAATTGTAAAATAATGAGAATACGTGATCTAAATGATAGCATTTACTTCTTTTCATGCCAATTACATAAAAGAGAAAACAAATCACTCAAGTTAAATGCATCCTTCTAGATTCTGCAAACCTCATCAATCACTGGAAGGTGAAGGTAGGTTCTGGTCGTAAAAATAAGTCCGCATTTTAAGGACATTCTGAGCAGCAGTGCTCTCTACAAAGTGTGCATGGGTTAGGTTGTGAAAACTGTTAGACAGATCCCTATTCTCTAATATGACTAAGCAGATAATGATATATGAACAATTAGGGACTAATGAACCAAAACTCTTTCTGTATCTGTATGTAGAACTGAAGACATTCATGTCATACAAGCTAACTAACTATACTTTGTAACAATGGTCGGTAACTAATGTCACTGGTTATCGACACAATTAATGAAATCATGACTGAAGACATTGGCCTCAGCCTGTAGCTTCTTTGCTGAGAGAAGAGAGAGCCATTCCACTGCGTTTCCATATGCGCAAAGTTGATCTTGCAGGATTATAATCTAAAACTAAAATAAATCTCTGCTTAAATACAGAGAGCAGTCTTTTCTCTGCTTTAAATTGCTCTCCTGTGTCATTAGTTTAAGCTGATCACGTTATGTCAGAACTACACAAGCTCCATGCACTTCACTCACTGTTCTAAAGTATTTTGAGTGCACTAAGAAAATGTTAGTGCTTTGAATCATTTAAGATTTAATTTGTTTATATTAAAAATGCATGCATTAGAAAAGCTTGTATTTGTTTTATTTGCTGATTTACGTGCTATAGTTCCAGGATTTCTCTTTTATTAAAATAGTCAGTAAATTTAGTGTGTGTTCTCTCTTTTTATTTGAAAAAAGGTATCAAAAAGGATCAAAAAAGATGTTGGTACTGGTACTGACACCAAAATGTTGCATATGTGGTCTTACATCTGTCATGTTACATTTCTTGGATCTGACACGTGGGGACAGAGAGAGACCAAATGAAAGAACTCTAAATTGAAAATACTTGCCCTGAAATGCAAAACTGCCAATGATGTGGTGCAATGGGGACATGAAAGTATGTGTCCCTCAAGTCAACCAAGGTGAACCAGCCGCCTGGGGAGATTGTCTAAAGCACATCCCTTATGCTCAACATGGGGAAGGGGGACGTCTTCAAGAAAACATTCACATTTATCAGGTCCAAAATCAGGCGGAGTCAGAGAGTCTTTTTTGGGAATAAAAAATACCTTGAGCAAACTCCCCCTGGAACAATCAGGGGGTCGACAGGCAATATAGCACCCTTGGCCAGCAAGGCATCTATGTCTTGGCTCAGAGTCTGAGCCTTTACCTCGTCATGAATCACCTTCATCATGACTCGACCAGGAACATGAAGGCGGCGGCGGAACTGTTGGGTGAAACCCCGGGTAAGTGTAGACACCACCCATGGATCGGGAACGAGAGAGGCCCAGCAACTGAGCTGGTCCAGGGTAAAGTGTCCCACTGCCAGCTCACTATCAATAACTTTTATCACCCAAAAACACAAAAACTTAGGGTTGTGTTTGACTGTGGGGCCACATTCCAGGAGACTCCCTTAAACTTCTTGCTGCTACAAGGTCCTGCAATCAACAAGTCCATTTCCTGATCGACAGTGGAGAGGAGATCCCCCTCTTAACAGGAAGAATCCTCCAGCAGAACTCGGCTTAGAGCAAGCGGCCATCATGTGAGGCCGACTGGGGTTCACATAGATAGTGGACAGTGGATCAGTATTCTATCCCTCATATATACTGTAGGTAGCTGTAGTCAACCTGACTGATTATTAACTTTTAATAAAGCCTAACCTTGGAAAAATCTCGGCTGCTGTCTGGTCTAGGAATTACGGGTGTCTGTGGGTGAATTGAGCTGCAGGTAGTGGGTAGATTGCTGTGAGGTTAGGAGAAACCAGTGATTAATTTTAAGGGGGGGGGATAACATATGAATTACACACGCACAAACACACACCTACACACACACAAGCACACACACACAGAATCTAGGGCAAGTATTGTAAATCAGCCACAAATGCCACATTGCAGAGCCCTGGTCTAAAAGACAAAAACTGTGCTCTTTTCTTATGACTAAAGTTGCTTATAATTTGTTTCTGGTGCATTATGAAAAATAAGAAAGTGTGTCTCTCAGTGGTGCAAAGTAGTTTAAAACAAGCTTGTTTTCATTAAGTAAATAGTAAAAGTAAGTAAAGTCACGCAGTGGATGGAGTATCCAGAAAATTTACTCAAGCAAGAGTAGTGATATCTAGAGAAGCTTTAAGACTTTATTAGATGGATGTTAGCAAAATTTCCCTGACTTTAATGGCCAGAAAACTGACGTATCACAGCTAGATTTCCGTGGGAAAGGATCATTGCTGCTGTTTCTCCAGGAGCTAAGATGACCCAATTTTTCTTTCCATTCAGAAATTGTCCTTGTCCTTTATGTAAAATCTAACACCAGTTTTTTTATCTATTTTTTTTATGAAAAAAAATTAAAATGTCTATTTGAAGTCAGCTTGATGCAGTGGAAATTTGGTTCTACATTAAAAATCCCTTAACAGATACTTGTCATTTCTTACCTAATTTCATTTTTAAGGGCTATTGAGGCACATTTTTTTATCTTTTTCAGACTTCAGTAAGTTATCAAATACAGTGCTGTTAAAAAAAATATCGAGATCTTAAAACAAATGTTGAGATGATAACATTTTTCTTATGTTGAGTTAAATAAATGTAAAAAATCATCCGAACCAATATTGCCATATTTAATAAATCTAACGACAGTTCATTTACTCAGCTGTGAATTATCAGTTTTTTTCACTCAGTGAATTACTGCCAGACCTGCCGAGTCTGGAAATCTTCCAACTTGAACTTGCCTGACAACACGAAGTAGGCTCCTAAATGGCAAACATCAACAGATTATGCCCTGATCTAAAGAAACTTAAGAACACATAAGTAGCAAAATCATGGACATCAATCAGTGTAATCATTGTTCAAAATCATTTAAGAAGCTGTTTCTGTGGAGAACATCAAAGGCCTTTTTCCATTAGTCATCCGCTAATGAAACAGTTTGTTTAATTCTGGGACCTCTGACTAGTGGATCTGGTCGTCAAACCCCTATGAGCAAAGGACAGACCCAGGAAATTTAAAACAAACTAAAAAAACATGCTGAGTCTTAAACCAATATGGTGACAGGGAGTTTTCTTAGAGCCTCTATTAACAAAAAGTCTCATTTTAGATCACAGATGAGAAAAAAATGCATTATGTTAAAGATCTTGGCAATAAAATAAATACATTATCTAGATTGAGGAGGGAGCCAAACATGCTTTAATATTTGTATTTACGTCTTTCTAGTAGACGTCATGTAAGGTTCCACCTGAGCGATAGGTCAGCTAAACTTTACATGAACCTAGAGGAACACTTGGTAGTTCCTAACTTTGAGTGCAGCATTTAGACTCCATTAATAATTCACTCCATTATTAATTCAGCTGAAGTAAAAGGTCTCTGATCAAAGCTTCAGTTGTGAAAAGCAAAGTTTCAGTCTTTGAAAAATGAAAAAAATAAAACGAGATCTTTGAGTTAAAAATTCTGGTTTCTTTTAGTCCTTAGGTGTGAGTGTGTGTGCATGGTTGTACGTCTTCCTATGTCTCTGTGTTGCCCTGCGACAGACTGGCGACCTGTCCAGGGTGCACCTGCCTCTCACCCTTAGACTGACGAGGAAAGGCACCGAACCACCGCCACCCTGACAGAATAAGCAGGCAAAGATGGATGAATATGTGGTTTCTTTTGATATGAACATCGTTTTTTTTTTAGTGTCCCGTCTGGCAATGTGGCAATAAGAATAATTGTCTTGATGCCAAAAACAGCCCAACAGATTTTACTATCACAAGTGTAGCAGTATGGTAATTGCCATATTGTTCCACTTGTTTCATACATATAAATTGCTTTATTATTTATTTGCTTTATTATTATTTCAAAGTTCATGTTGAAAAACTTGTAAAAAAGCTGAAACTACGGCTGGGGTTTTATTTTAGAAATAAAACTTGTTTTAACATGTCAGCCAGAAAAACACTTGTGCAGGCTACTTTTTTAAGTGTTTTGGACCATGGTGATGTTGTCTACATGCATGCTGCCTCTAGTACTCTCCACCTGTTAGATTCTGTGGACCATAGTGCTTTGCGCTTCTTAACTAACTCCTATTCCCGTACTCATCATTGTACGCTGTATGAACTGGTAGGCTGGCCGTCACTAAGTCTACGTAGACAACTTCATTTGTATATTTTTCTATACAAGGCCATGTTAGGTAAATTGCAGGCATATTTATGTAATCTCCTCAAGCTAAATTCCAGCCATTTTCATCTCTGTTCCACCAGGTGGCGCTCTTACCAGGTTCCAATGGTTTTTACTGAGCTGAGGAGGAAATCCTTCTCTTACTTTGCTCCATGGTCCTGGAATAATTTGCAAAACTTGCTCCATTTAAATGATTGAGTCCCATTGAATGAACTTAAGGCCATGTTAAAATGTCATGTAATTCAAAAATGTAACTGCCCTATGTGACCTGTCTTTTCCTCTATGTGAGATTTTGTCTATGTTGTATTTCTGTTTGTATTTTAACTGGTGTGCCGTCTTGGCCAGGTCTCCCTCAAAAAAGAGATTTCAATCTCAAGGGACTTCCTGGTTAAATAAAGGTTAAAAAATATATATATTTATAATTATGCAGGTAGTTTTACAGTTTATATGGACACTGCAATTTAAATAGCACTGAAGAAAAAAAAAAAGAGAAAAGATGAAAGAAAGAGGAGATAGAAAGGAGACAAAACATTTACAGTCTGCTTCATCACCTGCAACGAGATGCAAAAAGAACAGCACAACCAAAAGACATGGTACGAGACACACAATAAAGCAACACCTTGAAACTATCGCTGAAGTAGTATTATTTAGTCTGACTTGTACTCTATGTTACCTGAAGATATGAATGTGAGCTTTCTGTATGGAAGTGAATATAAACATCTTTAAAGTCTGAATAATTGTGGTTCTGAACCTTTTGTTCACACAGTAGCCAATATTTTTTAATAAAACCAGAAACATTTAATTTTAATAACCAAACAAACTTTATTGATCTTTTAAAAGACAACCAATATTGAGCTTCTTTAAATATAAACTGGCTGAATTATATTAAAAACCTTTTGTATCAAAAAAATTATCTGAAACCTCTGACTAAAAGAATATTTGTTAATTCATTCATTAAATCAGAACACATAAGTTTACTTTTTTCCTGTCAAAGGAAGTCACCTTGTGCTGAAAATAGCTCGTCCTGTGAGCAGACGTGCTGCTCGGGGTCTAAACTAAGAGTAAATGATGCATTAGAAATAAGCAGCTAAAATCATAACATTCAGCCTTTCAATATATTAAGTAAAGATTTCTTTAAATGTTCATGTTATTTAGGCAGGAAGCAAATGCTGGCAAAGAAATGGTAAAAAAAAAAATGTCCTTTTGTTTCTGTCTTCTTGGCTGAATTTACTTGAGCTCAGTTTTATAAACTGTCAGTTTTATCTTCTGCTCTGCTCAGGTGGTAGGCAGCGCATCCTGGGCACATCCATCCAAAGACTTCTTTTCTCCCTTTTTTGGCCGACGTCTTCCTCTGCTTTTGGTTAGTTTTTGGGGCGCTTCCTTCTCATTGGGTTGTTTGTTTTCTGCTGAGTCATCAGCAGAGGCTTGGGCGTCCTGTGCTGCGTTATTAATCTCCGCCTTCTCCTGCTTTATGTTCGTCAGTGGTCTGTTCTCCACAGCGAGCCCACTAATAGGACCTTTGTCTGGCTTGTCGATGCCTTCATTGCTTCTCTTGGCGACCTTCTTGAGATCATGGATGTAGTTCTTCCTCTCGATGCAGTGACCTCTGCTGCTATTGAAGAGCTCCAGAGCTGCTTCAGGATCAACCCCGTCCACATCGATCAGGTATCTGCAAATCAGGTACCCGGTACGGTTCAGGCCGTGAGTGCAGTGGACTCCGATTAACTTGTTGTTGTTTTGGTTCTCATTCAGGAACTGCTTCACTGCCCGCTTAAAGCCGAGGATGGTAGCATCAGAGGGAACTCTGTGACCCTCGGTGAAGATCTTGATGTAGGAGCAGGACTGTGGGACGTCTTCCACCGAGTAGTACCTCGTGGTAAAGGTGAGATCCACGATCAGACCCAGCTCTTGGTTTTGCCGTCCCACGGAGTCCAAGAGGTCCCACAGACTAAAAGACTGAGAATCTGGAACTTGACAATTCAAGGATGGTTTTAAAGGAACCTTGAAGGCAATAAATCTAGTTCCTGGTATCCTCCGTCCTACAGGGCAGTAGTCCAGCCACCGATCAGGTATGCCCTTTTTGTGATTCTTCTTTTTCTTCTGTTGAGCCATATAGGCTGCTTCGAGGTGTCAGTTGATTCTTGAAGCAGCGCTAAAACACAGAACAGAAAGTGGCATAAGAACCCGAAAGCAGCAATTTCAGCATTAACCAACAGCCAAAGCTTCCCCCACCATATTCATGACATTTAAACATGAATAGTGAATAGTCTGAATTAAGTTGTAAGAGATAAGTTATACAACTTATTATTTAATACTTTATAGCAGTATTATTAAACAGGATTATTGCACATGGATATTTATTAGGGATGCACGATATAATCGGCCCCCTATCGGTATCGGCCTGTATCGGCCTTAAAACTGAATATCGGACATCGGCCACCCCACCGATATTTAACTCGATATTTGATCAGCTTCTGAGTTTCTAAAGTCTAAAAAAAAATAAAAAAAATACTACTACTTCTTCCTCAAAAACTTCTTTTTTAAAGACTTAAAAACTTCTAAAGACAAGGGAAAAAATATTGATACATTAAAATATCACAATATCTTCATATGCTGATATATTGCCATTTAAAAACACCATATCAATCTCTTTTACTAATGAAATATTGCTATATCTCATCGTTATGCTACGAAATCCCCCGAAAATCCACGAAATTTTGCCATATTTTTATATGTTGATATATTGACGCGGTATCGATCTATTTTACTAACAAAATCTCACAAGAATTTGCAAAATATCACGAGAGTTTGTAACAGAACGATGAAATTTCACAAGATTTTGAAAGTAAAATAGATCGATACCGCGTTTTTAAAAATCAATTTGATATCAGCATATGAAAATATATTTGAGTATATTATTTTTCAAAGTGTCAGAAATGGATAACAAAACTGCTATTTTCAATGACTACTTATTTTTGTCCAGCTTTAACATCGGTATCGGTTATCTGCTACATGAGTTTTAAAATATCGGATATCGGCCAAAATCCCAATATCGTGCATCCCTAATATTTATATATATAGTCATGCACTATGTGTCAAATATAGAGAAACAGGTTATTGCACAGGGTGTCAAATAGTAATTTAATCCATCAATAAATCTCTTTCACTTTTGTCTCCTAGGAATGTAGAAAAAAACGATTTGCTTGTGTTGGATGCAGCCAAAAAGAAGATAAAAATCCTTCCTCCAATGATCAATAACTTCTAACAACAAATGTAAACAAAAAACATTTTCCCGAACGTAAACACAAATCATTGCAAATATACAAATATCAAATCCAGTGAAATGAAACCAGCTGGAAACAACCTGTCTGACATGGACAATAAATAAATACCAGGATGAGATCAAACACCAGTTTAATCTAACTCACCTGAGGAAGAATAACATTTTTATCAACAATACAGTCTGTTAGAATGTGTATCTCCCGCTTTCATTTATTATTATCAATATTTATAACTAACAAAAGTTATTATTATTATTGTTGTTATTATTAGGACAATAAAAACCCTGTAATTGTCCTTATTGTGTCCATATTTGCATTGACTAAAACGTCAATCATTTGCCGAACTTAGCAGAAGATAATAATAAAAAAGAAACAAAAATAAATCAGACATTTAAATGTATTTAACTCGTCACGTGATTGGGTTTAAACATTATTGGCTTTTTCTATGGGAGTTTGGTAAATGTGTCCAACTCGCCGAAGTAACGAGGCATCAAACATGGCGTTTAAATAATTGACGCATAGCAATGTAATATATTAAAATGTTGTGATATACTCACTTAATTTCGCTTTGTTTTGGAAGGTAGCCTAAACTTAGTAGCCAGCAATTCAACCACACGTTTCCGCTTTTTCCCGGAAATGACGTTCCCACTGTCCCGGAAGTTCATCCTTCTGTTTACATTTTGCTCTTTGGTTCAGCAGGAAATCTTCTTAAAAAATGTCAAAAAGGCGGCTAGTGAGCAACACCCTGAAGGTCTCCATAGAGCAGCAGCTGGCGGCATTAGCCTCCGGGATCTTGGTGCTGCTGGAGGAGCGCCGCCAGGCGGAGGTGGAGGAGCTGCGGGGGCTGCTGATGGAGCGGGTCGCAGCGGCCGTGGAGCTGATCCTCTCCGCCTTTGAAGTGAACAGAACGGCCGAGAGAGGGAGAGGAGGCCGTGGAGAGGAGCGACAAGGTCCGTAAGCTCACACGGTGTGCTGTAATTGTGGCTGCGTGTGTTTATATTTACCAGCTGTGCCCATTTAGAAAATTTAAACTTTCTTTGCAAAGCAGCTTGGATCAAGTCAAATGGAGAGCCACCGTTTCTATTTGTTTGGGTCTTCAACAGGGGGTCCGCGACCCCTAGAGGGTCCACAGAGGTACTGCATGAGGGTAGCAAAAGTTTTGCTGATTAGACTTTTTTTAATATTCCCCCTCCAATTATTTCCACTAATTAAAATGTTAGTCACCTGGGCTCTCTTGAAATCTTGCAATCAGATGGGCATGGATTGGTGCAACTGAAGACAATGTCGGAGTTTCTCTCATTTCATGACGACAGTTGCATCTTTCATGGGCTTCATAGCTGTAACTATTTGTTCTGCAGTTGCATGACTGACTTAATTACTTTGTTTTCTACAAGACATTTGAGCTTTGATGAGCTCAATGTGAAATGTGAAAAACAGCTTTTACCAGTCTGTTCCTCTGCTTAGTTTTGATGTGGGTCACAGCTCAAGGCGAACTCAAACATATAAGAAAAACGTACTCTTTGGTTGATAAAAGCTTGTCATTTTTCAGTTGGAGTCTCACTAAGAAAAAAAGATCCCAGTTTTATTTCTTTTAACTACCTAAAAAATTTAATAAATTGATGTACCCCTTGCAATGCACTCAAGGACCACTAGGGGTACAAGTACCACAGGTTGGGAATTACTGCTTTAGGGAAAAATCAGTAATAGGAGCTTAAAGATAGATATATCAGGCAGTCAAAATCTGCAATATATTGTGAAATTAATTTTTTCCCACACTCCATTCCTTATCTTGGTTTATTACTTTACATTACACAAGAAATTGAGGAGAAAAAACGTTTTTTTTCTGAAAAAGGCATTTTAAATCGTCACCACTTACTAAATGCAAAAGGTTTCTTGCACTTTATGTCGGGTAGTATTGTAATTTTTTTTGTTGTTGTTTTTTTGCAGAATTGCATCTCTCTGTTGGAGTTAGGGGTCAATCTTTTGGCATCTCAGTGGAGGAGAAGCTGCCAGTTTCCACTTCCAGTCTGCAGATTGCCTGCAAGATTGACCAGCAAGCAGCTTCTCCAGACAATGACACAGCAGAGGAGGAGGGTGGCGATGCCATCGCAGCGGACGAAACATCTCACAGCTGCAGGGTCTGCAGCAAATCCTTCGACACAAAAGGCTTTTTGATCAAACATGTGGAGAAACACACAAAGGAAGACGAGCGTCGATGCGGCGTGTGCGCAGAAACCTTGGAGTCCAGTGACGAGCTAAAGCAGCATCTTCAAACTCACCGCAACAGCTGCAAGGTCTGTGACATCTGTGGTAAGAAGTTCCCAACAATCAGGGCAAAGGAGACGCACATGAGGCAGCACACTGGTGAGAAATCATATACATGTCACCTCTGTGACAAAGGCTTCAGTCAGAAGGAAATCATGGTGACTCACCTGCAAAGTCATATGGAAGAAAAGTCCTCTGAAGGTCCAGTTCACAAGGTTCCACCAGAGAAAGACACGATGGCCAGCAGTGAACAGATGGCATTCAGCTGCAAAGACTGTGGAACAGGCTTCCTAACAAGGTCGGAGCTGAGGCGGCATGCTCAAAACAACAACCAGCGAACCGAGAGGAGCAAACGCAGAAAACCAAGTCTGACTCCTACACACTGCTGCAAAGTCTGTGGAAATGCATTTCACAATAAAGGGAACCTACTGCGGCACACTGAGACACATCTGAACCACCCAGACTTTCTTTGTGGCGTCTGTGGAGAGCGGGCCGAGTCCTCAGAGAGCCTGCAGCTCCACATCCAGGATCACAGAGAAATAAAGAAGGTCTGCGAGATTTGTGGAGACAACTTCAGGGACATGGAGATCCACATGAGGACACACACTGGTCAAAAACCATTCAGGTGCAAAGACTGCTGCAAGGATTTCCCAAGGAAAAGCTCTTTGGAGCGACACCTGAAGCTGCACGCGGGCGAGAGGCCGTACATCTGCGAGTTCTGTGGGAAGACTTTTATCGAAAACACCGTCCTTAAGAGACACATCAAGAGCCACACGGGGGGGAAGCCCAGAATTTATCCCTGTGAAATCTGCGGCAAGAAGTTCACCATGAGCCAACATTTGGACGTTCACAAGAGGATCCACACGGGGGAGAAGCCTTTCCCCTGTAAGGTCTGTGGCAAGACGTTCAGGCAGATCGGCAACCTAGACTCCCACATGAGGATCCACACGGGCGAGAAGCCGTTCATATGCAGCCTCTGCGGAAAAACCTTTCGCCAGAAGATCTCGCTGGAGACACACGAGCGGTTCCACAAGAAGGAAAAGGCGTTTGACTGCCAGGTCTGTGAAAAGGGCTTTGTGCAGAAGATCGACCTGAAGAGGCATATGCTGACACACACCGGTGAGAAACCCTTTAGGTGCCAGGTGTGTGGAAAGGGCTACCAGGAAAAACGCTCACTGGAGTCCCACAAGAAGGTCCACACAGGAGAACGAGCTGCCAAGAACCCAGCTGTGACAGAACCAAAGCAGCAGCCAGAGGAGGAGGTCCAACCCCAGTTGCTTCTGCTGTGAGCTGCATGATGAAGCAGGTGGACAGCCACACCAGGCTGACAGGAAGTTTATCTGGGGAAAAATGTACAAAACTGCAATCCTGATCTCAAATAGCAGCCTGCTTCCTGTGCTTTCTAAAACGGCCAATTTGCTCCACTTCAAGCACTTCAGTCAGTTAAAGCAGCTAGATTGAATCTTTATACCTACTTCTCTATCTAATTGCTGCTTCTAAACAAATGCAAAGCTTTCAAAACGGTTTATAATTATTTATTACTTAAAAAAAGTTCAGAAAATGTTTCTGACCTAAAACTCTTAAGTTTAGAAAAGCTTCAGCATTAATCCCTCTGATTCCATTTTCTTACAGCAACAGAAACATTTTATGGGTTTTTAATTCTTGCTTTATTGAAATATTCAGCTTTCAGGCGGTTGCTAACCATCTAAAAGGTTGCTGTGCTTTCGCTGCTCTGGCTTAATTACAACCCAAGCAGCCATTTGTCACATAAAATAATAAGTATAATAAGTTTTGAGTGAAAATGTACTTTATCAAACTACTACAATTAAAACAACTTTATAAGATGAGGTTGCAATACAGAAAACCTGAAAAATACAATACTTTATATGGCAAATGTTCAGGAGTCACGCTATCAAACAATTTGTGTGACTTTGATTCAGATAACCGTAAACCACAATGCCATCAGATAAGAACAAATCAGCAAACGGGGGAGCAGATATGTCAAAAATATTATACAGCAGGACATTGTCTGGTTTTAAAACCTAAATGTGCAGCAAAAAGTGAGGTTAGACTAGATGTAGCTGCTGTAGGGAAGTTGTGGCCTAGTGGATGGGGCTTAGCGCTTGGAATCCAGAGGTTCTAAGTTCAAGCCCCACTCCCACAGACTGCTACACTGGGTCCCTGAGCAAGACCCTTTGTTCACTTGTGTAAAGTCGGGCCCCACTCGGGAGAATTCGGAAATGCAACAGTTGGAACAGCCGCTTCCCTACAACTTTAACCCCACACTGCTCACAGGGCAGCGCACAATGGCTGCCCACTGCTCCAAAAGAGGATGGGTTAAATCCAGAATTCATTTCGTTGCTTTTTACTTTTGACAGTTGAAAGTTTAATTCTGTTCTTTAAGAAAATGAAAGGCTGTTTTATCAGTAATCTCCTCCCATGGAAAGCTTTTTATATTTTCTACAGGAGCGTTAGTAACTTGATCTTTTAGGGACGGTTTATAGGAGTTTCTCTCTGGTAGCATTTCAGTGCTCTTAGAGGCCAAGCTGAGCCCAGACACTGAACACATCATGAAGTCAGACTGTTTCTGAAGCAGTTGGTGGAGGCAGTTAGCGGACAAAGACTTAATAATAGGCCATCAGCTCCAAAAATAGAAAAAATAATAATTTGGCTCTAGGTAGATCATCTTCACCATGGCTAAACTGTTGTCAGTGCTGATTAAAGAGTATTTGTGTCGTGGAAACGATCTATTTAAATTCTTGTATTTATTCAAATTTGCGGAATTCATGTTTCTAAAGTAACTTTAGGACCTAAACATGGAGTATGGCCCTCCTGTAGATCTGTCTTTCAAAGGCTTAATCACTGTCGCAGGTAATTTCTCGTTGCTGTTTTCATTCAAGGAACTTTGCTGCATTAATGATTTTGTGTGCATATATATATATTGCAAAGCTTAGCAATGAGTTTATCGGCAAAAAGATGATAAAAAAAAAACTTCCTGGATATTTGGACTGACTGGTTGTTGTTTAGAAGCGACGTTGACGGACCCCCGCCTGGGCCTGCGTCCTTTAAGGACCGACTCGCACAACAGGTACCGGACTCGGGCTCTACGTCTCAACTACAACAACATCGAGGACCTGAGTGGCCTTGAATTCATGCTGAACCACTTCCTGGTAGAGCCATCCATGCTGGGTTGGTTCGACTTGTCCTTCAACAAAATGACCGGAATCGATGATGTAAGACTCGATTTCAGTTAATGCTTTTTCATTATTTGCTCATTTGCTAAGCAGGATTAACATTTTACGGATTCAATCACTGTTCCTCTTTTGACTCGACTCGTTTCTGACCTGATTCAATGTTTTCATTTTAAATAAGCAACTTACAGTCAAATTCTAAGCCTTATGTACTGTTTGATTTATTTCTTCATCTTTAAATAATTTTTGCAGTTGACACCAGTGTCTGTATGTGCATTTCAGGTTTTATGTCAGTTGAATGAACTGCGTATTTTGTATCTTCATGGCAACAACATCCGTTACCTGAATGAAGTGAACAAGCTGAGCAAGCTGACTCATCTGCACACTCTGACACTGCATGGCAATGCTATTGATAAACACAAGGGCTACAGGTGATTTGCCTTAACCATCAACCATTTGTATTCCATTTGAATGTATAATTATGTTTATAACACAATTAATACCCATTTAACAACAGTGGTGTTTCAGATACAAACTCTGATGAAGGTTTGGGGGGGTTATTGTCTCTGTGTAGTTCCAGCAAAGTAAAACCCCTGGTCTATCTTGGTCGAGCAATTTGACAAGAAAGTCATGAGTTACCAAGAAAGAGAGGCAAGGTGGCAAACAAGAATGCATCCATGGGCAGCCTATGGGCGTTTCTCAATTCACGAGAACGCGAGTACGTACTCGCGTTCTCGTGAAGTCCGTTCTTGGCGAGAACGCAGGAAGATCGGACTTGACGAGAACGCGAGCACGCAAGCACGTATGTGTATTGGAACAGAAGCGTACTCGTGACGTCATCACATGCGAAGTTCTTTAGCCTTTCTTTAACAGTCAAAACTATTTATTCCCTACACAAAACATTTTGGAAACAATATTTTTAATTTCTAAAGCTTAAAAAAGCGGTAGTTCACACATAACTAGACCGAGAGAAGTGCACTACAGACGGGGTAAATTTAGCCCTGGCTGCGGTTACCCTCGGAGGTCTGCTGGTCACTCTGGTCCGCTCAACGTCGGACTTTTTTTTTTAATTTCGCACTAACTCTGTAAACAGACCACACAGGGAGGCTTCAATGTATAATGTTATCGCCTCAAACGATTTCAAAACGTACTTTTGAAGAACAACAGCAGCAGAAAAGGGAATGTTTAATTGATGCACACATTTGAGCGCTGTCTCGAATCAAGCTGCGACCGCGGGGCATTCTGGGGAAGCGGTCAGTATGAAGAACGCACAAGTCTGCTCTGATGCATGCTCGATAAAGACGGTGGGGCGAGAACAACATCCGGGGATTTGTTGCGTTCTCGATCTGGCGTTCTCGAGAATTGGAACGGTACTCGGGCTGAGCCTGATGACGTGTCACGAGTACACGAGCACACGAGAACGCTCAAGAATGCATATTGAGAAACGCCCTATATCTTAGTTTTACTATATACAATAAAGCTAAGATATAATCCTACCTCCTGGTCAAAGTAGCTTTACAGCAATCTTTAAATTTGCTAGCATGTTTCGTCAGAGGAATGGTTATACCACCATTCTGATGTGGCCCAGCCAGAATCCTGGTTGATAGTTAGGAAACTTTCTGGCCTCAATAATTTGGAGTTGATTAAGAAATTAATAGATAATATAAATTTTCCAGATGCAAACATTTAACAGTTGTAGAAAGGCTGAACATGAAAGTAAAAGTCTGAACTTTTTGTGTCCAGGGTCTGTGGGGTCTGCAGAGACGTTAGCCGACCTAAGACCTGTACAGATAGACGAAAGGTCATCTCTGATGGTCCTCTCTGAAAACCTGATTTTTGTAGTTCACTTTTCAACCAAGTTGGAATACGTATTTCATAATTTAGCATGCTCAAATTTCCCTAACTGAGTAGGTATCAGATGCTCATTTTATAATGCTTCTTTTATTTTATGTAAACTAACATATTGGAGAAATTATTAAAATAAAAAAGTAGTTGTATCTCAGAATTATTGATAAAAAAAAATCTTTTAAAAAAAAGCAACTAATGTCTACCAATGTGCACATTTTACTGTTTTTGAGGAACCATGTTGTCTCGGTGTTGCCTCACCTGAAGAGGTTGGACTTCAGCGCTGTGACCAAGCAGGAGAGGGTGTTGGCCAAAGATTGGTCTACGAGCCTCAAGCTGTACAAAAAACACAAGAACAACACACAGACAGATGACTAAACACTCAACGAGGAAGTCCTGAAACAGTGTTTCCGCAATAAATCCATCACAAACACTTCAAAAAAATTACAAGGCATTCCAGATTTTATTTGATATCTTAAAAAGATGAATCCCATCCATCATTCTAATATTTCCTTTCAGTGGCTCTGTCACCTTATCCATCCTCCTATTAGATCTTTGGGCGATCCTCACAAAAAGTGCACCTTAATATGAATCTCTTATAAAGTGCAAACTAAAAACAGCCTGCAAACCTTCACTACGGTTGGTGAGAGAAGATCCTGCAACAAAAGGTTCCACCAAAAAAAAAAAAAAAAAGGTTCCACCAGGTCTGCAACCTGCGGCTCTAGAACCGCTAGTGGCTTCTTTGATAGCTCTTTCTAACTTTATAAGTGACTAGAAACAATAAAGAACAAAGTCATGTTTTTAGATACAGATAGAACAATAAATGCATATATAGTCTATCAGGTTTACATTTAGGTGGTTTTCAATATCCAGCAGGAGAGAAAGAAATGCATGCATCTTTCTTCAATATATTTTTCTGTATTTCTGGAATCTGAAGTTTGAAATAGAACTAAGTTTTTTTTATAGCAATGACAACTAATTCATTGAATTATTAATCAATTTAAAATATGTTGTCTCTTTTCAAAAGGTCTATATTAGGAAAGCTTCCCTCCAATTTCTCTTTCAGTGACTCAAACACTCTTATGTATGGAAGCCTATGGAAGCCCGTTTCCGCCACTCTGTAAAAAAAAGAAAAAAAATTATCTCATCATAATGAGATACTATATATGAGTTACTATCTCATTATAATTAGACACTATGAGATAGTAACTCAATATAATGAGATAGTATCTCATTATAATGAGGTAGTAACTCAATATAATGAGGTAGTAACTCAATATAATGAGATAGTATCTCATTATATTGAGTTACTATCTCATTATGAGATGATTTTTATTTTTAATAGAGTGTCAGAAACGGGCTTACATACTAGGCAACACGGACCTTCAACTCCCTACACAAATGTTCTATAAGGTTGAAGTCTGGAGACTGGCTAGGCCACTGCAGGATGTTGAAATGCTTTTGTGTGTGTATAATTTTTCAAATATATACTGGACTCTTCCGGTCCAGCAGGGGTCGCTGTTTCACTCCTATGCTTTGAATTTATTAAACGGAAGCGTTTTCCATAGGATTGTGTTTACATGTTCCGAGGTTCTCTGTGGTTTCTGCGGCTCCGAGAACTCAGACTGCGGCGCAATGAGCTCCTTCCAGCTGCTGCGGATGTCGGTACACGAGCGGATCAGCGCCGCCGCTGAAGACGTCCTGCAGCAGCTAGAACACGGGAAGGAAGCGGCTAAACTCCGGACACAGAGAGCCCTGTTAACCGCCCGGCTAACAGCTGCGGCAGAGGAAATCTTCGTTCTGTTTAAGGAGACTTTGGCGGAATACGAGCAGAGACTGCGGCGGTCTGAGGAGGAGATCTGCCGCCAGAGGAAGCAGCTGGACGTTCTGCTGAAACCTGAAGTCAGACTGAACAGATCTGAGCAATCACAGCTTTTTAAAGGCGCTGCGACACCTGCAGCCTGCGGTTGCCTATCCAGTTCCGGTCAACTTCACAATAAAAGCCCCTCAGATCAAAGTGAAGAAGAGGAGACTGAAAACAGAGGTAGGAACAACATGGATTAATTAAATTATACCTAAAATCATGTGTATATATATACATACATATATATATATATATTTATATATATATACACACACACATTCTGCTGACATATATACACTGCTCAAAAAATTAAAGGAACACTTTGAAAACACATCAGATCTCAATGGGGGGAAAAAATCATGCTGTTTATATATACTGATATGGACTGGGGGATGTGTTGGGAACAAAAGGATGCCACATCATTTGATGGAAATGAAAATTATCAACCTACAGAGGGCTGAATTCAAAGACACCGCCAAAAATTACAGTGAAAAAATTATGCAGTAGGCTAGTCCCTTTTGCTGAAATTTCTTTGCAGCAACTCAAAATGGTATTCAGTAATTTGTATGGCCCCCACGTGCCTGTATGCATGCCTGACAATGTTGGGGCATGCTCCTAATAAGACGACAGATGGTGTCCTGGGGTATCTCCTCCCAGATCTGGACCAGGGCATCACTGAGCTCCTGGACAGTCTGAGGTGCAACCTGGCGGCGTCGGATGGATCGAAACATAATGTCCCAACATAATGTTCTATTGGATTTAGGTCAGGCGAGCATGGGGGCCAAACAATGATATCAAGTCCTTCATCCTCCAGTAACTGCCTGCATACTCTCGCGACACGAGGCCGGGCATTGTTTTGCACCAGGAAGAACCCAGGACCCACTGCACCAGCATAGGGTCTGATAATGGGTGCAAGGATTTCATCCCGATACCTAATGGCAGTCAGGGTGCCTTTATCAAGCCTGTATAGGTCTGTACGTCCCTCCATGGATATGCCTCCTCAGATCATCACTGACCGCCACCAAACTGGTCATGCTGAACGATGTTGAAGGCAGAATAACATTCTCCACGGCTTCTCCAGACTTTTTCACATCTGTCATGTGTGCTCAGGGTGAACCTGCTCTCATCCAATTCCGGTTTTCTGTGGCAAATGCCAATCCAGCTCCACGGTGCCGTGCAGTGAGCACAGGACCCACTAGAGGACGTCGGGCCCTCAGGCCACCCTGGTGAAGTCTGCTTCTGATTGTTTGGTCATAGACATTAACACCAGTGGCCTGCTGGAGGTCATTTTGTAGGGCTCTGGCAGTGCTCCTCCTGCTCCTCCTTGCACAAAGGAGCAGATACCAGTCCTGCTGATGGGTTGTAGTCCTTCTGCGGCCCTGTCCAGCTCTCCTGGAGTAACTGCCTGTCTCCTGAAATCTCCTCAATGCTCTTGAGATTGTGCTGGGAGACACAGCAAAACTTCTGGCAATGGCACGTATTGATGTGCCATCCTGGAGGAGTTGGACTATCTGTTCAACCTCTGTAGGGTCCAGGCAGCGCCTCATGTTAACAGTAGTGACAGTGACCCTAGCCAAATGCAAACCTGGTGAAAAGGAGTCAGAAAAGATGAGGAGAGGAAAAAATGTCAGTGGCCTCCACCTGTAAAACCATTCCTGTTTTGATGGTCATCTCGTTGTTGCCTCTAGTACACCTGTTGTTAATTTTATAAACACCAAAGCAGCTGATTTACAACCCCCTCTGCTACATACCTGACCAAATTTAAGAAGTTTAATTAACTTGATGGTATACTCTGATTACAAAGTGTCCCTCTAATTTTTTTTGAGTGTGTATGTATGTATATATATATATATATATATATATATATATATATATATATATATATATATATATATATATATATATATATATATATATATATATATATATATATATATATACACACACACTCAATATATATATATATATATATATATATATATATATATACATAAATACACATTCTGCTGACATATATATATGTGTGTGTGTGTGTGTGTGTGTGTGTGTGTGTGTGTGTGTGTGTGTGTGTGTGTGTGTGTGTGAATGTGTGTATGATTTATAAATCTAAATACATTTGTATAATTGAAAATATCTCCACCTTGGTTGGTTTATTTTTCATATATCCTTACACAGTGGTAGATTCATATTTCAATGCTGAAGTGAGTGTTCCTATTATTTTAAATATCTGTTTAGAAAATGTGTATGATGGGGAGGTCAGTCTTCAAAACTGTTTGTTCCTTTGATCTTTAAAGTCTGATCACATGTGTGACCTTTTTCTTTTCAGACCTTCTAAAAATCGTGACTTTAGATGACTCAGACCTTCCACCTCAGTTTAACCCACCAAACCTAAGTCGTTTTGAGTCCGATCATGATATCAGCAACGCTTCCTGCCCATCATCACCACGCTCTTCTTCCCCATCCTACCATGAGCCAGCCTCTGAGAACACCGATGAGGACGATGACTGGATGGACAGTCTGCCTCTCCGATCCGAAGGCAGAAGGAAAAGAGGAAGGCCCTTTGGGTCAGGTGGGAAAAAGAAGAGAGGTCAGCATTTCGGATCTGTTGGGAGACAAGAAAGAAGTCAGCCTATTGGAGCTGTTGAGAAAAAGAAGCGAGGTCGGCCTCTTGGATCTCTTGGGAAAAAAAAGAGAGAGCTTTTGGGTCTTGAACCTGTAGGGGAAGTGAAGAAACGAAAGAGGACACCTCCTACAGAGAGTTTCAGCTGTTACATCTGCGGGCGCATTTGTCCTGGAAAAGGCTTCCTTCTGCAGCACGCTCTCAGGGTGTGTAGCAGCAACCCGGAGTGCCGCTGCGGCTTCTGTGGAGAGCTTTCAGATTCTGCTGACAGTCTGATGGCTCACCTGAAGGCTCACCAGCAGAACACTAAAACATGCTCCATCTGTGGGAAAACATTCACCTCCATCAGGGCGCAGGAGCTGCACTTCCGCATCCACACTGGAGAAAAGCCACACGCATGCCCCAAATGTGACAAAATGTTCAGACAGAAGACTAACCTGGTGTCTCACATGCTGGTCCACGCTGCAGAAAAGCCTTTCAAATGTAAGAAGTGCCCCCGGGCCTTCTGCCACTTGACATCCTTGGAGCGCCACATGGAGGAGCACAATGAAGAGCTGATCATCTCCTGCAGCCTTTGCAATCAGGCGTTTAGCAAGCGGAAAGATCTGCGTAAACACATGGCGACCACTCATGGGGACATTATTCCTAAAACCAATAAAGGTCGCACTTCAGTGGTGTCCAACTGCAAAGTGTGTGGGGAGGCTTTTGACCGGAAGATTCTGTTAGTTAGACACGCAGGTACTCATGGGCAGGACCCCAACTGCCGCTGCGGGGTTTGTGGAAGCCAGTTTGACTCTATCGACAGCCTCAACACTCACCTGCGCTTCCATCGGGTCGCTGCCAGAACCTGTGAAACCTGCGGGAAATCCTTCCCAGGTCGATCAGCGCTGTTGATGCACTTAAGAATCCACACGGGAGAGAAACCCTTTACCTGCAGCTTCTGCGAAAAGGCCTTCAACCAGATTGGCAACTTAAAAATGCACATGAGGATCCACACAGGCGAGCGGGCCTTTTCATGCAGCATCTGCGGGAAGGGCTTCACCCAGAAAAACAGCCTGGACACCCACATCCGCTTCCACAACAAGGAGAGGCGTTTCCTGTGCCAGGTGTGCGGGAAAGGCTTCATGCAGGATGTGGACCTGAAGAGACACATCCTTATCCACACGGGAGAGAGGCCGTACGTGTGCAGGATCTGTGGGAAGAGCTTTCAGGCCAGGCGGTCGCTCAATGGTCACGTCAAAGTGCACGAAGCCAGCGGGAATGTGGACTACGCAGAGGAAGAGAGGATGGAGAGTTTTTTTCCTGAGAACTTCCAGCTTTAGACCAGGACCTAGCCCTTTTCTGCATTTAGGGATGTTCTTTCCAAACTGTTTCCAGAACTGCTGAAAAAATTGTTTGATTAGCAAAGACAAACAAAAGATTTATGTTTTTTGTCTTGCTCTGCTTTGAAAACATGGATTTTCAAAGCAGAGCAGGATGTTCAGATGCAGATGGTCTATAAGGATACAGCAGTCAGGTTTCTCCTTGGATCCATAGTTCTGTTTTTCTTTGTTTTCTGATCTGCTGATTTGAACGCTTGACTGATTAATTTAGTTTTTCTAAGTGCAAACTTAAAAAATTGAAAAAATGTCAGTTCCATAATGGGGTGAGAAGTTTTTGGCTCTGAAAATGAAGGAATTACCAGATCATCAACGGTTGTGCATCAAAGAGTCTTTACCTGTATCACTCAGAGCCGATCTGGGGAACTCTGTCAACTGATCTGTACACCTCTAGAATCAAGCAGAAAGGCTTTCCTTAAAAATGACTAAAGATAAGGCATCCTGATGATTAAAATCCATCTTTGTTGTGGTGATTAATGTTAAATAGAGATTTGCTGAATCCTGAATTCACGTCACCTAAAATACCAAGGGTATGTTAGATATTTTAGGGGACATATTTAGAGTTCTCATCATAGTAATTCCACCTAAATTCCCCATAGAGTTTGTGATAATAATAAATAAACCTCCATTTGACCTGAGATGTAGACCATGCACCCACTCAGACAGTTGGTTCAAAGTAATTTGAATAATCTGCTCACAGTAAGGAAACGTTTAACAGTGTGGACCATGTGCATGTCATAAAATCTCGCCCTCAATGCCTTTAAACCATAAACTAAAAATGTCTGCATTCGTACAAAAGCAGAAGCAAGACCCAACTGCAATGAAAATTAAAAAAGTAGTATTTACCTCCCTGCATATCAGCTGAAGTGCGATTAACAATAGTAAAGAATGTGTTCAATCATAGTCGTACGCGTCAACTAGGGTCTGCTAGGATCTATTACTGGTTTGTCTCTGTGATGGTATCAGTTTAAAACATTTGCTCCATATTCTGGATGTTTTTGTTTTTACACTACAAACATTTTCTCTCCTTTGGATTTTTTCTCCACACTTCACTACCCGTATGTTTACAACAAATCTAGTGGAGAGGAAATAAAATGATTGTTAGTCGTTAAAAGAAAGTTGAAAAAAAATGTAGTTTTTCATATAATTATAAAAACTGTTTTTATTTGTTTTGTTTTGGCTTTTAATTTTATTTTAAAGGCGCTGATCAAAGATCATATTTATCTGTGGTTATAAGACACTAAAACAGGGTAATGAAACTTCTGATGCTAGTTCTAATATAGCTAAAACATATATTTTTTTTCCATTGAAATATTATTTTTCTTTTCCAACAATTGCAAGACTGAGCATTGAAGCATCTTCACTGATGTTTATGCTTGTTCTCTGTTACCCAAATGGGCCGGTCTGCATCACCTTCTTTTAATCAATATGTACATTATGGGACACAAGTTGGCCTGGTTTTACTGAACAAAAGCCGTCAACTGTTTGTTTTTCCATATCTTTGCATGCAGACATGCATTTCTGTTTTATAGGCTTTACCAGTTCACCAGCATGTTCTTCTGAATTGGATTAAACCTAAAGAGTGATGTTTTGTGACACTACGGGAGGGTGTAATATGTTAATTGTATGATAAGCTTTTGTCTTTTTCTGTTTTATTGGCCTCTGTAATCTGTCTGGGATTCTTTGTGAGATGGATAGACGTGCCCAGTTCATAATTGTGAATCAGATTTCTTGTGTTTTAGTAAAGGTTTATTTCATTGTGAGAAATAGTGTTTGTTTTTTTTCTTTTACAGATAGTTTCCATTATTTTGCGGCATCCAAAATGTGAGACTTAAAATCTGTGTGTTTCTCTCCAGAATTAGAATTAGAGAATTTTTACACAAATCTGTCGTAATGAAGGCAAAGTATGAGAAAAACATAGTTATTTTTTAAAAAAAATTAGATTATAGAGAAATACCAAGAAATTAGCTGCAACCTAAAAGCCAACCATTGTCATCTTCATCCCCCTGATCGCATTAAGTGCATTTTTTTTTCTTGAAAGGAGTAGGTAAGTGAGACACTTTGCAAATGGATTAAGGCAATTTCCATTTAAAATAAGAAAAAACAACAGTAGTGTCTTATTTCAAGTGCATAATGTGTGGTTTGAATGCTTAGAGGACTACGGTAATAAGAAACTAATGAGTAGTTAACCAATACTTACTGGGGTGTACGCAGCCCATCATTATTATGTGACTGCTGCTGAA
Organism: Cyprinodon diabolis; assembly: GCA_030533445.1. Classification (NCBI taxonomy): domain Eukaryota; kingdom Metazoa; phylum Chordata; class Actinopteri; order Cyprinodontiformes; family Cyprinodontidae; genus Cyprinodon; species Cyprinodon diabolis. The sequence continues at coordinate 32,523,560 of CM060074.1, read as the reverse complement.
TTATTTAGGAGACACAGAGTCATTTGGGAACTAATTTGTAGTTACTAAGAAAAGAAAGAGTTACTAAATAGAAATTAAAGTATAGTTACTAACGAAACCAAAGAGGAACTAGTCAGGAACTAAAGGGTAGTTAACCAGTACTTATTTGGAGACTACTGGTTCATTACCCTAAGATTAGATTATAAAATATACTCAGCGTTAGTTCTAAATAAACCCTAAACCTTTGAAGTCAGAGCTGACGAAACAATACTTTACTTAGTATCAAATTATTGCCTTGCTATTATGTTGTTTAATTTTTTGAGTCAAGCAACATTTCATGTATTTACCAGGACCTAATAATGACCTGCTCAGTAGCTGACCATTTTCTGATGCTTATCTAACCTAAAGTAAAGTGAAACATCATATCAAATAGTTACTGTGGAAGTATTCATTACCTAATAACTAGCTGACCATTAATTAATATTTTAGTGTACTCGTAAGTAAAGTGAAACTACCCATTAGTTCTGGATTAATTAGTCTGTGTTTCCTAGGTAACTGAGCAGCAGTCCCATAATGGGCTGGCTGTTCCCCAGTAAGTTTCTTATTCGCCCTCTAGTAGTTAATCACATTTTGCGACCTCTTTGTGAAATATTACAGCTGAAACATTTCTTTTTTTTTTTCAAAGAAGGTGGAAGACATCTATGAAGTGCAAATACTAAACGCGCTATTTTTATTTTACTATTGTGAATGTTTAGTGGAAATGACCCACTGAACTCGTTGGGCGTCTTTAGCGCCCTCCTTCCTGCAGGGGGCGCTCCTCCTTTCTGTGACCTGCGATCAGTCCTTTGATGAACCGGGGACAACAACTACTATTTTCTTTCCTGCAGCTCCGGGAGAACGGGACTCGGTCCCGGGATGAATCTATCAGTGTTTCCTCAGAGCTTCGGGCTCCGGTCTCTGACCGACTCGCTGTCCGAGCTCCTCTCTAAAGTCAGTGAAGACATTTTGGAAGCGCTGGAGATCCGAGGCGTTGAATCCAGCGCGGTTCGGGGCTTGGTGGAGCTGCTGCGGCCGCTTCTTGCGGACGGGATGGCAGCAGCTGTGCAGCGGATTGTCATCCTGCTGGAGCGGGAGGTGGAGGTTTACCGGCTGCAGCTGGAGCGGCAGAACCGGCTAATAGAGGCCGTACTAAGCCCGGTGGTCCGACTGAAACAGATCGGTGAGCTGCATCACAGGGAGGTTGTTGCTAGGCAACCGGAGGCCAATCAAATACAAGCTACTTATTATGAGTTCTAACCATTAGAATCCAGCTCATCTTGTTTATTATAGGATTCACCGATCAGCAGTTTTTCATTTCTGATCTGATTCTGATTCCAGGATTTGGATATCTGCAGATCTTTTTTTCTGATAGAATATGTCCTTTCTACAAGCACAATATGTACAAATGTACACCTGTATGTCACAACAGGCAGCTTGGGATTACTATAAGGGGGAAAAGAAATGCTTACAATTAGTAAATCAAGTAAACGTGACAAACTCCATTCTAAAAACAAGTATATTCAGGTTCAAACTAGGGCCGAAACAATTAATTGGATTAATCATGATTAATTGATTTTTCATCTGGTTTAATTCTGTAAAAAAAAAAAATCTTCTTTGTGGAACCTTTTGCTATATGATTATTAATCTATTAATTGTGAAAATAATCAACAGATTGCATTATGGGATAAAAGTCCATAAATGGATGCACTTACCTTCTGTCAAGGAGATGTTTAGCACCCTAGATTTATTGTAGAAATAGAATGAATAGATCCGCCCCTATGGATTGACCAAATTTTCACAGATACTCTGATCTATTTTCTTTAGTATCAAGGTTGGTACAGGTATTAATATTGAAGCAGTGCATCTCTAGTTTATAAGTGTGCTGCATATTGATCAGAAAAAAAATGTTACATATTTCTGACATTTTGTCAAACTGTCTGAAACTGTGCTACATTAATGGTTATGTTAGATCAGGTATGATAGACTTTAACTTTCTAAATCAGAAGCAAATAAAATTATTTAGGTTAGACTTTTGATAATTAAAGTTAATTTAGAGTCATTATACACATCATATATTGTAAGAAATTAAAAAAAATGTCCTGGTGTCTTAAAATTCCCATAAATTGAAGATTTGATAATGATATTTAACTATAAAAAAAAAAGTCTAAAATGAAAATCAGAATAGAATTATTTGAAATTATTCTGGAATCCTTTAAAGACATTTTTACATTTCAATAAATCACATTTTGGTCAAAAATTAGATAATTATCAACCTACTGAGCAAAAAAACTCTAATGTCTAATGTGCTGTGTCCTGTTTCATTGTTTCCTGACTCCCAGTGGCAGCAAACAGCATCTATATCTCCTTGCACTGTGCTCAGGCCTAGACTAATGTAACGTAGACCACCTGGGATCCTCTCGCTAAGAAGTTCTGAGTGACCGGTGTCACTGTAAGTCGCAGAAGAATTGTAATTAAAAGTAACACTACATCATTATACTGTTACGTTTGTATTACTAAAAAATAGCCATCCAAGAAATTAACCAAGTAACAATAAGTATTTGGTAAATAGGCTACTCAAGTACTGAGTAACTCAACCCAATATCTGAAATGCAATAATAAATAATAATAAAATGATAAAGACAAAAAAATAATGCAATTAATATATTTGAAAAATAACAACTCCATGCAGAAGAAACACTTTTCCAAACCAATTTGACAAAACTTTCTACTGTAAATTAGCCTGACCTCCAAATGTGTTAGGTATAGTCATATGGTAGCTTGAAGAACGCCTTTATACAAGAAAAAACAAGACCTCTTAAATTGACATAAACATTTATATTTTCTCTCTGCCTGAAGTACCTTTTATTTTAAACAAGGTTGTTTGTTATTCAGGGAAGTTACTATTAAGTTACGATGGATGAATCAGTCAAACGTTTCATTCTAATAAGATGAGATTTTATTTAGATATTACTCAGATAAAAAAAAATATATAATGCATTAAAACTCCTTAAAGTATTTTTTTTTTGTCAAAAAATGACTACTTACTGTAACTAGTAACTGTCCTCATCTGGTCAGTCATTCAGGAATTCACAGAATCATAGTTCCAGTTTAACTTCTGCAGCACTGAGATGCTTTTTAAGTGTTAGAAACCCTCAGTGGTCCAACGCTGGTGATGCTGATCAGATTAACAGCTGTACAAGAAACACCAAAAACAAAGACCCCTGCAAAGGACTTTAGTGCACATTAAAACAGTTTAATTCTTAACTTCTTGAAGTCACAGCACCTAAATTAAATACATTTTGGAAGCAAATGTATTTACTTTCAGATCATTTAATCAGTTTCACATCATTAAATACAGTTTCTATTTTGTTAAGTTAACTTTAAAATCAATGCATTTGATTCACAAGTAATGTGATTTACTTGGTGCAATTCAAATGTAGTTCCTGACAGGTCAAATTTCTGTATACGATTATTTTAAAACACTGAACATGTTGACAAAATGAGCATACATTATATTAGTCAGCCTTTAAAGAAACATGGTATCAGTATAATTATTAATAAATAATTATACTGTCGAACAGATTATAAACCTCCATAAGAAGTTTTAGCTCTAAATTATATTTAATACTTTACATATTCATTAAGGTTGTACTACAGGTTTCCTTGGTTTGCCATTAATCCTCCAACAAGATTTCTGTTTAAACCACCATTTTTATTTGTTTATTAAATTTGGAAGAGGATGAGAGCCATATGTCACACACTGAGCTGCGGGAATATTGAGGTGTTTCAGCTGCAGTTTCCGTTCTATATTTTCACCCAGACACTGTTAATAAAGATGATTATAAAACAGGATTAATAAGCTAAATGCATTTGACACCAGATATTTAGTGTTTACTATTCAATTTACTTTATTTATTTAGTTCACAACACCTGTCATCTTAAGGCACTTTTCACATAAACTTTTTAACATAACTTTTTAATTAACATGGTTACCAATAATACCAGAGCAATAGATTTTTTTTTACAATTGTCTTTTTTTTAACATTTGAATAAGATTACGATGACTTTTAAACACTTGGGAGAGCTTTCATGATGTTTTAAGAGCTTTGTCAGCTTCTGATAAGCCAATTTACAGCTTATAAGTTAATTAGAGACACACCCATGGAAATACCAGAGAGAATCCTTAAGCTAAAAAAATTTATTTCATTCATAGGTTTAGTTTCCAGATGCCTGATATCTATGATGATCTGTTAAGTAATGATATGTGTATAAACACAGTTGAAATGTCTGGCCTTTATACCATTCAGGAAGGAAACCGGGTCTCTGTCCCAGATGTGAAATGTGAGGCAAAGCTGGAAGAAAAGCAAAACGCCTCCATATCCTTCATTCTCCACAGTGTAACAAGTCCTGCACTGATGATTGCTTAAAGTCTGCTCAGAAAGGAAGAAGCATTAGTCTGTAAGGCAAAAACATAGGTTGCAACTTTTTTCAGAGAGATTTTATGCAGTCTGCTGAGACCATGGTTACATTCGGAGGAAAAAATGGGTCTTCTTTCAGCTAAGGACACCACCCTAATGTGGAACAAACACATTAGGGTGCTGAAATTTAGGTTGGAAACAATTTACCAATGCAGTGCCACAGTTTAGGTAAAAAAACTCAAACTCTATATACCACAAACCTGACTCTGTATCAGCAGCTTGTAAAGCAATGCTCAAAACCTGAAGCTTCAGTGAGAGGAAAAACTGTTGGTTGGATTTTTCATACATTGTAGAAAGATATCTGATTTCATCTGTTTATTTTTCATCTCATCATTTACAATTTCTGAGAAATCTGTTAGCCTGCTGCTTCGACAAGGCTAAAACTATGCCCAGATCAAATGATAGTATCATTATTTTATTTGATTCTGAGTAGCAGTGATTTAAACATGAACCAAAACTAGACTTAAACTGTACAAAGTAACCAAGAATAAAGCTTTATGCCACAACTAAAAGGGACTAATTTGCAGATCTGAAATTCTTCTGCAGCATTCCTCTCTTGTCCTGATTGTGATAAAAAAAATTTTTATTACTGATGCCTGGCTGATACCAATTTCCTGTTTTCTTCGAGGTCTAAGTCCAAGAGTCCTATTATCTTTCCAGGAACTGTAAACACACACTGTAGACTTTATTCTAAAGCGCCAAATAAACAAAACAAACATTAAACAAAAAAAAAAAAGTTTCATTCTGAAACCAACAGAAAGATAATCATGTTTTATGATTCCCTAACCCAAACTGGCTTTCTTTAAACCAAGTTGTAACTTTCAGGTCTCGTCATTCTGATTTCTGTTTGGATTTTAACTGCGTCATTCTAGCCTATAAATATTATTTCGTCTAAGCAGGATTTTTTTTTCTTTCAACCATCAATTTCTTCACTCCCAGCTTCCATAAAGGGATGCTTTTATTTCACCTAAGCTGTGGATCTCTGCAGCTCCTCCAGTGTTACCATGGGACCTTTCACCGCTTATGTTCTCCTCTCCTCTCGCCAGTTATATTCTATTCTTTATTGTAGACACAAGGAAGGTCAGAATTGGTTAAAAAGAAAAACAACAACAAAAACAAGATGTGAAAACATAAATAGACTTCAATTTGGATTCTCTCCAACTGGTGATTCCTTAGAGCAGATGAGAATCTATAGCTGCTCAAATGGGGGTTTGTCAAAACCTGATTACTCAAATTCGCAGAAGTTCTTGCTGCATAAATTTAAACATTAAATATATTTGCAGTCCCACAATTTCTTTTAGTGCATAAATGCACTTCTGTGCCATGCCTTATTTCTAAATCCAAAGTGAATATCACCTGTCAAGACAAACTTTGTGAAAACAATAGCCTCAACACTTTTGAAAGAGTGCTGGCAAGAGCAATTGGTCTGTAGTTTTGTACCAGTGGCTGCTGCTGCTCTTTGAAACAGGGGAGGCTCAATGGTGTTAATCAGAAGCAAACATTACATATTGTATAACAAATGTTGAAACATACAAAACATACAACAGGGGAAGATAGCTGTTGTGAAGCGCTCTGAAATAATAAACTCCAGTAAGAGTTCAGCACTTGATAACTGTTCTGACTGAATGATCACTTTTTCCTCTCGACTCATGAGAAAAACCTCCTTGCTGTCTGGCCACTGTCAGTCAAAAATCCTTAAGAATGTTTTCCAATCAGCATCAAGCAGCCAGCTTCACCACCAGCCCCTGCTCCATAGACCCTCTAATAGGTTTAGACTCCCTGGAAGTGACATATTTTGGGGTGTTATCCATTTAGGGCTCTACTTTTTCGCTGCTTACCTCAATAAACAAGAGGCTCAAACCTACAGCATAGAGGCTGATCATCAGCATCCTTCTGCTGCAGGAGAGATACGTACTATATGCAATATAATCTGGAAATGTAGTCATTAATCTGCACTAAATATGCGCTAAAAGGCTCCTAAGTTTCACAATACATATTTTACCAATCATTTTATAAAATTTACAGTGGAGCTTTAGCCTCCCTAGTATTCAGTGAGAAATCGCCACTGTTATGCACACTGTTTAGTTTATCTACCTTGTCTTTAATGACTGGAAGTAAAGAAACAGAAGTATTACTTGTAGTGTGTTTGTAGTTCATAAAACAGACATGTGTGCCAAACCATTTATTTATTCCTCAAAAACACTAAACACCACTTAGCATTTTCCTTCAACCTCTGTATTATGGCCTGTGTTGGACCGTATCTCGTCAAATCAAATCAAAAATTAAAAATTTAATAAGATGGGGGGAAAAGTTGAATTATTGGCACAAACTAAAGACATAATCTCTCTCTTTCAGTTCCCATCTGCTCCTCTGCAGTCAAGATGCCCGTAAAAGATGAAAGCCTCCGTTTGACGTCCGATCCAGTAAGTTCTTCCTCCTCAGACGTTTCTGCCGCTGAGAGTGATGAGCAATGGATTGGTATCAAAAACTCAGACAAGAAAGAAAGAGACGGAGCAGATGAAGAAGGTCAGACTGCCTCTTCAGATAAACCCGCCTGTTATCGCTGTGTAATCTGTGGGAAAACATTCCGTCACAAAGGAAACCTTGTGAGGCATGTGGAAAAGCATGCAGACTGCCCAGAGAATCTCTGTGGAGTCTGTGGAAAACGCCTCGAGGCTTCAGAAGACTTATCAGAACACCTCAGCTCCCACAGGGACTCCGTTTGCACAAACAGGACCTGCAACATCTGCGGGAAGATGTTTCAGAACATTGAGACACACTTAAGGAGCCACACCGGGGTGAAACCCAATAGCTGTGACATCTGCAGCAGGAGCTTCCCACGAGCTGCAGCCCTGAAGAGGCACAAGAAGATTCACAGCACAGGGAAGCTCAACTCCCGCCAGAGCTGTAGAATGACGTTTGCTGAGAACCAGCTGGAACACCTAAAGAAACATGGAGATCAGAGGGAAGGGGATGATATAAGAGAGGATGATGAGTCAGATACGTTCAATCAGAAAGAGAACCCCTCGCTCTGCTGCAGAGTCTGCGGGGATTCATTTCACAGCACAGGCTTCTTAAGAAAACATGCAGAGACACACAGTAGTGACTCCAAATGCATGTGTGGAGTTTGTGGAAAGCTGCTGGATTCATCAGACAGTCTACAGACTCACCTACAGTCCCACAGGGAGACCAGTGGGACATGTACCATTTGTGGAAAGAGTTTCCAGAACATGGAGACACACATGCGGATCCACACAGGGTTCAGACCGTACCGTTGTTCCATCTGCTGCAAACGCTTCCCCCGACCTGGCGCCCTAAGGCGACACAAGAGGACCCACAGCTCCAAGCGTCAGCAGGTCAGCAGGATAGCAGACACCGAGTCTCAAGAGAACGACCAGAGTGGAAACGCAAACGGTCAAAATGGCAAGATGTCAGGTTATCCATCATACTCCTGCAAAGTCTGTGGGGAGACTTTTCAAGGCAAAGGAAATCTAAGGAAACATGCTAAGAGCCACTCCTCAGAGTCTGTCTGTGGAGTCTGCGGTGAGTGTCTGCCGCCATCTGAGACACTGACCCACCACCTGCAGGGTCACAGGGACGAAGGAAAGGTTTGCCACATCTGTGGAAACACCTTCCAGAACATTGAGACCCACATGCGGAGCCATACGGGCATCAGACCATACCCCTGCAGCATCTGTGGGAAGTCCTTCCCACGTCCCAGCGCCTTGCGGCGACACAAGAGGATCCACAGTGGGGAGCGCCCATACATCTGCGAGTTCTGTGGGAAGACATTTACAGAGAGCACCTCTCTGACAGCGCACATCAGGAAGCACTCCACCGATAGACCTGTCAGCCGTGTCTCCTGTGAGATCTGCGGGAAGAGTCTGTCGTCTCTACAAGTCCTGGAGGTGCACATGAGGATTCACACGGGGGAGAAGCCGTTTCCATGCCGCATCTGTGGGAAAGCCTTCAGGCAGCTGGGAGGGTTGAATGCACACATGCTGACACACACCGGAGAGAAACCGTTCAGCTGCAGCCTGTGCAACAAAAGTTTTAGCACTAAAGGATACCTGGAGACCCACATCCGCTTCCACAAGAAGGAGCGGGCCTTCAAGTGCCACCTGTGCTGGAAGGCTTTCGTCACCAAGAACGACCTGAAGAAACACTTGCTGACCCACACTGGAGAGAAGCCCTACAGCTGCCCGGTCTGTGGGAAAAGCTACCAGGAGAAACGCTCCAGAGACGTCCACATGAAGGTCCACAACAGCACAGAGCCAATCAGAAGCGAGGAGGGCCTCCAGCCACGCTTCATTCAGCTGTGAGGAACCATATCAGTACAAACTGATTTCATTAACCGCTAAACAGGAACCATGTAACAGATGAAGCTTTGTTCTTCTGAATGGGAATAGGCAAAAGCAAGAATGAACCAGACAACTAAACAAGATATTTGGCCTGTTCAGGAGAACAAAGTTGCTGTTATAAAAGGCTTTAGCTGAAAGAAACAGAAATAAACTGAAAACTTTATCTTCTTTATCAAACTATTTTATGATAGTTTTTATTCTGTAATTTCTGGATTAAGTTGTGACATACAGACCGGAATTTAAGCTTTTCGGATTAACGTTTCTTTGATGTCCACAAAGAAACACTCTTTCAATTTCCTAAAATAAAGTATTTATTTGAAAGATGCTGACTGTTTTTACAAAAAATGGCACATTGTGAATAAGGTCAGACAAACTTTGCTTAAAATATTATAGTGTTCTATATTGAGATCTCATTAATGACACGTACAAAAACATTGAGAGTATACTTTTTTTTATTATTAAAAATGTTTTCTAAAAATTAGAAGAAAAAAAAAGTCAAAATAAAGATAAGTTGCATGATTCTAAACGTTAGATATTAATACCACCAATTAAGAGTCATACAAAACCTGTTTTGCCTCCTTTTAGGAACCTTCAGACTTATTTTAGTGCTAGAGCACAGACTTACACCAAGTGAAAAAATTTCCTTAAATCACCTTAAGTTAATACCTGTATTCCAGAAATCTTAAAATCTTAGATCCAGATGGTGATCTGGATCATCACCAAAATGTATTAATTTGTTGCCAGCTATAATACGCACCTTCTCTGAAAATTTTGATTTTGTAAAGAGACAAACCAACCTTGGGGTAATAAAATTGAAGATAATAAAAAATATTTAGGATTCATGTACACATAATTCAATCTGTGGTTTATGTTTCCACATAAACATTCTTCTCATTTTAATTTCTGTTTAAAACGTTACATTAAATGTAAGGAAAGTGTGGAAAAAGTATTTCCTTTATTGCTTTGTTATTTTTTGACCAGTAACAAGGACGCCACTGTTGACCCTTGATTTCAGTTTCAGGTTTGAGATTTTCCTGTGTTTCTTTTAACATAAATCCATATTTATATATATAATTAATAAAAGCATCTCTTATGTTTTCCATGTTGAATTATTGGTGTTAAAGGTATATAAGAGACAACTGTTGATCAATGTTTCTGTGATAAAGTAGCAGCAGAGGACCTCGTTTCCTAATCTCCAGCGAGGCGATGTTAGAGGAGGACTAGAATGGAAGAATTTGATTAGAAAATATTAATTAATTTGAGATTTGACTCAATTTTAATCATAGACATCAGTGTCTACAATAATTTTACTCTGTCATTGAATGAGTTTTGCAGTTTGACTGAGACACCTGGAAGCTTCTGGACCAGAGCACAGACATGAGGATGAACCAAAGGACAGAGGTGGAAGATGTTTTCCACCAGATGTCACTACAGCATTTAAACAAGAGCTGTTGAAAGTCTACTTTAAACCACTTTAAAACTCAGAAGGACTCATCTCTCTACACAAAATGTTGCTTGTAGCGATTTATTACCGAGCAAACAGAGAAACTGTTTCACTTCCATTGAAAATCATGAAATAATGTTTTATTAATTCTGTGTTGTATGGAAGGAAATGTAAATTCCACCTGTAGAGGAGTTCAGCATTCGGTTCATCAACAGTAAACTGGGAACAGATGAGAAAAATCTCAGTTCATAATCAAGTCACATCACACCCTTTCCTTTTGTTATTGACTTTTGAAAGTGTTTTAGGATTATTTTGTTTTTAAAGCTAGATTGTTTATAGTCAGTAGTTTGCTATCTGGGTTAAAGTTAAAGTAATGGGGTAAAATTTAATCTAAACCTGACTGCATAACATTAAAATGTATTGTTTTATATTTAATCATATTGGGAACTATTTGAAGAGGAGGATTCAACAAAGCAATACAGTTGTTAAAATAAGTATTGAACACTTCAATGTATTACTAAAGTAACAGTTTAATTCACACCTAATGTCTTTAAGAACTTCATTAATCCTCACTAAAGAAGAAATCCCACCCAATTAAAGCAGCACAGGGACTAACAAACAGTTAACAAAACTAGCTTATTTCACAAGATCCTGTCTTACTATTTATTATCAATAGTTAGATTACAAATGTAAAAAATATAAACTTAAAAGATAGTCACGGACAGAGGTGTCAAGTAACGAAGTACAAATACTTCATGACTGTACCTAAGTACACTTTTTAGGTATCTATACTTTCCTCCATTACTTATTTTTCTTCCTACTTCTGACTTCTTCTCATTACATTTTCACACAAGTATCTGTACTTTCTATTCCTTACTTTTTTAAAACAAACGTTACTCATTACTCTTGGCTTCCGTTTAATGTTTATAAGTATTTATTGCACGTCATGTGCGCCATCCAATGAATTTCTTTTGTTAGATTATTGAATCTTATTTTGTTTTGTAATGGTTGTAGCTGTATGTCGATTTCTTACGTTTTGGTGTATATTTTTTAAATCCTAGTCATGCTGTAGTTTAGAGGAACATCTCCGAGGTGAACAGGGTCTCCAGCCATCCTTCCTTGCTGTTGGGCGTCAGAAGAGCAAGACTAACAGCTTCTAGATAGTCATGGACAAATGCCTCAACCCATGCCAGGCCAAATGCTCTGTAGGAGCATTTGATGAGCTGTTCAAAGCACATTTTGGGTTTAATTTCTCTTATGATCCTGCATTAATTAGTTTTTATACATTTTAGCAGACAAAAGTGTATAACATTTACGTCGACAATAAGAAGGAATAAACAAGAGTTCAAGACTAAGGAGTGAGGCAACTTAACCAGCCCCTTGTGCTCTCCTGTGAGTAAGTCAAGACATCTGAACAGTGTTTGTTTATTATACCACAATTTAAAGTGTTGGAAACACAAATTGAAAAACAAAGCATATAAATATATTTGTTTTTAATTTTGTTTTATTATGATTTACCAGTCATAAAATGAATTATTTTTAGTAGACAACACTTGAATATGTTAAATCAACTCTTAACAAAGGAGGTAATATTTGTCCTTGGATCAGTGTTAACTGTTATGTCCAGACAGACCTAATTTTACTCTCTCTTAAAGAAAGGAACTCTGTTAAAGTGTTAAAAATTTAACTATTTCAATTCTGTCAATTTAACTCTTAAGAGTGTGGGCCTACATAAACCCTGAAAAAGTGTTAAAATCAACTCTGTCAGGGTTAAATCAACACTTGACTTTTTGCTGTGTAGAGGACAATAAGTGAATCAACCTAACGAAACATTTTAACCCCTCTGCTCTGCTGCTCTGAGTTTCCTGTGTTTGAACAGACTTGTGTGGAATTCCAGGTATTTGAACCGTTGTGACGTCTCACGTCACTCTTACCTGGCTGACCTGTGGATTATTGCGACTAGCGGCTTGTTTACCTACCCACCCATAACCTACGATGGTGTTTTCACATCAATCAGAGTGGGCGTGCTTGTCAAACGGCCTGAGGAGGAATGTAAGGTCTGCATTGTGTGTTGCTGAATGGGTTTTCAGAATTGCCCCCATGTCAATCTAGAGATGTGTTTTCTAGTGTAGAGTTTACTTTAAAAGAGTTGGATATTCCAATCTATACTGAGAGTGTCTGTGATGCTCACGTCCTTGAGAGCAGGTGTTGTTAGCTAAGGTGCGCCCATACCTGATGAGGACATCACTGTTCTGTCAGGGTGGTTCATCTTCATGGCTCTAGTACGGCCAGTCATGCATGATGGTTTAAGACTGATTTTACTCATTTTTAGCAGCTTGAGTAATCAGTCTTATTGAACAGATCTAATACCTGCATCAGATATTGCATCTTATATTGACTAATTAGCTGAATATGATATCGAAGATCCAGTCCAAGTGCACTTTACATGTAACTGTTATCTCTTTCATTTTGCTGCAAATGCACACTTTATTTGTTAATAAATAATCTATAGTATATTTATATCTGTGTTAATTTGTTACCATTTTTAACACTGTTTATGACATGTCTAAAGCCTTCAATCAGACTTCAAGGTATAGGTTCTTTCCTTCGACAGTTGGATTGGATCTGTACTGGATATCAGCCAATATGCTCAGTGCAGTTATCAATATCAGATTTAATCAGAAAAAAACTGGATCGTGCATCTCCACAGTATTCTAGTGGATAGTAAATACAATCCTTGAAATGACATGAAATATCTTTACACTTTAAGTAGCACATTAACTAGATTGGAATAGGTCAATCCTACCTTTTTGTGAAAAGTAGCATAGGAAGTATGAAAAATAAAATAAAAATGTATCCAAATATTTTGACCATCGCAATGTGTGGATGTGCCAGGAGGTATCTGCTCTGCTGAACTATTCAGAACAACAGAACCTTGCAAGGAGAAAACACTGCAAGGTTCAAAATGATGTCCTTAAAATCTAACTGCATCTAAAACATCAAAATGATCTTTTCTGATTTTTCTGTTGGGAAAGGTCAGCCATTTCAGACTGATTGCAGGGGGGACTAAGATCAATACCTTGTAGTGTGAAATAAAAGGAAAAAAACTGTTTGCTGCACAAAACAACACCATAACTACTGGGACACATAGTGGTGGTAGCAACTGGGATTACTTTTGTTCACATGGAACTAGAGTTACTGTCAACATAGATGGTTGAATAAACATTTGTAATGTGTTTTGGAGTGGCCAAGCTTGACTCCAATGCTAAATCTGTTAGTAACCCTGAAGAAGGCTATTGAGTAAAGGTCAAAATGAGCATCAAACTATGATTACAGGGGTAGATTGATACCTTAGGCTGCAGGATATTGCACCATATTTGAGTATTTTTCTCCTCAACCAGATTAGGTATCATTGTTTTTTTGAGTAAGGTTCTAGTATGGGCAACCAAGAGCAGTTAGTGAAGTTCTGAATCATTAATTCATGCAAAGAAGGGATAATTTCTTCCAGGCTATAGCTTGAGAACAAGGTGGGAATTGCAAGAGGTGGAGTTTAATATTTTGTAAAGTAGATTGAAAGAGGATGGAGGTTCACTGTCACTGAGGATAGTTCAGATCCACGGGAGAGGTAAGGATATCCACAGGGCTGGAGGTTGATAGGTACAGGTACCTGCTGATGATGTTTGTTTTCTTAGCTTTACATGAATAAGAACGCTGTGAGGCAATGTAGGTGACTAATGGAAGTCCAGGGTAGAGCAGGAAAGAAATTATTTCTAGCGGATGCTGGAGGAATGTTCACCTGTGAGTTCCAGGGAACAAGGAGCCAGAGGACTAGAGACCACATGAGAACCATTGACTGGAGAACCGTTTCTTCCTGGAAAGAAAAGTCAAGAAATAAGTGAAGGAGCATTAGACCTGGAATAATACAAAGTACTTAAACCTGATTACCACTCTGCAAGCAAGCTTAGAAGATCTGCTCCACTTTATGTTCCTCCTACATGACTCCAGCAGTGAGGACCACACCCACAAACAGGTAATAGACATCGGATTTATCATGAAAAGCTAATAAAATAATTTGAACTTCATCTTGGAGAAAAAACTAAAATAATACTACATTTGCAGTTCAACCCCCACCATTGCTTGTACAGCAGTTTGGTCCAATGCAGAGGGAGCAAAAACGGTGGGAAACAGGCACAGTGCTGTTAGAGGAGCTACCTGTGTCTCCAAGCACAAAAAACCAACAATCAATGAGAAAAACCACTTAAGACAATAGAAACGCCACATTAAATTTATTTTCACTTTCTCAATGGATTGATGTATTAAACATCTGGATTCAGACCATGTTTCTTTAGCTCCTTACTGTGCCTAAATTACATACTGAAGGAGAGACAAGCATTACTAATGAGCACAGCTGTGGCTGAGCAGAAAAAAAGAGAAACAACAATAAGAAAAAGATAAAAAGCAAAGAATGTCGAAACATATTTGGACTTTGGCAGAATAACCTGATCAGTTCAGATTCAGATGTTAATAAATAACTTTTGTTGACATGCAGTTGTTTTTTTTTTTTTCCATTTGGGAATTCTAATGATTGATATTATAATTAGTATGATTATTACCTTTATTTTACCATAGCATTTTGACAAAGGTAATTAGCAGTTATTCAGTGTACTACTAGAAGTGCTGAAACGATCCCATCAGCACATTTTACAGCAATGAAATTCACTCCAAATGTATCAAACACCTTTTTTTTGCAACCGTAAAAGCATGAATGTTGGTGAGTTTTGGAAAAAGATGTACCATAATCCCAGTGCTCTTGAGTTCTCCACCCATCCACCCCCCCCTCAAACCTACTACCCAAGCAGAGCAACAAATAGCCCACAGTGTTCAGGTAAAGGGACTGACCCTTTCCATTCCTTAATCCGTTTTTTTAGCTCTCTGCTAATTTCATGCCAGGGGAAACACTGTGGAGGCATTTCCTGTGTTTGTCTGGGGTCGCTGCTTTCTATTACGACATGCACCGTCAGACAAGAGAAACATACACATACACAAATTAGTCTTTTCATTAAGAAGAGGCTTGAGAGTGGAGGGCAGGGAGTGTGTGTGCTTTAATGTGTGTGTGGGTGGGTGGTGTTCATTTCCAGGAAGAGGTACAGAGGAGGGAGAGTTTATATACGTGTGTGTGTGTGTGTGTTACTAAGTGGTTTCCTTGTCCACCGGGTGTATCCTGTTCAAAGACACACTCACCCTGAGGGTCATACATATGTGTGTGTGTGTGTGTATTCTACATTAACTTTATCAACAACAACACACGCACTAATGCCGCAGTTTCTGTTGACTCCACATTCTGTTGACGATAAACCTAATTGTTGTGGTGTCAGGATTGTCGCATCCACAACATCACTGAGGAGAAAATTTGTGTGTTTTTCTGTTTTGTTGTTTTCTTTTGTTTTTTTAACGCCTACTTCCGACATGGTCTCTAAGAGAGCGAGATGGTCAAAGTTTAAAAAGAGACTGTTGAATCATTAAACCTTAAGAGATCAGCAGCGCTAAGGTATTGCGTCAGTCATCTCGATGAAACCAAATCTAATAAATTAGTCCAAGCATGTCATAGATTTTTTTATTGCTGTATTATCAGAACATTATGCCATGATTGGATTTTGATCCCTTTAAATCAAGCAGTTAAACTGTAGGTTGTGTTTTGCATTTTTAAAAATACCTTTTAAAGATAGAGTTACAGCAGAAAGAACCCACTGTAAAGTGGACAGTAGACCTGCAGTGGAAATACCGTATAACATTCATACAGGTATTAGTAATAAATCATTTATAACAGAATTTATGCTGTTAATATGCACAGAAAAAAATAAAATCAGTCAAAAAGTTTGGGATCTGTTTACAGCCTTCTTGGATTTGTACCTCAACAATAGCGATTTTGATTAGTAGAATAGAAAAGTAGAATAGAACAAAAAGTATTTTTCCCAACTGTTGCTCCCTCAGCACCAGATAGTGAAGAACATACTTAAAAAGCACAAGAAAATCAGCAACAGAAAAGAGGTATTCAATAAAAAGTAGAAAATAAGTTCCCATTTATTTAGTTTAAAGTGAATATTGCAAATGTTATCAATGTTTTTTTTACTGGGTTTTTTTGCCTGTTAGTAAAGTTTTGCTCTTCATGTTGGATTTTTCTGACATTTAGATCCTTTAGCTAAGTCAGTTAGTCGCAAAGAACTAAAGAGATATAATTAACAGATCAGTCAGGAGAATGATACAAAAAATGTCCCACTCTTTATCGATACCATGGTAGAGTAAAGGCAGTTATGGGGATTGTGATATCGATGGTTGGTTAAAGGGGCCACAAGGGCCAGTGCCTCTGTAACACTGGTCCTGTCCCCTGTATACATATACTACAAAAAAGTTAAATATTATTAAGTTAATTTTTCATTTGATTGAAGCAGGTAATTAGACAATGTATCAATGGAATAAGATGATATATGTCTAAAATAGGAAAAAAAAAAAAGTTATTAACTTAATTCACATGTATAAAATGCGTTCTTTGGAACAGTATCTGCTCAATTTAAGGGTAAATACGCTTATTTTGAGAAATTTTTATTTTTTTTAGATCATTTTTGTACTGTAATATTAAATATTACAGTACAGAATACAGAAAAGACTGCAACTGTAATGGAACCAACTTTAACATTTCTCTTTTACTGTTGGGATCTGGAGATGTACCACCTTCCACCAGCAGAGTGCGCCGTGGGTCTCCTGGGCTGGAGCCCTCCAGCACACCTGAGACGCATCTACTCATCAGGAGACCTCCCCTTCATAAGCAGCTGCCAGACCTTCCTTCAACGCTGCAGTGTTGACCTTAGTTTGGTTAGCGACCTGAGCCTCTGATACCTGAAAGAATCTAAGTTGTCTCTAAGTGAGAAAACTGGTTCTAACCCTCCTCTGTCTTTGCTCACAGGAAACCTGTCTCAAGCCTGAAGCTCTGGGTGAGCTTAACCTGCCTTCCAGCCCTGGTGAGCCAAACCTGAAGATTCCTATTTGGATTCCCCCTGCTGCTCTCAGTGAAGAGCTGGAAACTCTGATCAAGGTCTGCTATTCAAAGTCAGAAGCTAGACGTTGCAGCTACAGACTACAGAGGCTTAAATCAGATAACCGTCAAAAACAAGTACCCCCTACCATTACTGGCATCAGCTTTTGAACCTGTTCAGGGTGCAACAGTGTTCACTAAACTCGATTTGAGAAACGCATATCACCTCCTTAGAATAAGAGAAGGAGACGAATGGAAGACAGCCTTTAAGACCCCCTTAGGCCAATTTGAGTATTTGGTCATGCCTTTTGGTCTCACAAACGCTCCTGCTTGCTTCCAAGCTCTAGTCAACGACGTCCTCGGACATTTTTTGAACGTATTCGTTTTTGTGTAATTTGTGTAATTAACTTCAATTTGTTTCTTCGTATGTAGTTTCTATTTTTTTATTGCGTTCTAAGTAGTGAAAATCTGAATTTAACAGCTTCTAATTAATAAGAAAATTATATAACTGGTCAAAAAATATAAAATAAGAAATGACAATCACGTTTTTTTGTTTGTGTAAATGCATAAAAGCATAATGAAAACCCAATAAACTGTAATTAATGTTGGGGTGTCCTTATCACTATTAAATCTAGTGAGAATAAAGTTTTTTTTTGGGATAAGTTATATCAAATGAAAATCACAATCAAAGTTTTAGTAGTTTAGTGAATATGTGAAGAGCATTGCAGATTGTTAGTTTATCTCCCCATAGACTGCTGCTGCTTATCTGGACATGTTTTCCTGCTGAGTATGATTAGAGAGCTCAGATTATTCTCACCAGGAAATGCAGCTGTTCTGTGTTTGGGAGTGCAGCTGATCACCAGGGGGCTCCAGAACTACGTGGGTTTCCTGCTGCCCCCCATTAAAATCATCCACAGCAGCTGTACTTATTAAATACCCCCCAAACAGACCGCAGGCTGCCCGCTGAGCCGCACTGAGCTCACTTTGAATCCCACATTTTAATAGAGGAAAGGAAGCTTTGGAAACGGTCAGCGAGACTCATCAGAGGACTGAGGATCCCCGCTGCAGACCCACGGGTGGAACCCAGACACGCACGCGCTATCTCTGCCCTGGAAGGTGGGACATCGCAGGGACCTTTTTCTCTTTTCCTGATCTGTGTTGGAGCGGAAAAGTGCGGCAGCGGCTGGGAGCGCTCCTCCGGCGGATCTTCACTGAAACTCAGGCTCTGATCCTGCTGGGCTGTCAGAGGAAACATCTCCAACTTCTGCTTCTTATTTTGGTTGTTAGAAAACATGAAGCTGTTGGAAAAGGAAGTCTGAGCAGGTACGGTAAAGATTTATTACAAGTTTAGAGGCGCAGAGGCATAAACCGATTGATCTATGTAACATTTAAAGATCAGTAATTAAAGTCGCTCTAATTAAAGTTAGACCAAAAAGTTATTATGTTTAACCCCGTTAGGTGAATGAACCATCCAGGTATTAGAAGTATGTCAACTCCTAATTATATATTCTACAGTTCCTCTGTTTGGGATGTTTCCCTTATCAGTGAAGGCTTCTGGGTTAGATCCAGAAACAGACTTTATTGAGTTTAAACTGAAGCTTTTCCAAAAACAGAGAAAGTTTTGCATGTTTTCTTTCTGAAGAATTGCTATAGATCCCATATGTTTTATGTTCTATCTATCTATCTATCTATCTATCTATCTATCTATCTATCTATCTATCTATCTATCTATCTATCTATCTATCTATCTATCTATCTATCTATCTATCTATCTATCTATCTATCTATCAATTATCTATCTATTGTCTATTATCTATCTATCATCTATATCTATCTTATCAATCATCTATCTATATATCTATCTATCATCTATCTATCTTTCTATATATCAATCATCTATCTATCTATCTATCTATCTATCAATTATCTATCTATCTATATATCTATAATCTATCTATCAATCAATCATGTATCTATCTATTATGTATCATCTATTATCTATCATCTATCTATCTACCTATCATCTATCTATCTATCTATCTATCTATCTATCTATCTATCTATCTATCTATCTATCAATCGTCTATCTATCTATCTATAATCTATCTATCAATTATCTATCTATTGTCTATATCTATCATCTATCTATCTATCATCTATCTATCTATCTATAATCTATCTATCAATTATCTATCTATTGTCTATTATCTATCTATCATCTATATCTATCATCTATCTATCATCTATCTATCTTTCTATCAGTTGTAAAGTGAGGACATATTGCTGGTCCTCACGACTTATTTTGCTAACATTGAGCTTTAGGACTAAGCTTTGGGTTTAGTTTAGGGTTAGAATGAGGTATGCAGCGATAATGGTTGGGTTTAGGGTCATTGTGAGGGTTAGGGCAAAGAAAGGGTTGAAAATGATTAAAAAATGAATGGGAGTCAACACATGGTCCTCACTACATATAGCAAGACAAAAATGTATATGTGTGTGTCTATCTATCTATCTATCTATCTATCTATCTATCTATCTATCTATCTATCTATCTATCTATCTATCTATCTATCTATTGTCTATTATCTATCTATCATCTATATATATCTATCAATCATCTATCTGTATATCTATCTATCATCTATCTATCTTTCTATATATCAATCATCTATCTATCTATCTATCTATCTATCTATCTATCTATCTATCTATCTATCTATTGTCTATTATCTATCTATCATCTATATATATCTATCAATCATCTATCTATATATCTATCTATCATCTATCTATCTTTCTATATATCAATCATCTATCTATCTATCTATCTATCTATCTATCTATCTATCTATCAATTATCTATCTATTGTCTATTATCTATCTATCATCTATATCTATCTATCAATCATCTATCTATATATATATATATCTATCATCTATCTATCTTTCTATCTATCAATCATCTATCTATCTATATATCTATAATCTATCTATCAATCAATCATGTATCTAACTATCTATTATGTATCATCTATTATCTATCATCTATCTATCTACCTATCATCTATCTATCTATCTATCTATCTATCTATCAATCGTCTATCTATCTATCTATAATCTATCTATCAATTATCTATCTATTGTCTATATCTATCATCTATCTATCTATCTATCATCTATCTATCTATCTATAATCTATCTATCAATTATCTATCTATTGTCTATTATCTATCTATCATCTATATCTATCATCTATCTATCATCTATCTATCTTTCTATCAGTTGTAAAGTGAGGACATATTGCTGGTCCTCACGACTTATTTTGCTAACATTGAGCTTTAGGACTAAGCTTTGGGTTTAGTTTAGGGTTAGAATGAGGTATGCAGCGATAATGGTTGGGTTTAGGGTCATTGTGAGGGTTAGGGCAAAGAAAGGGTTGAAAATGATTAAAAAATGAATGGGAGTCAACACATGGTCCTCACTACATATAGCAAGACAAAAATGTATATGTGTGTGTCTATCTATCTATCTATCTATCTATCTATCTATCTATCTATCTATCTATCTATCTATCTATCTATCTATCTATCAATTATCTATCTTTTGTCTATATCTATCATCTATCTATCTATCTATAATCTATCTATCAATTATCTATCTATTGTCTATTATCTATCTATCATCTATATCTATCATCTATCTATCATCTATCTTTCTATCAGTTGTAAAGTGAGGACATATTGCTGGTCCTCACGACTTATTTTGCTAACATTGAGCTTTAGGACTAAGCTTTGGGTTTAGTTTAGGGTTAGAATGAGGTATGCAGCGATAATGGTTGGGTTTAGGGTCATTGTGAGGGTTAGGGCAAAGAAAGGGTTGAAAATGATTAAAAAATGAATGGGAGTCAACACATGGTCCTCACTACATATAGCAAGACAAGAATGTATATGTGTGTGTGTGTACTTGTTAATGTGACATATTTAGGACCATTTTCGGTATATTTCCTGACCTTCTGAGGACCAACAGGCCCTATTAGAACCTGTTGGTCCTCAAAAGGCTGGTCCTAATTGATGGACTCCCATTTCTAAACCTTACAGAGTCAGTTTAGAAGTATAGTTGGAATTAACTTTAAGTTAAGGTTAGAGTTAGGAATATACTAATAATGCTTAGGGTAAATTTCAGGGTTAGGCATAAATACGATAAATAAAATAATTGTAAGTCAATGTAAAGTCTTAATATGTTTAGAAATAAAAATGTGTGTTGGGGGTGAATACGCGCTATATAAATAAACTGAATAGAATTGAATGGAATTAAATTGGGTGCCTTGTATTTCTTACATTGTGGGGACTAACTGCTCTCATGGGGCCAATGGCTGCTCCCCATGGGTACACATGCTGTTACATTATTATCAGAATCAGAATTACTTTATTAATCCCTTGTGGGAAATTCTTTTCTTGCAGTGTAACCATTCATAGAAGAGAGAACAATAAGATTGTAAGTACAATAGAGCAAAATAAAATATAATAAGACAGAATAAAATAAGAAAAATTGCAACCCATACAGTAAAATTACACCCTTTCCATATAAACAGTGTAAAATAAGATATAGGAATAAAACAAGATGAGGAAAATAATAAAATAAGATAAGCATCTTTTATATACAATCAACAGTATTTACAATTTACAATGCTGCTCAGTACCTAAATGACTATTATTGCTCATGAATTACACATGATGAATTATACAGTTTGATGCATGGGTGTAGGTTTGCATAGGGACCATAGGGACATGTCCCTACCAAATTTTTGACCGACCTACTTGCCCCTACCAAAAATTTGATGTGAACGACATGTTTATAATTTACAGCATTGGTTATTGCAGCAGTGGCTTCTTTTCTTCTCGCAGCTACAGGTAGAGGAAAGACCAGGAAGCTGCAGCTACCCGGCAGAGGAGCTGCAAGATAAAATACATGAAAAGGGCTACACAGAGTAACTACAGCCCATATGTACAACTTGCATGGTGAAGTTAATATTGTAAATGCTCAGTGTCAGTTCCTCTTATAGTTCCAGCACATGTAAATACAATACATTTATTTGCCCTCACTTGAATATATTATTTTGCATAATAAAGAGAGAGCACATTAGATAAAAAAAAATAAATAACAGTGGGGTTTACCTCTGTTTACCTCTGCACAATTCTATAGCTTCAAAAGAAAACAAAGGACAAATCCAAATATACCAGACATATTTAGACAATAATTGGTTAAATAGGCACTGTCTTAGTGGCTGGTAAGTTTAAATGCAAACCTTTTCAAAGTGGAAAAAAGTCTTAATTCCACATTCGTCAGAGCCAGTGATGCTTTAAACATTGATAAACAGCATCTAGTGTGTGTAGTGCTTATAAGATTTGTATTAATGTAGCAAGAAATTCTGCTCTTTAAACAAAATGTGCCCTGATGCTAACATTAAGCATAAAAAAAGAGCATGCATATTTTCATAGGACCTATGACATCAGATCAATGAAACTGAAGACCAATACTGTCCCTACCAAAGTTGAAATCAAACCTACGCCCTTGGTTTGATGGTCTCAGGTAGGAATGAATTCCTTTGATGCTCTGTGGTGCAGCGTGATTAAATGATTCTCTGACTGAAGGTGCTTCTGTGGGTGCTAGCACATCATGAAGAGGATTTGCAGAATTGCCTACCATGGATTTTATCCTGGCCAACATTCTGCTCTCAGAAAGTCCAGCTCCTCTTTAACAACATGACTGGCCTTGTGGATCAGTTTGTTAAGTCTGTTGGTTGTTGTTGGCATCTTTCACCTTCAGTCTGCTAACTCAGCATGCAACACCATAGAGGATGGCACCACAGTCTCATAAAACATCTGCAGTATTGTCCAGCAGATGTTCAAGGAAAATAGAAACGGCTCTGGCCCTTCATGTAGAGGGCATTTGTGTTTTTATGTTATATTTTATATCATGTTATATCAAGGTTAGGTGTTAGGTTTATGACTAAAGGCCAGAACACACCGAATCCGATTTTACATCCGATCCGACAAAAGATTGTGTCTGACTAGGTCATAGTCCCAATGTGATTTTACGCAAGGGGGCTGCGTTGGTCTCTGAGATGGTCGACTGAGATGGACACTAGGTCTTTTTCAGTTGGAGTACGCAGCAATTCAGCAGCAATTTCATGGGTCTGAGAGGGAGAGAGAGGCAGTTACAAAGTAAAACACATCAGATTTGGGGGAAAATACAAAATAAAAGATGTTATTCGCATGGGGAAGGAGTCAGTTTTGGAGCCACACATCACATAGTACGCGGGACAGACTTGAGCAAAAGCAATGAATGAAACATTAAAAAAGAATACTTTACTCAAGGAGTTCAGGGTGACAGAAAATGGATACAGTAGTGATCCTCTTTGAGCCACACAAAAACACATAATGAGGCACAGAAAGAGCAGGTAAGCGCGGGATATCTCTCTCACTTAAAACAAAAAAGAAAGAAATATTTGGGTAAACTTCACAGATCTCTCTCTGAGAATTACCTCTCACTGCCTCAGTCAGCATATAAACCATCCTACCGCGTTTATCTTTTTTATCTTTTCATTAGAAATTGATCTTATTATGTTCTCAGTATAGGCATATGAACATTCTCTACCTGATCCTGTTTGAACTGCTGCACAGACTCATTAAGTGGGGCTCTGGTTTATAGAATGGTTAATTTTTTTTTATTTTTTTTTTTAAGATAACTTTTCAAGTCAAACGTGGGAAATTGTTTGAATTTGTTTATAGCTCATAGACGAAAGTGAAAAAAATCTGTGCAGATCTGCCTGGGCTGCCTAGTTGGAGCCTCTCTATATGCAGTAGGTGTAACATGGAAAAAATCAGATCGGAGATTAAAAAGGGGTACGCTGAGGCATTAAGGTGCTTCCAAAGTGTCAAAGGGCTGGCTCACATTTGTTGAAGTCCATAGCTGAACCAGTTTCATGATTTAGAAAGAATTTATACAGGTATATATAAATATATATATATATATATATATATATATATATATATATATAGAAAGAGAGAGAGAGAGAGAGAGAGAGAGAGAGAGAGAGAGAGAGAGAGAGAGAGAGAGAGAGAGAGAGAGAGAGAAAAGAGCAAGGAAGAGAAATGAGAAGAAAAAAATGGAAAGAGAAATGTGAATTGGAGGAAGCAGAGTCAGGGTGAACCACCTTATCGGGCTTGCTTTCACCCCTGCCAGGTCGGGCATGTCAACTCTGTCTTCCTCTCCCTTCAAGTGGAATCTGAGTGAAGAGTGGTAAACAAGAGTGGAAATGATTTGAAAGTTACAATTATAAAGTGTTTGGAAAGGTATAGTAAGGTCAAATAAAAACTGGCTTATATATTAGCTTCTGTTTAAGAAAAGGCTTAGATTGATGAGAATACTCCTAGGTTGGATTAAACTATTGATGTAGAGCATACTGAGGCTAATAATTTAGGTTTAAGGCTCTGATATTAGTCCTTAAATATGAGGATAGGGTTAGGGTAAAATCTAAGGTTTGCTTATCTTAGTATTTGGAATAAACTATAATGGTGATATAGACTTTAAGATTTGGTAATTTTAGAGTCTACTAATCTTAGGTTTAGCATTAGGTCATCATTGTAAGGTATTAGATATATTGAATATTCTGAATTAGGCATGGGCGTAGGTTTGCATAGGGACCAAGGGGACATGTCCCTACCAAAGTTTTGGACCGACCTACTTGTTCCTACCAACTCTAAGTGGGTCACTCTATGAGCTAAATACATGTTTTAGAGTCTCTATATTCCAGATAACGATTACTTGATTACTAAATTTGTTGACATTATTTCCATAATTGATTAATCCAATGAATTGTTTCAGTTCTAAATAAAATACATGAAATGGGTTAAACAGAGTAACTACATCATAGATGTACAACTTGTAGTGTGAGGTTATTATATTAAATGCTTAGTGTCAAATCCTCCTCTAGTTCCAGGGCACATGTAAATACAATACATTTATTTGACGTCCCTTGAATCTATTATTTTGCTTTATTTCATGATACAAAGACAACATTTAAAAGAGTGGGTTTTACCTCTATTTACCTCTGTACAATTCTACATCTTCAAAATAAAGTATAAATTCACACATAGCAGACATATTTAGACTATATTCTGTTAAATAGGCACAAAGTGGAAAAAAGTCCTAATTCCCTCATTCATCATAGCCAGTTAAGCTTCAGTCATTGATAAACAGCATCTAGTGTGTGTAGTGCTTATAAAATTTGTATAAATGTAGCAAGAAATGTTGCTTTTCTCTTTAAACAAAATACACCCTGATTTTCCCATCAAGTATACTAAAAAAACAAGCATGCATATTTTTGCATAGGACCAAAGGCATCAGACCAATGGTGTCCCTTCCAAAGTTGAAATCAAACCTACGCCCTTGGAATTAGGCTTAGGCAACAGGTCTGTTGACCTTAGGTTTATGAAAAGATTTTCATGGTAAGCCATTGAATTTAACACTCCAATTATAATTGGAGTGTTAAATTAGGGTAAGGTATGAATTTAATTTCAATTAAATTCAACACATGTCATCTCAAGGCACTTTACAGTTCAACCAGATCATACAGTCAAATTGATACAAAGTTTTCTATCTAAGGAAAACCAGTTGATTGCATTGACTCATTGACTCAAATACAATCCCTCACACTAAGCATGCTTGTAGCGACAGTGGAGAGGAAAAACTCCCTTTTAACAGGAAGAAACCTCCAGCAGAACCAGGCTCAGTGTGAGTGGCCATCTGCCGAGGCCGACTGGGGTTCAAGGAGACAGAAGCAGAGATACAAAAAGCAGCTGTAAAAGGCGGCCCCGTCCAGGAAACACACAGCCAGGCAGACGAGCTCCAAGGCAGCTCCCATGCCAGAGGATGAAGAGAGCACATCCACCCAGCCACGGCCAGAGAAACAGGACCACACTGGAAAACAGGCCGATCTCCAACATCTACAAACAAGGGTGTTGATGGAAGCAGCACAGCGGATGTTTCTTTCCTGGGTGACATCACAGCCAAACAGGAACAGACTAGGCAAAGCTACTCTGAGGAAAAGCAGAGAGAGCAGAAGGTTAGAGATTGAACAAACAGATTCTGCAGAATAGGAGAACAGAGAGAGAATGAAGCAGAATGATGAAATGGGGGTCCCTATGTCCTCCAGCAGTCTAAGCCTATAGCAGCATAACTTTAAAGACAGCTCCGGATAACCTGAGCCACCCTAACTATAAGCTTTATCAAAAAGGAAAGTTTTAAGCCTAGTCTTAAAAGTAGACAGAGTGTCTGCCTCACGGACTAAAACTGGTAGTTGGTTCCACAGGAGAGGAGCCTGATAACTAAAAGATCTGCCTCCCATTCTACTTTTAGAAATTCTAGGAACCACTAGTAAACCTGCAGATTGAGAGCGAAGTGCTCTGTTAGGAACATAAGGAACAATCAGATCTCTGATATAAGATGGAGCTTGGCCATTTAAGGCTTTATATGTGAGAAGGAGGATTTTAAATTCTATTCTTGATTTAACAGGAAGCCAATGAAGAGAAGCCAGGATAGGAGAGATATGATCTCTCTTTTTAATTTTCATCAGAACTCTGGCTGCAGCATTTTGGATCAGCTGAAGGCTTTTAACTACAGTTTTTTTTAGCTAGGTTTAGGACTAACGTGTGAATTAAGTTTAGGTTGAGGTTACGGTCACGTATGAACCCCTAATTTAGTTTCAGGATAAGCAAAGAAAGTCAATGAAAAGTCCCCACAAGGATAGAGACACCTGCTTGTGTGTGTATGTGGGTGCGCTTTTTTATATAGTGATAGTTAAACAACATTTTATTATTTATTTATAATCTGACAGACAAGAATTGAAAATATCGCAAAAGCAGAAATCCTTGGCAAGCTCAGTTTCTAGTGTTTCCAATAATTATTTACACTTTGCTGTTATTATTACGTTGTTATACTGATATAATGCGATATGTTGGTATGTTTTTTAGTGCATATTTCTTCCCAGATGTTTATAGTTTTGTTCAACTTAATATAAAAAATAAAAAAAACAAAAGCCTGACAAGAATAATCGCAGCTGACTAAGATGGACACTAGGTCTATTTTAGTCGGACTACGCAGCAATTCAGCAGCAATTTCATGGGTCTGAGAGGAAGAGAGAGGCAGTTACAAAGTAAAACACATCAGATTTGGGGGAAAATACAAAATAAAAGATGTTATTCGCATTCGGAAAGTCCGTTTTGGAGTCGCACATCGCGTATATAGTAAGCGGGACAGACTCATGCAAAAACAATGAATGAAACATTAAAAAAGAATACTTTACTCAAGGAGTTCAGGAAGACAGAAAATGGATTCAGTAGGGATCCTCTTTGAGCCACAAAAAAACAACAAGAATGAACTGACAAGAATAATCCTCCCCCCCAACCAGATCATACTGTCAGATTGCTTCAAAGTTTTCCATCTAAGAAAAACCAGCTGATTGCATCGACTCACCAAGCATGCTTGTAGTGACAGTAGAGAGGAAAAGTCATTTTTAACAGGAAGAAACCTCCAGCATAACCAGGCTTAGTGTGAGCAGCCATCTGTCGAGGCCAACAGGGGTTCAAGGAGACAAAAGCGGACAAAGATAAAATGAGCAGAGATACAAGTGGCAACTGTCAACCAGCTCCACAAGTGGTCCCGTCCAGGAAACACACAGTCAAGCTAAGGAGCTCAGATCTAACTATCATGTCAGAGGATGAAGCAGAGCACATGCTGTTAGTCACAGTCTGAAAAACAGGACCACACTGAAAAAGAGGCCAATCTCCAGCTTCCAAAAACAAAGGCGTTAATTGCAGCAGCACAGCCAAACCGGAACAGAGAAACATGAGAAAAATCAAGCGTGAGCACAAAGTTAGATATTGAACTAACAAATACTGCAGAGTGGGAGAATAGAGATGGAATGATGAAAAGGGGATCCCCATGTACTCCAGCAGTCTATGCCTATAGCAGCATAACTACTCTTGAAACCAGAACTTAGACATTAATACATAATGGGCGACAAAGAGCTACATGGTTTTAATCAATTCTGAAATTTAATTCATAGAGAATTATGTGTTGAAGTAGAGGGAGCTAACCAACTAGCACCATGGAGAGGATTCTAAAAGCTCTTTGTAGTAAGGCCAGTTTGTCTGCAATTCATCACAGTGACCAGTTAAGGAAAAAGCTGTGCTGTGAGGTACCTCAGTGCTAATGCTACACATGAGGTTGGGTAGGTAAAATATTAATATTTAATCTAAAAACAGTTGTTATCAAATACTCTAACTCATATCACTCGAAAATGAAGGGGGGGAAAATCCATTGCCTGAGCCTGAACAATTCACATACAAGATGATCATTAAGAGAGTTACTGATTTAATTATAATTTATTAAATCCTTTTAAATTAGAAACATTTATTTTTTTTATTTAATATTTCAGAAACTAATCTTTGCTAGAGAGGGAGAAAAACATAAACAGCAAGGGGAAAAACTCTCAGATTTGCAACTTTATGCAAACAAACAACAGCCAAAGTTTCCTCAGAGGTTTGAAGTTTTTTTTTTTATATCTCATTAATATAAGGTCTTACTAATCAACAAAGATAAAAAAAAAAAAGCTGCTTCTGTTTGGTATTTGGTGAATTACCCTCCATCCAGATGTTGATGCTGCCTTTTTCTTTTTCATTAAACCCAACTGACAGCAAAGGAGCATAAGGATAGTTTAAAAGAAAATACACCTCTGCTGTCTGTGTCCTGTTTGATCTGCTGTAACTGTGTCTCTGCTGCTATTTCACAAGACTTATATAATACTGAAGGCTTGCATGAGAACAATGGCACAGACACACACATTCACCGGAACATACACACCTACTGAATCATAAACAAAAATGCATACACATTTCTTCAGTGCGCCTCCTCTCCAGTTTTCTTAATATTTAAGATTCAGGATTTTTACCTTTTTTTTTTTTTGGTTTGTTCATTTTAGGGGAGAGTAACTTGCAAAGTTAGTTTTCAGAAACCTTTTGCAGAGATCCTTGCGTTGCATGAGGACCTTTTAAAGTCATCAGTACATGTCCTGAAAAGAACAAGCCACCTCAGTAAGCCACAGGTGAGACCCAACAACAGTTAATGTTTTTATAGTGTTTCCATCCATATTCTATTTAATGAGTCACCTCTTTGCATCTTTACTGCTTCTTATATGAACATCTGTCTGAACGGTTCACTGATTCACGGAGCGGCACATTAGATTGTCATCATTCCACACATCTCAGTTCTTTGGAAAACGTTTACTCATTACTCAATCTGTAAACATGGTCGAACCTTCTGTTTAACCTGCAATTAGCTCCTAACAGCTCAGTTGCACTCATTAGTTCCATATCTGTGGACCCTCAAACACACATGGGGCCCACATGGAGCTAATGGGTAACAGTTTATGGATCCCTCATGGAAACACTGGCTGAGTCCCAATATGCTGCAACAGTTCCTCAGGATAAACTATTAATTTTGAAATGAATTCATTCAGAAAAGAGGATGACTCAATTTGGATTTAATTTCTCAGTACAAGAAAAGTTTATTCAGTTGTAGAGTAAGTAGTCTTTGGAGAGAGGAAAATAGATGAACATGTTTTCTTCTGTTTACAGAAAATAACTGAATTGTTGACTGTAAAGAAGTTATATTCATAAGAAAAAAGTAAACTCATCAAGTATTGTTGCAGGCAACATATCTCAGATGTACAGCCAGCTTAAAAATCCTCTATTTCCCAGCAGCTCATCCTCAAAACAACAAGGCTGTTTGTTGTGCTTGGCAGGATTTAATGAGGGGAAATTTGGTAGATATAATAGGGCAGAAAAAAAGAAATACAGAGTGCACCATAAGTAACTTTCAAGTACAAACCACTGGGCATACAATCGCTACAAAATATTGTCCTGTTCAATGACATTTTGAGAGAATAGCAATCTTCTAAAAACGTCATGAAATTAGGACTCTGCTGAGGAGTTAACTTCTACCGTCTTCCGAATTCTTCTCTTAAAACAGCGTCACAAGCTGCTTATAATTGTTAGAATCATAAGAACTTACAGATGAAGCCGGTATTGTAGACTTTTCAAACAGTAACTCCAGAAGCCAACTTCCTGTCACCAGATTATTATCTTTATGTCACTTCCTTTACAGAAACCGACTGGTTGTAACATGGAAAAATAACTGCAATACATACCTTCCTTGACAACTTAACTTTATCTGGTTTAGGGTGCCTTCCCCTCCCTTAACTCATCTGACAGCCTGTTTAACACTAAAACAGGTCTGTTTACTAAGAACACACAGAAGACAAAATTCACTTTAGTTTTAAGAGAAAAATGTTCAAACTTGAATTAATTCACAATTCCTAACCACAAGCTCTGATAGCTAACATGATAACTAAGACAAGTCTGATCGAGTGGGATATGGTTATGCTATTGTCTTAAAGCCAACATCTAAAATAACAGTTTTTGATTCTTACCCAGCTCTTCCAGGCTTTAATAATTATTTTACAACCAAGTCTTTTGCAGTGGGTCTCAGTCAGCTTGACCTATTTTAAAATGGCTATTGTTGCCCCTTTTTCTTTTTTGGAAAATACTCCAAAATAGAGGTGAGTATTGGCATGAGTGTTGCGATTCGATACATGTCGTGATACTTGGGTCATGATACGATATTATCACGATATTGCAGTATCACTATATATTGCCATATTTTCCCCAGCTATCAAAATCAAATGATGAGATAAAACAGCAAGTGCTGTATATTTTCATTAGAAAATATTGATTAGGTATTATTATCCATGTTGTTTGGGGTTTTCTTCCACTGTGACTGCTTCAAATACAGATTTGGTGCTGCACACACAGTTAAAGGGCTTCACAGCGCTTTCTGCCAGAGTGGTGGTGCAGAGGTAGCCCATTTTCCCATCAATGTTTTATGTAATCTTTTTTTTATTTTTTTTATCGATACTAAGAAGTGAAAGATCGGTATGATATTGGGCAGGCGAATATCACGATATATCGCCAAAAAGACTATTTCCCACACCCCTACTCCAAATCCATTCATAAAAACTAAAAAGCAAATCAAAGTTCTTGTCACAGATTCCTTATTTCTATCAACAGTGGCTTTTTCATTCTAGCAGCTTTTTAATAAGAATAAACTAAAGCTTATATGATAAAGAGATGACTACTTATTTTAAATCATGAAAAAGAAAAAAGAAAAGAAAAAAGAACATATGTGAAGTGGATTTCCAGAATGACACTATATAAATCAGAAATTATTTTTAGTGCAGTTTTATTTTTTTTTTTACATGATTTTTCACGACTCTAAACAACCCATAGAGGAAAATTTACCCATCCTCTTTTTGCAAAGGATTTTCTTTATTTCTATATCTTAAGTTTGATGGATTCAGGATTTATTCATATGATGTAGAGGTTCTAAAGGCTATCACATAAAAGTGCCACAACTTCCATAGAAGGGACTTCAGGTCATTGAGTTTACCTAATGTGTTGAGGTTTTCTGCAGTATAAATAGTTGTGTTTGTTATTAAATGTATAACTCATTCAGGGGATCATAACATTTAAGACTGAGGCCTGTGTAAAACCTAATTTTATATTAGACAAGTGTTTTGTTTTTCCCTTTTGGTGGTCTAACAGTTTGCATTTAAAAAGTGTTTTCTATTCCCTGCAGATTGTCTGTCAGGCTACCAAACATCTCGTCATCATGCTGCCCTGGCTCTGCCTCATTCTGCTCATCCTTGTCCCCATCATCCAATCCGATGAGTGTCCCTACACTTCCAGGAACCCCACAGATGTTCGTCAGAATGTCACTTTGGCAGTTGTCTTGCCTATGACCAACGTGGATTATCCATGGGCGTGGCCTAGAGTGGCGCCGGCCATCAAACAGGCCATTTCAAAGGTGAACTGTGACCCTTGGCTCCTCCCGGGTCTCAAGCTGCAACTGGTTAATGGGAACTCGGAGAACAGAGATGGCTACTGCTCTGATTCAATGGCGCCGCTGGTCGCCGTCGACCTGAAATTTGCCCACGATCCTTGGGCTTTCATCGGTCCTGGTTGTGTCTATTCTTCCTCACCTGTTGCTCGTTTCACCTCCCACTGGGATGTCCCCATGGTGACGGCCGGAGCCCGTGCCATAGGCTTTAAAGTTCATAGAGCCGTCACCAACACGGGCCCCACCCATTTGAAGCTGGGTGAGTTTAGTTTGAAGATCCAGGAGACCTTTAAATGGCAGCACGCCATGCTTCTCTACACTGACAACACGAACAGCAACGATGACAGGCCGTACTTCTTTGCTGTGGAGGGGGTCTTCCAGCATCTATTGCACAATAACATCACCCCAGACTCTTTCGTTATGGATAATGACATAGACTACAAGTTGGTGGCCCAAAAGATCAGAGAGAAAGGCAGAGGTCAGCTTCCTTTTTCCTTTCTTTCTGTTTTATCTTTGGTGATCAGTCGGGGCTTCTGAACTCTGACACTGCAGCTGCTTTCACTGTTTGCTTGAGTCTTGAAGCTTCCTCTTCATTTCTCCACTTCATTTCACCCGCTCTTTCATTTATTGATTTGCTGCCTTGGAGATCCAGGGTCCTGACAGAAAGAAGAGGACAACTGCTTTCAATACTGCTTTCTTTTACTTTTCTTTCCATCCTGTTTTATTCTCTCATTGACTTCCATATTACTTTGATAAATCGGCTTATGTAAGTCCATTTTCTATGTTGTTTTTCTCTAAGTTTTGTTGACTTGTCATTGTTGATAACTGATCAGCTGACCAAATACCACAAAAAATGTAATTTCTTTATTCCCCTATCTTTTAATCCTTCAAGAAAGCTTTTGTCTGAAGCATTAAAAGAAGAAGAAATAAAGAAATTAGGCTACATGTTTCAGGTCATCAGGATAATTTCAACAGAATTTTTTTTTTGAGATTTTCATGTCAATAAATACAAACACACACACACACACACATATATATATATATATATATATATATAGATATATATATAAATAACTAACATATTTTATGTTAAAATACCATTGCTCTATCTTTGTAAGATTGCGTAATACATAACCAAATGCTTAGCTCAGGTTTAAGTTATTCTATGCCACGCCTTAACAAGAAATCAAAGAACCTGTCTGACTACATGAAGTAGGCTAAAACCTACTGCTCAGTTTCAAGGGTAATGTTAGACGCCTTTTACCTAAAATCTGCCCGATATCTTGCAGCTTAGATCTTATATTGACCCAAATTTAGAGAACAGATGAGAAGCAAAGCAAGTGACATCTGTAAGGCAGAAAAGGTTCAAAAAAAAATTACTTTGGCCTTTGGGCTTGAGTTACCAACTGTCTCAATGAATGAAAAAAAAAAAAAAAAACATGGCATAATGATGAGCCTTCCCTCTATTAGAAGACCTTATCCAGAAGGAGACAAAGTAAACCCAAAACAACTAAACTATTTAAAGCCTCCCTATTCTCAGTTAAGGTCAGTGTTCATGTTTTAACAATAGAATCTGGGTAAAATGACCCTTCATGGGAGAGTTCCAATGCCAAATCCACTGCTGATCAACAACAACACAAAGGTCCATCTCACATTTACCAAAGCATCTTGATAAGCTTCCAGACTTTTGGAAAATGTGCTGTGGACTGACGATACAAACAAACCTTCTGTATGGTTTGTGTCCCTTGACGCCTAGAGTAAAACAGTGTTTCACATAGAGAGCGTCATACAGTGAGATATGGGCGTGGTAGCGGTATGGTATGGGGTTTCTTCTATGTTTCAGGATCTAGATGGAGTGATGAATTCTGGTTTCTACCAAGCAGGGGGCCATTAAGCAGGACAATGTGGCCTAGTCAAGGTTCAGATTTGAACACACCTGAGATGCTGCTGCATCTCCTTCGGTATGTCATCTATATTTAAAGACTTGCAACCAAAGTCCCTCCACTTTGACGTAAATAAGTCTTAGCTGGTTACTGGTAGTACTTTCACATAAAGCCAGGTTGGTGTTGACAGTGTTATTTTCCCCAATAAATAACTTTAGTCTAATTTTTCAAAATATTTTTTGTATTTCCTGTGGTTCAGTTTATCTGATTTTAAGATATGTAGTTTCCTTTCTTTCATCCCTTTCTGATCAGTCGTGCGTCGACTTTGCCTGAACTACCGAGGTCCAACACTTCAGCTGTCTTTTCTTCCCTGTTTTGATTCCGCTTCACTCCCTTGTGCTCCTTCCCCTTTGTTTCCTCCTGCCGTACTTTCCTCATCCTCCCTTGTTTTAGATGCCTCTCCCTCCCTTGATGCCGTTAAATGAAGGTTAACTATTGTTTGATTTTTCTCAGAACTGGTTAATGACTGACCTCAGTTTTATATCTTTGTCTCCATTTAAGTTTGTGTGCTTTTTTTGTTTTGTTTTACATCCTAAATTTATTGGCAGTAATTTTGGTTTAGGGCCTCGGGAGTGACGACATTCCTGCATTGTAAGGACATTCCTGCATTGTCAGGACAGCATAGTCAGACCTCTGTGTTAGGTTTCACCTCAGACACAGAGCTGACCCCCAGTTTGGAAGACTAATCTGAGTGCATTTGTTGTGCACACCTGTAAGTAATCAGGAGCTAAGTGTGGAGGGAAAAGGAATCTGTCCCTTTATTCCTCTGTTTACTTAATGTGAACCATACTGCTGCCGTCATGGAGTCAAATAACTGTGCAAGTTAAGGTATCATCTCTATACACACTCCCCCTGTATGAATGTTTATTCCAACAGAAAATGTGATTTCATTCGAATTCCTGCGGAGATGGTTTTAATAAGTGAGCTGATATATCGCCTGAAACCTTCCAGTTACCTTTTCTTGTTTTTAATAGGTTTTACTGGACTTTCGAACAACAAAACCTGTGCATTTTAATTCGTCAAAATGTACCTGGATCCACAATTCAAAGCAGATAATCTGTCCACAGCTCTGCTAAACCTTCACAAATTCTGGCTGTTATAGAGGAAAGAGAAGAGAAAAAGCAGTTCCTTAAACACAATTAAAAGAAGTTAGTCACAAGCAATATAGGAGACTCAGCAAATGCCAGGAGAAGCTGATCAGAGGAGCAGCATTCAGCTCTTGAACTATTATTCAAATAGTTGTTAATCATAAAATTAGCACTGCACCAAAATCTAAAGTTAATACCACCAAGGTGGAACACGGTGGTGGCAGCATTAGGCTGCTATTCTTTAAACTTGACCACATAGACATAATGTGAAGATGGACAGAATTAGGCTGTTTATCTGTCATGAAATATCATGGAATAATGTATTTCTGTGAAGTGCCAGGAGGTGGGCTGTGCCTATGCGTCCTGTCACGCAAAAAATTGTGGGTTTCCTTATTGCAGGGGTCTGCAACCTTTAAAGCAGAAATAGTCATTGAGTCTAGCTCAATAAAAGTTAATTAGACTGCTTATTTTACAATACTTTTTGATATCCTAATGGTTCTTTTAATGTCATTTTGTTATGGAAACTCAATTTAACTATTACTTCAAAAAACTGCTAAAGTTTCTAAAACTGCCATTTGTCTTAATACTATATTTAAAACTATTAGTACTTACTTATATTTTTTTGCCATGAATAAGAGCCATTGTTGAAGGTTCAAAGAGCCACTTATGGCTCTGGAGTGGCAGGTTGCAGACCCCTGCCTTATTGCACCTAAGCATCAAATAAGAACACCTCAGGGTACTTGTGTTGAAGGAACTATGGTAGAGTAGTAGCTGTTCAAAATGTCCCCACTTTCCTTGATGGGTCCTTGGCTGGTCCTCTATAATTCCTTTTTAAAACATCAAACTTTGTACTAAAATATTCTTTTTGTCATTATTTGTGGGCATTAAGATCTAAAGAGAAGTGCCTTCTCCTGGTCAGACCCTGTAATTCAGTGAAAAGTTGGAGTCACAGTAAAAAAAAATATGCTTTCCCAGGAGAAGGAGGGGGGTCACTCCAGTGTCTGGAAGTTGGAGAGGATTTTGCTGGGAGTTGTAGGGAAGTGGGCTGCCATTCAGGATTTGACTGGAAAGGGCCATTTTGAATGACTGCTACTGTAGGAGGCATCCAAGCTCCTTTTCCTACCTACTTCCTCATTTCCAGCGCTATTCAGACAGTATTTAACATGGAAACCGCTGACACATGTCTGCTTTACCTAAAGAGCCCTTAGCAGTTTGTCCTATTTGGATTGAGCCTTCGATACAGTTTGATCCTGAAAAAAATGAGTAAGAAGCTGTAGAAATATTTGAGAGTTGGTCAGAGGTTCACCTTCCAGGAGGTCAATGAAATTTAAAAAATAGCCAGAGTCATTTCAGATCAGAGCCTATTTATGTGTTAGAACGGCCCAGTCAAAGTTCAGGTGTAAATAAAACTTAATCTGGGGTAGAAAGCTGAGAATGACTGTTTCATTTAAAAAACAATAATCCTAATCTGTTTAACATGCCTCTAAAATAATTAGAAACTAGTGAATCTTATTTAAAAAAAATATGTTCCTCACTGTATCTTCACTAAATTAAGGGTTAATTAATGTCTTCCAGCTTATTCCTTTGCTTACCTACTTCTACTACATCTGACTTACTTTATCAGTCAGTTAATTAAACAATCAGTCTGAAGGTGTGAATTATGCTGCAGGCGCTGCTCACCCATGGCTGTAGTGTAATCCTGTAATTTCAGAAACAGACATGATCACTTATTGGTTTTGGTGTTATGGCAGTTTTTCTGTTCAACACAGCAGACCTGTTTTGAAAATGATGGTGGTGTATAGGAAACACCTTGGCCCATTACCTTTGCCTCCTCATGAAAGGCAGTACATTATTACATTGTTTGTTTGGAAAATGGTATTATTTACATGAAATAACACAATTTGTCGACAACAGCTCGACTACGTTTGCTTGAAACACAATATAGGGCAGTTATGTTCTGAACTGGATTAGTTTTGAATCCGGGTATAAAGGGAATGCTTTAAATGTGTCAGAGGAAAATGTTTTTTCTTACAGATTAATTTTGCTAACTTCAATCTTAATCTCGAATATTTCAAGCAAATATACAAATTGTTTTAGAAGGAAAAAACTGGAGTAAATACAGAATGCAGTTAATGATTTGATTTATTAAGGAAGGAGCTTTCCGGAGGAAGCTGGTGCTTCATGAACTGGTCCATTACAATACCTTCACTTTTTTTATTTCATTGTCTTTTGAGGCACTCAGAGGAAGACTTGCTGATGTGCTTCGGACCATTGTCCTACTGAATAACCCATGTGAGCTTGAGCGTAAATACAGAAACTGATGACCAGATGTTCTCCTTCTGGATTCTTTGGTAGAATACAGATTTTACGGTTCCATCAATCACAGTCAGCCGTCCAGGTCCTGAAGCAGCCATGTCGGTATGGGACTTTTTCTCTAAAAAGCTGGATTTCCTTTACACCAGATGTAAAAGAATGCACAACTTGAAAAATTTTCCACTTTTGTTGCCTCACTCCTCAGAATATTTTTTTACAAAAATCTGGTTTTGATTGCTCCTCTGGCCAGACAGACCTTAACTAAGGAGAATGAAGTCCCTTAGTGTTTTGGGACCTGCAGGTGCAGCCATTGATGAACTTTTTGATTAATTTTGATTCACATTTCCTGCCATTTTGGATAACTGCGCTTACTCTGACTGGAGCCCCAAAGATACAAACTCTGCCGTACTGCACACAAAATGCGAGCGGCGTAGACTTGTGCACATCTCGTAATAAAAGTAATGAAAAAATACCTGTCCAGGAGAACTAGAGGCCAGTTTCAGGTCCAGATTCAGTCCGAGGACGTCCCACTAGCTCTCCACCTCGAATAGGCTGGAAGAAGTTTTCACAATCTTTGTTCTTTCTTTGGTCATAATTGAATTTCAACTCTCTCTTCTCTTCCTCCGTTTTGACCCTTTAAGCCTATTTTGCTGTACAATATATGCAGTGACAGGTAACTGAGGTATCCCCTTCGTTGGACGCCATGCTTCTCTGTTGACAAGTCGTGCCGTGCACACGCTCAGAGAAAAATGGAGAAGTGGCTGATTGGAAAACAGACGCTCTACAGAATGAACCCTATTAGCAGAGAAAATGTCACGCTAAAGTTAAAACCCTAAACTAAAAATGCCTCTAGTCCTATATATGCGCAATCAATTAGTAATTAATTTTAATACAATTACCTCATCTCCACACAATATACCATATAAGCACCATTTTCTTAGAATAAAGCTAAGATTAAAGATTAAAATTAAACCAGGTCAAGGCCTTTAATATTTTAGCAGGCCAATTTTCTACCTTTCTTATGACAGGTTTCTACATTTCCCAAATCTTTTGCTATGGGACGAAGAGGAATGGATAGAAGCCAATATGATGTGCTAGTTGAGTAACTACTCTCCACCACACCAAGCACACACCTATCAGTGATGCACAATGAGAATCTGTGAGTTCCTGCTCAGAGCAGCTCCGTGCATCACCTCGGTTTCTCATACAATACAGACTTCTTCCCACTGAGCAGTTTATATTAGCAAGCTAGATAGGCCCAAATTAAGAATTTTATATTATATTCACAGCCAATGCTCGTCTGATTTTAATACTTGTTTAAGGTTTTCATCATTAAAAAAATTAATTAAATAAAAAAACAGAAAGCGCAATACACCAATCAGAGGGAAAATATCTTCCCAGCACAGTGTCATGTGTCGTGGTCACCACACTTTGAATCCTTAAATAAAGCCCAATGACTTACCCATACATTTTAAGTACATGCTGCTAGGTGGGCAAATTTCTAAAAGATTTACATAAATATCCTGTACATTGAAATGTTAGCAACCATCGAGATTGGACCCCAGGCGGACTGAAACATGCTGGGTGGAGTTTGATGTTTGGCATGACATCATGACAGACTGGATAACTGTTCCTGCTCTCCTCTAACCCACACCAGCTGCTGCCCCCGGCAATGTTGGACGTCCTCAAAGTAATTACCCCACACTGTGTGTCTGTGTGCTTGCTTGATATAATTCATGTTGAGGCGATGCAAATCTGTTTACACAGCCACATTATGGGGAAGTGTCTTTAGTTCCACATATCGTATATCAAAACAAATAAAAAGTGAAGACATTTATGGTTTGGTTGAGGTTG
This sequence comes from Cyprinodon diabolis, assembly GCA_030533445.1. NCBI lineage: Eukaryota > Metazoa > Chordata > Actinopteri > Cyprinodontiformes > Cyprinodontidae > Cyprinodon > Cyprinodon diabolis. Next base: position 32,484,016 of record CM060074.1, on the reverse strand, counting down.
GATAAAGGGTAAGGCAAGTGGTAGTTATGGTAACAACTGGAGAAAGTTTTTTCAGAAAGAGGTGTAAGTCAGATTAATGTCCTCTGAAGTCATGGAAACAGAGAACATGTATGTGTGCTACAGCTATAACTTTCTCAGTCTTTTTTTTAAGTTTTATTAAAATAGTTGGCTAAAGACAAACATGGTGGAAGTTTCTGGGTTTCACATGTGAACATGCTGCCCGCAACTATTGAGTCCGCCTTGGGGAAAAAGTGGAACAGGCTGGAGAGAGACATTTTTCTTTCTTTGTAGGACTTTGAGTGACACTGGGGAGGCTGATATTTTCAGTCTGCTCCAGATTTAAGCAGAATGTGGTATACCAGGACTAGCTGAATTGTTTGGGGAGAGTGCGGGAAGGATGTTTTCACTTGCTCTCATGCAACATTAATATTTTGTTATCTGGTGGAAAAAATGCTGCAGAGTGCAATGCAAATGTTTTGAACCAATCCAGATAATTTTTCTTTTTTTTCTTCTTCTAGAGCTACATGTTTTCATTTAGTTTCTTTAAACAGTTTTAAACTAATTCAGGTTATCTGATTCTTAGATCAATCTCATTAAGGGATAAAAACATTTGCCTATTTCTAAAAAATGAGTAAGAATGAAGAATTTTTATTTTTATCATGAAACCTTTGCAATATCTTACAGACACCATTAACTTGGAAGGAATAGGAACATAATGTGTAGACAAGATTTAAAACACTTGTAGAACATGTACAGTAAAAGCCTCTAAGAAAAGTAAAACAATTGGAAGTGTTGCCATTAATTCACAGCGAAATGGACAATTAACTCCAGGCTCTAAATGCATAATATGTTATTCAGTCCTTGTAAGCTTATTAGATATATTAAAGATCAAAGTAGAGATATAGAGGCTGCAGTTGCTCACCTAATGTGAGGTAAATAAATTGTAACACCCTTTTTGATTATTTACACCTTTTGCAGTGATTTTTTTTACTTTAGGGTAAAAGAAAACCAGTAGATCCATAAGTACATCAAGGACAAGGCTTCCACAGATGATGTGTTCAGTGAGTGTCTCAGACAATGGGGAACAGAAGATGAGGTGCTAGAGGTTCCTTCATGGGAGGATAAGCTCCTACACGGGATGTACCAACGAAACATAACCGAGATGGCAGATATCAGGAAATCCTACCAATGTCTAGACGAAGTCAGACTGAAGGACAGCACAGAGGCACTCATCATGGCGGCACAGGAGCAGGGCCCTGAGACAATCCAGCACATAACTGCAGGGAGTAAGATGCTAACAGGGAAACCTTACATGGAGCACCATAACCAAGTGGCTGGAATAGTCTACAGCAGGCATCCCCATACTGGGTCCTCGAGGGCCACTGTCCTGCAGGTTTTAGAGGTTTCCCTGCTTTAGCACAGCTGATAATAATGATTGCAGTTGAGCAAAAGCCTGTTAATCAGCTTTCAATTAAAATCAGCTGTGCTGAAGCAAGGAAACCTGTAAAACCTACAGGACAGCAGCCCTCCAGGACGGAGTTTGGGGATGCCTGGTCTACAGGAACATCTTTGCAGAGTATGGGCTGGAAACCCCAAGGTCAAAGTGAGAAACACCCCCAAAGAGATGGTAGAGAATAACTGGGCCAAGATCCTGTAGGACTTCCAGATACAGACGGACCGAATGGTATTGTCATACCAACCGGACATTGTGGTGGTGGACAAAAGCAGAGGAAAGCCGTTGTGGTTGACATAGCAATTTCAAGTAACTGCAAAATCAGGAAAAAGGAAGCCGAGAAACTAGAGAAATACCAGGGGCTCAGAGAAGAACTAGAGAAAACCTGGAGGGTCAAGGCATCAGTGGTACCCGTGATCATTGGGGCACTCGGAGCAGTGACCTCCAAACTTGAGGAGTGTATATATATATATATATATATGAGTTATGAATGGATAAATGACTGAATGTAGTGCATCAAGTGAAAGGACTCCAATGTGGTATACAACCACCGACCATTTAGCAGGCCTCCCTGTTCCCTGTGGCCATAGTGTTCTTTGTATGATGTATGCCTGATTTAAGTTGTTTTTACTCTAAACGCCTCTTTGATGGACATGGAAAGCAGGGACAGACAAGACTATTTCTTCAGGAAATCCTTCACTGCTTGCAGCTAGTTGCTGCATATGTTCTTTTAGGTCTAACGTGGAGTTTGTGATCTCTGCTGCCATAATTTGCTGGAGTAACATCATCAGAGCAAATAACTTTTAAAAAGCTAAACAGGCTGATAAAGAAGACAATCAAACATTTTGAGATCATTTGGCTATAAGGAACAGAAACTTTTATATTTGTTTTCTAATTGGCTTGTACAGGAACTCCTCTGTAAATCCTCACAAAGAAGAATTCTTCATACAATAAATCAAATTATGTAAAACAGTGAGCATCTTTAGAAGATTGTTAAACAACAAGAGAGCGCCTTCAGTAAGAGGGAACTCCTGATCCATTGAACGACAAAAGCTCCTTCCTGCCTGCATGTATTCACATCTACAGCAAATCAATGAAAAGAACAGTAAACTAGAATGTACAGCAACATTTAATACCCCTTTGGGATCAGTGAGGTATTTTTGAATTCAATTGAGTTTAAATGAATTGAGTCCGCAATGAATGTACTGGCAGTGTAGTGTGAGAGCATCGCTGCAGTTTGCAGAACCTTGGAAGAGACGTCTGTTCTAGGTGTTCGAAAGGATGTGACAGTATCCAGATTGTTCCTCTAGTTTTCACCCTGTGGAGTTTTACACTTATTTCTTCAGGGAGACACCAAGAGGCAAAGCAAGGCAATGACGTCACAATAGGTGATGTGGAAACAACCTTTGGCTGGCTTGATCTGGTACAGAGACGTCAGAGAACCTGTTAGTAATGAATCCAGACGGTTTAGACCGGCAATAAGAGATCAAAGTACCCGTTCAAGGGCTTGGCAAAACTCAGACATCAGGGTGCAGAAAGAAGGTTGTTGTCCAGAGATCAAAACCTTGGTAGAAGTCAGAGAAGGGTGAGGCAAGGCAGGAGGATCCATGGCACAGTTATGCAGTTATAACGAGGAGCTCAAACAACAGAAAGGAAGGAAAGAGGGACATTTGCAACAAAGTGTTTTATTAGACTTGAAAACTGGAGAGTTTGATCGCAAGTGTGGAAAATGTCACAGATTTCAGTAGGAGAGCTGAGCATGGCAAAGTTGAGAAAAGGCAGGCATCAAACTCTAACACTTCTAAGGGTAGTAGAAAAATAAGCCCACCAGCAAAACCTCTGGGAAAAAGTTTAAATGAAGATGGAATCATTGATCTAAGGGGGAGTGAATCCTGCAAAGACACCACTGTGGCCACTCCTATTAGGTGATTTGTTGTTACCATGTGTTTGTATATATTAATTATAACCATAACTTATTTTAAAGAGCACCTATTAATAGATGTGCACAGCTTTAGCAAGGGCCTGGTAAAAATCTGGTCTGCCTTCAGTAATTTATTCGCAAAATATGGATTTTGTGCACATTCATTTTCCTGTTGGTTCATTGTGATCAGCATAGATTAACTGGTTTCAGTTTAGTTTAGTTTTAAGCCACCTCTCCTTGTTCAAAGGTTCCTGCCTGGATCAACCTAAGAACATTTATGTAACTGTAACTGTTACTTTTTTTTCTGTCATCCTCATCAAACAGTAAAAATTAAGTCTTCGATATGTTCGTACAAGAAGATCCAAATAAGCTAATCGAAGTAAACCTTTCAAGCTGGTCAAGACCACTGCTAAGTCTTAGCAGAAGAACTGAAGGGATTAAAATGTCTATCTAGCTAGGATGTTATATTTTTTACATCCTTAAATAGGGAAATTTCAACCAGCCAGAAAGCGATCTGTTCATTGATTGGCTGGTTGGTGCAATAAGGAGTATTATTTAAAGCAAATGTATTGGGAGAATCTAAAATAAATCCTAATCTACAAAATAATGGAACATTTGAAAAAAATAATAATATATATATATATATATATATATATATATATATATATATATATATATATATATATATGTGCTGGAGTGGTTGCAGGGATGCAGAATTTGGAGACACTTACAGGGTGTGGAGTTATCCCATATCAATCTGGAAGTGTGTTGGCAGAATGATTGAGGCTATCCTGGTAGAGCCAATAGAAACACAGTAAACTAATTGTCTAAATATAAAAAATCTACATTTCAGAGCAAGAAAAGCATGAACAGAAAATTTTTACTGGCTGACCAACCTAACTCTAACCAAGCACTTTCATTTGTTCATTAAATTAAGATTTTAGAAACATTAATAGAGCATTTTTCTTAAACATTGTAAGCTGGTCTTAATGGAATAGATACTGGCCACAAGGAATGTGATTAGTCAATGAATACACCAGACATTATTCCTTTACTTTCTTTATTGTTGTTTTCTTTACTCCATTCAATATGTTATGGCTATTACATGACCTTTGTATGTTCTCATTTATTTAAGAATTTGACTGTGTAACTGAAAAAATATTTTTTCTGACCCACTGATACTCAGAAAAGAAAAGGGGGGTGATTTAAGACTTAAAGGCTAGAGGTCTCAAACTAAAAATCCTGAGGACCTGTATCCCCCTAAGCCTTAAATCCAGATCAGTAGATTCCTGCTAAAGATCTGATCTTTTGATGTACGTGTGCTGAATTAGAGACATCTAATTGTTGTTGGTCCTTGTGAAATGCAGTTTAGGAATCCTGTTTTACTTTAAATAAAACACCCAGTGTGGGTCTGTGAAGATCGAATAAAAGTAACAATATCTATAAACACAATCAATCTGGTTCCCTATATGCATTTTTTATTCTAAAGAAGTTCAACTGTGCCTTGAGAGGTAAGGTTACGTCGATGCTGCTGTGTTGGTCTTAAACGATCTTTAATGAGCGAGTCCTGTCTAGCCGCTGGGCTCGTTAAGAGGGGTTTTCTGATTATCACCATGGAGACCCAGAGCTGATGTGCTGAGCCCTCCTTCACTGAGTCTTGCTGTTCTTGAATCAAACTACACCCTGAAGCCGTTTTTGGTGACCGGCAGTGTGTGTTTGTGACACAACAAGGCTAGATGAGAGTGCATGAGAGTCACGACATGTGAACAGCTTCGAAATGCTACAGGATCTTAAAGCAGCAGAAAAAACAGAGGAAAATCAAATGATCATGAGGACACACAGACATGCTATAAATTAGATATTGAAAATAAATACCAAGCCAAAAGCCTTTAAAAACACAAAGAGTAATATAACAGACACACACTTTATTAATGTATTGAAATTAATAGTAAAAAGAAAGTTGTATTTTCTGTAAAGACAATGTTTTTAAGAACTCAAAATCATCTCAAAAGGAGATGATGTGCTGGTAACAAATTAGAATCACAATGAGACACAAAGTCACTCCAAATACAAGCACATCTATGAATAAGCCCTCGAAATTGTACAAAAAGAGACAAAAGAACAGAATTGTCGCAACGATTTTCAGAGTTCATAAACTTAAAGTCACAGACAGAAAAAAAAAGGATAGAATAAAGGAAAAAGCAAACTAAATTAAACTTTACAGATTCTGCTTTCAGGTCACTTTTCTTCCACTTGCTAAAGGTACAGAAAATAAACTTTCATTCCAGGCTGAAGGTTTCTGTTTCTTTACCCCATGATAAAAATGATCTTCCCTCTCCTTCTTTCATTAAAGTCATTTTACTTTATTCGGCAGTGGTGTATGTGTGCAGCCCCATGGACATCTTCAGGAATCTGATGGTCCAGTTGTGGAAGGATAGCACCGACCTGGAGAAGTTTGTCTTCTTCTACATTGATCTTTTTGCTGAAGGCTTGGGTGGCAGACAGACAGCAAAGCCCTGGTACAGGGGAGATCGGGACGACCAAGCAGCCAAACAGGCCTTCAAGGTAAAACATTATTCAGATCTTTTTTTTTTTTTAGTCTAGTTTTTCAGAATTACATGTTAGATTGTTTCCAAGACGATTAGTTAAGTGACTAAAGTGAAATAAACAGTTTTATTATAGCTGGAGGTTTTCTTTGCTGTATCAACTTTTGTTCTTTGCAGTAGAAAAAGATCCTACCCTTTTTCATCTGCTTGTAGAAGCATCTTTACATAGGCAACTATAACTTGAAGTAGTTGTTTTCCATCTCAAAGTATCAGCCTTTTTTTTACCAAGCTCTTCTGTTCAGCATGTCTTCACTTCATTGACCTTTCCAGACATGTACAGTTTGTTTCTGCAGGACTCTACAACAGTTCTTTCATAATCTTTTAGTTTAGGCCATTGCAACATATTGAGGATTTTGCTTTTCAGACGTCCTGTTGTATATTTGCACCTTTGTTTAGGATCGTTAATATGTTGATGACCCAGTTTCAACCGACCTCCATTGTTCAGCCCCAAGGCCTCACAGATGACTCTGGTTATGATGTGGTATACACATCAGCTCATTGCTGACTCAGCAACTATGAGGTGTAGTGGGTGTAAACAAGCCCACATCATCCTCCCTCAACTGGGACTGACAGGAGGTGTCAGTTGTTTGATATGCACTTTAAAATAAAGAAATGTTGGCAGATGTCAAAATTTTAAGTCAGAAAACTTCAGCAAATGTTTAATTTTAGGGCTTCAGCCTGATCATCCAGTTCTTCTTTTGGAATTACCAAACTCTGAATTCTGCGTTTTTATAACCAAGAATTACACTGCAAAACAATCTAGAAATAAGTAGAAAATGTCTTATATTAAATGTATTTACCCATAAATTGAGCAGATAGATAAGATGATCTGCCAATGGAATTTGTATTTTTACTCTTAGAATAAGTTAATTAGATAAAATGCACTAGAAAAAAGATAAAGTAATTGTTTTTTTCTTATTTTAAATGTAAATGATCTTTTTCCATTGGCAAAGTATCTCACTTAACTCCTCAAATAAAGAAGAAGCACACTTATTTTAAAAAGAAAATTATTTATTTAGATTTAAATTTTTGCAGCAGGCTGCAATCCTGTATCTTTTCAGCACATCTATAAGTACTGCTGACCAAGAACTTAATGTTGCACAAACCAAAAAATAAAAAAATAGGACTTTGCATTTTAATCCATCCTTTTTTTTTTTTTTTACATGCACTGGTGGCTCCCGGGGAGTAATCTGGAATTAGAGTTCTTACTCAGGGACACAAAGTTATAGTGTGAGTTTTGAACCAGCAACGATTCCTGCTTTTCCATGCATCTCCTCCTCTCTACCAACTTCATAATTAATTAATTGAATAATAAAACAGTATCTAAGATCTGTAAATCCTGACTACTGCTAAACAAACTACGAGTTGATGTAACTTGAATAAGAAATAAGAAGCTTTATTGTTTTCAAACAGAAGGTGCAATACATTTCAATTGACAGTATCTCTTTAGCAGATGCTTTTATTAGTATGAATGCCTCTACCTCAAAAGCTAACTTTAAAGTTGGTTTTAGTTGTTGTTTCAAAGCGAAAGCACTAAATAGCAGCACTTTCTCCTGTCGCAATGATCCTCAACCAACAAACCAGTAAAACATTTTAGTTACAACCTTGGTTTTCTGGACTTAAAATTATTGTCCCTGATACGTCACTTTTTCAGGTTCTCACAGCTTGAAAAGTTTCCCAAAAAAGGAAGACTTTCTTTTCCAGGGTACATTATCCAGTTTTCCCCTATAGTTCTAGTTAAACATCTTTATTCTAGTCTCAATATGAACAAATGTTTAAATTTTATAAATACAGTGATTTGTTGATGATCTGACCTTGCTGTGGTTTTAACTTCTTTTAGCTTTGCAGGATCTAACTTTGTCTTACAGGAATATCCAATCCTGAGGGGTTTGATTGCGCTATTTAATGTTTTTTTGTTTTTTTCATTTTGAATAAAAGGTATTGCTGCAGAATTAAAGGCTTTAAATGTCTTTAATTAGACTTTATGACCTTTCCAATCTTGATTTGCTGTAACAGTTGGTGTTTTCTAACTTGGTATTATCTTAACAGACCTGTTTATGCTCCAGATCAATTTATCACATGATTTGATTATCCACACCTTGCTGCAGCTGAGCCTTTTAAAGCAGCAACAGTTTCCTTTGTTTGTTTTCCCTCCAATTGTGTGACGGTAATGGAAACTTCCTTTTCCTCCAGGCTGTATATAAAGCATCACAGACTTGACTGACTGGTTTGCCATTCATCAATATACATATATGTGTCTCTTGTCAGAGTGTGAAGGTCTTGAGCTACATGGAGCCTCAGAGTCCAGAATATTTCCAGTTTGTAGAAGCTCTTAAAAGAGATGCAAAGGAAAGCTTCAACTTCACCATAAAAGACTCTCTTGTAAATACATTCATTATGATTTATTCATGCAAGTTGATGGCCAGCAGACATAGTGTGTTAACATGATGTGTCTATGTGCCAGCACAACCTGATTGCAGCAGGTTTCTATGATGGAGTCTTGCTGTACTCTCTGGCTCTAAATGAGACTTTGAGCGAGCAGAGAAGGGGACCAGGACACATCGAGAGACCCAAAGGAGATTTGGTGACCCGTAGGATGTGGAACAGGACCTTCTCAGGTGATTTTTCTCCTTTTTCATGTGCATGTGCATGTGTGTTTAGCAGATTCTAGAAATTCTACACCACTTGTAATGAACTTCAGCATAAAAATGCCACAAAAAAGAAAAGCTGTTTTGATTATTATTTAAAAACAAACCGGAAAAAAAAAACTGAGAAGTGTCTTTATTCTCCTTACATTTTCACTCTAGAATAGAGTTTTAAGGTTGAATCTATAACCACGGAGAAACCGCAACTCAATAAGATTTGTGATATCATCCTACTGAACAACTTGGCCAAATGGCAATAACCAGTGCCTTAATAAAATGTATAAACTACAGATAATATCTGCTCTGAGTTTCCAACATTTGTGGGATAACATGTAAAGTCTCCCAAACAGTCCTAAGAGCTGCTATCTTCCATGTTGAAATTGTATTTCAAGAGAGAAAAACAGCAACAGAAAATTACAAAGGTAAGCTGAACCAAAAGGAACAAAAAAATGTAGTGGAGTAGAAATTACTTCCAAGAATAATTACCCCGGGAAAGTACTCAAAAAAGTACTTAAGTACTGTAATTAGGTATGTGTACTTTGTTACTTTCCACCACTGTATAAAGATAAAGTTATGCATTTAAGAACCATTATAGAGAGTTGTATTGTTGAATTATTATGTGTTATTATCAAAGAGAAACACTCATTCAAAATGATAAGCTATCATTTCTTTTCAAAGCCAACTTGTCCATACAGCTCTCCTAATAAATTCTTACTTTTTTAAGGTCTTTAAATTGCTGTGTCATTACATTAGCAGCATGTGAAATTAAAAAGTGTAGGATCTAAAACCATGTGGAACTCTATGAGCCATTGTCATTTAATAGTTTCCCAAGCTTATAAAAATGCTTTCTTTTGGGAATTTCCCCTAATTTTCTTCCAGTCCTTCTACTTTAACATGAAATTACATTTTGTAGTGTGTGAACAAAAAAACCCTGGAGACCGATGATCTTGTATTTTATTCAAGGTTCAGTCCAGTAATTGCAAAATGATTGCTTGCATAAGTTTTGATTAATGTTCTCAGATGAAACCTTGATCTGAAAAAAACATCAATACTAAATCTGACTGTAGTCCTCGACCACTATAAAAACGGGTTAATGGGTCAGAACTTACTCCAGCTTAATGTTGATGAAAGATTTGTTCCTTTATCCAGAATAAAGGTGTGACAAATATCCGGAAACCCAAAAATATAAAATTCAGAGTTATAAGTGTAATGACATTATGCTTATCTTCTAACAGATTTAATAATTTCTGTTTTGTTGCTTTAATTAGAGCTGTGTTTATTTCTTTTAAAAGATTTTTAAATATTCCAACTAAAAGATTATTAAAGCCAAAGTCTCCCGCATTAGCAAAGAAATAAAATAATTCATTTTACAAACACCTTTGGCATAATTTTAAGCAGATGCATACTAACATCGTGGTAACATTACCAATTCATTTAGGGATTAGTGATATTTAAGTGGTGTAAAACTGAGCTTAAACCAAAAAAACTCCTTTTAAAGCCTGAGGTTGGCTCAGTCCATTCTGAGTGAAACCAGCTTCACTCTCCCAGCCATCAATCATACAGTTGATTAACAAACGAGCCCCCAAGACCTATCAGGAGCCCCATAGCTCTTCGGAGGTCAGCTTGGGAATCTGAGCCTGACGGACGCCCACATTCTCACGGCTGTGATGTGTGTCAGTGGGGAGTTGGCGTGCTAGTGGAAAGCTGCGGCGAAAATTTGTACCAGCTGGCAGCGACACTGGGAACAGGAAGTCTAAGGCCCAAACCAACAACCAGGGCAGGAAAGTCACACCGCAAAGAAATTTAAAAGGAAAGTTTCAATTTACTCTGTTCAATCATTCAGCCTTCATTGGGCATAAAGCACACAGATTCAGGAAGGCTGTTTTGTTGTTTGTCTTTGAGAACCTGAAAAGTCAGGCAGACCCAGATCCAGACCAAATGCTGAGGTAAAGTTTCAGGGCTGGCCGCCTTACATTGTTAACACACAGGAAGTCGTATGTCATTTATCAGACCTCCTAACAGCTTCAGGAAAAGGTTTGCAAGTGTAAAAACAAAGACGAAATGGTTTTGCTTAATTTTACCGCTGACAGTGTTGACTCAGGAAAGCCGAGGACGTGTGTGTGTGTTGTTTACAGCTGGATCAATTATTTTACCTTTTTTCAACTAAGTACTATGAAAGCTGAAGGCTCACCTATCCGGGGGGGTCCCTTTAAATTGATCATGTTTATCATCCCCTCGTGTCAATAACTTTTAGAAATACTAATTTAAGGTGATGTATTCACAAAAACATGTGACAAAGTCTTAGTAATACTCAATAAAATGTGACATTACAGATCTGGACGTTCTGGTTAAACCAGCATGCTAATTCTAACATAAGCATGCTCTGTCATATCCACTGATCTCTATTTATTCACTGGATTGCTGATAGCCCAAAAAAGGTGAATCCTCCGGCCGCCATATTGGTACTCCACACTCCCACAGAGACGCATGCGCCATAGAAATGCATACGTGTGTAGCCTTTAGTTGCAAAAACAAGCAGTTTGCTGGCTGCTGTCAAGAGTGGCGGCCTAGTGGTTAGGGCATAGGGCTTTGAATCCTGAGATTGTGAGTTCGATCCCCCACCCTTAACCCCACACTGCTCCCCTTGCGCCTCACAATGGCAGCCCACCCCTCCCCAAGGGGATGGGTTAAATGCAGAGAAGTAATTTCCCTCTGGGATTATTAGAGTATATAAAGTGATGATGTTGCACAGGTAATTTTACAGTCAGTGGATGTACTAACAACGAAAATCCATATAGACGCTGATGTAGCGTAACATTAGTCTGGCTATCTCGGACTGACTCGAAGATATTGACTTAACCATTGACATTGTGTCTAATGTTAGAAATTAAGAGTAAATAGAAACTAATTCACTCTAAAATGTCAATGTAGTAATTCTTTATTAAGTGGATGACACAGTTGTTTTTGTAGTGTTTGGTATATTTCTCAGGGCTGTGCCTGTAAATGTGTGGGTTCTCTCCGGGTACTCCGGCTTCCTCCCAATGTCCAAAAACATGACTGTTAGGTTATTTGGCTTCTCTAAATTCTCCTTAGGTGTGAGTTTGTATGTGAATGGTTGTTTGTCCTGTTTGTCTCTGTAATGCCCTGTGATAGACTGGCGACCCGTCCAGGGTGTACTCTGCTCTCGCCCGTAGACAGCTGGAGATAGGCAAATTCTCATTTGAAAAAGTCATGTGCTGAAATATATTGCATGTTACAACATATTGAGGAAAAAAAAGAAACTCAAACATTTTTAAAAGCTAATTCACAGGCGCAGCATAAAATTATGTAGCATCGTTCATGCACAATTTGCAAATAGGAAAATACTATAGCGTTAACATACATGTACTTGTAATTCAGCCTTAAAATTATATGTGATATGTAATTACCATGTCAATGTCATAAATACATGTATATTACACGTATATGATCAATTTAGCACATTTGGCACATCTGTAACATTATGCTCCATTAACACATTAATTTTGTTGTGATGGATTTGTATAATATGTCATATTACATGATTTATAGACTTAATTGACTTCAAACTGACTATGCAATGTGATGTGCCTATTTTGTAATCTTGAATTACGGTAATCGACTTATGCTATGAAACAGCAAATGTGTGTCCAGGTGGTGAATTTATGTAGGCTATATTTTAAAAGTCTTAATCCCCCCTTAAAATAAGAACATCATCCTTGTTCGATGCTGTAGTGTGTGTATTGTTTACATAGCGACCTACCAATATGGCGGCTGGTGGCTTAAATCCACCCCATACTACCAATGGGCCATCAGAAATGCAATGAATAAATAGAGATCAGTGGTCATATCAGGCCTCAGGAAGTTATACTCATGAGGATATTAGTATATCTCCCACATGTCCAATAATAGAAACTCTTTAAATTGCAGAATTTCTTGATCCACCAATGGGCTTCAACATATGACACAAATAGCATATAGGAGATTTGTTTCCTCTTTCCATTATATTTCCTTGCATGCCTCATATCTCGGAGCAGACTTGGAAATTGCTTGGCTCCTGCCATTTTAACTTAAGTATCCGGAGCTGTGCATGTCAAAAGTCAAAATCCTCAACAGGTCCGGTTTCCTGCAGCGTTCAGATGTGTTTCCACACATGAATCAAATGTCTGAATAACCTCCTCAGCATGTGGTTAAAATCTCCAGAGTCCTGCTAATGACCTGATTATTTTACTCAGCTGTGTTGAAGCAGAGACACATCTAAAAGGCATAAGACACTGGACCTCAAGGACTGGAATTGAGGAGTCCTGACCTAAAAAAAGTTTATTTAAGATGTTTTCTGTGCAGAATAGATCTGGTCCAGATAAAAGTGGATTTGGATCGCATGTTTATTTTGGGATCTCTGATGAAAACCAGATCATACAGATCATGACAAATTTAAAATTATTAATATATAAACTATACTGGCTTACAGGTTTTACTCAAAAGTTAGAGCTGTAGATTTCCAGATGTCATTAATATGAACTGAGATGAAGTCAGAATGAAAAACAGAATGAAAAATAATGCAGCTGCTTCTGCAAGATGGAGGCGTAGCTGTAAATAAAAAAACAGCTTATTTTCAGCTAGTTAGACTCATTGTATTGTATGGTCACTGTTAATATTTTTAATTTGCAGGTGCTGGTATAATTTCCCAGGCAGTCAGTTCAACTATAGAAGTAATAGAAGTGTAGAAGTAACTCTGTCCTGGGATGGACCTAAGCTACAATAGCTTTTAAAAAGGTCACTGAATAAGAAGTTCCCAGATCTTCCCAGCACAGAAATTAAAATGTTCCTTCACATAAAAATAGTCTCAGACTTCCCTTTAGAGATTTGAGAGATTCTGGAGGCCGTTGGTTTTGCTGGACTTCATTAGAGGTGTTTCAGAATATGAATCCAAATACATTAAACAATTGAACTTCTCAGATGAAAAAAAGAACGATATAGAAACTTTCTATTTGTTCTTTAAATTGTTTATTCCTCATGTATGTGTATTTAGACTTCATTCTGTGTGTGGTCAGACAGGAATTGCTTCCTCCAAATCTTAAATGAATCTCATTTCCTAATTACATCAAATTGAAAGAGTAATTTTCCAACAGTAGGAAAAAACATTCTGTGGGATTTTTATAAGGAGTGTGATATCAATTTCTCATTTTTACTTTTAACTTATTTTTTTGATTGAGTTGATTTCAAAAAAATAAACCCAGACAACAATATGAGATAAAATAATATTAGGAAAGTTTCCCCTGATCTCATCCTTTTGGGTGTTTGTCTCTTCTGTTTAGTTTTATCAAAAATGTTCTTTTTTTGTCTAAAAACCTGAAAGCAACAGATTGCGTTTGTTGAATTTGGATCTTGGGACTGAAATAACTTCTTGTTTCACAACAAAACTAAACAGAGAAAGAAAAACTGCTGAACAAATAGCAGAGACAGAGAGCGATCTATCACTGCTGCAGCTCCAACCGACCTGAAGTTTATGGACCACAGAAAAACGTCTCAGCCTTTTGGATGCAGATGTTGATTCAAACTTTAGAGAAATAACTCTTTTGTTGTTTTAGTTTGTGAAATATTTAAAAGACAAACAGATAAGAGCTTTCATCATTCATTACTCAAAAAATGGGAAAGGACTAAGCTTGAGAGGGAACTCAAAAACAATCTGTTAGATCAACAAGAGAAAAAAATAAATGAAAACATGAATGAAAAGAGACACAAGAGACATATTACTGTTAGACCTGTAAGTTTAAACCCTGGTAGTGTTTGTCGGTTTCTTTAAGTCTCTTTATTGAAAAAATGAACAAAGCAAATCAGATGAAGATGATGGAAGGACAAGAGGACAGGGAGAGACAATAAAAATAATTAATTGAACTTAATTGATCTCATGTTGGGGAAATTTACCTCTGCATTTAACCCATCCCCTTGGGGAGCAGTGGCTGTGCACCCGGAAAGCAGTGTGCGGTAAAGGGTCTTGCTCAGAGACCCACAGGGGCAGTCTGTGGGAGTGGGGCTCAGAACCTCAGGATTCCAAACTCTATGCCATAACCACTAAGCCGCCACTCCCCTTAAAAGACAAACCTGGTAAATAAATGAAAAGAGGATAAGCACATGTTTTAGTGTAACTAGAAATGGGAAATAAGACAGAAAACAGCAGAACTGTAAGAAAACTCAATGTTCCTGACCTTCGAAGAACCCAAATAAGGAGAGGCGAAGTTTGTGGGCCAAAAATAAATGCATTAAATGGGCTGGATAAGATTAGCAAACCGGTCTGGTTCCACCTTATTAAAACAAGTAAAGTCTTTGCAATAGTGAAAGTTTAGGAGTGGCTTAAGATAAAGAAAAATTTCTGCCATGGAGATGGAGGTTAACATTAAGACAATTATTTAAAAATATAACAATGATAAGGATAGTTAATATTATTTATAGTGTATCTCAAAGTGCTACTAACAAAATCAAATAGCTATCATGAAATCAGCCAGAACTGTCTAAAAATTTCTATTCAGTTTAATTGAAATCCGTTAAATAGAATTTTTTCATAGCACAAATTGACAGTAAATGTAGTTTTTAAATTAAAAAACATTGTCAGTTTGATATTCACTTGCATAGTTCACTTCAGACCTATTTATAATGCAGCTGCTACAGGTTGAAAAATATTACGCTAAAGGCCCTGGTGGTTGAATCGAGTCGTTGACTCTGCAGCAATCTCTCATCCTAAGTAAGCATGTAGCATCACTAGAGATTAACACCGACCATTTAACAGGAAGAAACATCCAAATGGAACATACTAAGCTTGGAAGTTGAGAAGACAGGAGACAGCAGAACAGAAAGCACTGGTTCAATAATCGTTTCATTGGGAAGCAAGAAGGAAATACAAACAGTTAGCGGCTGCCGAAGCTACACATGGGACATCTTCTAGAAGAGAGACAGAGCTAAACCGTAAAAGCTCAAATCAATGGTACTTGGAGGATAAAAACTACAAGATTCATTTGGATAACGTCTACAATCGTTGCAGCTTTCTTTTCAGGGACACTTAATCACTAAGATAAGTAGATGTTCAATGAAGAAATTACACAATATTCAAAGCAATGAAACTTGCAAGTAAGAAAAAAGAAAGTTTTACATTTAGTTTAAAGTAGGTTGCTGACTTTAATTAACAAAACAAATCCAGACTGGATCACTTAAAAATAAAAAATAAAACAGCAGAAGAAAGAAATACAGAGCAATGGAGAGATGTGAGGAAGGTGGGGTCCAGGTGTAACAGAAACGTCCACAGAAAGTGAGGATAGATCATTGGAGGAAACACACAGGCGGACAGACCCAGCTGGAGAGAAGTGCTAATCTGATAAATGTCTCATTATTCATGCCTGTGATCATGAATCTGTTTGTGCAGGCGCTATGTAGGGATCTGCTTGAAGACAAAAAAATACATTATTCTCACAAAGCGCGTGGCATTAAACAGCCTTCATCTGCCTGGTTTTATACTAAACTAAGAATGTTTTTCCAAATAAATTGACTATCTTTGACAACAGCAAACCAATTGGTCTAAATATATTACCAGTTACTCCAAAAACAGTGGTGAAATTCACAAACAAATAGGGCAGAATATTTTATCTCTATCCTTTGCTAATAGATGTTTGATTATATACTCATAAGGGTGAATATATTTAAGCCAGTGTCCTTTTAGCATAATATTCATCCCTATAATGACTATACTTAACCTGTTATTGATACATATATTTATAGTTGTTACATTAGCAAACTGATTTAACATAATTGCATCAAAAACTCATTTAATTTATCCTGCATATAGGAGCTAAATTTATACCTAAAATGTAATATAATCAAAACCGGGATCACGCTGAGAAGTCAGTCACTGAGGTCCATGCAAACACACCCTTGTCATTTCAGTGTGTCTTTCAGCGGGTTGATGGGGCTGATAAACAGGCCGCTCTGCTTGCTCTTTATTAGATTGAACTGCTTTTATCCACCAACACACACTGAAACTAAGTCAGCGCCCATCAATCACTAGGCATGTGCGTCAGAGGTGGAGAGACTGATACTGTTTGAGTTTAGGATGTAGCAGATTGAAGATCCTGATACTGTTGGCCAGTAGAGGGAGCTCTAAGGGGCTGTCTTCTCTATTGAATAAAATACTGTTCTAATGTCATTTAATCCATGTAAAAACTATTGCAAATAAGAAAAAGAAAAAAACGATGTAAGCGTAGTTTAAAGGTTGAACTTTTTCTGATGGAGCATTACCTTACTTATCTCTTCTTACACTTTTGCAGTTTAATTATGCAACTTATTAGATTTTTCCATGGGATTTGAGGTTTTAACACTGAAATACCAAAGATGTTTTTATTTTTTATTTAATCTAATTAAATGGAAAACATACGTATTTTTTGTTTCCTTCTCACCATTTACAAACACAGTAAATCATACGGCATCATGTCATAAATCTATATTTTTGAAAGAATACTTCAAATTTTTCTAGTCACTCCTGGGTGTAATTACTGTCAGACCTATAAAACCAAGAAATCACTCATGAAAACATGAAGTTAACATGAAGACTAAAAGATCTCAATCTCAGCACATCAAGCCTGAATCTAAAAAGATTCAAGAAAAGATGAAAAGAAAACAATTAACCTCCATCAGTCTTGATGAGATTTTTCTTTCTAAAACTCTTAGATTCAAACAAACCAAAGCTAGAACCGTTAAACACAGATAGAGATTGTAGGAATCCATGAAAATGTCAGAATTAGAAAGGTGGACCCACAATTCAAGCAGACCGACTGAAGAGATTTATTTAAAAAAAAAAAAAAAAAACGTTTGTTAACTGCTCAGGGATCTGTGGCTCGTGAGCTTGGACTGAAATCTGTAGAGGTAGAAACACGGGTTAGTGACCACATAAATTCTGACAGCATGTGGCAGAAGCCGCCCAGAGAGTTTCAGGAGTACAAGCCAAAGGTACTGCAGAGCAGACTGACAAACAGAAGCCAGCAGGCGAGAAAGAGCAGAAGTATCCAGAAGGAGAATCCACAGCTGGTGTCGATGATGAAGCAGAAGTCCAGGCCAAAATATCAGAGATCCAAAGAGGTACCAAAGGGAAATCCAAGCCAGAGTCAGAAGACAGATCCAAGGTCGTTAGCAGGCAGAATCCAAAGGGAGTCCGAAGACAGGTCAGGCAAACAGATCGGAACAGTGGCAGGCAAACTCAGAAGTCCAAGAGCAAAAACTAGCCAGGATCAGGCAGTCAGAATAACACACAGGTTACGCTAGAGAACTCTCACCTACAGCTTAAAAAATCTGGCACTGATGGCTGGGACCAAGCAGTTTAAATAGGAACTGGAACAGGTGGATGTGATGAGTGATAATGAAAACTGGGTGGAGCTAAGCAGGTGGTTGAACTAAACCAATAATCCAGCCTCTGTTTTTATTTAACCTGTCACTTCAAACCTGCTCACTCTCTCTGCTCTGTGACTGCTTGTGACACCTGAGAGGGTAACAGGACCTTGTTCAACTTTAAAACTCCATGGCGTACAACTGTGTATCTCAGATCAGACTGGTCAAATACAGCGGTTAATTATCTCCAACATGGCATCACATCCTTAAGTCTAAAGAATGACTGACTGGAATTAGATCCAAATCACATCACTGACCTGGTTTAATTTTTTTTTTAAGATTCACAAATTAGATTTATATTTAAACACTAGTTTAATTGACTTCTTCTCTGCCCTGAAGAGGAAAACCCTCTGAAAACCTGCTGACTGATAACTTTTAATTATTTCCCACCATGAAGCTTATCAGGCTCAGAGTAATGCTGATTAAAAATGATCTGTTTAGCATAAAGATGCCATTTAGTTTGCTTAAAGACTAAAAGAAATCTTCTTTAGGTCAGTTATGTTTACTAAAATAATATACCTCCCTTTTGGCAGAATTAGCTTTAACACAATATGACTTGGGTCAAACAGTTTGGATACCTTTCCTCACTCTTCTCACAATGCTTAGTTTTCATGGAAGAGCCATTGTTGCTTTTAAAACCTATTTTCTCTGCATATAATTTCTATCTGAATGCTTCAAGCAAACAGGTGTTAGGTTTTACTGGTCAGGAATGTGTTACAAATGCAAAGTTCTCGCTGGAAAACATTCCCATCATCAGATTGTCAGGTGTAGATTTCCTCACTGGATTCAGCTGAATTTAATAAATAAACATGAGCAGAATAGGTGGAAATGTGTGAGGCAAAGCACATCTGGAATTCAGTTCATTGATTTAAATACCAGTCTGCCTTTTAGGATGCTTAAAGTTTGCTCCAAATCTGGATTTTTTGACTTTTTTTGGATGCTGCGTTGTTCCCGCCCTCACAACTGAAACCTGAGATTCTCCTCCTCCTCATATTTTTTTTTTTCCGACACATTCTTGGCTTTTGTCAGTTTGCTGGACTGGAATCAACAAAAGCAGCAACTGTTTTTAATCACTCTCTTATTTTATTTTTTTTACTCACAATAAAAACACAAATGTCATTGATAATAAAATATGTTCAGGAGAAAAAAAGAAAACAAACAACTGCTGACCGAGTGAAAAAAAAAAGAAAAGATTGTGTCAGGAAAATCACCCACAGAAACTGCATGATAACATGTGATGTCTCCACAGGCGTGCTGGGAGTGGTGGAGATGGACGAGCTTGGAGACAGAGTGATGGACTTTGCTGTGTGGGACATGACAGATTTAGACTCTGGAGAGTTTCAGGTAAAACGCCTGATGAAGAAGGATGGCTTTTCTGTTTAAAGGCAGCAGGGGTTCTATCAAACTAGTTCTGGTTGTGTTAGAATAATAATCTGGAAGACTATTGAGTATATGAGGTAAAGAATAACTTAACGACTGCTGCTGGTGTGCAGGTGAAGTAATAATTGCAGTTTTTGAACTTCACGGTCCAACAGTGTGTGAAGAATGACCTTTATTCTTAGATTATCTATGAAACAAATTATTTATTAACTAAAAGTGCTTTTTAACCTTTCGTCTTATATACATTATATCACATAAAACACGAGACAAAGGATTGGGAGATTTTTACCAATGCATAACATCCTAAAAACAAATCCAGTTTAGATGAAAATAAGTACAGAAATTTCCAAAAGTTTCATCTGTCCACCTTGAAGTTTTTTAAACCATTCTGTCTGCATCAACACCCAGGTTTACGTTAGATTTTACGTTAGATTTTTTTTTTATCCTTCAGAGGTCTATTAATGAGATAAATCCAACCTCAGATGAAAGGCAACATCTGACTATATTATTATTTTACCAAAATTAAACCAAATTTCAGTCAACCCGAGAATATAATCCATTATCCACTTAGAGATGCAATGATTAGTGCTAAGCTTCTGGGGGATAGTTTGAAAAGCTAATAGATTCTTTACATTTTGTAAAGGATTTCTCCTATTTTAATTTTCTCACATAATCAATGTTTTAGAGACATTTAGCAGTATCAGCTCTCTTAAGATGCTTTTATTATCTACTATGTATGCTGGAAAGTCATCAAGTCTAAACATATCTTTAAAACATGTCAATTTAAATGTGATCATCTCCTGAGCTGTTCCTGTGTATTGAGATTAATGTCAGAGTTCTGGTATATGTTTTAGTCGCTGTTGTCTTTTATTGTTTTCTTTTGACTTTCATATTTAAATGTCAGCTGGCCTGAGAATTAAATATCAGTACATTGTAAGCTAAGTTGTCACAAAGTTATTAGATAAATTAATCAGCCAGTTACCCTGTGGCTTCTAGCATTCGGCATACAGAAGGAAGTAAAGCATCTGCATTGGTCGATGCTGCAGTATGTCAGTCACAGCAGAATTATTGCATGAATTCTGCAGATATGCAACATTCCTGGTTCTCCTGGTTAAGCTTGTCCTGCTGAATTTAATGGGATACATTTACCTATTTTTTTTGTATCCTGTTTTGGCAATATAGCTCTGGGAGTTGGTGTCCCAGATCTAGATAACAACCAAACAGATTTGCTTTCACAAACAGACCATTATGTTTGCTGCCATAAGCTTCTGCTTGGTATTTCTATATCAAACTATCAAGACAATGATTCAGGGAATAAAACTGCATGCAGCAGACACAGAGATGGAAAGGGAGGTGAGAAAGGGGACAGGGGATAAGAATTAAAGGGAGAGAGAAAGAGAGAGATCTAGAAAAGAGGGAGAAGAGAGAAAAGAGGAAAACAATGTGTACCTTTTTAGACACTGTCCTACTCTCAAAGACTGATATTTGGCTCCCCTGGTTTACATGAAGCACAAATTATAACATGCCATGTCCTGTAGTTTTATTTTGTTTGTTTGTTTTTTATCTAAGACTGTATTTAAAATTCCAGGTCTAACTAAATGTACCAAGACTATGATCAAATACCTGGGCAAACTGAAGAGTATATTGGAGTTATGTTCAAATGGCATATTGATCCAGATGATTGCTGTTGTGTATTTCAGGTTGTGTCTGTGTATAAAGGCAGCATGAATGAATTGGTCCCACAGAAAGGTCTGACCCTTCAGTGGCCCGGAGGTTCACCGCCACGAGATATCCCTGAATGTGGCTTCAAGAACGACAACCCGGCCTGTCATACACGTATGAACGCAGTCCATATGACATATATATAAATCGAACGCAAACCTTCTCTGTAAACAGCCTATTGACCATGAGCTCCTAAGATAATCTTTCCATACAGTTTGTTTTGTGACAACCACATTACTTACATATTTTAAGACCAACACCAGGTGGAACTTAATTTAGGAAAGCCCCACTGTTTTCAATATTTGTTTTACAAACATAAAACTAAAAAAAGAATGACATAAATTGTTGTTCAACATCTCTACTATCCTCTACCATCTACTTATTTATTACCATGCTTCATTGCTGACACTTGTTACACACGATGACAGTGACAAACTCATTTCGTTGACACTCCTTTTTTATAACGAAAACTGACGAGCTAAAGGTGGATCTTTGATCACTAAAACATGACTAGTCATAGGTTTGAGTTTCAATCAACTAAATAAAAGTCTTGTAAAGAATCTGGTTGTTCAAAATTGTAAATTTAACTTTTTTTTGCAACATAAAACCGACTAAAACTAGAAAAAAAAAGTTTAAGTTTTAGTCGACTAAAACTGACTAAAACTATCACATATTGTAATGACTAAAATAAGACTATGACTATTAATAGTTTTTGTCCTTAAGACTAAGACTAAATCTAATGCTCCATTCAACCGTTAACTGCAGGCACCAGAATAATAAAATTGAATATATTTTGCCAGCAGGTTTCAATATTTGAGGTTAATTTAGGCGTTAATAAACTGTTTCAGAGGAGTGATTATAGCGATCTGCGTCAGCAGTGCTGTGTCTGTCTCCCTGCCAGCTCCCAGATCAGCTTCTCTGATTGGTTGATGTGGCATGTCGAGCTGCAAAAGTAAAATTTTTCTAACTCCAGCAGCTGCTATTTCTGAAGTTCATTATGCGTGTCAGATGCTCAGAAGCTCATGAGACGCTGCTTTGGCTGCGTAGATGCACTGTTTCTGCTGCTCAAAACATGCTGCAGGACCGTTGCTGTGCCTTGATGCATGTCAATCTTTGACTTTGAATGTAAACTAGCTGGTTCTGCTGCTTCTGCAGCGTGCAATCTGTATGTAGCGTAAGATTGCTGTCAAAAACAACACTGATGGTGGCAAGTCCCTATGAAGAGCCTTGCCACAGATGATGAATTTTATCTGGACTTTGACTAGGCCATTCTAACACCTGTATGCCTTAATTTTAGATACCTTCGCTGTAACTGTCTGTTAGGATGAACCCCAATTCCAGTCCCAAACCTCCTCTTGCGTCTACCAGTTTTTCTTCAAGGAGTACTTTATATTTAACTCCTTCATATTCTAATAAACTACACAAATTCCCTATCCCTGCAGGTCAGGCATTAGTCTATAATTTTTTATCACAATAAGATCCTTTGAAGTTTCTGGTTTTAATACAGCAAAATTAAAGTAAAAGCTTAAAGATTCTGAATACTTTTGCAAGCCAAGCAACGAGTGCTAGTACATTAAAGACATTAACGACATGTAATCTAAGGGGCTGTATTGCCATGAGCAAGAAAACTGAGACATAGCTGCAGATTATAGGCGAAAAAACAAAACCCTTTAAACTTCCTGATGAAGCATCAGAGATCTCTATTTTCAACAGGTTGAAGCAAAGAGTGTCTTTTTTTTCCGTGCTGATCCTGGCTGCCTCTCTGGCTCGCCCACACAGGTACCGTTACAATGCATCAGATGGTTGCCATAGTGATCTGCTTCGTCTTTGTCATCATCGTCACCATCACCGTCTTCATCTACAGGTGAGATCCTCGCACTTATTCTAAGTATCCACTACGTTTCAGTTTTAAAACCTTTCAATAACTTCTGTGATTTTGAAAAAAAAATGCATGTATGTCAGCTGCTATACCACAGGATTAGTTTGTATGACTGATAGCATAAGTGGCGATAAAAAAAAGTTAAAATTTGCTTTTTTTATGCTTAAGATTCTTCTTAGAGTTTGGGTTTCACTGCAAGGCAGACAGGAGAAAAATATGCACTGACATACTTGGAAAGATGCAAACTGGGCTCTGGTGTTGTAGAGCCAGTAGAAGCCGAATTCAGTTAAGCCAAGCAAAGCCCTTCTTATTCTGCTAATCAAGCACAAAACATTCTCTGTCTGAAAATAGAAACTGCAGCAGCAGTTTGACATTTTTTTATTTTCAAGGATAAGAATTTTACTTACAGACTGATATTGTGTTAAATGGAAACTTATTTTAGGTGCAACAAAAAGTATTTTTTTCCTTCACTGCCCATGTTTTGTATTGTTTTGTTTCTTTACTTTTATTTTAATGCCGAGACACACATCTACAGAGGCTCAAAAGCAGACCTATTTGTTAAACTTGGCTAGAAAAAAGCTATTGTTTCTGAACAGTGCTGAATTAAAAGTAAGTAAGCTTATTTTACCCATGCAAACACTTTAGACTCTCTTTAAAATCCATAATATTGTATTTTATTCTTTGGTTTCTAAAATGCTGCCATATTAACAAAGCAGGGTTAAATCAGAGGCAGCCAGTTTTCCCTTTAAGCCAGCTTTGTTATCCGGATGACTGAGAATGTCCACAGGTGAACCATTCTTTAATACTGATTTAAAAAGTAATGATTTATTATAATATTAGAAAAATCCCTGTAGATTTACTAGCATGCAGAAAAAGTTTTATAAAGTAGAGCACAATGCAATTGTAGGTAAATTGCTTTATCTGATCTCTTCATAACTGAAGTGTAAATATACTTTGAATGCAGAAAAAAATTGATTCCACAATCTTTATCAATCAGCAACTATAGTTTATTATATTTAATATAGATCATAGAGAGCAGTTGCTATTGATTAATATAAATATCCTTATAAATCTTTTGTTCTTGCTAGAATTACTAATCTTTTATGTGGATTGTTGTAGTTTTTGCTCTTAAAATAAAAATTTTAAAGGCTCAAAATTCAATTGATAAATTAGATAAAATTAACAAAAATCAGATAATCAGGAAAGGTCTGATAGGCAGATCATACAAAAGGTAGTTTAACTTGAAGGAATGTTTAGTTTTTGTTTTATAGAGTGGAATTTAACAAGATGAAAGAAGGTTTTACCCTAAAGATGTTATTTGGCAGGAGTTCTTCACAGTTTCTGCTTCATTTGCAGTTTTTCATCTGGTTGATCCTGCTGTTTTTGTCTTTTATCTCATAAGTTTAAAAGTGTCTGATTTAGTTTTTCCTGCTGCCTTTTAATTTTGTCACTGGAAATCCAGCATAAATAGACTTTCACATTGTGATGGTGATCTTTACTACAGTTTGGTCTGTTTTCATGTGCACAATTTTAAATATGAAACTTAGAAACTCAATTTGATTCTCTCAAAGCCAGAAAAAACACACATTTTTATAGTTGTAATTCACTCTCTCACAGAACCTTTCTCTCTCTCCATTTTATTTTTTATTTCTCCCTTTTCTTTTCTTCCACTTCCTCTCTTGTTCACACATCATCTCCCTTCTTTTTCCTGCTATGTTGTTGTTTTCTCTCATTCCTTCTGTCTGTCACTAATAGAGAGATCACAGCAAGGCCCAAAGTTAGGCATTGGAGAATAAATGTTTAAAAAAATGATTTCAAAGGATCTGAATGTTTGACTTTTTAACTCCAAAAATGTTCTGGCTTTTTGAGATGTGTTGTTACTCTTATTACAAGTAGTAGAAGCTGATCTCACCTGCATGTGCACGTAATTACAAGTAATGTCTTTTGCAAAATGGTTTTTTAACAGAATAAGGTATGTTTATTTATATAGCACATTTCAGAAAAGTATTGTACATAAAAAAAGCAAAAAAGAAAAGTGCATTGCAGTCACTTAAAGGCAACACAAATGTTTAAAGAAAATAAAAATGAATATTTAAAATAACATGATTATATTAAAAAATAGATCAAATGATTGAAAATGAAAGCAAAAGCATTATCATATAGAGAAGATAATAAATAATAAATAATATTATTATTTTTTTAATAATAAAATCATAGCCAAATCTCAGCATTGTTTGAAAAACAAATATTTAATTTCTCATTTAGATAACTGCACAATTTGGGATTGGGTTTATTCCAAAGGAGCACAGAAATTAATGCTGCCTCACCCTTTGTCCTATACCTGAGATCAACAAGGTTTATATATCATACAAGTGATTGTAACAGTTTGTGATTACATGGTGAAAGTTGTGCAAAGTTGTATTTCATTACCAAACATAAGATGTGACAGTACTTTCTGATTTGTGCAAAAGGCAATATATAAATAAAATTAAAAGTGACCCAAATTTTGAATTTCCCCACTTTTGATCTTTGTATCTGTAATGGGATACAGGCAAACTTCATAGAGTTTAATTCTAAATACAAAATTTTCCACAGACCTGTAAATTATTTTGTACAGTTGCACCAAACCTTATATTACTGGTACTTTATGCACAAAATTACAAAGTTTTGAGTAGGAGTATTCTGTGTGCAATGTTTGCTCATACAGTTCCTCTAATACATAAAAAAGATAAACCTTGCATTTTGCTATCTTTCTGTTCTTGTTTATTTAAAATAATAAAGATGTCAACCAAGATATTTGGGTTTTTGCAGAGTTCCTGGGTAAAAATACTTAAAATTAGTTTACAGAGCAACCATTAAATATGCATGTGATGATTGTTTACTTTGAGCTAATTAAAGGTTGATGTTTTCTTTTATGTGTGCTGAAAAAATAATCATTCGCCAAACTCACAGCACATTGTATGAGGACCAACCAAAGCTGTTTCTTAATTCCATCTGTGATTCTTGTTCCAAATGTTCATCTGAGTCGCTGCTCGGCTCAGTTTTGTCAAAAATGCTCTTCACCTTAAAAACAGCCGAGATCCTCCATTTCTGTCCCTCTCTGTGGTTCACCCTCCTCTCACCTCTCGGTGTTTCCCCTTGTTTTTTTAACACGTACTAATGCATCACCAGCTCTGCAAATACACGCACACACACACCTGTCCTCCTGTCTGTTGAATAGGAAGTTGAAGCTGGAGAACGAACTGGTCGCCCAGCTGTGGAGGGTTTCCTGGGAAGACATCCAGATGAGTAACCTGGAAAAGTCCTTGAGGAGAACTTGCAGCAGACTCACCTTTTCCCTGGTAAATACATATCGTTTTAGTGTCAACTACTGTTAACGTATCTCATTTTAGAGTCTTTAAACGCCATATTCTGTTACTTTTTTCTTTCTTTTTGTCTCCCTTCATCCTGTGCAACCAGAAACTTTTCAAATCCCTTAACCTTAACCATATTCTGTTATGTTACCATATAGTTTTTCTTTTAAAAATCTACACAACTGGTTTTGTAGTATATTTACTATTTCTGCAGAATCTGGCTCTAATTAGGGAGGAAATGTCCTACTCATGCAGATTGTTTCACTTTTGACTGGTTGTATGCTTTCAGAAAGGATCAAACTATGGTTCTCTGATGACCCTGGAAGGGAACGTTCAGATCTACACCAAAACCGGATACTACAAGGTCTGTCAACATGTTAAAACAATCATATCCTGTAATGCAGGGAATCACAGTAAAGTTCCAGTGCCATGAATAAGTTGAACATGAGGATTTTTGTTTCCTTTAGGGTAATCTGGCAGCGATCAAGTACATCAACAAGAAGCGCATTGAGCTGACGAGAGAGGTTCTGTTTGAGCTGAAGCATGTAAGGATCCAGTCGCTGAGAACCGAGCTTCTATTATTAGATTTTAGTGTACTTATTCTAGACTGTTGGCAGCCTTGATGTGCTTTGAGTCTCTTGTTTTCTGCAGATGCGAGACGTTCATAACGAACATCTGACTCGTTTTATTGGTGCCTGCCTTGATCCTCCACACATGTGCATCATCACAGAGTATTGCCCCAGGGGCAGCCTTCAGGTCAGGCTCACTCACCTTTGCACTGATCAACTGATGAAAACCATCACATCCAGCAATCAATGCATTTCTTTCATTTCGCCATTATCTCTGTCAGTAACCATGAGTATCTATAGAATTTTACACCACTTTCCCCCAAACAGCTATTCTATGAATATTATTGAACATTTTATTGATTTATTTAATGTCGAAAATACCAGAGTGTTAGTATATTACTTTAACAATTATTTAATAGTACTGTTGCACCAAAAAAGTGATCCCCAAAAAGATATTTGCTTAAAACTCTTCATCAAGAAATTTTAGCCCCGTGCCTCCTGCAAGGTATTAGGTGTTAGACTAGTTTCTTGTTTGTCTAAACCCTGATTCTCAGATCTGTTTAGATTAGTTAGTCTGCACGAGAAGCAGTCATGGTCCGATTACAGGACCTGAGCTTTGCTCAAAAAACATTGAAAAATCCTAACTTTTCTGCTTCTTTTTGTGACACCCTAAAGGCAACATTTTGCAAAAACATCCCCCCCTCTTTACCACTTATTATCATCCCTGCATCAATGCTCTCCTACATCATAACTACAAACCAGCCCTTCAAACTCTTGTTCCAGTTGGCTTTCAAGAAGACCTCTGCACTGTTACAGTTATCTCCCAGCACTGTAACCTAGCAACCTGACAGCAGGGTAACCTAGCAACAGATGCTGTGGGGTGCGTGGGGTTTGGGTTGTTGCCAGATGTCCGCTGAATTTAAGAGACCAGTGAGTTATTTTCTGCCTTGAGAGGACAGAGATGCTATTTTAGCACAGCTGAGGAACATCTGCGATGAGAAGGCAGTGTCCACTTCGTGCAGACTTCCTCACTAAAAGCATCACACTGAACAAAACCCACCAAAGTAAAGACATATCTGCAGCCTGAAGGTGCAGCATGAAGTCGGTTTTATGGTAGAGCTGTTTGTTTTTTAATCAAGATTAGTTAAGAAGAGAGCTTCCTTTTCTTCCTGCTCAGATAAATACCTGCTCTCTGCTATTTGGCTGAAACAGAAATGTCATCCCGTACGCCACACATGACACTGATGGCACAACCTCCGCATGGGCGTTCTAGTTTAACTTCCCAGCAGTGCCTTCAGGGCATCGCTGGATGGCCAGCAGAGCTGTTTCATGAGCCCACATGTACAGAAGATGATAAAACAGTAAATATAGAGTTGGTTTAAAGCTGTGTGTGTTGGGGGTTTTTTTCAGGATCTGATGGAGAGCGATGGCATTACTCTGGACTGGATGTTCAGATACTCGCTCATCACTGATATCGTCAAGGTAACCACCTGGCTCCAAATTAACGAGAGTGCTGTTAGGTGAGGGGGAGTTAGGACAGAGCTTATCAATAAAACAGAGCATTTTCTGTTCTCCCACCGAGAGTACACAACAGCTGTTTGAGGAGTAAAGATTAGACAAGTCAGCATTTATATTGCTTGTCTGTGATGCACAAGTACAACTGACATTTTTTTTATTTCCTCATACATTGAAATATATTTTTTTTATTACTTTTCAATTTGATTATTATGGCTTAAAAATAATGAAAACCCCAAATTCTCAAAACTCATGGCGTCAAATATGAATCAGCTAATTAAGTTTAAAAAAAGCAATAAAAGGTTTTATGAGCCTCTGAATGGGCCCTCGGTATCTGTCAGAGGGCAAAACAACCATTAGGACAGTTAGATACACAAGGAGGGTAAAGTTCCTCACAGAGTGCGCTATTCAAGCCTTTTCATAGAAAAGTCAGTGCAAGGAAAAACTGGCATGGAAAAGGTGTTCCAGTAGCATAAATAATGAAACTTGAACATTTTAAAGATTTATTATACATGCAATACCCTTTATATATATTTTTTTATTATGATTTTTACAGTGTTCAGGAAGGGTCAGTTTAGCACAATGGTCACTAACCTTTGTTATTCTAAGCAGACGTCAAGTGATGCTGGAAAATTAAATTAGCACCTCCATAAAGCTTATTAGCAGAAGGCAGCATGGAGTGCACTTATTTTTCAAGGTAGGTGACAGAAGGTTAACAGTTTTTTCATTTCCTTCCACACTTCCTTCGACTCAACTTTGTTTGAATAAGCTTTAACTTTTTCACAACATTCTATAGCATTAATAATCAAAATTACAGGAAATAACAGCTTGAAATCTTTGACTTAAACAACTTTTATTGTCATTTTGTATACACAGAGTTTATACTAAAACTAAACTTTGTTTAGTACAGCTTTTTTAGACAATAAATGAAGATTTCCATTCCATAAAGTGCAGCAGTGATCAAATGTATTTTACTTTTCGTAATGAATCCATGTATGTTTTTAATTTCCTTAAATTAGCGGGAAAAAAAATTAATAAGAAAACAAATATGAAATAAAAACTCAAAAAGGGTTATTTGTTTTCTTAGCTTCTCTGTTTTTTGCAGTTCTACAATTTAACTTCAATAATAAAAAATATTAAACCCTCACATTACAATACTATTTAGATGTAGCAAGCAACAGATCAGCCTTTTTACAGGTTTCACATGCACCTTTTATTTCCCATTTTGGCCATATTTCCCTGATCAATAAGCCTATTTTATTAATCAGAAACTCTGTTACATCTTAGGTTTTTTTCTTTTTCAGGGAATGGCGTTTCTCCACAACAGCGTCATTGTATCCCACGGCAACCTGAAGTCCTCCAACTGTGTGGTGGACAGTCGGTTTGTGCTGAAGATTACAGACTACGGACTGCAGAGTCTGCGGACCTGCAACTATCCCGAGGACTCGTACGCCTACTACGCACGTAGGAAAAACCCGCACACTTAATGTGTTTCGCACACATGTGTTTGCGTTTGGGGATGAATTAAGCATTTTGACTGGGATTTATTTTACAGCTAAACACAAATTATTGTGCAATTGTTTACTAAAAACTGTAGAATCACCTATTTGCTGCAGTCACAATAGCATGTTTGTGGAAACAAGTTCTTAGCAAGTATAAACAGCTAAATAATGACTTTATTGTAGATTACCTCAGACTCAATCAGATTAGAGAGGTTTAGTAAACATAAATTACACTACCATTTTAGTGCATGGATCATTATTGTTTTAAACCATCCAATGGTAAATCTGGCTGCATGTTTAGGGTTGTTGTCCCGCTAGTAGGCTAAACTTCCCCACCATCTAAAGTATTCTGCAGCTCGTTACAAGTTTTGTTCCTAGATTGTATTTTAGTTAACTTGATGCTGCTTCTTCTATGTTTCAGCAAGAGGATGTTATCCTCTGGTTACTTTTCCTCCTCATACGTTTCTTTACAGAGAGTCCCCCTCTTACACACGTTTGCTGTTTTTTCGCCTACTTGTGTGAAATTTTAAAAATGATTTCTAATTGCTTTCCTTCAACAATAGATTTCTACTTGCCTCTCTTTCAAAAACGCTTGAATTATTGCATATATTACTGATGTAATAATTGCACAGCTCTAGTGGGAGTCTGCGGATCTCTGCAGCTCATCTAAGGTCACCATTGGCTGATTAAGCTGCTTCTTTAAATTGGAGCTGTTGCTGCTCTCTTGAAAGGTCCTAGGTGGATAGCCATGTTACTCCCATACGCTTAAAGGTATATTGGAGCATTTTCGTGAATTTTTGAAAAGACCCGACCTCTCCACTTTTGAAAAAAAAATGCACATGCACAACCCTACACCCGCTCCACAGAGGGAACGCCTGTTAAATGCATGCAAGAGCATGGACAAGCCCATTTCCCCTCATGCATGCTCTGTTTAAAAGTTGCTGTTTGCATTCCTCATTCAATCCTACTTTCCAAAAGATTTACAATTTTTCCACTATATCAGACTCACCACAGTGAAAATGGGGACAATCACATAGGACGGCCTTACGAAAACATATCACCAGAATGATTGACAGTTAGGAGGACCAATTATTTAGATTATCCACCTGAATAAAGAACATCCTCCATTATACCTTTAATGACCAGTTCTCTGCAGGATGTTCAAAGCCTGATAACGTCTCACTTTTTTCTAGTCTGCTGAATCCCTGATCTATGTTAGCCTACTAATCTTTTCTCTGACACCTTCACAGAACATCTTCAATTACACCAATTTGGTGATTTCTCTGAGAAATATGTTCCACTGAATTTTAAAGTAAATGAAGACAATTATTTAATTTTTAGGAAAAATCTCAAAAACAGTTTGTAAGCTTTAAAGAAAAACATGGGCGTTTTGTGAAATGAAAATAGCTCCTATTTTAAAACAGTTCAAGGCTTTGTCATGAGTAAACTGTTTTGATCGTGACAGGAAAACTGTGGACCGCTCCTGAGCTCCTGAGGGAGGAGTGTCCGCCTGCCTGCGGGACCCAGAAGGGGGATGTCTACAGCTTTGGTGTGATCCTTCAGGAGGTTGCACTGCTAAAGGGAGTCTTCTACCTCGACTCACACTCCTTCTCTCCTAAAGGTCAGTGTTGAACAGCAGGCGGACCCGAGCGCAGTCCGACGTCTCTAATCTATGAGCTGAAACATAAAATACGATGAAAGCGTTGTGTTGTTTACATTCCTGTGTGGCAGCTTGATGGGCCGCAGCCATCGACATGTCAATAAATCGTCAGATCGTACCCTGCCTGTGTCAGGTGTTATCTAGACTTCTGTAAAAAAAAATATGTAGCTTTAGTAACAGTTAAAAAAAAGGAAAAACTAAGAGATTCTCAAAATCCCTTAGACCTTTAATCTGAACCAACAAGGTACTTATTACATTCTTCTGGTGGTTTTTACTGCAAAGTAAAAATGGTAAGGCTTTAAATTGGAGGCCAATTTTATTTAAAAGGATATTGAGATATTAACAGACTCATTTATAAACAGTTACTCACTAAAATATTAACACAAAGGTCATTTTGCTCTCCAGTAACTCGATTCCCTACGTAAACCACTATTACTTTTCCACTTACAGGAAATAAAAGCAAAATATTTGAAATCAAGATATTAAATCAGACCAATAAAAACAAAATAATTAAAATATTAATTTAAAGTGCAAAGAAACCTGCTTTAAGGTTGTTCTTTTCACAAAATGCCTCCTGATTTTGAAAGTATTATTAAGAGTTTAGATCATCAGAAGCAACTGGATTCACTCGTACAAAAACAAAAATACTCTGAACCAAAACGAACCATAACGAAGCAAAGAAATAGAGGATAAACCAAATGTAAATAACCTTTAAGGCTTATTGTGTGCAGTTAATCAAACTGATTCATATGGAGGTGGGTTTCCAGAACAGCAAAGCCCTTTAATATTTATCAGTAACCACCTGTCAGCTGTAGGTCATTTTGGTTCATGGGTGGAGAGGCTCATTTTTTTAAGTTAGTATGTTCTGGATAAAGCCTTTGTCAAACATAAGTACACTAGTTAAACATGTACAGTTACAACTCACCTCATATATCTCCAACAGAATGTTAATGTTAACCTATTTACGTCTCTTAGAAAAATGAGTTTATGGAAGTAATAGTGAAAGAGTATGACAAACCTTTTTGATGGACCTGCATCCAACACTTACAGAGATCATCCAGGCAGTGATTCAGGGTGGCGCCCCCCCTCTGCGGCCCTCCCTCTGCTTCCATAGTCACAGCGAGGAGCTTGGGGTCCTCATGCAGCGCTGCTGGAGCGAAGAACCGAGCGAGAGGCCCGACTTTAACACCATTAAGATCCTCCTGAGAAAGCAGCACAGGTGAGCAAGGAAACACAGTGGCATAAGAATAAAGGGGGGTTTGAATGAATTAGCTTGAGTTAATTTATTTGAGTAACTCACTTGTTAATGGAACAGAAAACATTATAACATAATATAACATACAATTAATAATACTATGCAAAAGCCTGTTTATTTGCATTAAAACAGTACTACTGTTGTGAAGAAAATGCATTTATAGGTCGAGCAGAGTTGTGTTGTTTTTGCCTGAGAAAATCTGCTTTTGGTGGAGGGTGTGTGATGGTGTGGGATGGTATTTCCCTCCCTGGACAAAATTGTGAGGTTTTCACTGCATGCAATTTTAATGCATCCAAATATATAAAGATTAGATTTTGCAGCTCTGAGAGTCCAAACTATATATTTTAGGACAGTGTTTCCACACTTTTCACTTGTGTACCCCTTTAGGCATATTATCTTACTCTCATTCAAAAGTATTGGTGACATCTTTTTACCTTGAGCATTTCATTCTTTGGCATGCTATTCTTTCCAACTCAAATTTAAAAAGCAACAACATAAATATGTTGCCTTTAAATTATTAAGGAATCTTGTAAATATGTTTTAGATAGATCCTCACAAAGTAAAACAGATCCTATCCCTATTTTATTTTATTTTGTTACCTGAGAAATAAAATATTTTCATGTACCCCTTGCAACGCACTCGCGGACCACTAGGGGTACAAGTACCCCCTGTTGGGAATCACTGTTTTTTTTTATTTAATGCTGACTTTATCAGAGACTACGTCCAGATATGAGATCACAGAGGGTGGAATCATGCTGTTCTTCTTTGTTTTAATCAGTCAACTAAATAAATGACACTGAACAAGAGTCAGAGGAAGCGGTTTGCTTTCAGCAGAGATGATTACGACTCCATATACCGGTGCTCCATTCACTAATGTGTTTTCCTTACAAATCTAGCAACATTTAAAAGGGGAAAAAATTATTTACAAACTGTTTAGGACTTTCTTTTTTTCTTTTTTTTTTTAAAGCATGATAATAAAAAGATAATATAGAAGAGTGTTTTGGCAACTGTGGAAAAAATAAAACTTTCAAAATTCATATGGTTTCTCTAAATTTTGACATTTTTCTGTTTAAGTAATTCATCATTTTCGGAGAAGATTTTTTTTAAGTGTTGCCCAAATCCTCTTCTGTGCAAAAAAATTACATTACTTTAAAAAAAGGATTTCTTTACATTATGTGCTAAATCTATATTCACTAAATTTTATATGACATATTTCAAACATCTTTGTCTCTTAATTTCCCCTTGATTTTTCCCCTTTCTTTGTTAATTAAGATAATAAATAATTCCAAAAAGATTTTAGTTTTAATACCGAATATAATGAAATGTTACATTGTGTCTACTTTATGGCCCTTAGAAATATTGATAATCGAAAGCAGCTAGTTGTTCACATAGTGCTGCATGTATGTTTAATAATGGAAAGTCATGTGGAAGAAAAACATACTGTTAAAATGTATTGATTAATTTCAACTGATTTACTGGTTATTACAAATAATTCAGTCAAATGCAATTTGGTTTCATTGTGACACAATGAAGATAATCTAAATGTTTAAACAAGAGATTTCTTTTTCACATTAAAGTAAAATTACTTTTATAATTAAGTTATACAATTTGAAAGTCAGAAATTAGAGAGAATTCAGTCTTCAGTGAAGCAATGAAATCTGTTTGTTCTTGTAAATTTGTGTTTTCAGAGGTTATGGTTCCAACATCCTAGACAACCTGCTTTCTCGAATGGAGCAGTACGCCAACAACCTGGAGGAGCTGGTGGAGGAACGAACTCAAGCATATATCGAGGAGAAACGCAAGGCCGAGGCTTTGCTCTACCAGATACTACCACAGTAACTGCACTTTACCGTTATCTCAGTCAAAACGATTGTGTTTCCAGAACAGTATGCAGTCTGCAGCTCGAATTATCAGGTCCTGTAATACCGTTGGAATGCATCTGTGTTTGGGTTTCAGCTCTGTGGCCGACCAACTAAAACGAGGCGAGACGGTTCAGGCCGAAGCGTTTGACTCGGTCACCATCTACTTCAGTGATATCGTTGGCTTCACTGCTCTGTCTGCTGAGAGCACACCAATGCAGGTTGGTAGAAGCCATCAGGATCAGGGCTTAACTGGAACACCTGAATGAG
Organism: Cyprinodon diabolis; assembly: GCA_030533445.1. Taxonomy (NCBI): domain Eukaryota; kingdom Metazoa; phylum Chordata; class Actinopteri; order Cyprinodontiformes; family Cyprinodontidae; genus Cyprinodon; species Cyprinodon diabolis. The sequence goes on along the minus strand of CM060074.1, from coordinate 32,448,980 downwards.
AAAATCCAGAGTTTAGAATCAGGCTGCCATCTAGTGGTGGAAAGTCACAACTACACCTCAGATTTACTGAATCTAAGAAATGTAATCAGACCAAATGAACATCAGCTTATTTCTATCATATCATAAAACTCATTGGGTTTTGGGGGTCTTTCTATGTGACATACCAAGATTGGGTAGAAAATAATTTAAATACTGCATCTGATTTCCTTTTGAAATTACTACAGATTTTTTTTATCTTAATAGATCTAATGCAAACAATTTCATTTTAAAGTCATCTAATCAGTTAACACATTTTACCTGTGTTTTAATCGAAGTATAAATAAAGCTCTCCTGTAAAAGACTTTCAAGTTTTTTTGGAGAACGTTAATAAACAAAAAGCAACACAAAGACCAAAAATAAGATCAGCAAACAGGTCAGGTAGACATTTATAGAGAAGATCAAAGAAGATTTCAATGTTTAAACAGAATCCCAAGTTTGAACGTCTCTAAAGCTCTGTTCAACCAACTGTCTATAAATAGAGGAGTCGCTGTCAAGTGTCAGGGACCCTTTCACCTTTCACAGACATGGCCATCCACCTAAGCTGACAGTGCTAAAAATCACATAGCATTTTTTAATTTGCTTTGTGTTAAATCATCACATAATGCAGAGACAGTTCCTGTTGAAAATACATGGAAGAACAAAAAAGTCTATTTATGGATGTGACAGGAGAAATTGTTGAATACATTTGAGTGCCAACAACTTCCCAATTTTCTCTGGAGTTTGATCACATTGTTGTTGTTTTTTTATCCTTATTCACAAAAGTTAAACTTTTCTGTGTTTTTAAAACAATAAAAAAAAACTATTCCAGCAAATGTATTGAAAAATAAGTGAAAACGTGTGTATTGATTAGAATGTTGTCTGCCTGCAGGTTGTGACGCTATTAAATGATCTCTATACATGCTTTGATGCCATCATCGACAACTTTGATGTTTACAAGGTGGGGAAAAAAACTTCTACTTTTGGACTATTCAGTCTGGTTGGATGAGTTAAAAGATCAGTCTAATCTGGTCTGCTCAGGTGGAGACAATCGGAGATGCCTACATGGTGGTGTCAGGTCTGCCAGTCAGGAACGGTAAGCAGCATGGGCGGGAGGTCGCCCGGATGTCTCTGGCTCTACTGGACGCAGTCAAGAGCTTCACAATTCAACACCGGCCTGATCAGAAGCTTCGGCTTCGCATCGGCATTCACAGTGGTACAGCCGCATGCAAACTCTCTCGTACTAAACAGCATCATACTACAAAGAAACAAGATTACACAAATCATTACCATGTTGGTGTGTATTTTTTTCTGTAGGGACTGTGTGTGCAGGCGTGGTTGGCTTAAAAATGCCACGGTACTGTTTGTTTGGAGACACAGTCAACACTGCGTCACGCATGGAGTCCACAGGAGAGGGTAAGACCTGCAGAAACATGTTTAGACCAATAGGATTCAGAGGTTAGAACTTCATATAACTGTCATGCAGATTTCAATCAGTAGTGCATGAATATTATTAAGCAAACACTAATTATATGTTCTAGAAAGATATTTTTTCTGTTGCACAATATACAAATATATAAATATATATATATTTAGCCATTCGTTATGGCAGCTAAACTCACACTTCAGTGCCTGCGCCATCTTTGTTCTTTCCAAAAGATTATCCTATTATGCTTTGCAAGGAGGGCTCTTGCAAAGCATTCTGGGATATAGCTGCTCGTCTAGTGACCATGGATGCAAACTACTTTTCCAGGTGCATTGTGAGAAGTTTTGAGACCACTACTTTGTCATCCACGAGACATTCGGATGCTCATAAAAAGTAGCGTAAACCCTAGTTTTCTGGTCTCTTTACAGCTGTTACTCATCTGTTAATCAGTTCATCTGCTGCCCATCAAGTTATCACTTCTTTCAGTAATTATGTTGTTTGATATCAGTGATAATTATTTGCTCCATCCCAAATAAGTATCTGTTGTCAGGGGTTTTTACTGATCAAAGTCAGTATCTAAGAAATTTGCATTTTTGCAATATATTACTGCCTCTGTCCATCTTTTTGCAATTCAGGGGGGGAGGCTGTAAGGAGTTGAAATGGATTTATTAGAAAAATAATTCATATATTTACACTGGAGCACCTTTTAAATATCAGATATGTGTGTCCTCTCAGCCTTAAAGATTCACGTGTCGGAGGCGACTCGTGAGGTCCTGCTGGAGTTCAGCTGCTTCCAGCTACAACTCAGAGGGGAAATCGAAGTAAAGGGCAAAGGACGCATGAGGACATACTGGCTGCTGGGAGAAAATGAGAAGAAATGACCTAGATCTGATTGCTGGGAGTCAATTGTCTCCCGTTTCTCCAGTCAGATGGATGTTTCTGACAACAGTCCAGAAGACAAATTAGCAACTGACTGATCCAACCTGGTTTCACCAGACATAAACTGTTGAAATTAACAGATACAAACAAGACAAATGTTTTACTGTAAGATAAAACATCCAAAAGTAAGTTGTGTAAATACAAAATAAAATGGGTATTGTTACTTTTGTTCAAATGTCTCTTGGTGTTTCTCTGTGTGGAGTTTGCATTTTTACCATGATGTATAGCTGGGGTTTTTTCTCAAGGGTCACTGGATTGTTTCAAACTTTTCAAAGAGATTCTGATGTTTTTGGTTTTTTAATTGGTGGGTATGTTACAAACCAACATAAAGTGCATATAGGCGGAAGAGAAAGCGAAACTTTTCACAGTTAAAAGTATGGGTCGTGTTCTTCTCCTCTCCTCAGTAAACACATTCTTCTGGGTTGTCTCTGTCCGTCTGTGGTTCTCTGCTGTTGCTGCCCAGTAGCTCTAGCTCAATAAGGCTGGATGGAGATCGTTTACGAACATCAATGCTCAAGTGTTGACAAAGGCACTTAGATGGATTGAAGTCTGGACTTCGACTGGGAGGCTCTAACACATGAATGTGCTCTAATCTAAACCAATCCGCTGTAGCTCCTGTTATTTTTGTGTTTGTTTTTTATGGTTGTCCTGCTGGAAGGTTAACCTCTTTCTAACTCTTTTGTGTTTTAGCCTTTAACAGGTTTTCTTTCACGCTTGTCCTGTATTTAGCTCAGTCCAGTTTCCCCTTAACCTTGGACTAGTTTCCTTTCACTGCTGCCCTACAGCATAATTCTGCCACCATCATGTTTTACTCTTGGAGTGGTCTGTTTAGGAGGATCTGAACAGATGATCATTCACTTGTTGCTGTATCCCCTACTTGTCTTGTGCTAATGGTAAATGGGGACTTCTTTTACCTTTTTTTAACAAATTTTTCTTTCACAGCACTTCATTAATACCAGATTTGTGGACGGAACAAGTCAACCTGTCTAGAGGTGTCAAGGAACAAAGTAAAAACACGTTGTTACCTCAGTTAAGTAGAAATTTTGGCTATCTATACTTTATTGGAGTAATTATTTTGAGACAACTTTTTACTTTTACTCCTTTCATTTTTTTAGCAATTATTTCTACTTTCTACTCCTTACATTTTAAAATAAGACTCCATATTTTTGTTTCATTTAAGCGCATCTTCTTTATGGCCTGTTGGTATTTAAAAAATCTAAATAATTTGTTTTATCCAGACAATTAGTTTCTTTGTGGTTAGACTCTGTGCTGCACCAACTTGTTGTTCACCACGCACCAAATGATATATTTTTTCAAGATAATGCAATGTTGAAATTGACATTGTTACCGTTATTTATAAAAGTAAGAAACTTTAGTATAAGGAAGTTATCATCTAGAATTGTGGAAAAATTAGTGCAGTAACCAGTGTGAGATTTAAAGCATCTTTCCTTTACATTTTTTCCTGAATTACTTTTACCTTTATACTTTAAGTACTTTTAAGTGAGGTACTGTTGCATTTTTACTGGAGTAAAAAGCTTAAGCTGATACTCTAACCTCTACAAAAATGTTTTTAAACAGTAAGATTTTTACTTCTACTTCAGTAATAAACATGAATACTTTTGACACCTCTGCAACTGTCGACTCAATAGATTTTCCCACCAGACCTGAACCTTGTCTGGTTAGTAGTCTCCTTGTCCAGCCTGTGAGTTTTGCTGACTAGCGGTAGGTTAGTCATAAGCAGATTTACATGAGATATGTAAGGCTTATGATATTTTATGTTTTTTTTTTTTTTTTTTGCTTTAACCAACTTACAGCGTTCCCCCACTATGTGTTTCTTGTCCGTCATGATGATGCCGTTTGTTTACTAATACTCTCCAAGACACCTCTGACACCTTCCCAGAACAGATGGCTTTAATTACCAGGATTTAGCCTCTTTTTAGCAGTTTGTTCAGTGTTTTGCACACCATTTATTGCACAAGATTTTATGTAGGGTATCATACTAATAGGAGGATGTGAATTTTTATTAATGTCATACATTTCATCCTTTTTTATTTTAAGGATTTTAAAAACCTTTTCTTTAAACTTCATAAATATGTTCCAATATGTGTTGGTCTGTCACACAAAGTCCAAGTTAAATGCATCAAATCCTTTATTCTGAAGGGACTAAATGTGCAATGTTTTCTGGTGAAATCTGTTTAGAAGAAAATTTATATGTAAATCTACATTGGTGTAAAAGTCTGTAAATGGACGAAGTGTGTAAATGGAATGGTTTCTATCTATGCCATTCAAAATGGAGTCATCTTTAAATAGACTGATCTTTTAACAATATTCAACCAGACTGAATTGTCCAAAAGGCGAAAATTAACTCTAAATATTATTTACCACCTTGTAAACATCAAAGTTTTCGATGATGACATCGAAGCACGTATAGAGGTAATTTAGCAGCCTCTGTTTCAGACGACTAACATCAGTATGGCTAATCAGAAATCTAGTTAATTTTCATAATTAATTTGAAGTGTATAAATAGTTTTATGTGGAGGTTAAGTAGTTCGATCAACAGGTTTTCAACAAGATTAAGGTTAGATGACCATTAGAGAGGGTTATTTGTGTGTCTCTGAACTATGTTTATGTTAATTTGCAAACTGAGTCATTATACTGGCAGAGGCTATGTGATTTTTATTTACATTTTTACTTATGTTAATCAAAGAGGTTGTAGTGTGATGTAGGGGTGGGTATTGCCAAAGAAGTCACGATTCGATTCCAATCACGATTCACAGGCCACGATGCGATTCTATCACGATGCATCACAGTACTTGAATTATTGTAAAGCATTGCAATATTTTCTCCTCCATGTTTTGTTTTTGAATGACTCGGCGCGGCCAGAAATGCTTCTGACACAAGGCAGCGTGCGTCAACACATCCACAGCGACATCTACTGCACTGGCAGTTGTATTACACTTGTTTTTGGCTGATGATCGCCAACCATTCATGCAATTTTATTTATTTATTTTTTTTTTAATTAATAATAGATACTTGGCATCAAGAATCGATGCAGTAGATCAGGAAAATTAGAATTAGAATCACGATCATGATGACGATTATTTTGCACACCCCTAGTGTGATGTACTGTAAAAGGGCTCCAATGGCATTCTAAAAGAAAACAGATATACAGAATCACAGAACAACCACTTTAAAGTGGGCAGTGGGAGTTTTTTAATCACCTCCAACCTGCTGGCTGTGCTTGGTGACAAGAAAAATTTGGAACATATACAATATGTCTGTCTGTTATTTTCCACTCACATCCAAACGACGCAATTACGTATTTTAAGTTTACACTCTGATTTGATAAAATATTTAGGTGACTTGTTTACCTTAATCTGACACATTGTTACAAAACAAAACAATAGTTCTACCTATTATCGTTAAAACATGAATGGATTTTGTCTCTCAACTCAAATAATTGTGCTAATTATCGTTTTTTGTTCAATATAAGTGGAAGCTGTTGTATTGTAAGTTAATTTTTATTCTTAAAATATACTATTTATTCCTTACGAGTGTGCTTTTTTTTTATTATTATTATTTTTTTTAATAGGTTCTTTGTAAAAAGGTGAAGTGGTTTCCATGCAGGTGGATGGTTGGATGGAATAGCAGGGATTGGCCCCTGATATCCTCACCTGCTATTGGATGCTCTCGATGTCACTCATACCATCACGTAACCTGATTGGCTCCTGGGCTGCGTTGTTCACGCCCCGTACGCCAGCTCTGTCTGTGCGGATGTCCGTTATGTTACTGTGGTCGGACGGTGTTACGGAGTCAGAATGGTTTCCCAAGCTGCCTCCAAATAAGTTTTAAAAACACATATCAACTGGCCGAAGTGATTCATAGCGAGGCTCTGACCCGGGCCACAGCCCCTGTGATTCTCCATTACATCGATATAGACACGCACAACATCACTGAAACGGTAGTGCTAGCACAGCTCAGCAGAGCTCCGCGGGGCCCCGGCGAGGCGCGGCGGGAGCAGATGGAGCCTGCACCGGCAAAGGCGAAGCCACAGGGCCGGCTCCTGGTGTCCACCCAGCTGGATGCCAAAGACGAGTTAGAAGAGGTAGGGAGATCAGGGCTGGTAGCCTTTATATCTAAATTCATTCTGGGTGAAGAAGGACAGAACGGGACTGTGCAAGAGTCGATTAAATTATAATTGTTAAAAAAAAGCCAAAGGTACAAAGACATGATGGAACCATTTTATTAAGTGCTGCTGCTAGCAGGCTAGTTAGCATCGCTAGCAGAAGGTTAGCAGCGGTGGTTTATAGGAATAGACCTGTGAAGAGTGTGTATACATTGTTGGTGATTTAACGCTTGAAGAGATTGAAGTGTACAGTTTGTTTGGTGGATTTGTGGCTCTTATATACGCTGCTTTTGTTATTATAAGTCTCTTAAGTTTATGGAATATACTTAGCATGCTAATGCTACGTAAACATATGGATGAGAGCTATGTGACAGGTGCGCATGCGCCTTGTTTCACATGTCAGAGCTTTTGAAACCCTTTAGAGTTGTTTATTTTATTAAACAATCTTTGCTTTTGTCACCTGTTGGGTGATAAAAGTGATGAAACAAATGTATTTTCTTCCTGGTTTCAGTCTTAAGCCTGTAGTTGTATTTGTCAAATCCATTATTGTATTTAATGCAGATTTGCAGTTAATATAATTTGTAGAAATACTGCAGTGTCATGTTATTATCACACAAATTCAAATCAAACACTGTGTTGCTTTTATTCAAACCAAAAAAAGGCTTCTTTTTACAACTTATTGTTGTTAACATTTGTTTATTAATAGGCTTGTCGTGTATTGGTTCTAGCATTGCTGGTCTCGGTGTAGAATGTTGTGTAATGTTCCACTGGGTCTCTAAAATGCTATGATGGCTGGTTATTATTCAGGCTCTGCAATCAGCTACTTACCTTTGGTGTAAAATGAGCAAACAGAAAGTAGTGACTAGGGCTGGGTGGAAAAATCGATTTAATCGATTTTGAATTGATTCCTTTACATTTTTGCAAAATTGATGTCTAGGGAATGAGATTGATTAGTTTTATGGTGACCCTCACATTCAAATGAGCAGGAAAGATGCACTCAAGATTACTTGAGTAAACACCCTGTAGTTGTTACAGACAACGCTGCAAATATAGTTTGTGCAGGGAAGATAATGCAGATCATGCATGTCGGCTGTGTCCCCACTGTGTCACGTCTGCTTGATTGAGTGAGGCTTCACTTTTTTCACTTTTCACAAACAAGTTTGCACTTTTGAGACAGTTTTGTTCACATCTCAAGTTTAAACTGTCCGATTTACAAGTTTGGACTTGTAAATCCGTTTAATATGACAGGAAAAAATAAAATACATGAGTATTTTGAAACGCAATTGAACCAATTTAATTGTTGTAAAAACAGATCGAATCGAAATTAAGCAATTTAGAACTGTATGAATCAAAATCAAATCGATTCAGGACTTTGGCGAAAATACCCAGCCCTAGTAGTGACTTGTTTCTAAACTTACCTCTCCATTGGCGATAACATTTAATTAATCCAAAGTTTGACTTTATCAATCTACTAGCAGTAAATTAAAAAGTGTCTGTTTTCTTAAGAGTTTTCTTGTATAAAGATCTTATAGTAACTTGAAGGACTAAATAGTTTTTTATGACATGCTGTGCTAAAAGAAATAGAATACATCATTATGTTCTATCTATTTACTGTTCCAGCAGTTTAAAGTTCTGATTAAATAAACAAAACATGTTTTATTACTCATTATTCAACTTATTTAAAAGATACAACACAAAGGTAGCTTATTAGTTTACTGAATAGTTAAAGATGAATATTTGTTTGAAAGCCCTCACATGCTGTCAGACTTAATTTTTATTTCAGTCAAGTGGACAATAACTGTGATATAGTTTTCTTTTTAAGTGTCATTCAACAATGTGGAGGGGGAGACTTTCTACTGTTTCGAACACTTTTAAATAGGTTGATCTGGTTGCTCAGAGGAGTGTTTAACCTGGACTCCATGAAGGGCATTAAAAGCCTCCCGATATACCGTGCTTGTTGCTATCCCTTTAGAATATCGTTCACTAATGTCCTCCTCCTTTCTATCATCACATCCTCTCCTTCCGAGCACTGTAGAGTGTTTTGCTCTTCTTCCATGCAGCATGGCTAAAAAGCCACTATTTAGGTGATAACTTAAGGGAGCTTTGCTTTACTTGTAGATGTTTCACTCCAAGGTTTCATTGTTTTCATGACCTTCTATTTAGGGGTCTGCATGGCCTTTTCTGTCATGCTATTTGCTAGCTTTAACCAAATACGATTAACTGCCCAGCCCTTGTAAAATTCTTCACCCAGAGCATTATACCTGAACTCTTACAGGCTAGAGTTATTTTGAAAATAGGCTGCACATTATTTAAAATAAACAACACTAATTTTAAAACTTCTTTTTGTATTTGGAATCACAGTATTCCTTATTATAAGCAGATATATGCTTGAACTTTCCTTTCATAATCAGTGTCTCCACCTATTTCTGTAGAGTTGATTACTTAACCAGCTATTAATAAACAATATTAAGATCATAAGATCTGGTTTGGGTCCATCCAACTGGTCCAGTAGAGAGTGCAAAAAGCCCAATCAATGAAACTTAATATCCAACTAAATATTATAGCCCTCTGTGGTCTTATATTGTGTAACACTGTGACGAAAATTGTGTGTTGATTTAATTGATAGCTCTAAGTAATACTTCCAAAGTAAACCAAGACCAGCCTAGCGGTTGTTAACTAGCTAAATAGGACTGTATTCTCTTTTCATTGTTAATTACCATAGTTGGTGTAACACTCTCTTTTATTTGCATCCTTAACACTTTTTTATAATTCCTTATTAATTTATTTAGCCAAAAGCCCAACAACATCTGCAGTTTGCTTAAATCATAGATACTTTGCTTTAGTTGGTATTTATAACTGGTTCAGTCAAACAAGCTAATAAACAAAACTTAATAGGATCAGATTGTCCTTTAAAAAAGTAGTATGTTATCCGTCTGCTCTACAAAGCTTTGGTAATACTTTTCAACCACAGAAAACCTGCATTAGTTTGGAGATGCTCCGTTTTTTTCCTACTGATGCAATTAAACTGTGAATCATTTTCAAAGTAGGCTTACTTCTTTTTTTCTGTTTCCTCTTTGGGAGATGTGATCCATCATCATTGCTTGTTCACACACAGGTCTGGATGGACAGATAAAATCAGTGTTTTGATGATTCTTGTGTGTTTTTGTGCAGAGGTTGGAGCGCTGTGTTGGAATCGTCCAGATGTTGAGCAATGGGCTGTCGGAAAGGGAGGCAAACGATGCACTCACTGCCAACGTAAGAAACACTCTTCCTACGTTTTCTATAATTTACACGGAATTTTAGGAAAAACTACTTGAGATTTTTCCAAACAAAAACCTTTGTTAATATTTGCTGTGTTTACCTATATTCAGACTGATTTTTATTGGTTGTCTGTAATCATGCTGTCCCTTTCCTAATATAAACAACCGAATTAAAGCTTAGTGATCTTTAATATTTTAAGATGCAGTCAATAAATAATGTGAAATTGTATAATAATTTGAAAAATGTATTGAACATGTGAATTGTTTTTGTTTTGTTTTTATTTTACACATTTTTATCCAAAAGAAAAAAATCACAGTGAAAAGAGAAAAGTAAAGAATATAAACTCAGTTAAATGCCTCCATCATTTCTACTTTAAACTTTGTGGGGGGGAATGGCTAAACACGGTGGGGAATTCGTGATGCTGTGGGCCAGCTTCTCTTCCAAAGGTCCTGTGAGAGCCATTTCTTCATTTGGGATTAAAATTAAAACTTGGAAGTTTTTTTTTTTTTCATAAGTGTGAAATCATGTTTCAGCAGTTGAACAGTAGCTAATATATGTGACCTGCACCATATCTTTAGGTGTGTAAAGGACAGCAGCAGCATGAGGAGGTGTGTCTGGGTCTGTTCACCCTGGTCCTCACAGAACCGACACAGGCCACGAGGGTGAGTCTCCACCTCGTGTTTGGTCACTTTGATATAACTGTAACTCTAGCATCAGCGCTTTCTCATTGATTGCTTTTGTTGGAACAGTGCTACAGAGACCTGACACTGGTCAACAGGGATGGAATGAACATCGTCCTGGTAAAAATTAACCAGATCCTGATGGAGAAATTTCTCAAACTGCAGGAGGTTCCAAGAACACAGGTAAAAGGCTGTGTTATCCTGCAGTAGGGAACTCGTCTCCCAAGTCTTTTTGTTGGTGCTGCTGTTGTTAATGATGGGGTTTCTCTCTGCAGCTGGTGTGGCTGGTCAAAGAACTGGTCAAAAGTGGAGTCATGGGAGCCGATGGTGTCATCATGACTCTTATGAAACAGATCGCAGGTCAGACTTGCACAGACTTCATCTCTTAGTTCTAAATCCGAGCCCTGTGTGTGTGTTCTGATGTTGGTTTTTGTTACTGCAGGAGGAGACATCTCCACAAAGAACCTCTGGTTAGCAGAGAACGTCTTGGAAATCCTCGTCGATCAAAAGTACGTCCCGCTCACATCCATGCTTTCAGCTTTGGTAAAGCACTTTAAGTTTGTCATGAAGGAACTGAATATTTTGCTCTCTGAAGGGAGTGGGTGTTGAAAAGTGGGATGCTAATAGCGATGTCAGTGTACACCTACCTCCGTCTGATTGTCGATCATGGAGCGCCCAACTTGCTGCCTCTGCGTCAGAAAGAAGTGGACTTCTGCATCAGCATGCTGCGGGAAAAGGTTGGTAAAAAGAAGAGGAAGGGAGATCTGGTGTCTGTTCAGAACCTCGTTGTCACCTTGGAAACCTTGTCTCTTTGTTTCTGTTTAGTTCATGGAGTGCCTAATCATTGGCAGAGATCTGGTTCGTCTGCTACAGAATGTCGCCCGAATCCCAGAGATGGAGCTGCTGTGGAGGGACTTGTTGCACAACCCACAAGTCCTCAGTCCTCAGTTTACAGGTGGGCTCAGCAGTACGTCCTGACTATTGTTACTGCCTCATGTGTTATTGGTGGTCATATTCTGACGTGTTCATGGTGATGTCTTTGCTGCAGGAATCCTCCAGCTTCTGACGGCTCGAACGTCTCGTAAATTTCTAGCCTGTCGACTGACTCCAGATATGGAGACTAAGCTGCTCTTCATGACCTCCAGGGTAAAAAGCTAAACATGTTTGTTCAATTCCCTGCAAAGATATTTACACCCCCTCAACACTTTCACTTTGTGCATTTAATATGGATTGTCTGTGATTAGTCCATCACAGCTGCGAGGCATTTGAGGTATGTCTCTAGATGCTTTGCTCATATAGAGACCAACACCTTTGGTGCTGGGTTTGGACTCTGACTGGGTCATTAAAAGGCATAAATGTGCTTTGATCTAAATTATTAAACTTTGGGTTTGGTGCTATGTTTAGAGGGACTTATTGCGTTTATTTTCTGCCACACATAGCATCTTAGAAAATCAATATCGGTCTAATGTGGTCACGATTGCCATTTCCTCAACACTTGACCTAAGCTTTCTCTAGTATGAAGAGGATCTTTTCATACAAGTTATATTTGAAAATTACATCATTATATTTTAACTATTTATCATTCAGCAGCATTTAATACTGACTGCATAGAAACATTTTTAGTTGTTTGTTTTTTTTTATACATCAGGGGGAGTGTTGGCCTAGTGGTTAGAACAGTGCGCTTGTGCTCTGAGAAGGTTCCATGTATCCAGTTCGAACCCCCCAGCCTCCACTTTGGGTCTCTGTGTAAGACCCTTAACCACACACTGCTCCCCAGGCGCTGCACAGTGGCAGCTAAGTTTCCCTTTGGGATGGGTTAAATGCAGAGGTACATTTCTCTGATGAGAGATCAATAAAGTTCTATTTTTTTTTCTATTTCTATTAAACTTGTGCATAAGATATAACAAAACAGGGTCCTATTAGGTCACTGAATCAATGGAAAAACCATTAAAAAATATAATAAATAAAAAAATATAATTAAACACTTATGATTTCCAATGTATGAAAATATAATTCAAAGACAAAGAAATGTCGCTCTGACATACTGTCAGACAATTTACCACTTTGTTTCAAAGAGGTGAATGCTACCTAGGATATAGCTCTACGTTTTTAATGCAGTCAGTATTACGTTCTAGGAAAGACTTTATGCTGTTAGCAGCATTTTGAAGCAGTATTCTGGTTGCTCTGAGAGTCAAGGGACAAAGCACATATAGAAAAAACACTCAAAACATTATTTTATGTAATACAAATAATAATTTATCCGTCCTATTTTTTTTTTGTAAGTTAATCTTTGTGTCTAAAAGGACAAACGTGTTTTTCTTATTTCTGGTTGGGACACAAAAAGTTTATGGAGCGTTTATTTAGTCACAGAACCACAAAAAGTGCATTCTGCATCCTTGTTGCCATTAAACAGTAACTAACCATGGAGTGTTTATGAATGGACAGTGGCGCCCTCAAGTGGTCGGCAGTAACACTACAACACTATGAGACATTTCTTTTAAAGATGTTATCAATGATTAGGATGGTACAATTTAAATATAATTAACCATTAATTAACATTTAATAGGGAGTCGAACATTTGTTTACGCCCTTAAAACACACCAAACTTTTCAGATTTTTTTTTAAAATATGGCTTCAATTTCCATTGACGTCTGCTCTAGCATAAAATCACATAAGATCTGCTATAATTCAACTGAATATGGAAAAGTCTTAATAAGTTTAAATATTTTTGCAGGGCAGTGTTCATTTGTTTCTCTTTTTGCCCGCTTCTGACTCATGGTTTTTTGTCCTGACATGCCCCCAGGTGCGTTTCGGGCAGCAGAAGCGGTACCAGGACTGGTTTCAGAGACAGTACCTGTCCACAGCAGAGAGCCAGTCGCTGCGCTGCGACCTGATCCGATACATCTGTGGCGTCGTCCATCCCTCCAATGAGGTGCTGAGCTCCGATATCTTGCCACGCTGGGCTATCATTGGCTGGCTGCTCACCACCTGCACAGTAAGATGGCTTGTCCCCAGGCTCTGTGTGAAAGTGATAGTTATATAAACAGGCTAGCTTGTAATCAGATTGTTTGCTTTTCTGCAGTCGAATGTGGCTGCTTCCAATGCCAAGCTGGCTTTGTTTTACGACTGGTTGTTCTTCAACCCAGAAAAAGACAGCATCATGAATATAGGTAAGAATAAACTGGAGGTCATGCTCTGTTGCAGGGTCATCACAACACGCTATGCTGCAGGATACATTTATCTGCAGATCGCTCTGTTTCTTCTCACACATGGAGATTTAAGGCAGGTTTCTCCAAGTCCAAATGTTCTTATTCATTAATTCATATTTACGCTTCCCTTATTGGCTTATGAACAGCATCGCATTACTAAAAGAGACAAAGGAGCTCCTACCAGACAGCGGCTTGTTTCTCCGATAAGAGGCACTAATCAGAGATCTCCTGACCAATGCCGACTTTAGGTTTTTCCCCAGGGTCTGACCAACTGGAGCTCCATCATATAAACTATTTAATGTTCTGCAGATTGTTTAATATAGGTTGCAGTTTTGGATCCAAATAATTGTTAAATTATTATTCCTAGCTACGCATCAAAGCATACTGTTACCATCCTTTGTCTTATTTTAGTAAATGCTGCTGGGTGATTCATTCTGTTATGGAAATGTTGATTATCTAGAAGTAAGACATTGTTTGAGGAAACAGAAAGAGAAGATCAATCTTGTCTGTGCAAGTTTATTCAAATGTAAATAACGTTCAGAACCACACTTCACTTCAGAGGAGTCATTGAATGTGCTCCGAGCAAAAAGTAATCACATCCTTTATAGCCCTGCAGTACATAGCAGAACAGTGATGAGAAACAGATGTGAAAAGGGTAAAACAAAGCAACCTTTAGGAGATTTCTCCTATCTTGGCACCAGAGTAATAAATCTGACACCATATATCTCAAAAGCAACAAGATAAGGTTTAAAGGGTCCTGAAAAGCATTCATTCAAAGTGAGGCCACCAACTAAAACATACAATTTCTTTCTACTAGGTAAGAATATTTTTAGCCATGCACAACATTTCCAGATGGTTCATTTACCAAAGATGGCGGAATATGGTAGTTTTATGTATTTAAGAAATATGATTAAATTAATCTGATATTCAATATTTGACTCACAGATTACTCAAACAGTTCATTTACTCTGATTATTCCTCAGAACAATATCTTTGTAAAGATAATGTTATAAATTGAATATTGGAGGTTGTGAATTCCTGGATTCTGCATAAATTATAAAAATATGTTTGGGAAGTGCCAAAAGTTTTCTAACTAAAAATGTTTTGCTGTATTTGATACTGTTACTTATAAACAAGTTAAATTAAACTCTATTCTTTAGTAATGATTTTTAACGTATAGTCCATAACTTAATTAAATCAAATAGCAGAGCTGAAAAAAACCAGTTTAAATTTCTATTTACTTTTGGTGGGCTTTTTTTGTTTGTTTAGTCAGTCTTAAAATAAAACTGCAAACAACATCAGCCGGAGACTGACTGAAGGCGTACAGGTAGAAGCACAATTACCCATTTGCGTTGGTTCTGCACATTAAATTGAACTACCTATCTGCACTCATATTAAATAAAAAAAAGACTATTTCAAAATTGACTGAAAGAAAGAAATAGACGAAGATAAAAAGAACTTCAAAAGCACTTGGAGAGCGCAGACCTCCACCAAGCAGCAAATCATGTCCCATATTATGACTGCCACCTATGGATAAATGTGACACATGATCTGGATCATTTCCAAATTTTAATGAGTTCTTCTTTGACATGAGAGGCACCTCTGATAAAAATTGATTAAAATAGGTTCATAGCTCTTTAGGTAATCCTGCTAACAAACAAACCAGCCAACATTCTTCTGCATTGCTGCTCTGACAGAGGCGCAGCATGAATCTGCAGCCTCTGGTGTTTGTGCTGCTCTTACCTTCTTCATTTACTCTGCTTTCTTCTTTGATTAAGCGAAGCATAGCTCTTCTTGTGTTTTTGTCTTCAGTTTACATAATAATTCTGGACTTTTTAAGTCCAATACTGAAGCCGTCAATATTCACTGCTGCCTCCCACTGGTTTAGTGGGGAACTGCTTGCTCTGCCAAAAAATGTTGAATCTTTTAAGAAATACCGTTATCTAGATTATGATCTGGAGCACCATCACAATTTAATGGATTAAGGGGGGACACTTCTGATATAAATTCCATTAAAATCCGTTCAAACCTTTTAAAGTGATCCTACTAAGGGACAAACACGACTGAAAACATAATCTTTCTCCTGAAGATCAAGACCAGATGAAAGGTTTTAACCCTAAAATATTATCACTCCCTAAAAAAATATATTTTTTTCTTGAACCCACACTTGGTTCATTCCATAATTTAACACTATCACCAGAAACAGAACTAATTTTAAAATTGTTTCTAGCCTGTTTAGTAGTTTACCAAAAATGTTGTAAGTCATAGTTAGATTCATTTAGTGTAAAAAATATTTTGAAAATGACAGTAAGTATATTTATTGTCTCTCATCTTAATTTTCTTCTGCAAGAAACAAAAGCATACAAATTCATGTCATATTTTTACAGTGGATTAGTGAGTTCGTTAAAAAAAAAAACAGAAGCCTTATTTAATTTGTTTATGTTATAAGGTTAGTTATTGATAGAATAGCTCCTCTCTGACCTGTCTGCCTAAACAAAATTAGAAAACTCACCTGTTAAGCTGATTTTCTTTCTGTATTTCAGAACCAGCTATCTTAGTGATGCATCACTCCATGAAGCCTCATCCCGCCATCACCGCCACTCTGCTGGACTTCATGTGCAGGGTAATATGTGCAACAAGAGTGCAAAAATACACAGCCAACTCTTAACGTTTCCAAGAGTAACACAGTCCTCTTTGATTCCTCAGATCATCCCTCACTTCTTTCCTCCGCTGGAGTCTCAGGTCCGTCAGGGCGTGTTCAACTCACTCAACTTCATCATGGAGAAGAGGGTGCTGGCGTAAGAACGACATCACAATCAGCATTGTGTTTTTAAAACATCTACTCCTTATTTTCTCTCATTGATTAGTAATTTTAATAATTTTTCATCTATCTCTGTCTCAGTCACCTTGCTCCACTGTTTGATAACCCGAAACTGGACCGAGAGCTCAGATCAATGCTTAGAGAACGGTTCCCCGAATTCTGCAGCTCGCCATCCCCTCCCACTGAAGGTAGCACATGCAAACACTCAAACCACCTTATACACAGATTTCTAACCTTTTCACAAAAGAACCTGAGCAAACGCCTGCTGCTAAAACTTGAAAAAAATAAATGTTTCTGCATCCTGCAGTGAAGATGGAGGAGGCTGCTTCCATGGACATGGACAACCACGTCCTGGACAAGGAGGAGGGTTGTTATGACCACACGGAGGCTGCTTTCAGCGACGACGAGGAGGAAGTAAACAATAAAGGTAGGAAAAAAGAACCACAGGCTGTTTGATTAGAACTTCATCCAAACCAATCAAGTCCACTTGATTTTGTAATTTGTGGAACCGTTTCCTTCAAACCAGTTAAACTGGTTCAGTCCAGTTCAACCCAGTAGCTTTGAGATATGCACTAATCTAAATGTTTTACAGCTGCAGATGTTCCAGGTGTTTCTATGCTTACCTTGTTACTTAAGGATCACATCAATCTAACCGTTGATCAATCGCTGTGCAGGAAAGAAGAGGGAGTTCCGGTTCCACCCAATCAAAGAGGCCGTGGTGGAGGAGCCCGCCGATATCACGCCCTGGCTCGACCAATTAGACGACACCATGAAGGAGAAGGTGCAGCAGATTCAGAAGACGAGGTGAGATCAGAACAGATCCTTCTGATCCAGGTTGAAAGTGCCGCTCCCACCTCAATTATCAAGTTTATGACCGACTTTCCTCTTCTCAGTGACACGGAGACCCAGTGTGAGGTGATGCAGGAGATCGTGGATCTAATCCTGGAGGTCAGTTACTTCCACATGGAGTAGAAACCTGGAAATTGAAAAAAATTAAACATGAAGCACAAAAAGCAAGTCGAATTAGATCAATATTAGAACAGAGATGAGAATTAAAGCATCTTTATAAGAAATGACTCCAGCTGCTTCTTAAATGTATTAAAACTATTTATGTAAACAAAAAAGAACATAAATGACCAGCTAGATTTCAGCTGCTGATATTATTTTAGGAGATCAAATTATAAAATTCAAATTTGATTCTAAATTTGCTAACTTTGTACCCAAAACATACATTGTTCTGTCTTCACTTCCTTATATTTTTTATATCAATGATTAATCTTTGTGAAATGAATATTTTCCTGTTTTTCAGGACGACTTTGACACAGAACAGATGTCTGCTCTGGCTTCCTGCCTGGCTGAACTGTTTAAAGATCACTTCAGAGGGGAGGTCCTCCCTGAGGAGATCACTGAGGAGTAAGGCGTCATCTCTGCTGCTCACCGCCCACTGTGTCTGCGTGACAACCACCCTGTCTGACGTTTGTGTTCCTGTCTGCAGGTCTCTGGAAGAGTCTGTGTGCAAACCCGTCTGCCTGATCTTCAGGAACCTGGTCACCATGCAGGAGGACAACAGTGGCTTCTCAGTGCTGCTGGACATGTTGGCAGAACTTTACCAGAAGCAGCCAAAGATTGGGTACCACCTGCTGTACTACCTGAAAGCCAGGTGTGTAACATCAGAGCTGGAGATCCATAAGTCAGATTTATGTTGCTGAGAGCAGTTTTATCCCAGATTTATCTTTAAAACTAATAGGTAATATCATTTAAATATATTTTTGAAGTCTTCCTGCTGTGAGTGGTTATTGATTATTGATCTAATGTCACCCTGCATGTTTGAAAGAGGTGTCTACATAAGATGGGTTCATTTATGCTGGTAAATACAAAGTTGTTCCAGTCTCTGACTGATCACCCTCAGATCATCTCTGCTAATGTAACACCTGTAAACATCTGTCTGCGTGCGCCAACAGCAAAGCGGCGAATGGCAAGATGATGCTGTACGAGTCGTTTGCTCAGGCCACGGCCCTCGGTGACCTGCACACGTGTTTAATGATGGACATGAAGGCGTGTCAGGAGGACGACATCAGGTTGCTCTGCTACCTCACACCGTCCATTTACTCTGAGGTAAACACAGAGGGACAGTTCAGCGCTGAAAGGGATTTAAAACATACTGTTACCAGACATACATTCAAATAATTCTCCAAACTTTACCTTCCTTCCTCCCTCCCTCCGCTCCCCACCCCCACATGCTAATCCATCTGTTGTCCGTTAGACTCAGATCACAGCCTGACTAAAGCTTTCTGTTTAGTTTCCAGATGAAACGCTACGAAGCGGCGAGCTGCTCAACATGATTGTAGCTGTTATTGACTCCATGCAGGTAACACCCACTGGTTCCCATTACAGTGTTTTTGGTTGTTTTTTTTCTACCATTCCTTCCCACTAACCTGGATGTCGACTCTCTATGTTCAGTTACAGGAGCTGATGTGTCATGTAATGATGGGTGACCTGGTGATGTTCCGGAAAGACTCTGTTCTAAACATCCTCAGTAAGATTCAGAGTTAGTTTGTTCTCCATCATGGCGTTTGGGCTCCAGCTTGTCTACATGTCGTGTTTCTTCCATCTCCAGTCCAGTCTCTGGAATGGGAAACCTTTGAACAGTACAGCACTTGGCAGCTCTTCTTGGCCCACAGCATCCCCCTGGAAACCATTATCCCCATCCTTCAGCACCTCAAGTACAAAGGTGGCTACTGGAACATTATCATCCTGGGCAACAACTGTAAGCCTAAGAGAGGTTTTACTAACCTTGGTTTTTTTCCCCCCTTTTTTTCAGAACATCCAGAGGCTTTGTCCTGTTTGCTGTTGCAGCTTCGCAGAGAAAAGTAAGATAAAAAACAAACAACTCTCACCTTATGTGACGTTGCCAGCTGCTTGACTTAATGTCTCCATCCTTATTCTCTACCTTAAGGCCAAGTGAGGAAATGGTTAAGATGGTCTTGAGTCGACCGTGTCACCCCGATGACCAGTTCACCACCAGCATCCTTCGACACTGGGCATCAAAATACGACGACACGCTGGGAGAACACATCAAAGCTCAGCTGATCAAGAACAACAACCAACCCCGCAAGAGACAGAGGTGGAGACAAATACAGAGGTCTTCAAACCCTGGGGTTGAATTATATTAACGCAAAGGAGTCAATATTTATCAAATAAACATGAAATGAAACAACTTTCATCAAGTTTATAGTAGCATATTTTTACAGTTTTGAAAAAAAATAGAGGCTTTTGTGCTTTCTGTACAGGATAGATGAACATCAGTCTTTAGGTTCTCAGTCAGATTTTGGTGTGGACTTTGACTAGACCATTCTAATAAACGAGTATGCGTAGATCTAAACAATCCCAGTGTGTGTCTTTCTGTATTACAGTAAAAAAGTTTCCTCTCGGTCTGTCTTCAGTCTTCGTAGTTCGAGCAGTAAACTGGCTCAGCTGACCCTGGAACAGATCCTGGAGCATTTGGACAATCTGAGACTGAGTCTTAGCAACATGAAGAACAACTGTGAGCTCAGGCATTAGCTCAAAGAGTAAATTACCAGTCCCTGATCTGCTCAAGTCAATGACTCTCTTCATCTTTCTCTATCAGTTTTCACTCAGACTCCCATCCTTCAGGCTCTGCAGCACGTTCAGGCCAGCTGTGACGAAGCCCACAAGATGAGGTACACAAACGGTCATTAATCTTCTCTCCATTTTTACTGTTGATGACAGATTGTTTGACACCAATGCCCCTCTGCAGGTTCAGCGATTTGTTCGCCCTCGCCGAGGAGTACGAGGACTCTCAGGCAAAGCCTCTGAAGTCTCGGAGAAAAGCTCCGGCCTCATCGCCTCGCTCCAGGAAAGGAGTAGCGCCACCAACCAACAACGAGGAGGAGAGCATCTCCAGTAGTGCCTCGGTACGTATCCCTGCAACAAGAAAACAAAGACGTTAGCATTGACTTTAGCTTTTACTGAGTTTTACATCTAAACAAATTACATAAATATATCCATCATTCATTTAACATGTGGTTATGATGTTCTTCATCAATTCAGCACAATATGGAGCCTCCTCTGCTGATAAATTTCAGAGCAGCTATTGTTTATTGTTAGTCAAGCACAATGACAGCAGGAGCTGAACAATTTCTCATTGGTCTGACGTACTGTTTCTGTTCTGTATTTTTTTATTTATTTTTTTTTTATTGGCTATTTTCCATAAAAATCTAAATTAAGTTTCATTTTAATAAACAAATCAGATGAAAAGGTCTCACCCTTGGTGAGGTCATTTATGTTTGATGATCTAATTTGTTGAATTTAGAAAAAGACAAAGGATTTTGATGATCTTGAACTATCGTTTTATTTTATTTTGTTTTATATCTGTTTGTTTAAATATCTGTTCACTTTTTTACTAAAGTTAAGTTGAAGGGAACCGCCTCTTATCTAGTAGTGTTTATACTTCTCTGCAGGAAGAGGAAGACTCAAAGCCCAAAGCACCGAAGAGGAAGCGGAAAGGCTCATCTGCGGTCGGGTCGGACAGCGACTGATGAACCCTATGGCCAATCTGACGCCAAAAACGCCGACCAGCTGGGGCCCCCGGGGTGGGACTTTAAATCCACGCAGCGGGCCGTCTTCTTCATGAAATCAATGTTGTTCCCATGGAGACGAGGAACGGCTGGTGGGGTGGGGTGATCCTCCATAACGCTTTGCCAGGAGAAACCACAAACTCTTGATCCAAATGAACTAATTTTTAACAGTGGACATGATGAGACTGACCCCTGTACTTATTTTTTTCCTGGAGGGGGCGTGGACTCATGACTTCCTGCTGTTTTTAGCAGCTCCTTCCTGTTTGTCTTTCTGCAGTAAAAACTTTTCATCTGTTCCTTCATCTCAGATGAATTCTTCATATAAAACAAATGATGGTTTCAGGGTTTAATTTCTCTCATATTGGATAGTTCAGTTTGCAAACTGGGGGTTGCTTATAAGCACAACGGCATCGCAGTCAGCATCACCACAATGTATTACTGTTGTGTAAAAGAAAACATCTCAATTGTGGTCCAACTTTTGTCCGAAGCTTCTGATCTTCTCTGACTTTTGGTTTAAAAAAAAAACACCAAAAAAAACCATGAGAACAATGTAGATCAACAAAAATATATTTTTATTATCTGTGAATCTTTTACAGAGTTTGCATTTTTAGGATCTTTGAAATTAAATCTTGAAACGTTCTAAAGCCAAGTCAGAAAACAGCAGAAGTCTTCTGCCAGAGTTTTATTTTACAGCCATACGTCATTAAAATGCGTTATCCGGTTCAGACAGAGAGCTGTTTTTACAGGATGTGAAAAATAATAAATGAGCAAATGACGAACGGATGATGTTTGTAAAACATCTGTAGAAACATGTCTTTTGAATTGCATTTTCCACATCAAATCTCATGGAGCATTATGTGTTGAAGTTAAATCTACATCAGATATTTTTCATGTGAATAAGTCTCACTGAAATCAGCTGTTTCCTAGAAAGTTTCTGTGCTTTTTAAAATCATGTCCCTCTGAGGAGATTTTTTTTTTAACTGTCAATCAAATGTTGACATCAGAGTTAACATGGTAAAAATTCGTTTTTTCAATTTAAATATATTTAAATATTCAACATCCTCAGCCTCATCCAGGCCTAATAACTATAATCACCAATCATGTGATCAAAAGATCTCTAAAAGCTTTGCATCATATCCAGATCCAAAGAAACCCCAAAACATGGGAAACGGGGTCACTGACATCTTCCGGTCTGGATAGTTGACTTTTTTATTTATTTCTGAGGCTTTGGGACTCCAGAGAATCATGGTGAAAGAAAATATATACAAAAGAATTGGCCGACCTGAGAAAAGTAATTCCCGAAGGTAGAGGAAAAAATTACGCAGCCTTCACCTCATGTAAGATTAGATTAGATTCAACTTTATTGTCATTACACAGGTACAGGTACAAGGCAACAAAATGCAGTTTAGGTCTAACCAGAAGTGCAATAGCAGCAAGTGCAGGATAAATAATGGTTCCATAAATACAGGACATGGGTTTCTACTGAATGAGTATAGAGATGAATACCATTATAAATAATGAATATAATATATAGATCACTAGTGTTATGAACTAAATTTACAGCTGGATATGTACCGAATCTAATATACAGGTGGATATTACTATAAAAAGGGTTTTTACAGTTATGTACAATAGCATATATATATATATATACAGATGGGCTTTACTATAAAATGAATAAAGTTTGGACAGAAGCTATCTAAATTAAAGTGCAGTGGAGGGTAATTGCATATTACAGTTAAAGTATGTTATTGCAAATGTATATGTAAACAATTGGTACTGTGAATAAGCAGTCGGCAGTGCAAATCAATATTCAGTCAAAGTCAGTAAGTTATGCTGATTCAACATTAAATAATGGGCAAAAATGGCCTCTGTGTGAGTGTTTGTAGGTAAAAAACTGCTAGAAATCAGCCCAAAAGCTGGTCTAACATGCTAACATTGGTTAAAAACTATCCAGAAATAGATCTGATAAGATTGAACATGCCGTGGCAGTGTGAATGTCTGGATCTGCTTCAGGATCTGGATGTCTTACTATAACTGATGAGATTATAAGTTCTTCTCTTTTCCTGGCACTGAGGAACACTTTGGTTATGTCAATAAAAAAATCCAATACATCGCCACAATGTCCACTTCTCAGTGGCTAATAAAGGATTTGGATTTGCTCATTCAAAAAAAAAATCAGTTACCAACTAACATAACCTTAAAAAAAAAAGCTGATCTGGTTTGAAAACCTTCACAGATAGCGGAAGTAAAAATTGTCTTCAAAGAAAAGCAACACTGGTGTAAAACTCACTGCCAAGGATGGTGCATCCAGATGGTCGGGACAATTATTCAATTACATAAGGCCAGGTTGGTTTAGATTAATGGTTTTCACCTCGTTAATTAAGACGGCAATTGAAAACAATTTTGTATTTATATTAAACAAAAGGGAAACGGTAAAAGACAAACATTACACAATTTTCCAGTTTTAGCATCTGAAGTTGCTTTGTTCAGGAAGGAGACGAGGTTAAACAGAAAAACACAGATTTATTTCCAAGTAGGTTTGCACTTAAAAGGAATTTTACTTGGTGTTAATGGTGCAGGCAAACAAGATATATATACAGAATACAGAATCTATAGCTATATACCATATAAAACATACAATATACTATAGTATAAAGCTATATACTATATGCACAGTAGGCTCTGTGTTAATGTAATGCATGACGTCTGGAGATGCTACATTGGTGTAGCTTGTAGGTCCTGTGTGGGGTAGGAGGAGAGGAGGTGACAGTGTCACATGGTGGCCTTGTTGAAAAGGCTGGTAGTGGATGGGAAGAAAATGTTCTTGTGGCTTGAGGTCTTGCACTGGAAAAACGATCTAAAAATGAGTAAAATTTTCCTAAATTAAGTGTATTTAAGATAGTTTGCCAATGGAATTAGTATTTTTTTTACTCTTAAAATAAGATAATTAGATAATATACACTTGAAATAAGACACTTGAAATAAGACAATGCAATTGTGTTTTCTTATTTTAAGTGTAAATTGTCTTGTTCCATTCTAAGAACAAATGCACTTATTTTAAGAAAAAAAATGACTTATGTAGATTTTGATTTTTTCCCTCTTGGCAGAGGGAAGTTTCTGAAATAGTTTGTGGCAGGGGTGCGAGGGATCAGTCACAATCTTCCTTGGTTACCTATGAGTCCTGGAGGTGTTAGGATCCTGGAGAGATGAAATATTGCAGACAATCACCTTCTCTGCAGGCTGGATGACACGCTGCAGTCTGCCCTTGTCCTTGTTGATGGCTCCTGCGTATCAGATGGTGATGGAGAAGGTGAGGATGGACTCAATAATGCAGGAGTAGAAGTGCACTATCATTTTCCTTGGCAGGATAAAATCACCCCTCTATGTACAATTTCTACACAGGCAACTTCCTTCCATCTTGAACTGGTTTAAGCCTCTTGGAAAGTATGCAACAGATTTGTAATATTTTCCAAATTCTGATAAGTGTGGAAACTTACTTTACTCTGTTGAAAACTAGTATATCCTAAATCTGCTTGATAATACCCGTTCTACGTCAGTAGAATATTAATTTCCAAAATTATATTTCAATTAAGAATTGATTTTTTTTTTTTTAAGTGATATTTTTGTCTTTTTTTGTTTGTTTGTTAAACTTTCTTTTTAGGGAGATTTTAGCTGCTTCAACAGCAGATATTTCAGTCTGGAAAAAAAATTTATTTGAGCATTATAAGGTACAAAGGTATATTAACTGCTGTTAGTGGAAATGAAATATTCACTAATGTCAAAAAACAAAACCTTTATTGAATTCAAATTACTCATGAGACTAATAGGTTAATAATAATTTTAATTTACATGGAAAGCAGCAGGGATGCTTTTTAACAAAGGCGTCTTTTAGGTCCAGCATTTATCTATGTAAATGGGCTAATTTTGAAATAAAAATCAGTTCAATATTAATGAAAAATAAAAACAATATGTGTTAAAGACACGGTTCTACATCCAGGACTTTTTTTAATGAACTGATGAAGGAATCAACCTGCTGAGTCCATTCAATGAATCAATCACCTCTCTATAATTGGAAGACCTCTGATTGGCTCCAGCTGCAGCTGATTATAAAACAAACACCATACAGGACCAGTGGTGTTCCAGTGCTCCTCCAGTGTGCTGCAGGTCTTTGCTGATCTTTACAGGTATGTTTCTTTTTAACCCTCTTTTTCAGTTAAATTAAGTTGCTTAAGAAAAAAAGAATGTTTCTCTGCCAAAATATATTGCCACAGGGGCCATAATGGGGCCAGGACTAGTTCTACAGGGGAACTGGCCCCTAGTCTAGAACTGTTGTTTAGAGGAGTATATTGTGGGCTTTTTTTATTTTCTACTTTAAAATCAAATGTATTTCTTGGCATCTAAGGTTTTATGCCCTGAAAAGACTTGCTGCTTTTTTTTTTAACGCTAAGATTTGTGCTAACCGTTAAGCTCAGCAGGAATGGTCTGTTTGCTTCTCACTGAAAGTATAAACGATATTCTTTAATAAGATTATGAGATGTGTGTCTATGAAAACCTGTTTCTTAATGTCAGGGTGTGTGTGTGTTTCTAAACTGGACCTGCTTTTTCTTATTGCCAAACGCTCAGCAGGTTCATGAATAAATATTTTTCTGTCTCCAGCTCCCCTCATGTCTGCCATGAAATCTGCATCGTCCCTGCGGGCTCTGGTTCTGACTCCTGAGCGGATCCCGACCTTCATCATCCCCTCCATACGCAGCCCGTTCCTGGCCTCTCCGATGTTCCGCCGTCTCTCCACGGACCGCTCTGCCCTGCTGTCGGAGGAGGATGATGATGATGAGGAGCCCACAGGAGCTACTCTCCCTGTGACTCCGTCCCACCCCGCCCCCTCGTCCAGGTGCCGCTTTCGCCTGCGCTCTCCGCGCGGATGTCGTCCACGCTGCGCCGCCGATAACGCGGCAGACGCGGATCCGACGACCCGCGCAGCCATGTCGCTGCCGCACGTGCCAAAGGTGACCACCCCTTATGGGTTCAGCGACGTATTGGCCACAACCCCATCCACCAGCCGGAGGGAGTCTCTGTTTCACCGGAACAGACCCGTGAGAGTGACCGTGAATGATGCTGATCCGCCAGGAGCCTCTCCTGCAGCCGATGGGCCCCAGAGTCCCGGTGGCTCCCGGGTCAGCTATGGACCCGTTAAAGCTTTAGGTCTGCAGATCATGAAGGAGCTGAAGAGGCCTGCGGCTGCTCTGATGGCTCTCAGTCCTTCAGCCAGAGGCGCCTTACATCGCTGATTATGGATTTACTTGTTTTTATTTAAATGTATCTGTTTAATAAAGTTTTTAAGACCAAATTAGTTGAGTTTTCATCTGAATATAACCTGAATGTGGATAAGGTTTTTGGGCAGATCCTGATCTACTGCAAATTGTGTCACCTTGAAGAAATGGCTGAAATTTGTCAGTTTATTCCCCCCTTTCTTAAGCCCAAATGGACCACTGTACAAGTGCATCTAGATCCAACTGAAAGGATAATGTTGTGTAGAATGGCCAATACAAATTAAGTTTAAAAGTTTAGTTTGCCAACTCTGGCATAACCTTGCTGCCCCACCCTAGTGGCTTTTAATCTGGGCATATGAGCACCAAAACTACAGTATGCTCCTGACTGGGTTTCCCTTTTCTGGTAAGATCTGTTGAATTAAGGTAACATTTAAAAGGGCTGCACAATTTAAATTTCTTGGTATTTAAATGGTTAAGCAGTGGCGGAAGGGTGCATAGAACTCAACCTTTTCCCAACTTGTGTTCTCCCCATTGGCCTAAAAGTACTGTTATTGCATAGAACTTTAAAAGGGCCTTGGAATTAACTTGAAATACAGAGGACTACAGTTTGTCTATGCTTATAGTTGCATGTTTTGTGAAGGAGAGGACTTCCTAAATTGGAAGTGTAAATCATTTTACCAAAATTGATATGGGGGGGGGGGGGGGGGGGAGATTTCTTTGAATTTTTTTTTTTTCTTCTAGGGACTGTAGGCTGAAGGGAAAGGGGGTATGAGAGACATTTGGGAAAGGACCACAGGCCAGATGAGAACCAGTCACTCATGTCCTAACCACTACTCCAAAGCATGCCCTGCTGTACATTAGACTTGGATAATTTTGTCATTTTGTATACAAAACAAGTACATTACAATGTAAATATTGTAGGAGAAAAGGAAAACCAGTTTAAAAATAATGGTGCATTAATGTGGAGAGGTGTAGTGCAAAATGCAGTACATTGAGATCTATTTAAAAGGATTGTAAAAGTTTCGGCTACATTGGTAATGCAGATTAATGACGCAAGTTTAGTCCTACAGTCTGAATGCAGCGGAGACAAAGCTGTTGCTGGGCCTGCATTGTATGCTGCAAAGTCTCTTCCCAGAAGGCAGCAGGGAGAACAGTCCATGGTGGGGGTGTGAGGAGTCATTGTTGCATGCTAAGGACACACAGCTCTGGGATGAAATGTATTGTCAATTTAATGGATGGACGTTCTTCCAGTCTGAGGCGCTGCAGTCTCCACACCACACGGTGAGACAGCTGGTCAGAACGCTCTCTATTGTGCTTCTGTAGAAGGTTGTGAGGAAGGGTGGGGGCAGTTGGCTCTCCTCATCCTCCACAAGAAGTACAAGCGCTTCTGTGCCCTGTTGACCAGTGAGGTGGAGTTCATAGTCCAGGTTAGGTCTGTGATGTGCACCCCCAAGAATTTGGTGCTGCTGATCTGTTGATGAGCAGTGGAGCTTGGTTAGGCAGGTTCTTCCTGAAGGCGACGATTTCCTTTGTCTTCTCCACATTCAGGACAAGGCCGTTATCTGCACCAGCCCAACTGCTGCTCTATCTCCTCTCTGTAGTCCCGGTCCTTGTCTCTGACCAGGCCCACCACCGTGGCGTCATCTGAGAACTTCACGTTGTGATTGGTGGTGAACCTGGGGATGCAGTCATGCGTCATCAGGGTAAACAACAGGGGGCTCAGGACGCAGCCCTGAGGGGAGCATGTGCTTAGGATGATGACATAAGAGGTGTTCTGTCCACTGTGGACTGACTGAGGTCTGTTTGTGAGGGAGTCTACCAGCCAATTGCAAAGGGTTGTGCCGAAGCCCAGCTTTTCCATTTTCCCTATCAGATGCTGTGGGACGATAGTGTTGGATGCTGTTCCAAGAATGGTTTCTGTGGGACCAGAATGATGGAGGCAGACTTGAAGCATGCTGGCACTATGGCTTCGTCCAGCGAAGTGTTAAAAATGCCTGTGAGGACACCAGCCAGCTGACCTGCACACTCCTTGAAAACCCGCACAGGGATCTTGTCAGGACCTCGGGCTTTCCTTAAGTTCACTCTACTCACAGTCTTCCACACATCTGCTGTGTCAAGGCAGAGTGCATCTTCTCCCTAATGGGGGACATCTTTCACTGCTGAGTGCTGCCTAGTGCCTCCCAAAGAAGCAGTTTAGTCCATTTGGAGGTTGCCTTCCAAGCACCTAGCCCACGTTTATATGATTGAGCAGGCAGCGCCCCCTGCTGTCCGATCAAGGGTACTAACCAGAAGTTACAGATAATTTTTACTGGTGTGACATTTGTCAAAAGTGAAAATTAAGGCGTAACTTCTAGAGTTGAAATGTGACTTACAGCAGCAGATTTGTGCAGTTGTATTTATTGATTTGTATTAATGAAAAATATATATATTTTAAAGATTTTAATTTATGTGTTTGAATTTGTTTTGTACCAATTTTTTTTTAGATCAACTGTTGCAAAACTGAATGGAAGACATTTTTGATGTGATGTGTAACTCAGAACAAAATTGGTGTACTTGTACTCAAGAATTTAGAGAAGTGTAACTTTTTTGTAATTTTGAAAGATAAAAAAAATCTACAGTTACAAAACACCAAAGTTACAATAAAAGCACAAATAGTTTTGCAACAATAGTTCTGGACCATTTGAAGCAAAACTGAGAACGTAAGAGGTTTTTGATGTGCAACTTGTAGAACAGAATTTGTGTATTTGTACTTAAAATTTTAAGAGGTGTTATAAAAAAATATAGTACTTGTGATTTTTTTTTTATTCTAGAAAAACAAAAAATAGGATGTAACTATCTCTACAACTTCAGATTTGCACTTAGAATGCACAAATAGTTTTGAAACAAAATAACTTACATAATTTTAACCCATTTGCTTAAATGGAGATTTGGAAAAGCTAAGCTGTTATGGTCTGTATTTAAACAGGAGATCCATATCTAAATCTTTCCTTGGACAAAATTCAGAAACCAAAATCAAAAAGTTTGTCATATCACCTCTCTAATTTATTTCAGCCCTCCCTCGATACAAATTTAAGAATAATGCTTACTTGGCTTTTTTTTTCTTTGTGTGTTTTGTATTTTTTTTATTTTTATTTATTCATTTATCTTTCATTATAATTCTGTTATATTCGACGTATGTAATTATAGATATCCTTGATTTTCGATTTTTTTTCTCTCTTTTTTTTGAAGTGTATTGCATAAACTTAACACCTTGAAAGAAAAGAAAGACAATATTAAGAAAAAGTGTTAGGAGGTATGATTGACTATATGTTTTGCTTTGTTATACTGTATTGATTGAGTTTGTCATTGTTACTGTTCCAAATAAAGTTATATTAAAAAAAACATTTCATTGCAGGGAACCGCAGCTTGATGACGTCCAAATGCTGTGAAACCGGAAGTGTAGTTTTTAGAGGCGGAATTGCCTGACGGTTGTGGCGGTAAGTGTGTTCCAATGGCGATGGATCATGGTGGTTGAGGCTCCCTTCACCCAGAAGTGACACCGGGTTGACAAAGACTCTCGGACGGGTCCTTCTCTCATTTCACAGCGTTTGGACGGAGCGGGCCGTTACGCTGCAGCCGGTTAGCTGCTAGCCGGCTGGACTGTTGTTAGCTTTGTAGCTGCGGAGTTCAGCCCTGCTGGTCGGGTCCTCTTATCTGCTTTGCCATTTGGATACCCAGTAGGCGTGAGTTTATCGGCGGGTGGCCGCCAACTGCCAAGTATCAGGAGCCAACATTCACTATAACATATAACAACATTAACTTTAATATTAGCAGCAGCCCAGTCTGGGTAACACTGCTGTGGTGCCTAACATTTGTTTTCTTTTCACCAGGAGCTTCATTCTGCAGCTGGAAGAGGCAGTGAGTTTCATTTCCAAGTCTCATAGCTTTATGCCTTTTTTGTTGTTGATTTTGTTCATTTTAAAGTTTCTCTGGGTACACTCGTAAAACTATCTATCTATCTATCTATCTATCTATCTATATATATATATAGACAAATTTTAGCACAAACCTATTCAACTTTATATGATTTATATTCAATTATATAATTATTTGTAAAACATTTAGCTCTAATAAAGTTCCCATAAATGAATACTAATGACTATTTATTTCAAATAAATACAGTGTTTGAATTACATAAAATTAACCCTGATTATTATGCAAGTAACTATACTGTATCAATACTAAACACATTAACCTGATGATTATTTACTTTAGATAAATAGGCTATATTAAAGTAAATAATATGAATCATGTAAGGTTTATTTAATAGGTTTTTGTTAAAGTTATCTTAAAATTGTTTGGTAATATAACAAAAATGTTTAAATCTGTGAAATAATTTTTTTGGTGAATTAGCTCTGGAGAAAATCAGATTTATTTTATTTTTTTAATGACGCAGACTGTCGTATTTAGCAGCACTGTCTGTTTTTGTGTTTGCTTCAGCGATCAGAGGTCATGGTTCTCCACTATGATCCCAGTCCGCAAACGCCTCAAACTAAGCCCAACCAAACAGGCATGCAGCAGCTCCAGTAGCTCCACTGTTGGATCACAGCAGCTCAGCTCAAGTGATGCTGTGCTGCCGCAGCCACCGGCGCCGCTTCAGGCTGCCTCAGGAGCTGGAGCACAGGTGGAGATGGAGGAGGAAGGTTACCTGCTGGTGGAGGAAGACACCACGGATTCCAGCCTCATCATCACTATGGGTAAAACAAATGCACCTTTTTTTTTCAAGTCTCATCAGCTTCATATTATATAGAAATGATCAACTAATCAGAAAACTGCCTCTTAACTAAACCGCTAAAAGCAAAATATAAAGACCTCTTGAGAGTATTTATACCATTAGAATAATTCCACACTTTGAAAAGCTGTAACCAATAAAAAAAAATTTGTTTTTTGGGGATTTTATGCAAAAGAAGAGCACAATATGTTGAGTAATCGAGAAGTGGGAGCAAAATTGTATTTTCAAAATGTGGTGTACATTTCTAACCCTTCCTCTTGTTCTCAGGGTTTGCTGCATTCAGATTAACTGTTTTAAGGGTCTTTCTCTGCTACTGTTCCACATCTGGGATGTTCTTTTCTTTAGAAGAAGGTTAAGCTCAGCCAAATTTATGGAAAGCATCTGTACTCTTCATGTATTGGTGACATATATTGCTATATGTCTTGTTGGAAAGTGAACCTCTATCACTGTCTTTTGCAGACTCCTCTAATCATCTTACTAGCATCCCTGTTAAAGAAAAGTCCCCCACAGTATGATGCTGCCACCTCCATGCCAGTCAGATTGATAATGTGTAACCCTCGGGTTTATTTCTCCACATTATTAATCTTGGACTGTCTTCATTGAATCTTTTTAGAGACAAGAGGGACATTCAACAGAACCTTTCAAGCTGATTGGATTAGAGTGACACCTAGTGCCCGCCTACCAGGGTTTTATTTTAGCCAATCACAAATGAAAGAATAGCAGCATGAGAAACCACTCATGCACTTCTGCTGTTTGTCTTTTATGAAATCATGGATTTTGACTAATTTGGTGTAATTGCAGCAGCTATGATTACGTTTTTTTCTTCTACCATGTTTTTCAGTGAGGTTGTGCGCTCCAAGGTTTATGTAGTTTTAAAATTTTCATTAGTTTTTAATTTTATTAATTTTTGACTTCTGATTTTTATTTCTGTTTTAGTTTTATTTAGTATTTATTAGCTAGAAGAGCTGAAACGATCATGATAGAGACTCTCAAACATGCCTTTAGGTGACACTTAGAGCTGTAATTATATCAAAATTGTGAAGAAAAAAAAAACATATCTAAAAGCCTTGCAATTAAGATTAAAACAAATGTTTTTGTTTGTCACTATGCTATATCCAGAACTCCTCACCTGGTTTAATCTGATAAAATCAGATAAAATAATATCAGATAAAATAATATCTTATTTTAAGGAACCTTTGGCCATCTGATTGATAATCGATTCATTGAAAAAAATAATTGACAGATTCATTCATTTACAAAATAATCGATAGTTGCTGCCCTATTAGCTAGTTAAGTTTTCAATTTTTGAAAATGTTTAGTTTCAATTGATTTTGTATTAGTTTAAGTTAGTTTTTTGTTTTTATGTAATACAACTTGAATACTGGGGGTAAAACAAAAAAAAGTAAATTCCAGATAAGGAACTCATATTAATGCGTTATGCTAAAGACCCAAATGAAAACTAAGCACATTCTCTCCTAAAATTCAGCTAGCTTTTATTTGTTTTGTAAAATCGTTTTACTGTTCCAGTTATTTATTTTGGATACAGTCCAGTTTTTGTTTTTATTTCAGTCAACAGAAATATTTTCTAAATTCTAGGTTTCATTATTTTAATTAAAAATTATAACCTTGCTGGACGCGACAGCTCTTGTTTAATAATACTGCAATGTAATTGGCATTGAGTGGGTGGAGCAGTGGAGGATGCATTCTAGTGTGCTTGTTAACGCACAAATACTTCCAGTAATTCAGCCTGCAGGAAAGGCTAACATAGTTTGCAAGAAACTGCGAATAGGAAGTCATAATTATTTTCAGCGAACAGTTCAGCTTTAATAGATTATTCAGCCAGAGCTGTGGATATCTGCAGCTCCTCCAGAACCACCGTTTGCCTCTGGGCTGCCTCTCTGATAACAGAATCTTTGGTGAATTATATAAACTCCCTAATAAAGCAAATTGAATGTTGTGGTTGTAAAGTGACAACTTAAGACAGGGACATTTTGTAAACTAATGATTCAAACATTTCTACCTCAGAGGACAACCACAAAGAAGGGAAGGCTCAGAGGAAGAAGGCAGTGAAGAAGAGAAAACGGACTCTGAATGAGAAGGAAGGTAGCGAGAAGGGCAGGACTTCCGGGACTGAGGAGGAGGAAGAGGGAGTGGAGCTGGAGATCGACAGAGAGCTGGACCAGGCTCTGGAGACGAAATCCAAACAGCATAACCTCACCACTGTGAATGTTAAAAACATCATCCATGTAAGTTCACACAACTCACCCTTTATTATCTCACTTTATTGCTCTTTCTATTATGATTTTATCCTAAACAGAGATAGTCACTATTTGAACATCAGGACAGAAATAGTTAAACATTCTTTTAAGGATGAAACATATTGTAGCTTTGATGCTGGATGTTGGTGAAATAGTTAGATTAGCACTATTTCTACAGGGGCAAGTGAAAAATCAATACATTTGACAAGAATTGTAAATAAATAAGCACTTTGTAAGAAAACAGTTACAGAATTTAAAGTTGGAGCTTTCATCATTTTTGATGGAAACGAAGGAGATATTAGTGTAGTATATTATTTTTTTATTTTCACATATCTGGGTGATTTGGGACAACCAGCAGCAAAAATAGAAGAAGTGTACATCAGAAGAAAGAAGAAAATACACCGATTAATTGAAATAAGCGAAATAGCAGGGTTATTTGGATGTGTACAAATCTGTGCAATCAAAATTCAGCATAAAAGCATTAGAGGATTTAATAAAAAGGACACAGTCTGTTAAGTTTGTTGGGATGGTTGTAAAGACTGCTGCTGGGAGGAAGGATCTGCTATAACACCCCTTTGTGTGCCTAGGGTGCAGCAGTAGGCTGTCAGTAGGGGGGCTTACCATGCATGAAATGTCTTCATGCTGGAATAGAAAACATTTTTCTAACAGTGACATTATTTATCATAGATGGCATAGATTTATCTTTACTTTATTCAGATAAACAGTCAACTGTTTGAGGTTATGGTGGTTATGTTTTGAGTTGCAGCCTTTGGCTTTTTGTGTGGTTGATTGTTCTGCAGGAAGTGATCACCAATGAACATGTGGTGGCGATGATGAAAGCAGCCATCAACGAGACCGAAGCTATTCCTCCGTTTGTATGTTTCTAGTTTAAAGAAAACGCTCAGAGCTGCTGCAGTTAAAGTTCTAGCTTCTTTTTATTTAAGAATTGAATTCTACTCTGTTTAAGGAGCCCAAAATGACTCGATCCAAGTTCAAAGAAGTGGTGGAGAAGGGTGTGGTGAGTTTGTTTAGAGGAGATAA
Organism: Cyprinodon diabolis; assembly: GCA_030533445.1. NCBI lineage: Eukaryota > Metazoa > Chordata > Actinopteri > Cyprinodontiformes > Cyprinodontidae > Cyprinodon > Cyprinodon diabolis. The sequence continues at coordinate 32,414,562 of CM060074.1, read as the reverse complement.
ATTAACCAGAATGCTGTTATGGAATCAGGTGGTTAATGTCAGTGTTTCCCCATCAGGTCATTCCCACCTGGAACATCTCGCCCATCAAGAAAAGCAGTGACGCTAAAAAGGTAAAACACTAAAAAAAATTAAATATCTGCCTGGTTATCTGTTAGTCTGACAAAAATACATCTCCTTCTGGTCCAGGTTTATTTAACGGCATCATCCTCAGTTATTCCTCAATTAATTATTAAAATTCCAAACAAGAGTTTGTACTTTTCATTCTATGTTTTAATCTTCTACATCACATTTTATCTTACTATTAAACTAAAAATAATAATAATATATTTTTTATTCTGTTTTATTTCTGTTTTTATTTTTTAATTCTTATTTCTGTGTTGTTTTTTTCTAAATTAGTAAGAATACAAGCACCCAATGAAGATGCTTTTTTTTTTGTATACCCAAAAATATTTTGAACTATTTCTGAATTAAGATATATATTTTTCAATTGTATTTTTTTTTTTTTTGCAGCCTGAACACATTTAAGAGATCCTGTTGATGTTTACTGTTTTAAATTTTAATAAACTGTGAAGCTGTATCTTTATACAATCTATAAATTGCAGCGTTTTTTTTTGTCTCCTACCATTTGGCTTCAGGCTCCTCAGTTTGTGGACATCCCACTGGATGAGGAAGACTCTTCTGATGAAGAATATCGTCCAGATGAAGAAGAGGAAGATGAGACTGCTGAAGATGTCAGGCCCTTAAATGGCTTTTCTTGTTTTGTCCCTCTGCTAATTAATAATCACTCACTGATTGTTCTTATTATGCAGACGTTCCAGGAGAGCGACATGGAGAGCACGGCTTCTTCTCCCAGAGGGACTCGGCTGAATCGAGTCGAGGAGGACAGCTGCAGCCCCTGGCAGGTAACGACTGACGACGACAGGATTGATTGGATGACCTTTCCATCTCACTGCCTTTATCCATGACCACTCTACTCCTGTTTCCTTTCAGTCTTCTCGAGTTCGATCCAGGCGTTTGAAGGAGGGCTTGATGGGACCCCCTCCTCCACCCAAAGCTCCGCCCCCCAAAGGTGTGACCGACAGCACCTTCTTGGAGAAGCTTCACGCTGTTGAAGAGGAGCTAGCTGGCTGTTTGGAGCCCTATCAGGTAACTAGGAGACATTGAATAGAGGAAATGTAATCAGATGGAGGTTAGGAAGTCTGTTCTAATTAACAATATATACTCTGCAAGTAAAAAGCATCTAATTGCAAAAAAGGCTTAAAATATATAATATAAATCATTTCTGCAATATATGAGTTTCTTTTTCCGAGTAACGTATTTCTGCTATTCTGGTCTGCTCGTGCAAAATGCTGTTTGTAGAGGAAAGCTATATGCAGATGCTCCCTGACCAATCTGATGGAGTTTGAGATAGTATGTGAAGAAGAATGAGCAGAAATGTCTGTATACCATTGCAAAGCTGGAAGAACGATAACCCCAGCAGATTCATGGCTGTTATTGTCAGGTGATACATGATAGTCAGAGGCTGAACTACTACTTCCTACTTTGTTTTGTTATATTGACTAAAATGGCTCCAAATGTTTTAGGCTTTGTGTTGGACTGTGGGGGGAAAAAGAAGAAAAATCATAGATGTATTGGATATGTTTGTAAGGCACTGTTGCAACTAGCTCTTCCATGTTTGCTAGTCTTCAGAATATTTCTGGGGATGTTAAAACAGTTCAATGGATCAGCGGTCTGGCTCATCTCATTTCACATCTATAGGATGTTAAATTAGGTTCAAGACTGAAACCACCAAGATCCACGGAAGCTTTACCTGTGTTTAAATACATGACTGATGATTATTTACCTGTCATAAGCAGCCTATCGCGGAGGAGGAGTCTGGAGTGATGGCGTGCCGGACCCGGTCCAAGCGTCCACTCCGTGATGTCCCCTTAGGCCAGCTGGAGGCTGAGCTCAAAGCTCCTGACTTCACTCCAGACATGTACGACTCCAGCTGTGCGCCAGAAGACAGGGAGTGGACGGACTGGTTGAGAGGCCTGATGAGCTCCGACGTTGACAATGAAGGTGAGCGACTGTCTCACTACTGGGCCTCTAAAGTCCAATCGTTTCACAGAGCCGGTCTGATATTCTTACAGATAAACCTTTGTTAAGCCTAGAATCAACTGAACTGAACTCTCTCTTATTTCTCTGACAGAGGAGTGTGATGATGAAGATGATCCAGAGTACAACTTCCTGGCTGACATCGATGAACCCGACCTGGAGGATTACCGAGATGACAAGGCAGTCCGGATCACCAGTCAGTACCAGACGGATGGATTTTAATGGAGGGAGCTTTTTATTTTGGGTCATTAATACTGAACCTCAAAACTCCTTAAAATCCTGATATAATATTAAAAACATTGTTTATGTATTTTGTCTGTGAGTGCAGAAATTTTGTTTTTAATTAGATCCATAGCAGTATATAACACTGGAACCGTATTGTTACCTGTAGGCAGTGATGGGACTAACGGCGTTGAAAGTAACGGCGTTACTAACGCCGTTACCTTCTTTTAGTAACGAGTAATCTAACTAATTACTTTGACTGTAACTATAACGCAGTTACCACTGCAGACACCCCGTTACTGCGCGTTACTCAGGTCGCACAATGAACCTTTTTTCATGATAGGACTCGTGCGCAGCTGCGTGAAGCTGACACCCCACCCACGTCAAAAAACTGCAAATAGACTGAATGGTTAGTGCAACGTTAGTGCAGATTTGTGCAGAAAAAAATATTGTTTGTGCTACTTTTGTTTAAGAGATATTAAAGATTATTTTTTAGGTCATCCAGAGGTGCGCGCCTTGTCATGAGAGAGGGGAGGATGAGAATGGCTGATGTATAGTGAGAGCCCGTCTGTCAGTTGGGTAGGTGGGTGTTTCTGCTGGTGGGTGTTAACGTACAGCACACACAGAGAGATGGAGAGTGAGGATGACTCCAGCAGCAAAACAGCGTTTTCCTGATGGAAATACCGGTGTTACGTCGAGCTGCGTTTCCCCATCAGATACGGTTTCCTCTGCATCTCCGCACAGCGAAGGCGGCACGAGTCACCGCGCAAGCGACAGGAAACGCGCATGCTCGCTAAAGGCGCGCAACAGTCGCCCTGTGCTCGCGCCACAGGAGAACTATGGAGAGCGTGAACGATCAAATGAAAGGGAGAAAGATGGATGGATGGATGGATGGATGGATGGATGCTCTGCCTTTTCAACCTACTGTATTTTTTATTTTAAACATTATTTGATGGCCTTTGTGGCAGGGAAGGAGATCCATATTTTATGTCACACACAGAGTATACATCTAGATAGATAGATGGATAGATAGATGTTGCAGTATCTATAACAACCCAAACACACAGGATTTCAGAATTAGACATTCCCAGTTATTAATTTCATATACTTACCAGATCTGAATGCCCTGTTAAAAAAAACTTCACATCGCCTTCCCCCCTGATGTCATTTGTATTGAGTTGCAATAAATGCAAAACTCTCTGCAGGTTCTTGTCTTTGTCGTCCGCTCTATTCAGCTGGCTTTGGAAACACACCGCGAGAAGGTGGGAGCTGGGTGGTGAGGGTTACGGGGGCGAGAAATGCAAAAGTAACGCAATAGTTACTTTTACTAGTAACTAGTTACTTTTATCGTGGAGTAACTCAGTTAGTAACTCAGTTACTTTTTGGGAGAAGTAACTAGTAACTATAACTAATTACTTTTTCAAAGTAACGTGCCCAACACTGCCTGTAGGTCAGAAGCTTCTATCCTTGTCAGTCATATTTGAACAAAAAATTTGTGTGTTTTACAGTTTGATATTTTCTGCTGGTTTAATTTACCCTCTCTTTAGAAACAATGAATTCATGGATGTTTTTCTTTCTTTTTAGAGAAGGAAGTGAACGAGCTGATGGAGGAGCTGTTTGAAACGGTAAAAAAACAACCTTTTTATTCATTCATTGATTCTGTCAGTAACCAAAAAAATGTCCATGTTGTCTGTTAGAGGCAGCAATTCATCTGATACTCATGGGTTCCTTTATACTATTTAATTTCCATTCTTTCCTGTGTCCTTTGCTTTTCTTTCCCCTCATTTTCCTTCCTTCGTTCCTTCTTTCTTTTAATCCATCTATCCTCCCTTCTCCTTATTTTATCCTTCATTCCTTGCCTTGTTTTATCAATCATTCCTTCATTCTTCCTTCCATGAAATATTACACCTGTATGAGCAATATTTGTTGTCTGCTAACGTATGATCATGACTCCTCATTATTTGTATGTATATATTTTTTACTGCAAAGAACACATCAGGAACCAACCTTAATGAAGGTCAAGTTAGTATTAACCTGAAGGATGCTGCTAAGCTGTTTCTGTGTTTGTCTGTGTCTCAGCTGAAAGAGGACCTGGCAGGACAGGAAGTGGACGATGAAGCGCAAGACGAAGACGAGGAGCTCCAGGAGGAAACATCCACTTTTCAGCCACACATACCTGGGCAACAGAACATGTACGTAGGACCAACGAGCTTCACTTAGACCACAGAGGGACGTTTCCCTCATTTTGACTGCTTGTTTTTCTACCTCAGAGGAGCAGCTGACCATGAGGCTGAGGACCAACCAATCACAGGCCTGAAAACCGTGAGGCAGCAGCTGAGTTGGATTAGAAAGCGACGGCAGACAAACCCTCTGTTCAGCACTGTGAGTCCAGAACCGTTCACCCTGAAGCTGAACCCCCAGCAGAAGCACAGACTGCAGCAGCAGCTTCAGCAGGTACAGAACCTGGAACAGGTTCAGCTGTTATCAAGGCCGTATCTCAGATCAGCTCTGACTTCTCTCTCTCTGTCTGCGGCTCTCAGCACATCCAGCTGCTGACTCAGATTAACCTGCTGACTTCACCTGTCCCCAAACTGCATAGTGAGGCGGAGACCACCCGCCAGTTCCTGGTAACTCACACAGCAACACGTTATATTCAACAACATGATTGAAACATCTCTTTACTGCTGTTTTGAGGTTTAATATAAGGCTATTATTTTTCTGTCGGTAAATCTGGATGTTTTCTTCATTCTGTGTCTTTCGGCTCCACAGTGTAAAGTAGATGCGTCTTAAACTGTTTCTGTGCTGATCTGTTTTTCAGTTTGAGTTAGACATGTTGGCTCAGAGGGGGGAACTCATCCGGTCTGCAGATTCTAGTTTCTGCAGCGCCTTCAGAGCCTCCAACCTGCAGGGGGCGCTGGAGCTCCTAGAGGAGCTACGACAGGCACCCATCAACTACCGGCCGCAGAACCGCAAGCCTGATGGCAGAGGACAAAGTGAGAGTCCTGCAACATTTCTGTCAGAAGCAGTTTGAGCTTTTCTGAATGGAGTCTTTGTTTCTCTGTGTCTGGGTTATCAGTGCGCTGTTACCCTGTCATGCCAGCTGAGCTCGCCTGGTTGTTCGCAACCCGACCCGTCTTCCTGTACCCTGAACTGCTGCCTTGTGCCAACCTCGACCCGGCTATGTACTGCCCCCGCAGGACGGCGGCCTTCACTGTAGCAGAGGACTGGTAACGCAAACCGTAGCTCCTTTACTGTGATTCATCCATTGAATTAACAGATTCAATCAAAGAGGTTTTCTTAAACCTCTGAGCTGCAGATATTATTTTAGAAAGATATAAACACATCATTCACAGTGTTTAATACTGATTGTTTATACTGGAACCAGATGCTACATCACACTCATGTCTGAGAGCAGAAAATGTTAAATGTTATGAGTAAGAAAGATGCATGTGGCTGGAAAAAAAAAAAACTACCAAAAAACTGCTGCTTCAGAAAATCAGGGTAGAATGTGTCGTTCTGTTTCCATAGCCTGCTGGTCCTCGGCCTCAGGAATATGGAGGGAGCGTGTGACCCACCGAAGCTCGTGTCTCAGTTTCTGCTCAGGAAAACTGTGGTTCAAGTCCGCCGGAGGATCCTGCAGTGCTGCAGACCTGGAACACCTGACAACATTGTAAAGGTGAGAAATGAAAAGAGAAGCTCCCACATGCCGCCTGTCCTGTGTCTCTGCTTCAGCGGCTGACTCTTCCTCCTCTGCAGGCCTTCAGGTATCAACAGTTGGTGAGATCCATGCCGGTAGCCTGCGGGAACGTCGACCCAGCAGAGCAGCGCCCTCCTGTGGCAAGAGAGCAGAACAACATGCCACTGTGGCTCGTGGTATTAAAGCCTTTTCATGCAATAGTAACCGTACTGCAGAGGCAGGGTGCCGCCAGTTTTATATCCAAAACTGGGAATGCACACCGGAAGTCAGTCCCAATCAGATTTTAATGATGTCATGGTAAAGCCACAGCTTTTAGGTTTAGGTTTCTCATCCTCTAACATTCGGATTAGGGTTGGCCCTCAGGAGGGGTGAACTGAAGAGATTAAATTAGGATTAAATCAACCAGACTTCGATTTATATTTCCTCCAAAAACTAGAGGGGGGGCTTTTTATCCTTTATGCTTGAAGTTGGAGGATGAATAAAAACTCTCTATTTTCCCTATTCTCTCCCCCCCCCCCATAGGTTTTGAAATGACTGACAAAACTAAGCTTTTATTTCACTCATCCTCTTTGCGAGGTGACATGAATTTAAAGAGAAACGCAATTCAAGCTGAAAATGCTGTAAGACAAAGTGAAAATATAAAATATATATGAAACTAAATCTCACACAGTGAGCTAGATTATTACGGTAGTTATAAATGCACATCTGAGAACAAAAAGGGATGAACAGATTTCAGAAGGAGTCGATTGGTGAGAAAGAAAAATACAGATTTAAAAAGAATGTAATCTTTATACCCAAAAAAGTCCCGCTCTAATATAGCATTGTCATGGTTTACCATGAATAGACGCTTGAAATATGTTATAATCTGCTAAGAAAATGCTTTTGATTAAAGTGAAAAAATATTCTTACATTAACTGAAGAAAAATTATGACAATTTTGGTTCTGAAAGAGCTTTTGTTTTAATTTTCTAAAAATGTTTTCTTTGACACAAGGAGGAAAGCTCATAGAGCTCATCGGATGAACTATGCTGAAGTTAGATTTAGAATATTTTATATCATCATGGAAGCTTGGTGAATTATTGATATTTAGTTTTTTTTTTTCTGCCAGAGGAGCCTTCCTGTCATCTCTCCCCTCATCAAACACTTCAACAGCCCAGCCAGCTCCTCCCCAGAGCTCCCGGCCTCCTGCAGGAGGAACAAGGCCCGTCAGAGCCACCTGGCCTTCCTTCGATCCTCTTCCTCCAGCTACAGCTTCCCCTCCGGGACCAAATACCCGCCGCGCCTTCCACAGAACCTGGACTTCAAACGGATCGGTTTTGTCCTCCTCCAGCAGCCCCTCCCCTCTACTAACGAGAAAACTGCTGACCTCATAATCACCTCCACCATCTCTATGCCAGCTACAGAACAGATTAAATATCACTGTCGGACACTAGCAGGCCTGAGGAGGAGGAAGAGTGGGAGGCTGTCTGCTTCCCCTCCAAGTGCAGAGACACCAAACCTTAAAGAAGGATCGATAGAGAGGAGAGAACAAGGACTCTCTAAGTCTACTGAAGGTCCGACTTCCTGTTTGGAAATTACTGATGATGAGGCCACCACAGAAGAAGAGATGGAAGAAGAGAGTGATGTGCTTCTGGTTTTGTCTGAATCTTCGACCAGCGATTCTGGAAGCATCTCTGATTGCGAAGATCAGCCAGATCCGGTAGAGGCGGAGTCAGAACCTAACAGAAACGTGGTAGCGGTCCCGTCCAAAGCTGCCGCAGTTGGTGCTGCTGCTGCTGATGGTGATGAGGAAGATATTGAAGCACCAGTTACTCAGGTTAGACTTTTAATGAACCTTGAGACTCATTTAACATTAAACCAGCAGCTTCCTCTGCTGCAGCAGTGAATGTAAAACATGTTTGTTTTTTTAGGAGAAGGTTTCATCAGAGGAGACTGATGATGATGATGAAGACGATGTTCAGAGGGAGTCTGAGGATGTGGTGTTTGCTCAGGATTATCTACACAGAGTAAGAACAGTGACACACTTTACAGTTCCCCACAAACACATTTGTTCCTGTCCACTTATTCAGATTGGAAACCTAGAATTTCATGTGTTTTAATCTGAATTTGTGTAACTTTTGATCCAAGTATTAGAATATTCTGAGATGTATTAAACTGGTTTTCAGGTCCATATATAGGGTATGGAACCAGAGCAGTCCTTTACAGCAGCCTGAGTTTTCCAGCAAACACTAAAGCTAACTGACCTAAAAGTTTTTCTTGCTGATGAAATATATTTTTACTCCTAAAATGTATTGAAAGGGGTGAATCTGATCTTGTCTATGAGTTGTGCTCCGGACTGCTGTGCTGAATCCGGACAGCGTTCAGCCTAACGAATGTGACTATAATACGATTAAGTTTTTGAATAATCCTAGTCAAAATGGGGCTACAGCCTTCCATAAAAAAAACTACTAAAAACAAAAGTTACACAAACATTGTGGCTGAAGCTCTAAACATATGAAGGTGTGTAAATTAGCATGTTTCACACACAGTAAACGAAAAAAGAAGGGTGATTATGTTGAGCTCTTTGAGGTGAGCTTGACCTAAACGTTTTGTCACGCAAAGGATTGTGGGAAACTGTATAGCTCCTATGCTAAACCAGCTATCCTGCCTCCTTGTCCTAGCTCCTTCATTGCTGTAAGCTCTATTTGGTAAACACTTATCATGGCCACTGCTGAAGCTCTTCAGCTAAAGAGTGCTCACAGATTTACTGTATTCAGAAGCAGCCCTCTTAATTCTGCCACATTTAGCATTCCCAGTTGCTTTCTGGGCGAGAAACCTGTAAGTTATTGGTCCAGTGCCCCCTATTGGTAGGGCTGGGTACCGAACTTCGGTTCTTTTATGGTATCGAAACATGCCTCGTCTTTCGGTACCAAGTTTCGGTGATTGGCTGTAACACTTAACGTGATTGCGTCATCCAGGAAAAATACACAGGTGGTCACGCCTACAGCCAGGGTTCATGTGTATCTGTTGTGAACTGGTTGCGAGCGTCGTGGAACCCCTTTAAAATGCCCCCCAGGTCAAAAGTACGGCTTCACTTTATTAAGACTGATGCCAATAGTGCGCAATGCAATACATCGTGCACGGGAACAATTTAAGAGCAGAAGGTTGCTCGGTGTTTGACTGCAAGAAGAGCGGACCGCAGCCAGCTCGACCATCCTCCTCTCAGCAGCCCGTGGGCAGAGCAAAGCCAGAGCGGAGTGAAACATGCTGCTTTCAAACTGGACGCAGCAAGAGCAGCAAAATCACGTCTGCTGCTTCCTTTTTTGCTGCTTGTACCAGCTTCTGACGCACGGCTGAAGAAGCTTTGCTGCTCTGGCTGCGCGGTCGAAAAGTGGCTCGCGTTGGGCGGAGCTAGTCTATCCTTTCTTTGCCTTGCAGCTATATTTGCTGTGATCAGTGGGAATAAAGTAGTTTTATTGTGTTTTTAAGTGGGGAAATCCACCTGAAAACTTAATCAGTGCAGTCAGTTCATCCTGCCTTCCAATATTTCGGACGTAGCCGCTCAGACCCCCACATACCAGCGGTGCGCTGTCAGTAGGATCCCATTCAACGGGCTTGTTTGTCAGACATGGTCATTTTTCTAAAGGAAAACTGCTTAGTAAAAAGGTCCTCACAATGTAACAGTGAATATTAGACACTGAATTTTTTTTTTTAAGAGGAAAAATGTAAATGGAAAAATCAGAGCTTAAAATAAAACTCAAGATTTGTAATTCTTTATGTTGTATAATTTTCTTTTTCTTCGAATTGTTATTATAAAACTGGTATCGAAAAAAGTATCGTTCAGGAACCGTATCGAAGTGAAGGTATCGGTATTGGTACCGGAACCGAAAATTTTTGAACAATACCCAGCCCTACCTATTGGTGAAAAGTTATTGTGTTGTGGATCGGAAAGGTTTGGAAAGACACAAAGTATTTGTGTTTTACTTATGACAATTTTGTCTTTTTTTTTGCTTTTTTTTGTTGTTGTTTTTTTTGTTTACAGGGCTAAAAATATCTGATGACATGATTCACCCATTTTTCATCTAATTGATTCATCGAACCTTGTTTAATATAGCAAACTGTTTAACACAAGTTAATTTTTAATGTTGCCATGTCAATTGTTTATCCCACCTGAGCTGCGGATCCCTGCAGCCCCTGCAGTCATTTTCAGGGGACTCTGACACACAACCCAATCCCTCCTTTAAAGTATGTTTCTCTATACCTTTACTAATGTCCCTTTAGGAACCTCCAAGGATTTAATAGAATGGCACACTGGTTGAATGGATTAAAGATTTGGTTGATTTCTTAAAAGAAGATGGACTTGATATAAATGCACAAAGAACTTCTAAAATATGTGAAGCCAGATAACCAGAGCTGATATTTTGACATAATGTTTGAACTGTGCAGGTATGTGAAGTTGTCCAGATGCATCCAGGCCTTTCTGAGCAGCTGCTGCAGGTGTTGGATGAATTTTCAGCTGCGGGGCCTTCAGGCTCCCCAGAGCTCCTGTATAACAGACTGGGTCGCCTGCTGCAGCCGTGGCCTCAGCTGCTCAAAGACTTTGCTGCCTTCCTGAACCCCAGTCAAGCAGGCAGATGTGGGCTGGTGAGTCACGCTTCATTGGTGTGGCAAGCTTTGGGTCAGGAATCCCACTGAACTGTTCTTCCTCTCCATCAGCTGTTGGAGCAGCAGCTGTTTGAGCGCAGCCGGCGGTTCCTGAGGCGGATGGGTCGGAGCCTGGGAGAGGGCTCTGTACTCTACCAGCAGGTGGTGTCTGTGCTTCAGGGAAGCTCCGCCCCCTCATCGGAGGATGTGGACAAGGTAGACGACAACAAAAGGATCTAGTTGTGATAATCATTGTAACCACAGACGACGACAGTCTCTATTTTTGTCCCTTAGATCTACGGTTCTCGTAATTTTTGTGTTGCATATATTAGATGTGGGTGTTGGTAGAAACCGCTGAGTTCCCCATCAAAAATCTACTTTCTAAGGATGTAACTGTTGGGATTTCCAACTTTAGACTTAGAAATCCTTCATATTTTTCTTTCTGAACATAGAGAGCACAATTTCACTGGGTCGTACTGAAAAATCTAAGCTGTTTTGCACAAAAATGTTTGATAAATGCCAAGATAATACAATGAAAACTTGATTGTCAGGGTTTTCAAAAGTATTGATACTTAAACGCCGTATCCATATGCAATTGTAATTCAGCCTGGTATCACCTCTGTTTTGCATATTTTTGCTATTATTTATTTATAGATTATTTGCACATTAAAATAATAATTTCTAAAAAAAAATGTGTTATATTTAGGTCATTTATTTTGCGTTCCTTTGCACACTTATTTAACTACCTAATTAGATTAAAAAAAATGTGTTTTATGCATAAACATATTTTTACACCTTTAAATATTTGGCTTTTTTTTTATCCCTATTGTATTTAAAAATAGTATTAATGATTGAATTGTTTCCTAGGTGCTGATCTTGAGTTTTTAAATTTTAGTATCAAGGCAACCTCTTAAGATCCCTGCCTTACAAAATATAAATCCTCACCTTATTTCTGGTATTTCCTGAAGGCTGCCAGCCTTAATCCTTTCTCTGATGTATCTGCTGAATTTCATTCCCTGTTTAAAGTAGCAGCCTGAAAGGTTGGCCATCAGAACCCCAGGATAAAAGAAAACACTTTTATTTTTAACTCATCAGTGATGCTGACAGCAGCAGCTGCCACTTCTGGCCAGATTAAGGGTGATCCTATGCCCAGCTGGTGATCAGGTGTGATGCATTCACTGACCTTGCTGGTCAGGCTAAAAGTTTAAAAGCGATTTATATGTCAAATATTATAAGCATGTTTGAGAATAAACTTTAGGTTAAAACATTAGTCCAATCGAGAAGATAAATATGATTCATATTTTAAAAAAAACACAATTAATGCATAATTTTCTTATGTACCAGTTTTATTCAATTAATTTTATTCAGTCATTTATTCGGCAGGCCAATTTTTTAACAGTATTTCATGCTATTTTTTTATAATTTCGTGTAATTAATATTCCTGCGTTGGCTTTTTAAGAACTAATCTCAAAGTGTTGCATCGTGTTCCACTTTTTTTCCTCTCAGGTTTCATCTTTGCTCATGAAGCATCCAGACCTGCAGGGTGAGGTCCAGGAGATCTTCCAGCAGCTCCACAGCTGCTCCAAAACCACTGACACGTACTCAGCTGCTCAGACTCCCAATAACCAAAGCGGCGAGTCGATCATCGCTCCGGGTGGAAGTTATGCAGAGGAAGAAAGAAAGAAACAAGCTGTTTGTGCCAAAAACATCACAGTGACTTCCAATGGGGAGAAGGTCGTCGTTTGGACTCGGTGGGAACAAACAAACGTGTTTAGGTTGATATGGTGTGAAAACTTTCCAACATCAGGATATTTTTGTCATTTATGCACATTTAATGTTTCTATATCTATTTACATCACAGACAGCAGCTTCTATATATTTTATATGATGGAGCAACACAAACTAGCCCTGCTTTAAAGACTTTTTCTTTTATCCATTAAACCTCATTATAATTTGGATTGTCCTTCTGGATTGGAGCTCATTCTAGTAAGAATCCCTGGGAATCGTGTTTACAAGGGATAATTTGTTGTTTGTTGGAAGAAAAAAGAAATAGCCTTGGAGATGGACGGAGCTGGGTTCTAACTTCCCTTATAGATCCTGTCTGGCCTAGGGAGAGGGAAAATTTAGTGTCACATCTCCATTTGTTACTGTAATTAGATCTCTGATGTATTAGCCAATATGATGGCTGGTTGGAATTCAAATCTGAAAACTATTGAAGGGTTTTGTATTAAACTCCTCCTTTCTTCAATTTCTTTAAATAAAATCCAGTGCAACCAGCTGCCTTCTTAGGTCTCCAAATAAGAGCCTTTGCCCCCCCTTAGAACGATGGTGGTGATGGTATAGGCATCATAGCACAATGAAGATGATTACAGAACATCCTTTGTGGGGGGAAAAAACTGCTGGACGCTGTAACCTTAAGCATAGAGGCAGAGTTAGAGTTAAAGTTCTCTAATAAAGATCAGTTAGATTTGGTCTAAATGCATGAAAAAGGGAAAAAAACTCAAAGGTTGAAAGTTGACAACCAGCTGCTTCCTGTTGCAGTGAGGCCGACCGTGCCATCCTGACCGCTTGCCAGCAGAGAGGAGCCAACATGAAGACCTTCAGACAAGTCTCCTCCCAGTTAGGAAATAAAACTGTTGAACAGGTGAGGGTGGGCAGAGCTTCAGTGTTCAGGCCTGTTTTTGCTCCCTAAACTGAATTACCTGATTTATGCATTGTTCTTTTAGGTACAACTCCGCTTTGAGGACCTGATGAAGCTTTTTCTATCTGCATCGCAAAAGTCTTCTTCGGAAGGACAGCCAGGGAACAGACCAGAAACCGCTCCTGACTGACCCAGCAACGCATGGAGAAGGCTGCTACTCACCACAAAGTGGACATCTGAAGATGTTTATTCTGAGGCGAGGTCACATTGATGACCTTTGTTGAAGCCCACCAGAAGCAGCTCAGGATCTGCATCAAACAGTTTTAGCTTGCCGGTTTAGTTCTGATACTTTATTAAAATGTTGAAAGATCCAGCTCCATTGTTAAGAGCAAAGTTTCAGAATCCACCTGTATGAGACGGGAGCTTGGCGGTCTCAGTTTGGTCTCAGGTTCCCTGTTAATCTTTCTTATTTTGGACATGATTTGACCCCAGTTCTGGGAAACAAGTTCTGAATTGGGAAATTTTCAGGGAAACTTTTCCCCCCATGCTTTCCTCCCCGATGTGCTGGTCCGAGTAAACAACTAATGAAGGATTCAGAGTTTATCTGTAAATCTACCGCAGGTCCAAAGTGTTTAGACTATATTTGTACCTCATTACAATATTGATGCTGATACAGACTTAAACTGATCTCACAGCATTGAGTATTATAAAAAGTATTTTAAAAATTTGCTGTTTTTTTTATGGTAATTCATATTGTCCCTTTATCTAGTCGCACTGACTATTAAATGGGCTATTCTGCTACATGGCTTATATAAAGTAGGGCCACTTTACAGCTAAACATTGATTAGATTCAATCATATGTTAGAATTTATCAAAGTATCTAACGAATGAGTGGGACAAAACTTTCAAGCAGCTTAACTACCAATTGGTAGTCAGTTTTTTACTAACATCAATAAGAGTTTATTAGTATCAGGCTTTAATGGGGTTCTTATTATAGTGATGTTTTATTACAAATAAAAAGTATGGTGACTGCCCTAATCTGGTCTTTTAGAGTAGAACAGCAGACGACAAAATTCAATTCAGTTTATTTATATAGCACAAATTCAAAATACATGCCATCTAAAGGCACTTTACAGAGACAAATCAACCAGATCATACAGTCAGATTGATTAAAAGTTTTCTATCTACGAAAAACCAGTTGATTGCATTGACTCAAAGGCAATCCCTCACACCAAGCATGCTTGTAGCAACAGTGGAGAGGAAAACTCAGTTTTAACAGGAAGAAACCTCCTCCAGAACCAGGTCTCAGTGTAAGCGGCCATCTGCCGAGGCTGACTGGGGTTTAAGGAGACAAAAGAAGACATGGAAAGATGCAGAGATACAAAAGGCAACTATCAACCAGCTCCAACCAACAAGTTTTTTTTTCTGTTACTAAATTTATCAGTTTATGTCATCTTGTTTTCTTATACATTCCACCCACAATTAAATTATAGATCAATCTCATATAAGCTGCTTGAGTTTGAAATTTTGGGAAGGTGGCACTAAAATTCAATTCATAAAATTAACTTTGTACTCAGGAGGTTTGAAAATCTTAGCAGATTCCAGATCACTGGTCCGTTCCTCCAGATGTGACAAAATAATTAAGCACCTCTGATTGGGAAATGCGTGGAGTTACTTGTGAACCAATTTGAATGTATTTATTGTTACGTATATTTAATATATCTCCAATGACAACAGTGATGTTGGCTTTCTGTGAATTCCCTGTTTCACAGGAACCAAAAAAAAAAGCCAAAATAGACTAAGTTGTTGAAGTTCTAACTGCTCTGAAAGATTTTATTTGCCTGTTATTTCTAGCATTTAAACTGCTGAACTGAAGAAATGAATGAGTGTAGATTTGGTACTGGCTCTCTCCTATCAGGGTTTGGGACTCTTAAATGCCTTAAACACTTGGTGTCCCTTCACTCTGAACACCTTTAGTTTTTACAGGCAGATTTAACTGTTTAAGATACATTTTAATAGAAATGTATGTTGAATTATGTAAATTTGTGTGTCCTTAACTACCAATTGGATTAGAGTTACAGTGTCCATTTCTGCTCTAGCATCTACTAAAAAGCTGTTTTTATTGAAGGAGTATTGAAACTAAACTCCTTAGATCTCATAAAAAAAAATAAAACAAATCTTGCCTTGGTAACCACAGCCAAAAAACAGCCTTTAAGAGCCTGGCTTATCTTGGATGAAGTTTTTTTTTCTTTCTTTTTTTCTACTGACTGTTTATCTGTATTTAATGTGCAAAAAAGTCACATCAATAAAACTTTTTATATTTTTCAAAATAAAATCTTGGTTGTTTTTATAGTGGGTAAGGAAAATTTTGTATTCATAGCACATTTATATAAATATACAATTTAAAGTGCTATACTTAAAAAAATATATAAAACAAAAGTGCGCTGCAGTGGAATGTATAATTAATTAAAATAATAAAAATTAATAAATGAAGAGAATAAAATACCATGATTATAAAAAGTGGATATTAAAATGAAAGAAAGCTTGACTACAAACAAACTAATGTTTAGATAGCACCACTCAATTTTTATTTATTTATCTTAATTAATTGCAACTTGGGGTTTCTGCACTTTTCTGGAAGTTCGTTTCAAATTAGTGGAGCAAAAGAACTAAAAGTTGTATTTTATTTTTTTTTTAATTTTTTTTTTAGAAACGGGTGGTCGTTGATTGATCAGCCTAAATTGGGAAATATATATATTTAATGCAAATCTTTAGACGTATTGATTCCTCATTTTACATGAGTAAAAACATTTACTAATGAATTGGTTACAGTGTTATACTTTAATCTCAGTCCTATAGAAGGCAGTGTTTAACTGCCTATATAAATAAATTAGTTGTAAATGGGCCGAAATCCCACTAACGGTAAGATAATAATTTCTACTCTTTACTATTTAAATGTGCGTAACATAATTTTATTTAATTAAATTATTTTTAATATAATTCAACGTCATATATTATATATCTATTATATTTTCTAGTTACTGTAAATAAAAGGGGACGGTAACTGTCCTTAAAATTGGCAGGCTGTTGACCAATAGTACGGTTACATCACATCGCTTAACATGTCAGAGAACCAATCAGAGAAGAGGTTTTTTGGATCCGTCCCATATGACCCGCCTCTCATTTAGCGGTTAGCCACCGAAAGGCAGGTCACATAGGAAATGATCAAAACCGATTAAACCCTTCAAATTAAAAGCTTGTAATTTTATTGGTGAATAAAGGAGTATGTATTGAAAACATTTTATGTAAATTCGCTATATAGACGTTGAGAATGAAAGATAATTAGTTTTAAAGAGGTAACGTCAAGAAATACAAATAAGAAACTATAGTTAGAATATCTACTATTATTTTGACAGCTATATCCGGAAATGTCTATTTTTGGGGGGTAGCTTGATGCTAAATGTAGCTACAGCCAGATTCGCTCTTTGACAGCCCAATTTTCTTCGTATTTATTTCAATTTCCAGTCTTTTTTTGGTCCCACTGTCTCCTTCTCGTGATGCCTGTTATCCATCTCCTGTCTTCGGTCTCTCTGGCGCTATTGTCTCTCTGTCCTACCGCTCTGTGTGCGCGCAGAGATGTACTGGAGCTCTGGGACGCGGACTTCGACTACCTGGCAACGGAGCACGAGACCATGCTCGTGAAGTTCTACGCTCCGTGGTAACATTTCCCTCTAGCTTTGGGCATGTATTCAGGGATTTTGAATGTTAACTGCTGTGGATTCATTTAGTCTTCCAGCATTTTGTCTTCCATATTTTCTCATTATTACAGTCCTCGTTATAATATGAATATGAATATGTAATTTGTATATGATAAAATATTCTGTAAGTATTTCAATTCAGGTTATTTATATAGCGCCAATTCACAACACATGTCACCTCAAGGCACTTTACAGTTCACCAGATCATACAGTCAGATTGATTCAAAGTTTTCTATCTAAGGAAAACCAGTTGATTGCATTGACTCAAATGCAATCCCTAACACTAAGCATGCTTGTAGCGACAGTGGAGAGGAAAAACTCCCTTTTAACTGAAAGAAAACTCCATCAGAACCAGGCTCAGTGTGAACGGCCATCTGCCGAGGCCGACTGGGGTTCAAGGAGACAGAAGCAGAGATACAAAAAGCAGCTGTAAAAGGTGGCCCCGTCCAGGAAACGCACAGCCAGGCAGACAAGCTCTGAGCCAGCTCCCATGTCAGAGGACGAAGAGAGCACATCCAGCCAGTCACAGTCAGAGAAACAGGGCTACTCTGGAGAACAGGCCGATCTCCAACATCTATAAACAAAGGTGTTGATGGCAGCATCACTGCTGAAATTTCTCTCCAGGATGGGGTCCCAGCCAAACAGGAACAGACGAGGCAAAGCTACTATGAGAAAAAGCAGAGAGAGCAAAACGTTAAAGATTGAACTAACAGATTCTGCAGAGTGGGAGAATAGAGATAGAATGAAGCAGAATTTTGAAATAGGGGTCCCTATGTCCTCCAGAAGTCTAAGCCTATAGCAGCATAACTATAACTATCAGCTTTATCAAAAAGGAAAGTTTTAAGCCTACCCTTAAAAGTAGACAGGATGTCTGCCTCATGGACTAAAACTGGTAGTTGGTTCCACAGGAGAGAAGCCTGATAACTAAAAGAGCTGCTTCCCATTCTACTTTTAGAAATTCTAGGAACCCATAGAATTCCCTCCACCCATTGGTTTATGCGACTGTCCATCCACCATCCAATTGTTGATCCATGCATCTAACTGTCTGCCTGTCCCTCCACAAGTTTATTTATCCATTAATTCCTTCATCCATCGAATCTTCTGTTTATCTACCCGTACATCAATCGCTGTCTGTAATTGATTCATCATCATCCGCCCATTCCTCCACACATCTATCCATACATCAGTCCATTCACACATCTATCCCTCTTTTAGTCCATCCATACATCAGGTTACCCTTCATTCCAATAATCCGCCTCTCTTTTGGTCTTCTCATTCTGGAAAATCTCAAAAAAAGTTTCACCTTAGCTGACCTCTACAAACTACAACATTTTAACTAGTATTGTTAGAGCTTCACAGAGATTTGCCTCTACTATCTTATATGTTAAATAAAAATATCTTAAATAAATATTCAATGCTCAGCTGTTAGAAAATATATATGGCTGCTCAAATAAATTAAGTCAATAAAGTCATGTGTTTATATTTTTCCTGATACCCTGGTTCCTAGATTACAGAAGAGGATTGCGGCCTTAAAAAAAAAACAAGCAAAAAAAACCTGCCACTTGATTAGACTTTTTAGACAACTTTTATTGTCATTTTGTATTCAAAGTGTATACAAAACAAAGTTTAGTTTAGTACAGCTTTTCAGGCAGTAAATGAACATTTCCTTTCCATAAAGGGCAGCAGTGATCACATGTAAACAGTGTGGGAGAAAAAACGGTGCAAAAAAATGCACTTATATGGAAGTTCAGAACATTAAATATATATGGTGCAAATATGCAGTATTTTTGGTGTGGTGTTATTAGTGTGATGCAGAGTCTGTGACATGATTTAGAGTTTTTCATAAACAAATAAAAAACAAAGTGTTGACTTCGGACTTGCATCTCAGAATTATTGTCATAGAATTATGATACGTTTTTCTATTTCTACCTACTGAAGTGAAAATCCTGAGCTTTAACTCCCAAATATTTGACTGTTAATTCTGAGATTAAAGTCAGAATTTTAAAAACAGTCAGAACTCTGAAATTTTTTTTAAACAGCCCTAATCTTTTATATATGGCGAATTACATACATAGACTTTGCTATTTCTCTATTTAGTCTTGCTTTAATATATCCTTTATTTTCTTGTATTCTTTTTCTGACTGTACACATTTCCCCTCTCGGTTTACGCTCTCATCCTTTCTTTCTTTCCTCTGATGTGTCCCTCAGGTGCGGCCACTGTAAAAAACTGGCCCCGGAGTTTGAAAAAGCTGCAGGTCGACTTAAAGGCACCGTTCAGTTGGCAAAGGTATCGCTGCTGCAACAAATACAGTTGCTATTGTTGTTTTTGCAAACAGGGAAAAAAAACAAAGCTTTCTCTCTGTCTTCCAGGTTGACTGCACTGCAAACACAGAGACCTGTGCTCGCTTTGGTGTTACTGGCTATCCTACTCTAAAGATCTTCAGGTTAGGGAAGGACTCTGCACCCTATGATGGGCCTCGCACTGCAAGTAAAAAACATAAAAGAAGACAAACAAGATAGATTTAAAGGTTACAAATAGGGATTTATGTGTAGATGTGGCTGTGTTTGAGTTCAGATGGGATCTACAACTACATGAAGAAGCAGAGTGGCCCGGACTCAGTCCATCTGAAGAGTAAAGAAGACCTGCAGAACTTTGTCAATAACTACGATGCCAGCATTGTTGGTATGACTGCTGTTACAGCATCTCATCTTGGACTCATTCCTGCTGCAGGGCTCATGTGGTTGGTGTTATTTATTTTTTTTTTGTGCTTCAGGTGTTTTCTCAGGGACTGATGCTCCACGTCTGGCTGAGTTTTTGAACGGCGCCAGTCTGTTGAGAGAACAGTTCAGATTTGCTCACATCACTGAACTACAGATCGCTGACGAGCACACCCAAACTGAGTGGGTTTTTTAGACAAATCATTTGCAGAAGTAAAGCATCTCATTTGGTTAATTTTTACATTGCCTAGGTTTTTTTTTTCAGGAGTGTCCTACTCTTCAGACCTCCAAGACTGTCCAACGCCTTTGAGGACAGTGTGGTGGTCTTCAAAGATTATCTGACCATCAGCTCTCTGAGACGCTTCATCAGAGATCACATGTGAGATATTTTCCATCTCACAAACTAAAGAGGAAATTGTTGTTTTTTTTTACTTTGTCTAATTCTTTTTTTTGTCTGTGCTCAGCTATGGTCTGTGTCCTCACATGACTGTGGAGAACAGGGATCGCCTCCGGGTCCGCGACTTACTCACAGCGTACTATGACGTAGACTATCATCACAATGTCAGAGGGTCCAACTACTGGAGGAACAGGTGAAGCGCCTTCATATTAGCAGCACACTAATATAATGGTTGTGTTTTCTGGGGGGAGAAAGGAGGATAGATATTCCACCTTCAAATTAACTTCGGCTTTGTAGTCAGGTTTAGAGAGAATCCCTCATCTAAAGCACCCCTGGTTCAGGTTTTTAATGGTAACATTCTTATTGCTTAGCAGGTTTGTATTATGAGCTCCGTTAGTTTGATCAGTGAATGGCAGATCAGATGTTCAGAATTTTCCTTTGATGGAAAATTTGATGGACGGATGGATTTAATGAGCTGTTAAAGTTTACACAAAAATACGAGAAGATATAATTAACTGGTGCAATATAAGTTTCAAAAGAGAATGTTTTATAGTTTTGAAAGTTGTATTCAGCCCTCTCTCTTTTCGTGCCTGTTGCCAGGGTGATGAAAGTAGCATCCAAATACATTGGGCGTGGCCTGATGTTCTCAGTAGCCAATAAGAGAGACTTCCAGGCCGAGCTGGAGGACGACTACGGCCTGGGAACGTCAGACGGAGGCGAGCTGCCATTCGTCACCATCCGGACCAAGCTGGGCCACAAGTACACCATGAGGGAAGAGTTCACGTAGGTAACATGGCTGAATTAGGCTACGTGCTGCTGCATCAGGTTAAAACAGGACAAATCGGGGTCCTCTTCCTGTGCTGTTCGTGAGCGTGACCGTGTTCGTTTCAGGAGGGATGGTCAGTCACTAGAGAGGTTCCTGGAGGATTATTTTGCAGGTCGTCTCAAGCGTTACATAAGATCAGAACCAGTACCTGAGAAGAACACTGCTCCTGTGAAGGTAAGATGGAGGTGACGGTGCAGCAGCAGTTTAATATGTTTGGTGGTATGATGAGAAGGACCAGCAGCTGGACTCTGGTTCTGCTATAACTTAAGTCATCTGTTGGTGTTGTTTAATGCAGGTAGTTGTTGCAGAGTCGTTTGATGACGTCGTTAACGACCCAGATAAGGACGTTCTGATTCAGTTTTACTCTCCATCGTGTCCACACTGCAAGAAGCTGGAACCAGTTTACAGAGAGCTGGCAGAAATGGTACAAAATTTTAATTTATTGCATAATTGAATAGCTTAAAATCCCATCATGACAAATATAAACAAGTACGGAATCTACAGGTATGTAGAAGTATTTATACCCGTGTCAGATTTGGACTTAAGATTAATTTAATTCATTCAAGAATTGTCTTTTCTGACAAGAAATGAGATGGGCATTAATCCAAAAACAATCTTTTGCTCCTTCTACAGTTTCTTTTAGAGTCAAGTTGGAATTCTGGCTTAGTGGCTTTAAAACATAAAGATTACTTCTACTCAGAAAAAACATGATCTTCCGTTAAAACATTACAACACTAAATCTACTAAAATTATTGGCCCTTTGTCTTGTCTGAAAAATAAACATACTTTTAACTTTTTTTAGCTTTTTTTTTATTGTAAATCATTATTGGGCTTAACCATATAAACTATTTTTCAGTTTAAACAAATAGAATTTATGGGCCTCTTATTATGTATTCACAGTTCCTCAGATACTGAAGTCTTCGTTATCTGTTTCCTCAGTTGTATTCTGACCCAAACACTGTTATCGCCAAGATGAACGCCGTCGCTAACGACGTCCCATTAGGATACGATGTCCAAGGGTGAGGATTTAACTTTTATGGTTCCTAGCAGATTTTTTTTTTATTCTCTATGAAATATTTCTAATTTTTCTACTTCAAATCAATAATAGGATATTTTAGCTCTTTGACGCTAGTCAGATCCTTGGGGCTTTCATTTTCTGAACTTTTCACAGGATTGCCCTGTTTTTGTATTTATTTTCAAATATCTTCTCTGAAGTTTCTTTCTTTTTTCTATTTTTTTTTTCTTTTTCCTTACTGTTTTGGTAATAAAACAAGAGCATCCAGAGGATGCAGGAGCGTGATTTTTGCTCTTTTCCTTTCTTAACCGCGTCAGAAGCTCATGAGGCACTGCTTCAGCTGCTCAGATGCATCGGGATGTGCAGGTCCTCCTGCTCTATAGGCGTTGCAGGACCTTTTAATATGCCTTAATGCGCATCAACCATAGACTTTGCATGTAAAGTGGCTGCTTCTGCTGCCCAAAGTGTGTTAGGTTCGAAATTTGCAAAAGACAAAGAGTAGACTGCATCCCTTTTGCTTGTTTTATTGCTCTTGATTCAACACTTTGTTGTGCCCCCTTTGTCTCTGTCAGCTTCGTTCATCTACAGACTAAATAGACATTCAGACCTCTTAAGTTTGCTGATGATTAGCATATCACTTCTAGTCACAGATTTGTTATTGGTTTTAGGTCTAGACTTTGACTAGGCCATTCTAACACAAGAACATCCTTTGGTTATATGTTTGGAGTCTTTATCCTGTCGAAAAGGGAACCTTCTGTCCCTTCTTTTAACCTGCAAGATGTAATAAACCCCATCTATCTTCCCATCAGTTGGAACCACTTTCCCTTGCTTAAATAATGGCACACCATAGTGCACACTGATGATTTTAGGGTCCAGCCTTTTCCATGTGCATCAAACAGGTTTACTATAATCTCCCCTGACCAGTGCGCCTTCAGCCACAGGCTTGTTGGTAAACTTTCAATGGGACGTTTTATAGCTTTCTGCCAACAATATCTTAAATTTGCCCTCTCTTCTATAAATGTATTTGAATGTAGCTCTATCACGTATAACCCCAGTAAAAAGAGTTTATGGTTGTGAAGATAGTTATTTGTTTTACCCTCTTTTGCTTTCCTTCCAGGTTTCCCACCATTTATTTTGCTCCTGTGGGTAAAAAAGACAATCCTGTTCGATACCAGGTACCTCACAGCCAGTCCAGGTTCAGATGCTTAAGAACAGCAGGTTGTCACATGAAGTCTGATGGCGTCTCTGGCTTCTTTTCAGGGCACTCGGGAGCTGAAGGACTTCTTGAAGTTTCTGAAACGTGAGGCGAGTCATAATCTGGTGATCCCTGGGTTTAAGGATGAACTGTGACACTTGTTCACTCATGGATCTTAAGCTAGAGAAAATAAGAAAGACACATAAAAGGGAGAAGCCTCTTCTACTCTTTTGGATGGACAAGGTGCAGAATCAGTCTGAGTTTACACAAACAGATGTCCATAACACAGACTGAGTCCTCTCAAATTTTTATTTAAACTCAAAATATCCAAATGAAGTGCTCCATTGCCTCACTAGATTATTTATTTGTTTGATTAATTAATTTATTTAAAGAACAACCTTAAATGCATTGGGTTTATTTATTTGTGTCTTTATGCAAAGCTGTTATGCATATGTTATATTTCTTGTGTAATTTTTATATGGTGCTTTATTGTATTTATTTGTATTTTATGAGAGATTCTAAGCTTTGTGACAAACTCATAGAACTGGAATCTGTTCTGATCCTTCTTACTTGCAGTGAAACTCTGCTGGGACTGTTTAATAAAATATTAACTTGCATCATACTGTTAATTTGCAATTTGTGTAGTTCTGATGGTGATGCCTAAGCTTGCTTGAAAATCAAATTATTTATTTTTAGATGCAAAGATAAATCCCTTATTACATATATTTTGTTTCACCCTGCAATTCCTAAATGTTGACTTACTTTAGTATCTGTTGGCACTAAAAATTGACTATATTAATACTGCAACAAAATGTTTTTCAGATAATGAATCACTGGGAATACATTTTATTTTCCTGGAGTATTTCAGAACAATGTGATACTCTGATGCCATAAAGATTGAAGACTACAAATGAATGAGAGTGTTTGGATTGATGGGTCGTGAAGTATGTTCCTCCTTAAGTACTGTGTAATTTTTATTAGTGAATATTTAGAAAATGCTGCAAGGAATCAAATGTTAAAAAAAAATCTATATTTCTAATACATCTTAATTTGCTATACATTTAAATAATAACGTGAATATTGTAATATAAACATTGGTGGAATCTAAATCCGTGTATCATTCGTTCTTTCTATTTTCAATTGCCAATCAAAAAACAAAAAATAAAAAATTGACTGGTAATTTTTTTTTTGTTTTTTATGGTTAAACCAAAAACGAAAAAAGGATTGGGTTTTTCATATATCAATTCTAAGCTCCGATCAAGAATACGAAATGGAAAAACGGACAGCAACGCAGAATTTGATTTTAATATTTACAGGTGCTGGTCATAAAATTAGAATATCATGAAAAAGTAGATTGATTTCAGTAATTCCATTTAAAAAGTGAAACTTGTATATTATATTCATACATTACATACAAACTCATATATTTCAGATGTTTATTTTGTTTAATTTTGATGATTACAAATGACAACAAATGAAAATCTCAAATTCATCATATCAGAAAATTAGAATATTGTGAAAAGGTTCAAAATTGATGGCCCCTGGTGCCACACTCTAATCAGCTAATTAACTCAAACCACCTGCAAAAGCCTTTAAATGGTCTTTCAGTCTAGTTCTATAGGCTACACAATCATGGGGAAGACTGCTGACTTGACAGTTGTCCAAAAGACGACCATCGACACCTTACACAAGGAGGGCAAGACACAAAAGGTCATCGCTAAAGAGGCTGGCTGTTCACAGAGCTCAGTGTCCAAGCACATTAATAGAGAGGCGAAGGGAAGGAAAAGATGTGGTCGAAAAAAGTGTACAAGCAAGAGAGATAACCGCACCCTGGAGAGGATTGTGAAACAAAACCCATTCAAAAATGTGGGGGAGATTCACAAAGAGTGGACTGCAGCTGGAGTGAGTGCTTCAAGAACCACCACACACAGACGTATGAAAGACATGGGTTTCTGCTGTCGCATTCCTTGTGTCAAGCCACTCTTGAACCACAGACAGCGTCAGAAGCGTCTTGCCTGGGCTGCTGGTGAGTGGTCCAAAGTCATGTTCTCTGATGAAAGTAAATTTTGCAATTTCCTTTGGAAATCAAGGTCCCAGAGTCTGGAGGAAAAGAAAAGAGGCACTTCGTCCACGTTGCTTGAAGTCCAGTGTAAAGTTTCCACAGTCAGTGATGGTTTGGGGTGCCATGTCATCTGCTGGTGTTGGTCCATTGTGTTTTCTGAGGTCCAGGGTCAACGCAGCCACATACCAGGAAGTTTTAGAGCACTTCATGCTTCCTGCAGCTGACCAACTTTTTGGAGATGCAGATTTCATTTTCCAACAGGACTTGGCACCTGCACACAGTGCCAAAGCTACCAGTACCTGGTTGAAGGACCATGGTATCCCTGTTCTTAATTGGCCAGCAAACTCTCCTGACCTTAACCCCATAGAAAATCTATGGGGTATTGTGAAGAAGAAGATGCAATACACCAGACCCAACAATTCAGAAGAGCTAAAAGCCACTATTAGAGCAACCTGGGCTATCATAACACCTGAGCAGTGCCACAGACTGATCGACTCCATGCCACGCCGCATTGCTGCAGTAATACAGGCCAAAGGAGGCCCAACTAAATACTGAGTGCTGTACATGCTCATACTTTTCATGTTCATACTTTTCAGTTGGCCAACATTTCTATAAATCCTTTGTTTTTATTGGTCTTCAGTAATATTCTAATTTTCTGATATGATGAATTTGAGATTTTCATTTGTTGTCATTTGTAATCATCAAAATTAAACAAAATAAACATCTGAAATATATGAGTTTGTATGTAATGTATGAATATAATATACAAGTTTCACTTTTTAAATGGAATTACTGAAATCAATCTACTTTTTCATGATATTCTAATTTTATGACCAGCACCTGTAATCGGTACAGTTTACTTGACCCGGAAATAGCTCTTTGCGCAGCAGTTGGGGTAATGAAGTGGCTACCATGGCGACACTAGAACCACACACTATGTTGATCGAGAAGCTGTTTGTTGTTGCTAGTTAAAAGTACAGTGCACAGAAAAGTTTCAAGAAAAAAGTTATACCTGGAAAATCCTGCTGATTTTCTCCGTTGTCATGTCCTCCTTAAGAGTCACACGCTTGGATCCTTCAAATAACATGTAACTGTCCATGGCTGATAGGTCCGACTGCCTTATCTGGTGCAGCTTGATCGAACGTGGTGGGGGTAAGCCAATTGTTTTTTTAGCTAACGCTCCACCAAACTTCCGGGTCACGTAAAATGTACCGATTAAATATTAAAATCAAATTCTGCGTTGCTGTCCGTTTTTCCATTTCGTATTCTTGATCGGAGCTTAGAATTGATATATGAAAAACCCAATCCTTTTTTCGTTTTTGGTTTAACCATAAAAAACAAAAAACAAAATAACCAGTCAATTTTTTATTTTTTGTTTTTTGATTGGCAATTGAAAATAGAAAGAACGAATGATACACGGATTAATCTAAAAGGGGTTGGTTCGATTTCTTTTTCCTTAAAAGGTGGATTGCTTGCTGAATACATTTCATTCACTCTATTGGTTGAAGAACATGTCAGTCAAAAACAATCTCTTCTCTGATTGGCCACATTTCGGTTACAGTTCATTCCCTTTCGTCTGAGCCCTCCCTCTCGCCGCACCACCCAGAACCTTCCAGGCTGCTGCTCCCCGGTGCACGTTGTCAAAAATGATCGGCCAGCAAGTTTTAGTGCTCAGTAAGTACAGAAAATAATCTAAAGAAACACTTTTAACATTTTATTTTGAGTGTAGAAGTGCTGGTGTTCCGGTTTGGTCTGCTTTTTGCCATTAACTTTCAGAACGGAGCTGCTGAAACACAAAGCGGCTAAGCACCATGTGCTAATAAGGCTATTGCATTTTGCATCAGGGCGCTACTTCCTCAGACCGGTATAGTTAGCATCATTAGCTCGTGCTAAACCATCGCTGTGTGAGCTAACATCTCCACCCAGCCGGTGTTAGCATCTTAAACTCATACGCAATGAAAAGCGCGTGAGAGATGCTACTAAGCTAATAGCCGCTAGCTGTCACCGTTACTCGGCATTAACATGCGGTTTAAGCTCAAACAGAAAAAATATTTTTACCTTGTTTATTTAAAACTACATAAAACATGGTTTTGATTTATGGGCCTTCTCATATATATAATATACTCACGTAATAGAGTAAATGTCTAAGCTGCTAACTTCATATTGCAAATCCTTGTGTATTTTTTTACTGGATTACGTTGAGTATTAGCATCCTTCCATTTTAATATTTTAGGTATCGGTATATTTAATTAGCACAGGAAGCCTTGCCTTTTTAGCCCAATTGTTACATGGTCATTATTACAGGAATACATTATGTTCCTAGAAATGTATACTGTTTGTATAAAAACCCGGACTCAAATTACTATTTTTCATGCTTATAAAATTTTTTAACTGAATTGTATAGCATGATCCTATTGCTTGAATTTAAAACAGGAAGGTCAATCTTGTTGCTGTTTAGTTCATATAAAAAGGGATTATAAACATTTTAATATATGCAATTATAGAAATAAACCTTTTTATTATAATAATTTTAGCCATTTTACTCTTAAAGAAGCATAAATACAACAAGGTGATATTTGCTTGCTGAAATTTCGTTTTGTACAGCTCTCATAACATTTCCATTTCTTAAAGTGCAGCAGTGATGAAATTTAATCATTAGGGAGGGGAAACACATTGACATTTCAGTTGGATGCAGAGACCTTCATATGATTTACAGTTTTTATTAATGGGATCATGAGTTTGGTTTCAAGCTGTTGTGTAAATGTACATGTATGAATTTTATCGATACACTCCTAACGTGAGGCAATACTATTTTTTCTCTTTTTAATGTTTAGATTTTATATCAAGATCTACACAAAGAAAGCATGTAAAACAGGGTTAATATTGTCAGTATACCGCAGTTGCTTTGAAAGGTTATATTTAATGTTTCTGCTGTTGTGTGATTATAATTGCTTTTACAAAACCTTTAAGATTTAATTCAGGTTTCAGTCATATCTTGGAACAGATGTTTTTTTTTTCCTAACACCACATCATCCATTAACTTTTCCTCTATTTACATCCTCCTTCCAGACCAGAACGTGAAAAGAGAGTCGGGGCGTAAAGTCCAGACAGGAAACATCAATGCTGCAAAGGTAGGGTTCTACTTTTCTTCTTCCCGCATCCTAAAAGACATACTTGTTAATTGGTGTCAGTCAACTGTAGAAACCTGAAGTGAACCAAATAAAACAGTTTGATTGGGCAGGAATTTAGCAGGAATATAAAAAAGCAGAAAAGTCATCATATCAACAACCGTAATGGTGCACCTTGCATATCATTTCTCAGTTACTAAACTGGACATTAAACAGACATAAAAATATATCTGTTGGTATGTGGTCACCTCCCTAACATCCCAATTCATTTCAGAACATCGCAGATGTGATCAGAACCTGCCTTGGCCCACGGGCCATGATGAAGGTGAGTTTGCTCCATCATGCTCAATGCATCTGGTCCCAGCACAACGATTGTCTTGTCTTATCCATGTCAGTGATTCGTCTTATGTTTTCCTCTTTACAGATGTTACTGGACCCAACCGGGGGAATCGTCATGACAAATGACGGTAATGCCATCCTCCGAGAGGTCAGAATCATCAACAAGTTTCTTATTTTGGATCATCTAGAATTGTCTGTGGATATTAGCTTGGCTTCGATTTCTTCCTAACGTACATCTCCATGGCAACAGATTCAGGTGCAGCATCCTGCAGCCAAGTCCATGATTGAGATCAGCCGTACACAGGATGAAGAGGTGGGAGACGGGACCACCTCAGTCATCATCCTAGGTAAGTTTAGTTTATGGAGAGACTAGTCCTTAAAAATAAAATTGATGATCCAGAATCTTTTTTTGTGCCTCAGCTGGAGAGATGTTGGCTATAGCAGAACAGTTTCTGGAGCAGCAGATGCACCCAACAGTGATCATCAGCGCCTACAGGCAGGCTCTGGAGGACATGCTGGTAACTCTGAAGGAAATCAGGTAGAGTCTGACTATGGAATAACTGGTATCCGTATACTGTGCCATAGTGCCAAAAAGTTTTGACCTAGCTAAAGTTTTGTTTATTCAAGTTTCCACACAATTTTCTCAAATGGCATCACCATTTCTCTCTCTGTGGTCTACACCTGATCTTTAATGGATTATTTAACAGCATAATTGTTAGTTGCAGCCTAAAGGCCATTTTAACAACAATATGTAGAAAAATCTAGATACATGTAGCCTGTCTGATATAGAGTTGGACAATACTGCCATATCAACATAAATAGCAATATGATAACTGTGATGTGGCATTTCTTATATTTTTGCCTATGATTGCAGCATTTTTCCGACTTTTAAGGTTTTGAGAAGTTCTGTTGGTTTTTTTGTTTTAGTTTTTTTTAAGAAACTTTTCCTAAAATGTTACATTGGAAGTAAAGCTGCAACAACGAATCGATAAAATCGATACAAATCGACTTTTAAAAGCAAAGATAAAGTAAAGAAGATCCTGCAATTTATGGAAGTAAAGCAGAATAAAATCCAGCAAGATCAGTAATATGTCAATTAATTATTTGCCACATTCCCATGTAAATATCTGTCTTTGGAGGATGTGTTTTTTAGCACCCCTAGTTCTCTCATTTTTATTCCAAATACAATTTATAATTTGAATCACAGGGCTGATCTCTATGGTTGAGTATTTTCTCAATTAGCAACTTTAACTGCTATACTTTCCTGTCTTAAAAGGCAGAACTCTAGTCTAAAAAAAAACTCATTTGTTGAAATGGGGGGACCTATTGTTTGAGACCCTTAGGGGCTTTTAAAAACAAAACTACCTGTCTTTTTTGCGCTTTATGAAACAAAGTACCCTATATTTTGTGGATGTACAGCTACATTTCTCATGTAAGTTTGCATAGTTTTAACACAAAAATGTAATTTTCATATTGCACCAGTACAGTTAATGAAAACCTGTACTTGTGTGCTTGTTTGTTCTGTCTGAAATGTTTATTTTGGAATAAAGAGGTTAATCTAAAAAATATTTTTTGTCCGATTAATCGAAAAAATAATCTGCCGATTCATCGATTTTTTTAAATAATCGTTAGTTGCAGCTCTAATTGGAAGACATTTATTTACATGGTCAAATAACTATCATCAGTTTACATGGGGGTCTTTTGTGGGAATTCTCAACCATCTCTCTGATGTCCCAGAGCTGATGACAGAGCTTTGTTTACGGATGTTGCTATAAGGTTTCATTTTGTAATTATTCTTGATTAGAAATGATTTATGGAATAAAATTGTATGCAATGGAAACAGAGTTGAAGAGGGAAGGAGATAAGAATTAAGATGATAGAAATGGAGAGAAAAAAAAACAAAAAAAAACATTCCCAATGGCTCATAGAAATTGCTTCTAAACTTGCATAAAACTAGAAGAAAAGAAAACATAGACTTTATGGATTTCTTTTAAGGTCCAGTGATTTGAACCCTCTTTCTCTCTCCCTACAGCACCCCTGTGGACACTTCAGACCGCTCCATGATGCTGAAGATTGTCCACTCTGCAATCAACACCAAAGCTCTGAGCCACTGGTCAGAACTCGCCTGCGGCATCGCGCTAGATGCTGTTAGAACAGTTGAGCTCGAGGAGAATGGGCGCAAAGAGATCGACATCAAGAAGTACGCCAAGGTGGAGAAGGTATGGCTGCCGGATGGCTTAACGAGGAATAAGTCACTTTATTATCCTTGAGGACATGTTGTAAAGCAAAAATGATATCAATTTAATTCTGGTGTCATCATCAAACCATGTTGGAAAATACAGAATGATTAAAATATTATATCTAGTATTAGATACTTTTACATAATGATAAACATACCCGGCTTTTATGCTCCAAGTTTTTAATGCCCACTAACTAACCTGCTGAGGCTTATTTTAAAAGACAGAAAGTGAAATTAAAATCATGAATCTCCCTGTGGTAGGTCATGTGTTTTAATTTCAGGATCAAATAGAACCAGAACAACCAAACTTGCGGGAGATAAAATGAGGCATCAACAGCAGCAATTTCCTAATGGTAAATTGGTTGGGTTTTGTGTTTATAGAAAAAAAAAGGGTGCAGATGTAGCTGCAGAGTCATATTTGTATTTTTCTAAAACGCAAAGCTGTGCAACCACCTAAAATTTAAATACAAAATTATCACCTGGCTAATATAGAGTTTGACTTTTTATTTTTACTTCTCTCTCTCTTTTTTTTTTTTAAATAGTTTTTTCAGTATCTTAGCAAATTTGTTTGGATGGCATAACTTAGTCCGGTTTATTATCAGTCATGACACTTTCTTTCTTTTAATTCGTGATTTTGTTTGTTTTTAAAGGATTTTTATTTTGAGGTTACTTTTTCAGTCCTTGGTCTTTTTTTTATCTGATTTTTTTAATGAATTCAATAAGTTGTTATATTTGGTTTGAAGAAATAAATTAGATTTTTATTTATTCCATGACTAAGGAGTTCAAACATGATTTTATTTATAACAAGGAACATTTCTGCTCATGTCCAAGTTGTGTAAAGTGTGATCAAAATGTTTTTAGTAATGTTAACAGAGGGGACGTCTACTTGTTAATTTAAAGATGTCTTTCCACTGTCGCCGCATGCTTGCTCAGAAGAGGTGATCTCTGCTCCCTGAGTTAATAGCTGCAGTCAGTTGAGCTTCTTTAGTCATATTTAACAATCGTCTGACTTTACTAATATCATTTGGATCAAGTTATACATGTATCTAATAAAAAATTACCGTTTAGATCAGTTTGGAATGATTAGTTTGAATATTGAATTACTGTTTTCTATATTATATGAATTATTTCAAGCCTCAATTTATTTTACCTTGAAAAATTCTACCAAAACTGTGGATTATTTCTCTTATTAACAGCTTGCTAACAACTTTAAAAAAGTACCATTTCATAAACCGGAGGCCTTTTTTACAGTGTTTAGACCTGAACGCAGCAGCGAGGAAAGAGATGTGGACATAAAAAAAAAAGTATTAGTTAAACAAGTTATAATGGGTCTAAATTATTCTACTCTTATTTTGGTCCTCTTCCAGTTTTTCTTTATCTTATTGTGTCTTGGAGATATCATTGGAACCTTAAAAATGGTTGCAGGATCATTAATTAAATCTTTTTTTTTTTTTTTTTTCATATTTGCTCTTGTGTGTTTAGGTTCCAGGTGGGATCATTGAGGATTCCTGTGTGCTGAAGGGAGTGATGATCAACAAGGATGTCACTCACTCAAAGATGAGACGGATGATCAAAAACCCTCGCATCGTCCTGCTCGACTGCTCTCTGGAGTACAAGAAGGGGGAGAGCCAGGTACAATCGCCCCTCAATAACACAGAAAAACAGCTGGAATGAAGCTGAAACAGCATTTATCACTGAAGAAAATAACAATTTGATGTACAAATCCTGAAATACACAGGGGAAAAAAAATCTAGACTCTTCACAAGTGAAACAAAATATTGCATAATATTATTATAAGGTGAAACTCTTAGAGCAGAATGTTCGCCCCTCACATCTATTTGTGTGGAAATCATGATTTTTGAGTTGCAGTCAAAATAAAAATGTTTGCTGTGCAAGGAAAAGTATGACTGTGGGTCATCAGTGCTCATTAGGATGTAACAAGATCCAATATTATATTAAAAAACACATAATAGAAATAAAGTTGATTAATTATTCTCTGAATAATGTCTGTAATTTATTGCAACCATTTAAATATTTCATTTTTTATCACCAAAAGGTTATAGAAATTATGACATTTTAAAAACACAACTTGTGTTAGATTGTTTCCTATAATACTCTAGCCATACTCAGCTTTGCATTTATGCTTCCAAGTCTTTTTGATACCAGGTTTTGTTGTCCATCCATCCATCCATCCATCCATCCATCCAAATAAGTTGGCATTTTACTACATGTTTGTGGTTAGATGGCTATGGATTTAATTTAGGTTGAATTATACCTTTTGTTTTCAAACTGAACACCTACAAACAAAAATAGAGCTACAAAATTCTTAGATTGAAATAAAAGTTAATCCTAGTTGTGGAAGGATGACTGATGGACATCCAGGTGTTTAAACCAAGCCTGTTGTTCTCAGATTAGTTTATGTGACGGACTTCGTTTTTGGTCCATTAACTAAAATTAAACATTAAATTGTTGCACTTCAAAGTTTGGTTTTTGTGGGAATTTTTGTTTCATGTTTGAGGAAATTAATACATATTGTTCCCTGCAGACTGACATAGAGATCACCAAGGAGGAAGACTTTGGCAAGATCCTAAAGATGGAGGAAGAATACATTCAGCAGATCTGTGAGGACATCATCCGTATCAAACCTGATCTGGTTTTCACTGAGAAAGGCATTTCAGGTACTGAAACCAGCTGCTCCTGGAACAAGAATCTCACTTCATTATGTTTTTGTTTTTCCAGTGTTGAACAAGTTTTTAATTCTCTCTCAGATCTGGCACAGCACTATTTGGTAAAAGCAAACATCACCGCCATTCGCCGTGTGAGGAAGACCGACAACAACCGCATCGCCAGGTGTGCTGCTTTGCCTCTGATCAGACTCTGGTAGCATCTGTAGCCTGTCTCCTAATCTCAGTACTGTGTCTTTGTCAGGGCGTGTGGCGCTCACATTGTCAGCCGGACAGATGAGCTGCGTGAGCAAGATGTCGGAGTCAAGGCAGGGCTGTTCGAGGTGAAGAAGATTGGAGACGAATATTTCACCTTCATCACAGAGTGCAAAGATCCCAAAGCCTGCACCATCCTGCTGAGAGGAGCTAGCAAAGAGATCCTGGCGGTGAGGGCGCCCCCTACCTGATAAACTGGGGCATCAACCAGGGGAGCTGCCGGGTCTGTAACGGCATCTTTTTTTCTGCAGGAGGTGGAGAGAAACCTGCAGGATGCCATGCAGGTGTGCCGCAATGTGCTGCTCGACCCCTTCCTGCTGCCAGGGGGCGGTGCCGTTGAGATGGCAGTGTCAAAGCGTCTGACAGAGCGATCCCGCGCTCTGACCGGTGTTGAGCAGTGGCCGTACCGCGCCGTAGCTCAGGCTCTGGAGGTTATCCCTCGAACACTGATCCAGAACTGTGGAGCTTCCACGATCCGAGTGCTGACATCACTTAGGGTAAGACAAAGACGCTCAGCAAGGTTCTAACGTCCAACCTTAAAGCTGAAACCCGGTATTTAGACCTAATCACAGCAAAGGGAGGGAAGCATTTGTCCCAAAACATGGAAACGGCTTATAAACAGTCAGCTTTGAACAGTTTTATTTTTAGACACAGAGTCGAACTGAGCTGAGTAGTAAACCTGTTTCTGTCAGAACCTTTCTGCTCATTGGACGACTGTGGGATTGAAGCTGCCTCTGTTTGTTTAGGCCAAACACACTCAGGAGAACAGTGCATGCTGGGGCGTAGATGGAGAAACCGGCACCCTCTCCGACATGTCTGTCCTCGGCATCTGGGATCCGCTGGCTGTGAAAGCTCAGACCTACAAGACCGCCGTGGAGGTCAGAACCACAGTCCACTTATAACGTCATTGGTGTTAATTACACACACTGAACACAAGTAGTAACGCTCTCTCCTTCGTTAAACAGACGGCCATCTTGTTGCTGCGTATTGATGACATCGTCTCTGGTCACAAGAAGAAGGAAAAAGATGAGCACATGGGAGGACAGGGGGCTGAGTAGATCCAATTGAATCCACGTTGACCCAGAAAAGCGGAGTCGCTCAAGCTCTCTGTGTATAAGTGGGTGTGTGTGTAGGCTTTGTACGTGTGCATGTGTGGGGACCAGATGACTCACTGAAACGTAATAAAAATAACAACACTTGGAAACCTTAAAAACGTCTATGGTTGTGTTCATGCATAAGTTTTATTTTATAAAGTTTTGTTGGGCTTCTGTTGAAGCTTGAAGTTTGTTATGAATTCAAAGTATCTGGAGAAAAACCTGATAACTTAATAAAGCTGAAGGCACTCTGTCTCTGTAAGGTCACTGTGTTAGTCTTTTTCCCTGCAGAGTTCACTGAACTGATTTCCACTGATGGCTGTCTATAGCTTCTGCCTGATTGTGGTAATTTTAAGGTTTTATAGTTGACTTTTTGTTTCCACTTTAATTGCTAAATACTTTGAGAGATGCTAGAACTTTTGATTTTATATATCTTTTTGATTTTTAGTTTCTCATATATATATATATATATACACACACATTTATTTTTTTATTATTTTCATAGAGGAAGCCATTAATCAACCTTCAAAAACTTTGACTTTGACATTCTGTTGTATCTCCAGTTTGATCTCTAGGGCAGATGAGGATTTCATTGTTTCCATTATTTATTTTATTTGTCGAATATCTCTAAGTTGAATATTTCTCTGATGTGCATTTGTACTGAGTTGAAATCCTGTTTTGGAAGAAATCTAAATTTTTAATTGTATATCAATTTCTTGGAAAACTATTTTGTGTCCCCCTCCCTTTTTTAAACTTTGACAATGAAGGAAATAAGCCAGAGTCTGAGAGCTGAGCCTCTCTTGAGCAATGGAGATTGTATTTTTTTATGAGAACATGAAAAACGCTAACATGAGTTTCTACGATGGAGAATCAGAAGGTTCTGAGGAGTTTCTGTGTGCAGGCATAGATATAAGGTGCTAAATTCGCCCCAATTTTTCTTTTTAACGCTATTAAAGTTCAATAATATTTTTTTAATCAAATATAATTTAGAGTACCTGCAAAAAGTAGCAATGAAATTTAATTTATTGAGGAAAAAGCTATCGAGGCCAGTTCTGGCAAAATCTGCAAAAATAATTTTTTGACAGATGTTTGGCAAAGTTTCTTTGAAATGGTGAGACAAAAGTGTAATAGTTTTAAAAGGTTTCAATCCTGTTACAACAAAAAAATCAGAAAAAAACATACTTCTAATGTGGTGGTAGTGTAATTGTTTACTTTTATGGAACCATAAAGTTTCATTTCTACATTTGAAAATTTCTTCAATTAGTTTTTTCTTTGTTTTAAATAAAATAGTCACCTTAAGATAAAATCTGTTAAAAGACCTAATTAAATTACAGCCATTTAATGAAAAGGACTGGAAGCTAATCAATTTTTCATATCGACCATAGCTTTTTCACATGTGCAGCTATCCTGTTTCCATCAATCAGAGGCGTCAGTGGGCGGGGCTTCCAAGCAGTCAGCTGACATGAGGGAAGCGGTCATGTGATTCTCGCCACACATTGGTCACAACAGAAATGGCGGCTGCAATGACAGCAGATTCTGGGAGAGTTTGGGGGATTTTACTCCTTTTTGTTTGTAGTTCGTCTCAAAGTTTATTCAACGGAGGAGATTCTTACAAAAGGGAGGTAAGAAAATACATAGAAGCCGAATATGTTTTAAATTTAGAGTATGGACGACAGGAAGTGAAAGTGTCCAAGTGCAACACTGACTAAAATGTCTTAAGAGTTTATTAGCAAATGTTTAACAATTGTTTTGCAAAATTAATGTTTTAGTTACTGTTAAGTTCTGATATTGGCTTAGGACTTTTTCTGACAAAAATCAATAAAAAAACAACACTCCTGTGACCTGCTAAAGATAATACTATCAATTATAAGTCTCGTTAGCAAACATATCCAGACCCTTTCTTCCTCCAATAGTTAAATTGTGTGGAAATCCTATTTTTTTCCTCAACACAAAAGCCTTTGTGTTGATAATTTATCAGTAACTGCTCTTTGATCAATTGTTTTCTTCTTCTATGCTTTAGCTGACAGTGAAGTTGTACCCAAACACGAGCTCACCTCCCCCTGGTGGCGAACTTTTGCATGTGCGAGCTGTGGGAGGGAACGACACCCTGCACTTCCTGTTCTGCAGCCAGGGGGCGCCAACACTGCTGGTCGTGCACACCAACTCTCCCTCCTCTATCGTTGAGGTTTGAGCGACACTTTTTGCTAAGCATGAAAAACTTCAGAAACAGCAGTTATTGATTATTATGCGAATTGGCTTCCTGAACAGGAATATTCTACTTTGCGTAATTTCATCAAGATGGGTTAATGTAAGGAAAAGCACAAACTGTGGATCTTATTTAGCTTATCTTTACCAACGTAATAAATACGATTTTGCAGTCAGTTATTTTTTTTTTCTGAAATTACACCTTTGTTGACTAAGGCCAGGTTGCACCTTTATTTCCCCATAACACATTTTTTCTTCTAAATTCTCCTATGGGGGCATGATATAACCCTTTCCTGCCTATTAAGTCAGCATAACTTCACATTCCCTATTTTAAAAAATATATAAATAATATCTTTATTGGTCCTATTTAATCAAAGTTCTTAAGAAATACGATTTTGGGCTTTCAAAAGCAATAAGCTACAATCAAATTTAACAGCAATAAATGTTTGAAATCAATCCCCCTTTTTAAGTTTAAAGTATAGTTTAGGTATTTACTGAAATCTATTTTAATTTTAATGATATTATTTTATTGCTATGCAGTGTCATAGAATGGTAGAAAATATGTCAAATATACCTTGATATTACCTTGAAGCTGGAAAAAAGGGGAAAAAATTGTTTCTTTAAGCTGATTTTAATCATTCTTTTGGATCAAACTCAGAATAAATTAGTTTTTTACATGTCATCATTAATCTTCTTTGGGTATTAGGAAACCAACTTCAAAGAATAACAATCTTTGTTTTTATTTATTATTTTCAGATATTGTTTTAAATGTTTATTTTCTCGTTTTGTGCTTTAGGTAAACTGGCCTCAGTTTGTGGCTCGTAACACCAGCGGCAGCCTGAGGGTGGAGCCACAGAGCAGCATCCTGTACAGCACAGCTGTTGTCTTCAGCCGGGTCAGGAGCCTCTGCATGAGTCCAATCTTAACCTTGTAGCACAAACCTGTCTGTGCATTTGCTGGAAAACAGTTTTGTTGTGTCTCTCAGTTGTTGGAGTATGATGATGAAAACAACACAGCCGAGGGAACCTCTAACTTCTTCCCTCCTTACGAGCTGCAGGACTTCAGCTGGTCTCCCATGAACCTGTCAAAACCTACAGCTGTGATCTGTGGGTCTGCCCCACATGCCATCAACGGATCTCTGTGCTTTCAGGTCGGACCTTGAGATAAATAATTTCAAAAAGCAATATTATAGTAGTACTATTATTATATTCTTTCTCAGACTGAGGTGGCTGGGGCAAAATTAAGAACTCATTTATATTAAGATTTTGTGAAGACAAGGTGATAATTATCTGATACTATTTACTATCTTGTAATCGGTGCATTAGTTAAGCTAAGATTAGCTAAGTAGAGAATTTAGAGAGAATTCTCATTATGAATATTCAGGTGCGTAATATTATTGCTTTGTTATATCTTAAATTTTAGCCTAAACTAAATTTAGGAAATGGTTTATTATTTTTTAGCTATATCATGCTACTATGATGAAGTTAACAGTATAGGGGAGGATTTTCCCTAATTTTTTAAAAAAGACCAGTCCTCTGGAATAAAAAAAAAAAAATAATTAAAATAAAGCATATGCGCAACCCTGAGAGGGAATGTCTATTAAACGCATTAGAGAGCGTGCACGAGCCCATTTCTCCTCGTGCACGTCTCTGTTTAAAAGTTGCTTTTTATATTGCTCATACAACCTTACTTTCCAAAAGAAGATTTGCAATTTTTCCACTGTGTCAGACTCACCAAAGTAACTGAAAATGGCGACGAACACATAGGACCGCCTTAAGTAAACATATCACCAGAATGATTGACAATTAGGAGGACCACTTATTTTGATGATCCACCCGGAAAAAGAACTTCCTCCACTATACCTTTAAACTTTGAACAAAGGTCATAAGAATGATAGCTGCTGCTTACTGTTACTAAATTTGATCTCAAATAGGATTCAAGTAATGGTATATTATATGAAATAAATAGGATTCCATCCCATATTAATATTTGATTCAGACAAAAATCATTATTCATCTCAGGATTATGTATCTTCTACCATTGCTGCCTCGTACTTCTTCTTTTGTTATCTCATCAGTAGGGGATCATCTTTCCTTGGTATAAAATGGCTATTGCCAATTAATAAGATAACATCTTATTATTGGATGCTCCTTGCATAGTACTATAAAATAGTTATGGAAAGGCATGATTTGGCTTTGGTGTCTCACAATTATAACACGATTATGTCATATCATTAAACTATCTCATAATTTTTCCCTTAGATATCTCATAATTATAACATACTGATTATGATTTATCTTTTTGACTTTGCCATCTCATAATCATAAGGTGACTACAAATAAAGGGTCTTTATAAACATGGCTTATAAGAATAGTGACCTGATCATTCTGATGTATAATCAGATGGATTTAATTTGTCAAATATATTATTAAAATGTTCTTTTC
Source organism: Cyprinodon diabolis (assembly GCA_030533445.1). Lineage (NCBI taxonomy): Eukaryota > Metazoa > Chordata > Actinopteri > Cyprinodontiformes > Cyprinodontidae > Cyprinodon > Cyprinodon diabolis. The sequence continues at coordinate 32,374,924 of CM060074.1, read as the reverse complement.
ATTGAGCAAGTTGATAAACCCAGCTGTTCTCGTGTTCCCCAGCCTTTCGCCTTACGTAAACTCGGCTATCTCACAACTTCCACGGATCTCGGTTAAAGTTATGCAGTAGTGTCTGATATCTAATTTCTTCTTATTAGAAAGAAGCTAGCAGTGTTTTTCCATCAGGCATGAAATGAATAGACATCTTTGTTTTCCAGTTGTCTGTGTTCGGCTCAGAAGGGCGACCCGAGCTTTGGCCCCGCCTTCTTCATTCTCCTAACTCCTCCCAGGTGGAGGTGTGGCTTGATGGCCTGCTGCCTCGCTCCAACACATCCAGGTTCGTGTTGGAGCTGCAGGCAGTGGGCGGAGCTTTTCCGCTGAGCAAAGTGGATGTTCGCCAGTTTATTGATGATGAATACACGCCTTCAATATTCAAGGTAATGATGAAGCAAAATGTCATAAAATCTAAAGGAACAATACAAACATTTTGTTTTTATTACGTTTTTATTGCTTTTTTTCTTTTTTACTTAATCTTTTTCACTAGCTCTGACTCTGTTAGAGAAGTTTTACCTTTAAAGGTATCGTGGAAGATGTTCTTTTTTTCCTGGTGGAAAGTAAGCTTGTATGAGCGATGCAAACAGCAACTGGGAAATGGTCTCCTGCACGTGTTTAGCAGGCGTTCCCTTTCGGGAGCAGGTACAGGGTTGTGCATTGGCATTTTTTTGTAAGTGAAGAGGGCGAGTCTTTTTAAAAATTTGCAAACATCCTCCACTTTACTTTTAACACAGGCATGTCCAAAGTCGATCCTTAAGGGCTGCAGGTTTTAGAGGTTTCTCTGCTTCAGCACAGCGGATTCTGATAATTGCAGTTCAGCAAAAGGCCGTTAATCAGCTGTAAATGAAAATCAGCTGTGCTCAAGCAGGGTAACCTCTAAAACCTGCAGGACAGCGTCACTTGAGGCGGCTTTGAAAATGGCTGCCTAAATGAATTCTGTTTTAAGGGAGATTTTCCTGTTTGTGTTGGGATCAAAGTGAACCATTCCTTCTCCAGCTGTCTAACTCTGTGCTGTTTTGACCCTTCAGGTGTCTCAGTGGGTGTCCTCAGCGAACAACGGCTCAGACATCCTGGGTTTTGTCCAGTGGAAGCCTGTGGCATACCGGAGGCCCCGTCCGGCTCTAGAGGATGCGACGCCGTGCCGCCACTCCGAGCCCCAACCGCAGACCGCTAACAAGACGACGGACTCATCAGCTCTGATCAAAGCTTTTTATTCTGATCCCAGAGCTGTGGGAATGAACGTGAGCTTCGGCATCGCAGGAGAACCTTTCTACAACAGCACCATGTTCCTCAGCTGGTTGGTTCATCACTTTGGTCTTGGCTGTTAGACGTTAGCGTTCAATCAGAAATTGTGCGTTAAATCCTCGTGCCCTGTCTCCCTCAGGACGATGCTGGTGGGCGTCGGCTCTCCTCCTGTAGACTCGTTCTCTCCCTTGGTGATCGGCATCATGGCGGCAGGTTTGGGGATTCCCTTCGTCCTCCTGCTGGTAGGCGGAGTTTGCGTCTTCATCATGAAGAGGAGGGATACGTCAGATGCAGCCTACCAACCAATCAACTGACAGCTCAGTCAGTGAGAAGCTGAGAAACACTTTTTATTTCAAGTGAAGTCAGTGATGGCTCAGCAAATCAGGAATCAGTTTATTTTACAAAGGTAAACCTCATTTTCTCAGGTTGAGGGTTTAGTCTTTAGGTGATGGATAACTGATTAGTCATTAGATTCAATTAGAAACAAACATTCTTTTTAAATTAGAATGATTTATAACATTTATTGTATATAAAAGAATTTAAATGTTTTTTTTTTTTAATGTATAAATATTTCATAGGATTTTGAGATTTTAGAGCAAATGATTTATTGTCCAGAAGGCTGCTGATTGCACAACACAGGTATTTATTTTATTTCTTTTGTTTTTGTTATAAAACTAGAGGAAATGTTACATTGCTAACCTCAGATAAATTTTAAGAACAGCTAAACTGTTTGTTGTTGGTTTGAGGCGGAATATCCCAGAAATTTATGTAAATATGGGACTTAAAAATATTTAACCAATCAGGATTCAGCGTGAGCTCTCAGGGTTTATTGTAAACATAACAACAAGCATTATTTTGGACTTTAACAGAATAATTTTAATCAACTTACTTTCTCTTAATTAGTTTTTTGTATTCACAACTTTAAACAGTTCATGCAATCTTTGTTTTTGTTTTTTTTCTGAGAAGCTGCTGAGCAGTATAATCTTCAAAAGATTTTACTTCAATAAAATGTTAAATGTGTTTGTCTGTTTTGGAGCATTTTTATAAGCTGTAAAGGAGATGTGTGAGTTTGGACCATTAGGTTTATTTGCTTTTTGTAAAATTCAGGATTTATTAAAACACCTCCGAAAGCTATTAGATTTGCTTGGGGTTTTTTTTTTCAGTTCTAAATAAATGTGGAAAAATGCAGTGGTTTTATATTTTATTCACATCAACCCTTGAATTTATAAGTTTTTTAACATTCTACCAATCAGTGATGGTAGTTTCTCACATACTGATTAAATGTGCACAATTAAACATAAAAGGCAATAAAAGCTTTACTAACTTTTTCATCTCCAGGAAGACATGAAATCAGATTGAACTGTTTAATCGCTATTTTTAAGATATTTAACAATATAAGTTCTGTTCGTTATAAACTTTGTTGAAATGATATTCATTCAGACTACAATTCGACTACATTTGGAGGAAGATTTTTAGATTTAGAGAAACTCTAGATGTAGAAATACAGTTGATCAGAGTTTGTCCAGTGAAATGGACCTGTTAGGTTATTGATTTATATACAAAAAAGTACTAATTAAAAAATGATTGCATATAAACTTAAAAAAAAACTGTCATGAAGATGAATCTAAACATCCCAGCTACTATAACACAAATTGTCAATTTAGCTCTTAAAAGGCCCCCAGCACAACACATCTCCACCATGCAAAAGAGTGAATAAGTGCTATTCCACATATTCTTTCCTTTGTTCCAAAGCCATCTTGGAACCACTTTAGAAATTTGAATAAGTCATAACTCAGGATACGTTTGGGGATAAAATAAATCCCCACATACCCAGAATTTTCCATTTCAGAAATTCAGATAGCCGTTATCCCACAACAAATTAATCCAGCAAGGTGTCAGGATTTTGTGAAATTTTTCCTAAATCTGTTGCTATTCTGATCCGAGGTCAGACACAAGACCAGCATCAAAAATGTGTTTGTGTCTTAATCCAGGAGCCTGTAGATGTTGGAGAGAAAATGCTTAACACGCTCCACACAAAAAGATGCATGCTTAATATGGATCTTTTTTTTAACATTACTGTTTTCACCAGAAGCAATAATTAATCTCAAACTTTTAGCCAGAGAAAAATCATGTGACCCAATGAGGACCAGTTCTTCCTGCTGCACTTAGTTTTTATGCAGAAGGCAAACTGCCAGAGATAAAGCATTAAACTATTGCCATACAGCTCAGATGGCCACTAGATTGATCACTATTTCTGCAAGGTGTCCTTCTCCTTTGGGAGAGAGGAGGGGTTTCCCTTCCTCATGTCCAGGAAGCAGGGACCCCAGACTGGGGTTGAAGCCCTTGTGAAATCTTTTTCTCTTCAACTATTTAATAAGGTTTTATTCAAAAAGAAGGAAACCTGAATTGAGCATCACATAGGGGTGAATGGACAATAATCCACAGAACTGCAGGGATCATTGAAGGCAAGAATATGTATGTTGAGATTTCAAGCAACATCTACTCACAGGTTTTTGGGTTTCCAGGCAAAGTAGTGTAAAGGATTGGGCTGCTTAAGATGGCTGCACGTTGGAGTAGCTCTGCTAGCTTACCTCTGATATTCTTTTTTAAGAGAACTTGAATTCCTCCATTTTTGGATCCGTTTCTTTTTCTGATGTTTTTTTGCCTCCGTTGATGAAAGCTGTGAAACTTGAGGCATTTTTCACTTATATCTTTGTCCCTTTTGAATACTTATGATGCATAACTACAGCAAACATTTTTTTTTTAACACACACGGGAGCAGCTTTTTAACGGCTCTAAAATAACGTCTCTGAAATAATACTTAAACTACATCTGCAAGTACTGCTGAGTTGAAAAGGAAGCGCCTGGGATGCAGAGCAGGAACTAGGAGAAGAGAGAGGAAGAGGAAATTGAAAACATTTCTTCCATCGATCATCATGGGCAATATGAGATCTTTAGGAAACAAGTTGGAAGAACTCTAAGCCCTAGCAAGGATCCAGCCAGAATATCGACAATGCAGCATTATGTGTTTTACTGAAACAAGGCTGCAGCATCACATCTCAGACTCTCTGCCTCTCTGAAGCGTCTCTCTGCCAGGTTTTCTGATCGTATTTAGCAGACAGATTTAAAAAAGACTGGGAAATTCAAAGGAGGCGGGTTGGCAGTGTTGGCAAACAGCTGATGGTGTCATCAGGACACGTTACTGTGAAGATCTCTCGCTGCAGCCCAGATGTGTTCAGATCTGTTAGTAACACTTCTTTGTTTCTCCAGTGCATTTAATACAATTCAGCCTGACTTACTTTGTGAGAAGCTTTAGAAGACTCAGCTGGAGGCATCAACAATTGCCTGGATCAAAGAATACCTGACAAAAAGACCAGTTTTTCAAACTGAAGAACAGCTGTGTAATCAAGTAGTCAGCAGCACAGGAGCAACACAGGGGGCAGTACTTTCTGCATTCATTTTTACTCCATACACCTCCGACTTCCAGAACCAGAGTGATGTCATCTATAGAAATACCCAGATGACTCTGCAATCATTGGGCCGATCAAAGATGGACAAAGGCTAAATGCAAATATCTAGTGATCATCTGATCCCAACTGTCAACAAAACAAGGGAGATGATTGTAGATTTCAGAAGAAATAGGAAGAAGTTGAATCCTGTTAGAAGTGGAGGTGGTTGAGGAGTATAAATACCTTAGTGTTCACTTGAACACCAAACTAGACTGGAGAAGCAACTGTTAAAGTGCCTACAAGACTCCAAACAGGGAGGGACAGAAAAAGGTTCAGTTTCAGCTGCAGGTTTACTTATTAAGTAATAAAAAAAGTGTTCGATAAGCAGTTATTTTGGTGTAGACATTCTCTGACTGCAAAAGAATATGGTCTGTGTGTCATCTATTTATACCACATGGAAACAAGACACTGGATTAAAAATTAAGCGTTCCTACTAGAAAAACAAAGTATGACTCTACTAATTTGATGATTAGCTGTGGTATTCTTTGTTGACCAGCTCTTCCTCCTCTTTAATCGTCAACCCACAAAATAGGGTGACTACAGACCTCTCCAGGCTCATGCTCCCAGATTTCTCTGTTCTAGGAAGATTTTTACAATAAAAATAATAAAATATCTGAAAATAATTTTAAAACCCCCCAAATTCCATTTTTTCCAGGCTGCATAATTACCTTCAGAATGACTTTAATGCTAAATGAATCCATTCACTCCATTTTATGTTTCTCTTTAGTTTATTTTATCAGAAACTTTAGAGAGAAACAAAAGGTCCAACATAAACCTACTATTTACAACCAAAACATAAGAACGAGGCTGAAACATTCTGAAACAGGAGCATAAAATCAAAACAATTGTTCTGGGTTTTTTATTTTTTTTTTTTTTGACGTATTTTAAAGCACCAGCCAATAAGATCAGAAATGTGAATCAATCGGGGAAAGGATGGGTAGATATTATCTGTTAGATCCTTTTCAGATCAGTTTTTAACGCCTTAATTCTCCACAGCAGGGCTCCATCACATCCTGCATGTCCAGAATAGACATTACCGGACCCCCCAGTTAACTATAAAAACGCCAAAGTTAACCATGAAATTTAGGGAAATATTTCCATAGTGGGCAAGAAGGACAGAAGATAAAGACGTGGATAAAGAGGGATGCAAAAGAGGAATGAAATGAATAAAAATAGGGGGGAAGAATGGATGAGGAAGGAAGGAAGGAAGGAAGGAAGGAAGGAAGGAAGGAAGGAAGGAAGGAAGGAAGGAAGGAAAAATGAGAGACATGGGAGAATGAAGAAACAATGAAGAACAGATCCAAGGAGAGGTAAAAAGGAAGGACAGATAAAAATTTAGAAGCGAATATAAACATTTTCTTCAGTTCCTCTGCTTTTGAAGCCTGGAAAATACTGACACCAAATTCCAGAATTTCCCAGGCAGCGTAGGAACCATGCTATACGGCTCAGAACTGAGATCCAGTCATATCATCCAACACGGATGTAAAGCAAATCCAGACCACACCATGGATCCAAAGTATAAATCACCAACAGGAAGTGAAGCTGAATGACTTCAGAAGCAGCTGCTGCAGTCTCCTGTTGTGATGTCATTTCCAGAGTCCATTTTTGGAAAACGCAGTGTGACTTTAGAGGGGTCAGTCAATTTATGACATCAGGAGAAAAAAGTTTCAGCCACTGCTTCTGAAGTTAGTCAGTTTCACTTCTTTTTAGTTTGATCCTCACTCGCTTCAAGTTCTGTCTTTATTCTCAGGTCCAGAACTTCTCCTTCCTGATTTCTGTATAAACTCTGTACACTAAAATATATAATCTACAGTTTGCATCATGTGTCAGGACATTTCATCATCCTGCTTTTAGTTTTTTCTCCACGGTTTTAAAAGAGAAACGATGGCTGGTGAAGAGGAAAAACTTCAGACTTAGAGCAGCTCCACAGAAAATGTCCAACAGCTCTGTTCCTCTGCCGCTTCGTCTTTAGTCCCGACTGATCTGGCAAAACCTTCCAATGCGGGTCAGTTTTAAAATACTGCCACAGGATTTAAAAAGCCAACAAGCTCTTCTTAGATGGATTCGATCTGCCTGCGGACCTTTTCAGATGCAAGGCGATCCAGCCAGCGTTGACGGATGACCACCAGAACAGCAAAGATAACCGTCAGCGCCAACATGGCGGCCTCAAACTTCCAGAAGAGGTGTTCCTCCATCAGGGCAGAACGACAGCTGAAAGGAGAAGGACAGTCAGATCGAATGCATGGTGCATATTTCTACAGAGGCCATGATTTTATTATGGGGCCTGTCTGAAAACAGGAAAACGAAGGAAGGACGTGAAGAAAAAAAGGACTTTGATAAGGGACAGAATAAGTAATTTTCAGTCTCCAGGAAGTCTTCACCTCTTGTACTCCTCTCTGCTGGTCTTGGTGCAGTTCACCCTCTCCACATATCCCGTCTGTGTGCAGGCTGACTGCGTCTTCTAAAAAAAACACACACAATCGAGACATTATCACTGTCAGCAGTGATTCTCCCCTTCAGCTCATTATCTTAGATATGGTTCCTGCATTGATCCATGTTCAGAAGTTATGTTGCTGTACAAAAACTAAAGCCTGACCTCATTGGGAGACAGATTCTCCCAATAAGTTTACCGACTGAAAACACATAAAAAATACTTCAATTAAAATAGAAAATAATCAATAATTTCCACTTCTTCCAAAATAAACACATAAATCGCTTTTATCATTCTGATTTGAATATGCAGAACATAAGTGGCAGTGATGTTTTTCTCTCTGCTCCATTCGGTAAGAAAAATCATCATCCCAGTATGTTGAAGGACTATAAATTTTAGTAACAACATGATAGAAAACATTTAAAAACGTGACACCTAGGAGAAAATTGTTTTATTTGGAAACTGAAAACTTGTTTTCCTATTTCACCATTATGTAACTGCATTCCTGATAAAGGGTCCCCTGTAACAGATTATTAACATTTAATGCTACAAGGACTCAAAGATGTAGAACAAATCGTGTTTTACCAATGTGAGCTGCTAAAAACTAATTATATTGGTATTTGAAGTTCAATCTAGAATTAAAATGATCCATTAAAGATAAAATATTGAATAACAGTAAAACTCTTCAAGCCTCACTATCTTAAAGAGGGGATGAAAATAGATTTTTAGAAAATGGATAAAAAACAAGCTAAACACACTTACAGCGTTGAAGTCGCTGCAGCGATTACATTCCTCCAGAACCACAAAGTTCTCCAACAGCCAGCAGGGGGTGACAGCAGGCTTCACTGCAGACACAGAAGAAGAGGCTGTCAGATACACCAAACCTGGAAAGTTTAAAGCTAATGAGGGCGGCCAGTTAGAAGCAGCTAAGACGTACCTGTTGTCTTCTCCTCACTCAGCAGAGCTGCTCCAAACACTCTGAAAAACAAAACAAAAATATTAACCATCCAAATTATTTTTTAAATAAAAAAAAAAACTTGCCAAAGTTTCGTCTCCATCAGCTCCATCTATCAAGTTTCAGAGGCTTTTAAAAACACGACTGTAAAAAATTGCATAATTTCCAGGCAGTTAATTCTGGAAAAGGACAGATTTCCTAAAACTTTTCAAACATGGATCCAAAGAGCAACAACCATAAAGAATGGAAGCAAACAAGGAAATGTATGGATGCACCGATGGATTGCACTTACAAACAAAAGATAGAAATATAACTACTTTTCTAGCTTTTGGGCCAGTCTAGGAAAAAAAATAAAAAAATAATTCACAGAGTTTTAGCTGTATTTGAACTAAAAAATAAAAAAAAAATCCTTATTCAGTGAAAATAAAGCAACCTCTTGTTTCAGGTCAGAAACTGACCTGAGCGAGACCAGACCCCAGAACAGAGCTTGGAGGAGGAGGACTCGAGGTCGACAGCAAGCGACTGGGATCCGACAGTCGCTCTCCATCAGTCTTCCTCTCCAGCTGGAAGGCGACAACACAGCCACTGTCTCTCTGCTACTGGTTACTGACCAGTAACCCACTGGTTCTGCAGCAGGCACAGGCTTACTCTAGGATGACTTTGCCGTCTGTGCTGCTTACATCGTACTCCGATATGAGTGAGTTAAGGTGACAGACTGCTGAGACCTGAGAGATGAGAAAAAAAAAAAAAAAAACTTTGGGTAAGAGTCACTAAAATGTAATGTTTAAAACTAAACCAACACCTGAAAAACTCTAAAAACCTACTCACCCTGAAAACTTCATTGCACTGTCACTGTCTTTATGGAATCTTTTATGTTTTTTTTTTTTAACAGCCTTCACTCTTTTCTGACCAAAATCTAGCATCACCTCAGCTATACTCGTGTCCATTTTTATTTGTGTACAAATACATTTGAATAGGAAAACGTTGCAAGTCCATCTAATTTTTCGAGTTTCTATCATTGTCCTTTGTTTGAATCAAATTTGTAAAAAAAAAAAAAACATTTATGACAATATTCATATATGCAACTTATGCAAGTTCTTGTCTAACATTAAACCTATGCACTGTTTGCAAACAAAGAGGGCTGATATCAGTCTAGTAATGGAAGTATATCAGCTAGCAGAACATTATCTGGGAAAAATAGGAAAGTTTGTTTTATAACATTTAAGTTTAGCAAATGAATTTAGCCTGAAGCCATCATGAACTCTGAAACAATCAATAGTTTGTCTAAGGAAGAACTGTAGTCCGTTCTAAGAGGATCTGCTTCAGTTACTGTAACACAACAGCGTTTTCTAATATGTTTAAACAGCTTTTCTGCTTCCACACCACACAGCCACATTCCTGATGACATAGGCTGTAAATGGATCCATAAATCTTCCCAAAAACTCCCTGGTCGCAATGAACATGCTTTGTGTTTCGAACCACAGCTGATTTGATGAAAAGAAAATAAAGATTGTCAAAAACTTAGATAAAAGGGATAAATAGATTGATTCCATGATTCAGCAGAAGTTTGCACCATAAGTCAAGAGGAAGTTGATCTCATTTCAATGTCTCCAAATCTTTAAAGTTAAAACAATATTTCAAAAGAGTAAACACAATGTGCTCTTTTATAATTAAATATTTCCAGAAACACATGTGAAATAAGCAGGCAATTAATTCAAAATCAGATGATGCAATTAAAATACTCCTTAATCCATTTAGTGTGGTTAATATTTCTCAATGAGTGGGCAAAGTCATGTTGGGATGCAATCTGGACCCCTCAGATTAGGAAACACAGTTAAAGGATGTGTCTTTAAAGACCTCTTTGTGGAATTTGGAGTGTTGTTTTAACCCTTTCCACAACAGGAGAGCATTCAGTCAGTAGATTAAGAAGAAAATACCTATGGGTAAAATTGAAAGTCAAGGTGTGATTTCAAGATAAATATAAACAATAAATAAATCACTGTCAAATCAACATGATCTAACTATAAAATTTAGCTTATTTATAATTGAAAAAAACATTTATAAACTCACATATGCAAAGGATGCGCATGAACAACTTGCTTAGTGTGAAAGAGTCCAACAGTGATAGTAACATAAGAACAGCCTAACAGTGCAAATGACATACAATATACTAATGAAAAATGGTAACACTAATTTTAATGTACCATTTTAAAAACTATCATTTCTATGGAAGAGGATTAGGGCCACTAAAAAAAAAAGAGTTAACTGATTTTTAAATATTATTTTAGTTTAGTATCGGGAAAAAATCTGAATTCCAACTTTAATCTCAAAATTCTGACAGCTAAAATATGTGCTAGCATCAAGCCGCAGCTATGTCTGTTTTAGAGACTAAACTAGTTCTCTCTCTTTTTTTTTAATCACCTTCTGCTCTTCCATTAATAAAATAGCAAAACCGGGACACCTCTGTGACCTAAAAACTAATTTCATAATTTTCCACCAATGTGTTACTGGCCCTCCCAAACAACTCACATCTTTGTCAGTGAAGCTGATTGGTCCCACATCTCTTCCTTCATAGTGCCCATCTACATTAAGATGCAAAATCCTGAGAAAAAAGTCAGAATTCTGAAATTAAAGTCAGAATTCTGACTTTTTTCCCATATTAATCTGAAATAATATGTAAAAATTAATTTAACTTTTTTCAGTGGCACTAATTCTCTTCCGTACACTTCTGTTACTCTCTCTGAGACAGTTTTCTACTAAAGATAAAGCACAATACAAGGGTTGAATATTAATTAATAAGCAAAACAAATCAAAGTACAAAGAAATGCTAGGAGAAAATCCACTTTAAAAACATTTCTATATACTATCTCAATCATTTGAAACCTCAATTACAGGGAAGTAAGAAATACTACACACACAAACACTTGTTCATAGTTGTGTCATAAAAATAATAGGTTTGATAAAAAAAAATAAAAGTGGGAAAGATCTAAATATGCTGATGAAAATCATATTTTAGGCCCCGTTTTTGATCCATGTAAATAAGAGGCACTGAGAAGTCTCCTTGCGATTATGTGACCAACAGATGGTTTATCATCAACTGACTATACACACATCTGATCAATAACAGCTCTACAACATTAACAAATCCGCTAACCGGCTAATATACTGCTATTATATAATAATAATAGTCTGAATTCTGTTTAGTTCAAACTTACTGAAAAAAAACACAAACATGGGGAATTTGTAGCAGTGATTTACTGTCTCCCGTCTCTGTTTACCCAGAAAGAAAAGGAGCTAACGCTAGCTACTGTTAGCTCAACTAAGCACTTACCGTGGTCCGCTGAAACAGCCGTCATTTTTAGATCCAATAAGGGATCTGAAAGCAAGACCGGCTGGTTTCCTGCGACGGTTGATACACACTCCCCGTTAAATGGATCGAGAACCAAAGTGAGATACTACCTAGATCCACAGACGGTCCGTGGATTTGTGGACGACTGGCCTCCCCTCACGACGACACGAAAAAGCCGACAGATGTAAGAAAACTTCCGGTGAGGACACTTCAAAATAAAAGCACGTCAACAGCTTTTGGAAGTAGAGACAGAGGCAAGAACATATTTTATTATTATATATCTTTACATAATTTGTATGACAAAATATGAATTTAATACAGTGTTAAATTGCACCAAAACAAACAGGGATACTGACGCAATGTAAATAAAAAATTGACATAGGTTACCCAAGTATGTTAAAGTTTTTAAAGTTTCTTTGTTTCCTAGAACTGTTCATTTAGAACCTCAAACATATTTTCTTGCCAATGATTACGATCCCTAAGAAACTCATTTAGTATTTAAGAGGTTTTTTTTTTTTGTTTTTTTTTTTCAGAGCTCTTCGAAGACCTTAAAGCATCACTATAATATTTAGAAGCTGGCATTTAATCTGCATGAATCTTTCAGGATTTTTAGTATGTAAAAGTGCTGTGAGTTTGCCAAAATTCTCCAGGAGCCCACATTAAGAATCAACACCTCCTCCTACCGACCTCTGATGTTTACTCATCTGCAGCTTGGGTCCTCTACCAGAGGCCTGGAAGCTTAAAGCTCATTCCAGTATCTCAGCTGTCCGTAGAACTGCATACTTCTGGACTGAGATGTCTGACGTTTCTCCAGGTATCTGTTGTAGCCACTTTTCCAGTGTGGAGGGGTTACTGCACCAGTGCTCCAATGATCATAAGCACTACAGCCTCTTTCACCTTCCAGCATCTTTCTAGTTATTTCCTGAGTCCTTGGTCTTCATCCAATTTCTAAGTTCTTTGTTCTTTTTTAGAATCAGTTTGACGTGAAACGTATTTAGGAAAAACATTATCTGTCTAACTAACTCCAGCCAGTTGAATTAAGTAACTGACTTTGCAGCAGTCTGTGGGGATCAGCCTCTCTTTTAAACACATCAAAGTGTGTAATGACTACTTTTATTGGTTATTTCATGTTGATGTTTGGTTTGAATGCTGCTCTGATGTTTCTCACTCAGTGTCAGGTAAGCTTTCTGGAGTTTATGGGGATATGGAAGAGTTTGGCTGAACACTAAACATTTATTATGAAAGGGAATTATTGTCACTTCCTCTAGTCTACATGCCCAGGTGGAAACGTTAGTGTTGGCGGAAGTCAGTTGATCCACAGCGCCATCTAAAGGGCTAAAAATCACACCTTAACAAACATATGAGTCATAATCACAATCATAAATAAATGTTCCACTTTAATACAGAGAAACTTAATCTCGGTTGAACATAAAAAAAAAAAAAATATTCTTGAAATATAAGGTCCACATAAATATAAAACCAAAAAGCATGAGCTCAAATGAAAACAAAGTTTATTTCTAGAAAAGCTAACATTTCTGCTTGTAGTTGTTAAAGTTATTGTTCAGATGCTGTGAAGGAAGAAATGTGAACATCTTGATTGCCGAGGGCAACGGCACACCTGGCCAGGTGGAGTCTTCTGTCTCCTCCACCAACTCTGGCCCCAACAGAACTTGTCAAGGTTACACTGAGAGAGGATGAGAAAGAAGAGACACCAGCAGAGTCATAGAGGGTAGTTAAGGATAAATGGATGTATGGATGTATGGATGGATGGATGACTAGATAATTAGCGGCTGCTGAAGGTGCAGAAATGGAAGCTCAGAAGGGTCAAAGCCTCCAGTGTTGCTGCTCCCAGAATGCCATTTCCCTTGGCTTTTGGGTCAATGCAAAATCTTCTTTTTGCACTTTTTATTTTTTATTCTAATTTATTTTTGACTGTCTGTTCATATTCATCTTTCCCTGTTTCCTGTACTGTTTCTTTGCTTTACACCTGCAGAGCTTTGCTGTAGCTGTGGTTGCTCTAAATTATTATATAATTAGATAGATAAAGTGAGTGAGTTTTCAAAATGTTTTAGAAATTCAAAGATATATATGCTATAGTAGATATTCATCCTGTATTTCACTGCAGTCCTTTCTATTGCAGTTAAAATTACCTGTAGTCTCAACAGTCCAACAATCAATGTTTTGGAAACTCAGAACTTAAAACTTGCTTTCATAGGACGAAAGAAAAAACAATTTTTTTAGCATCAGAAAACCAACCTATTTAAAAGAATTAAAATACCCTGCTGGCTCCCGGATCTATTGCTTTGCCTCCCAGTGAACCAGCCTAGTAAGTCTCTGGAGCCACGGTTCTTATTGCGATCTTAGCATCAGAGTTCTTACCATGTGTAATATGCTTCTCCCACAAATGATTTTTAGTATCATATATAGCATCTCTGCAACGGAGAGTGTTTGTGCCCCGATAACAACAGTCGATCTCTGCTGTTGCTCTCTAACACTGAAATTTTTTATTTTTTTTCTTTCAACCTCCTCTTACCATCAAGCTTACTGTCGCATCAAGGCAAAACTAAACTCAGGTCCAATGCTGGCCTTTCATGAGTAAAACATTAGAGCTTTGACTGATGAGTTACACCTGTAGTGTGATTCCATTTATAAAATATTGGAGAGCTTATTCACAACAACTATCATTTAAAGGAATGTGTTTATTTTAACACAGTTTTCTACCCATCTTAATAAATACACTCAAGGAAGTGTTGGATGTGTAAATGTACTCCTTTGCAATTTATAATTAATTTATCTAAAGGTTTTTAAACATTTGACAAAAATGTCTGTATGATCATTTTCAAGAAAAAATGTATTTTAAACAGGAATTAGTAAAAAGAAAATGTAAATTTAAAAAAAACATTATAAAAAATCTCGTTATTATAAAAAAACAGCGTGAAGATATTTACCACTATAGTGACTCTGCGTCTTTTCAGGCGTCGACAGATTCCAGGAAGCCGCATGAAGCCGTGCTCCTTTAGAGAGGTGATAGTGTTTGATTCAGAGTTTGCAGAAACCTTCTCCTAAAAGAGAGCAAAAAGGGGGTTTACACTCTGTCTTATCATAGAAACAAAATATGTGCTTTAGATGTGGATTTCCAAGTAACAACGCAGGAGGACTCAATGGATGTAAAACAAAAGGAATTGGAAGCCGACCTTCTGAAAGGTCAGTTTTAAACACAAATACAAGGATGTATATTTAGTTTACAAATATGCCTTGTGTTAATTCTGTGAATCATATATGTTACAACACATTTAAAAATATTGTCATTTGTTTTTGGTTAAATATCTCTGTGCCCCTGTATTGTTGTCTCCTTTAAGCAACCAGTGTGAGAATGCTCCATAGAAGAGAGTGTTTAAAAAGAAGGATTTGATTTTAAATAGGCCCATATCAAAAAAACGTACTGGACAGATTTAAAGCCAGACACACATGAATCCCTGGTGACTCTTTTATAGATTTCCAGAATAAACACATACAGTCACATTCCTCATAAATCCTCCATTTAAGCAGTGTTTTCTACAAACACTCCATATTTTGTATCCTTCAGCATGTGTCTTTGAGTGCTTTTAAGCAGATCCAGTTTTTCATAGTTTACCTTTTCTAATCTCAGGATAAGACACTCTTAGAAATGTGCTTCAAGTCCAACCTGAGGCCTCATGACCTACATTATCATCAAACAGGACATTCCTAAAACAAACATCTGACCTTTTTATGTTAATCAACCAAATGCACGTCTTTCTGCACCATCCTCTATGTTTTTTGATTTCCTGAGCTCACGCCTATCCTACCTGCAGAGCTGCTGTGGCGGGAGTGAAGACGGGCAGGCTGCAGTCAACCCTTCGCAGAGGGCTGAGCAGCAGCAGAAACAGAGCACAAGCATTCAGCTTCATCTGTTGATCATCCACTGATTCGCTGCCGATCATCTGTGAACCAATAAGTCAAAAAGCCTTTTGACCGTCCGGGTCCCTCAACTTTTCCTTATAAAAGCAAACAGGCTGAATGATAAAAACAGAACATAAATATGACAGAAGGGAAAACAGAATAATCCTCTTAGCCTAGTTTACGAGCCATGTGATCAGATGATGACATCACTCTGATCCCCTACCAAAAACTACTGACAGATCAGAGATAACCTGTTTCCACCCCTTTATTAGGATTTTATGTTTTAGACCAGGGGTCTTCAACCCTTACAATCTAAAGAGCCGTTTTTGACTGCGGCGAAAATAACCCTTTTACATTATATTACTTTTTTTTTTTAACATAGATTTTTTCTTTTTAAATAACCACAGTACCATTTCTAACTTTAGGTTAAAATAAAGGGAAAACACTTGCTAAAATATAATAATACATTTTTTTTTACGTTTTATTTGGTATTGTTTTTCAAGGATATTTTATAAAATTTTGTAAATTGAGAAGAAAAAAAATACTTCATTGTTGCTAATTAAACACTTTCAGGACGTCATAGCACAGCAATTTATTTATATAGCACAACTCAGCACAAAGACATTTCAATGTCATTTACATGAATTAAACTATTAAATAGAAGAAGAATAAAGGCAAGTAAATATAAAAGCAGCTATTAAAGCAAATTAAACTGTCATAAAACGGGATAGATGGACCCAGTATTCAGGCGAGTCAGACAGTGGGAAGTTTCAAAAAGTTTAATGAAACCAATCCAGGTCAGGGAAAAAGTTCAGGACAGCACAATTCTGAGATCCAGGAGTCAGTAGCCCAGTTAGGGGTTCCGATCCAAACGGGAACAGATTGATCCAGGGTTCCAGGAATCCTCAAACCGTTCAAGCAGGTTCAGAGTTCTAATGAGTCAAACAGCAAACTCAATCAGGCACGCTCAGAGGGAGACAGGCGGGCTTAGTGGTAGAGATAAGACATGGTACCAGGATAACTGCAGAACTTTAAACTGTACTCCATCTAGGAGCCAGGATCAAGGGAATTAAAACCTCCTGCCTCCACACTCTGAGCCAAAACCCGGAGGGCTCCAAGGATCATGATCCTGAGACAGGAGACAAACACTAACAACCTCCCGACACACAGGCCCCCAAAAGTCAGGACAGGAACCAGGGACTTAACTAAACTCAAAAACCAACAAACAAATGACTACATGAAAAACTACTAATAATGATCTGGCCCTGATAGCTGGGCTGAAAATGAGTGATAATTGGAGAGCGAGGAGGGAAGGCTGAAATCGTGACAAAAAACAGTTGGAACACAAACGTCAACTAATGATACCTCAGTTTACAGTTTAACTACAACAGTCAAATGCATAAAAAAAAAAATGTTTTTTTTTAATTTTGACCTTAAAATCGAACTAAAAAATTTAACTGAACTTTAAAAAAAAAAGAAAAAGAAAACTTTAATTTTACAAATATCTACAACAGGTTGCTGATATATTCACAGTTATGTTAGAAAAAAAATGCCCACTTTAAAAAAAAGAACATAAAATAAATATTTCTTACATTCACAGTCAATTTATTTTGTGAATTGAAACAAAAATTGACTTCTTTAGAGATGCAAACATCACAAGAGATTTTTTTTAAAGGAAAAAACTTATATATAATAAATATTTACAACAGGTGGCTAATATTGTTTTAAAAATCCATCTTAAAATGTATAAAAATATTTAATGTATAAAATATGCATTTGTTAGAATATCTATTATTTAAAAAGCTACCTTGCACTTCATCATTTTTAGCTAAGTAGATGAAGATGAAGTTACTTAAGAGCTACTTGAGTCTCCAGAGCCACAGGTTGCAGGCCCCAGCTTTAGACCAACACAGAATGCTGTATAACTGTGTAGTGGAAGGAATATCATATATAATTATTTAATGTTCTTTTTTCAATTAAAAATCTAATTTATCCCCAATTCTAGAGAAATAATTTGGCTTTAAAAAAACCTACCAAGACAATGTAATTTACCAAAGCTGACAGACTGGGCAAACAGAGTATTCATGGAAGAAAAAACTAAGATGCCTGCACAAATCATGGGTAAGAAATAATCTCCTGTGAACTTTTAAATCAAAGAGCCTGGTGTTTATGGAAATGAAGAGAAAAATCCATAAGAGGAAGACATTATTGATGCAGGTAAGACAGCAAACACGCAGCAGAAGAAGCTCTGTCCAGATGTGACCAAACATCAAACACTCATCCAAGAAACACCAATCAACATCGAAACAGGAGTTGGCAGCATCATGCTGTGGGGGATGCTTCAAGGCGGAGGGCAATTATCAACTATAATGCTTTTGATCATTGATCTCCAAAGTAAATTCAAGTGTGGTCCTTGATAACCAAGTAATGATTGAGTCCACTCTGGTACCATTTTATGGGTCAGAAGTTGAAAAATTTCCAAACCTCTGCTGTAGATCATAGTGTGTTAATGTGTTGTAGCCAAATCCCAAATTAAATCTAACTGAGAATGTGTTGAGTGTTATAGTTCAAACACTGCATTGCCTCTAAAACTCATATCTGAAAATGGGACAGATAAAAACAGCTTAAACCTCTCTGCCTGGAAAAATTATTCAAACAAATGTTTTGCCCCTTTAGACCCAGACAAACATGTTGTTGCATGGCAGGAACACTTAATACGCAGCAGGCATGGAATCAAAGTGGAAATTTAAACACTAAATCTAGAGAAAAATAAAAAGATATCCCAGCACTGATATTTTAAGCCCACCTCATTCTTAACAAGCACATTTTTCTCTTGGAGGAGGCAGAAAACCTAGTACCACAGGATGAAAGATGTAAACATGATGTAAAAGCAATCATTCTGGGATTCAAACCCAATACTTTTTTATAGAAAGAGAACATTGCAAATGACTGTGTCCCATATTATAATAATAGTAGTAATGATAATAGTAGAGCTGGTGTATTATTGATAATATGCACCAGGTGGTGCTATTATCAGTCTAATGTATCTATGAAGTTATTAATCTGTTGTCTAGTTATTTTAAGTTTTATAGTGGATAGGCGCCAGAACCTCAGGGTAAATCTACACTGTTCCAACAGAAAAATTAACGATCACAACATCCATATTCACTAAATAAAGACTAACCCTACTTTCCAGCAGAGTTTCCTAAAAAAAAAAATAGACGCATATATTTCAACATCCGTGCTTTCTAGATTAAAAGTATAGTGGAAACAATTCTTTCAGGTTTGAGTTCTGAGGCGAATATCTTTGTCCGTTGTCATTACTTACCTACTTTTATCAATAATCATTATGCATAAAATTGATTACAACTACTAATCTCTACATATGTCATGATGGGTTTTAGTTGCTTAGCCCACATGCAGAACACAACGGAGGCTGGGTAAAAGGTTTAACAGAGTTTATTGAATGTGCAATAAAACAAGTTAAGTACAGGATCTTGAACTGGTCCGGGCTGGTTCACTGAAGTCTGCAGAGATGATAGTTTGATTAGAAAGGCAGGCAGATGAGCATGAGTCCTTAGATAATTCAGAATTCTACCTTGACTGAATCCGGGAGGAACCGTTGGGTCCAAAGACTGTTTGTTCAGCAGAGTACACGAGCAGCTGCAGCGTCTAGCTTCTCACTTTGAATGGCTGACCTTGATTAGAGTTTCAGCTCTTCACTAAGAGCAGCAGGAGAATCCACATAGGAATCTTCAGGTTTGGCTCACCAGGGCAGATTGGCAGGTTAAGCTCATCCAGAGCTTCAGGCTAGAGACAGGTTTCCTGAGAGACAAAAACAGAAGAGAGTTAGAATCAGATCTCTCTCTAGAGACAACTAAGATTCTTATCAGTTTCGAAGGCTCAGGTCGCTAACCAAACTAAGGTCAACACTGCGGCGTCGAACCAAGGTCTGGCAGCTGGTTATAAAGGGGAGGTCTCCTGATGAGTAGATGCGTCTCAGGTGTGCTGGAAGACTCATGCTCCAGGAGACCCACGGCGCATCTGCTGGAGGAAGGTGGTACAGCTCCAGATCCCAACAGTACCCCCCTCTCAACGACCGCCTCTTGGCGGTCCAGAAGATGTCGACGGGAGGGAGCTCTCATATTCCTCGATCAGGGACGGATCGAGGATATAAGAGCCAGGAACCCATGTGCGGTCCTCCGGACCGTAGCCCTCCCAATCGACGAGGTACTGCCAACCGCGACCTCGCCGACGGGAGTCCACGATCCGGTGGACGGTGAAGGCAGGATGTCCATCGATGTCCCGGGCGGGTGGAGGGGAGTTGGATGGAGGGCACAGGGGGCTAGAAACAACAGGTTTTATCTGGGAGACATGGAACATGGGATGGATGCGGAGACTCGGAGGAAGGTGTAAACGTACAGCAGAGGGGTTGATGATCTGGGCAACCTTGTAAGGACCAATGAACCGGGGGGACAGCTTTCGAGACATACCCTTGAGGGGAATGTCTCGTGTAGAGAGCCATACCTCTTGGCCAATGGAGTAGTCAGGGGCCAGGCGTCTCTTGGAGTCAGTGAAGCGTTTAGTTGAGACAGAAGAACGGTTGAGGGTGGCGATGGTGTCCTTCCAGACCCTCTGACAACGACGGATGTGCTGATGGACTGAACGGACCGAAATCTCTCTCTCGTCTGCAGGGAAAAGTGGAGGCTGATAACCGAGAGATACCTGAAACGGGGATAAACCAGTGGAAGCTGACTTGAGTGAGTTGTGGGCGTATTCGATCCAGGTCAGGTACTGACTCCAGTCGGTGGGGTTGTTTGAGGTCAGGCAGCGGAGAGTGGACTCTAGTTGCTGATTCATTCTCTCCGTCTGCCCGTTAGACTGTGGATGATAACCAGAGGTTAGAGAGGACTTACAGTTTAAAGCTGAACAGAAGGCTTTCCAGACTTGAGAAATGAACTGTGGGCCGCGGTCAGAGAGAATTTCCTGTGGGATGCCATGGAGCCGGAAAACATGCTTCACCAGAAGCTGTGCCGTCTGGAAAGCCGTGGGAAGTTTTCTGAGGGGAATTAAAAGACAAGACTTGGAGAAACGGTCGACTATGGTTAAAATGGTGGACATACCTCTGGAAATCGGGAGACCAGTGACAAAATCTACGGCAATATGAGACCAGGGACGGGTAGGAACAGGTAGAGGATGCAGCAGGCCAGAAGGTGGTTGGTGAGAGGTTTTGTTTCTGGCGCAGATGGGACATGCCAAAACATACTCTTTTACGTCCTTGTGTAAGGATGGCCACCAGAAACGTCTTGTAATCAGGGCTATTGTTCTGCTCACTCCAGGATGGGCAGAAAATTTAGCTGCGTGCATCCACTGGATCAGGCGGGATCTGACAGAAGAAGGAACATAGGTTTTATTTGGAGGGCCGTTACCTGGGTCAGGTTCAGAGGCAAAGGCAGAGTTGATGAGATCAGTGATCTCCCAGGAAACCACTCCTACAGTACAGGAGGCAGGAAGAACAGGCTCGGGCGTCTCAGGTTGATCAGCAGAGTAAAGACGAGAGAGAGAATCGGGCTTGGAGTTCTTGGAACCAGGTCTGTAAGAGATTATGAGATTGAATCGGGAGAAGAACAATGACCATCTAGAATGACGTGGGTTAGCTTGTTTGGCGGATTGGAGATAGGCCAGGTTTTTATGGTCTGTCCAGACCAAAACTGGATGTTCGGCCCCCTCGAGCCAGTGTCTCCACTCCTCCAAGGCGAGTTTGATGGCTAGAAGTTCACGATCTCCGACATCATAGTTTTGCTCCGCTGGTGAGAGTCTATGAGAAAAAAAGGCACAGGGGTGAATCTTTTGGTCTGAGTCAAGTTGCTGAGATGAAACAGCTCCAACACCGGAGTCTGAGGCATCCACCTCTAAGATAAATTGTTTAGAGGGATCTGGCTGGATCAGAATGGGAGCTCTAGAAAACAGGGTTTTTAATTTTTCAAAAGCTTTTTGAGCTTCAGGTGTCCATTGAAAAGTCTTCTTTACCGAAGTCAGGGTTGTGAGAGGTAGAGCTGTTTGACTGTAATTCCTTATGAAGCGTCTGTAAAAGTTTGCAAAACCAAGGAACCTCTGAAGCTGTTGCGGTTTTCAGGTGTCGGCCAGTCAAGAACTGCCTTTATCTTGTCTTCGGATGGCTTAACCTGCCCGCCCTCGAGCACAAACTCTAAAAAAGTGACAGATGGTTGGTGAAATTCACATTTTTCTGCCTTCACAAAGAGCTTGTTTTCCAAAAGTCTCTGAAGGACCAGACGGACATGTTTCTTATGCTCAGATAGGTTCTTGGAGTAGATCAAAATGTCGTCAATGTACACAAACACGAATATATTCAAAAAATCTCTGAGGACATCATTGACTAGAGCTTGAAAACAGGCTGGAGCGTTTGTGAGACCAAAAGGCATGACCAAGTACTCAAATTGGCCTAAGGGGGTCTTAAAGGCTGTCTTCCATTCGTCTCCTTCTCTTATCCTAAGAAGGTGATAAGCATTTCTCAAATCGAGCTTGGTGAAGACTGTTGCACCCTGAACAGGTTCAAATGCTGATGCCAGTAATGGTAGTGGGTACTTATTTTTGACGGTATCTGGTTAAGACCTCTGTAATCTATACAGGGTCGTAGGGAACCATCCTTTTTGCCCACAAAGAAGAAACCAGCACCAAGAGGAGAGGAAGATGGGCGGATTATCCCAGCAGCCAGAGACTCATTAATATAGTTCTCCATGGTCTCACGTTCAGGCTTAGAGATGTTATAAAGTCTACTGTTGGGCATAGGAGCTCCTGGTAATAATTCAATGGCACAATCATATGGTCTGTGAGGTGGAAGAGACGTAGCACTGACCTTACTGAAGACTGGTGCCAGATCATGATACTCGGAAGGAACAGAAGTAAGGTCAGGAGAGTCCATCTCCCCCCTACCTCTAGGAAACTGAACAGCGGGAGCTGCAGAACGAAGACATGTCTCGTGACAGGAGGTGGACCAAGACTCAATGTGGCGTTCAGCCCAGTTGATATGGGGATTATGCCGTTCCAGCCACTCGAATCCAAGCACCAAGGGGGAGCATGAAGAAGGAAAAACAAAAAAGGTTAATGTCTCACGATGATTTCCGGAGATCAAAAGTTCTAGAGGTTGTGTTTGATGAGTGACTTGATGGAGTTTCTTTCCATCAATAGCGGATACTCTGAGAGGCTTGGATAACGGAACAGTTTCAATATGTAATTGCTGGACCAGGTTAGAATCAACGAGGTTACTCTCACATCCGGAGTTAATGAAAGCAGACAGGGTGAGATTCTGGTTAGAAAAAAAAAGTGTAGCTGGTAACATCAGATGAGGAGCTTTTTCAGTTTTCAAATGGCCCGTCAGACTCCTCAGTTCCTCTGATGGGCCCTGGCTTTTGACTTAGCCGGGCAAGAAGCAATGAAATGGCCAGTCTCACCACAGTATAGACACAGATTGCCCCTGAATCGTCGTTGTCTTTCCTCAGGGGTTAGCCTTGTGTGTCCAATCTGCATGGGTTCAACTTCTGCTCCATCTGAGTGAGAGACTTGGACTGGAACAGAAAGAGTCTGGTTTTTAACCTTTGTCTTGGAAACGGGTTCTGTGGATCCAGAAAAAACAGAAGAATTATTTAATGCAGGGGTTGACACAGAAAAATTCAGAGTTCTTTGTCTAGTGTTGTTTCTAGTTCGGAGCCTGTTATCCAATCTGATGGTTAAACGAATTAAATCCTCCAAACTATTTGGTTCGTCGATCGTGGCTAGTTCATCCTTGATGTTATCATTTAAGGCCTTAAAATAGGCACTCTTAAGTGCACATTCGTTCCATCCAGAGGCTGCGGCCTTGACTCGGAAGTCGATGGAAAACTCAGCCACTGTGGAATTTCCCTGTCTTAAATCTAGCAGGGCTCGGGAGTCAATAGTTTTATCAGAGTCGTGGTTAAAAACTTGGGAAAACTCTGAAATAAACTCGGAAAAAGTACAAGTGAAACTGGATTCAGAGGAGAACCTTGCCTCCGCCCATTCAAGGGCTCGTCCAGTGAGTTGAGAAAGAATGAATGATATTTTCTTTCTATCATTCGGAAAACTGCCAGGAGAATGTTCAAAAAGTAACCGACAATGGAACAAAAATCCCTTACAATCTTTTGGGTTACCTGAGAATCTTTCAGGCAGGCTGGGACGGAACTCAGGAAATGACGTCACTGCCGGTGACCTTGGAGGCGGAAGTGGATCCGGAACTGGACGTACCGCTGGCGTGGCATTAGCATTACCCATGTAACTGGCATATGTTTGTAGCATCTGATGTTGGTGTTCAATTTTAGTATGCAAATCACGGAGGGAATGCGCATGTCCAAGGATTTGAGCGTCCTGTTCCTCAAGCCTCCTACGGAGGTGATCTGCTGGGCTTTGTGTTTGGCCGCAGTGTTCTGTCATGATCAGTGTTGGGCATGTTACTTTGAAAAAGTAATTAGTTATAGTTACTAGTTACTTCTCCCAAAAAAAGTAACTAAATTACTAACTGAGTTACTCCATAATAAAAGTAACTAGTTACTTGTAAAAGTAACTATTGCGTTACTTTTGCGTTTCTCGCCCCCGTAACCCTCACCACCCAGCCCCCACCTTCTTGCGGTGTGTTTCCAAAGCCAGCTGAATAGAGCGGACGACAAAGACAAGAACCTGCAGAGAGTTTTGCATTTATTGCAACTCAATGTAAATGACATCAGGGGGGAACGTGATGTGAAGTTTTTTAACAGGGCATTCAGATCTGGTGAAATTAATAACTGGGGATGTCTAATTCTGAAATCCTGTGTGTTTGGGTTGTTATAGATACTGCAACATCTATCTATCCATCTATCTATCTAGATGTATACTCTGCGTGTGACATAAAATATGGATCTCAATCCCTGCCACAAAGGCCATCAAATAATGTTTACAATAAAAAATACATTAGGTTGAAAAGGCAGAGCATCTATCCATCCATTCATCCATCCATCCATCCATCCACCCATCCATCCATCCATCCATACATCCATCCATCCATCCATCCAGATTTCTCCCTTTCATTTGATCGTTCACGCTCTCCATAGTTCTCCTGTGGCGCGAGCACAGGGCGACTGTTGCGCGCCTTTAGCGAGCATGCACGTTTCCTGTTGCTTGTGCGGTGACTCGTACCGCATGCGCTGTGCATAGATGCAGAGGAAACCGTATGTGATGGGGAAACGCAGCTCGACGTAACACCGGTATTTCCATCAGGAAAACGCTGTTTTGCTGCAGGAGTCCTCCCCACTCTCCATCTCTCTGTGTGTGCTGTACGTTAACACCCACCAGCGGAAACCTAACCCAACTGACAGACGGAATCTCACTATACATCAGCCATTCTCATCCTCCCCTCTCTCATGACCAGGCGCGCACCTCTGGATGACCTAAAAAATAATCTTTAATATCTCTTAAACAAAAGTAGCACAAACAATATTTTTTTCTGCACAAATCTGCACTAACGTTGCACTAACCATTCAGTCTATTTGCAGAGTTTTTTGACGTGGGTGGGGTGTCAGCTTCACGCAGCTGCGCACGAGTCCTATCATGAAAAAAGGTTCATTGTGCGACCTGAGTAACGCGCAGTAACGGGGTGTCTGCAATGGTAACTGCGTTATAGTTACAGTCAAAGTAATTAGTTAGATTACTCGTTACTAAAACAAGGTAACGGCGTTAGTAACGCCGTTACTTTCAACGCCGTTAGTCCCATCACTGGTCATGATGGGTTTTAGTTGCTTAGCCCACATGTAGAACACAACGGAGGCTGGGTAAAAGGTTTAACAGAGTTTATTGAATGTGCAATAAAACAAGTTAAGTACAGGATCTTGAACTGGTCCGGGCTGGTTCACTGAAGTCTGCAGAGATGATAGTTTGATTAGAAAGGCAGGCAGATGAGCATGAGTCCTTAGATAATTCAGAATTCTACCTTGACTGAATCCGGGCTTCTCTTTGAGAGAGGAGGAACCGTTGGGTCCAAAGACTGTTTGTTCAGCAGAGTACACGAGCAGCTGCAGCGTCTAGCTTCTCACTTTGAATGGCTGACCTTGATTAGAGTTTCAGCTCTTCACTAAGAGCAGCAGGAGAATCCAAACAGGAATCTTCAGGTTTGGCTCACCAGGGCAGATTGGCAGGTTAAGCTCATCCAGAGCTTCAGGCTAGAGACAGGTTTCCTGAGAGACAAAAACAGAAGAGAGTTAGAATCCGATCTCTCTCTAGAGACAACTAAGATTCTTATCAGTTTCGAAGGCTCAGGTCGCTAACCAAACTAAGGTCAACACTGCGGCGTCGAAGCAAGGTCTGGCAGCTGGTTATAAAGGGGAGGTCTCCTGATGAGTAGATGCGTCACAGGTGTGCTGGAAGACTCCAGCTCCAGGAGACCCACGGCGCACTCTGCTGGAGGAAGGTGGTACAGCTCCAGATCCCAACAACATAAATTGATTATTTAATACATTTTTACTAAAACATTTATTTATCTATTATTTCACTGAAGACTTCTAGATGACTTGCAGAGACATATTATTTTCTCTTTACCCCATATAATGCAAAATCTAGTTCTGAAAAGGGCATGAATTCTATACTTATCATCTTTAATATAAGTACATTGATGTGCATAATTAACAAAAGTGTTTTTGTTGTCACGTAATTGTTAATGTATGAAAAGTTAAAATGTTTTGAATATGCCACTGGAGCAATGGCGTAACGACACAACAATAGGCCCATAAACAACATTATCTTGGTGGGCCCCATATAAAGTACAACACCCCCCACCGCCGCCGTAGTCAACCAAACCGAAATGTGCCCCATACATACACACTTCATCATTTCATCATACCCCACCTTCACTAGACATGAATATACTTTAGTATATTCTGCTGTAAAATGAGTCTCTCAATTCATCTACTGGTTGCAACCTTTACTCACTGTAGCAGCAACGTCCACCCCTCCCTCTTCGGTTCTTTGAAAGAACATGTTTATTTTGGGAATTTTTTTCCATTCTTTTTTGCTATCCGTCGTCGCTAACACATTGTACATAACAGTTATGGTTTTAATCTATGCTCTAGATTACCAATAATTCCAAGTCATATCGTAAAAAATAAAATACTCAAATATATCTTTCTTTTAAGATCTTTATTGCGGTTTGAAACATATTATATGAGTGTATTTTTGACAAACAGTCTAATGAACTATACACAGTTATTAACAATATTATTATATATAATTAAAAGTAACACTGTCTGCTTGCTATTGGTGTCGCATTTAAACGGCTCACCATCCTTTTGAAATCTGCCATGTGCTGGGGTATAAATACGGTCCGGTCAGTCAGTTGGGTTAAAGACAAATTTTTCGCACCATTGCATTTGCAAAGAGACGTCCTAGTACTCAATTGCATAGGGGGCCCCAAAGCAACTGCATACTCTGCTTAGTATACTATTAGATAGTTAAGCAATTGCTGCTAGATGACTTGCAGAGAAATATAATTTTCTCTTTACCCCATCATAACAGAAAATCTAGTTCTGAAAAGAGCATGAATTCTGTACTTATCATTTTTAATATTAGTACATTGATGTGCATAATTTACAACAGTGTTTTTGTTGTCACGTAATAAAAATTTAAATGTTTTGAATATTCCAATTGAGAGTATTACTGCTGCCACCATCTGTATTAGAAAGGAAAAAGAGTAGGGGTGGCCAATGATTGGCTAAGGGGGGGCCAGTGGGGGCCATGGCCCCCATCTAGCTCCGCCCCTGATAAGAATCTTATCAGAACATTTCTGATTATTTTTCAGAAGATAAGCCTATTCGAGTTAAATCTTATTTTCATCACTATATAGTGGATCTTAAATGCTTCCAGGCCAGGCGTTAGGAAAGCAGCCATTTATAGCTAATTGATTGATTGACTGCTGAGAGGTTTCGGTTGTATTTCTATCTTTGGCTGCAGGTCTATGTTTAGCCTCTGAAGAACACCCTCCACCCCCGCACCGTCGCCACCACCGCCCACCCGCCGACGGCCAGCTGATCTTTGTCGCACGTAAGCGCCGTCGTGTCGTGGCCCCGCCCCGCTTCCTATGGAGGATTTATTTATTTTCTCCTCCGTCTCCTCCTCCTCTGCCGCCGCCGCCGCTGCGTCCATTATCACCGAGACGAAACCAGGAATCCTCGGCGAAGCAAAGCGACGACCGCAGGCCGAGCTGACCGACTCGGAGTGAAGGATGAGAGCCGAGCGCGGGGCGCAGAGCCGACCGGAGCCGCCGCTGAGCACCGGAGGAGGCAACATGGACAGGGACTAAATAGGCAGGAGGACTCCGCTGCGCCTGTCGGTAAGCGATAGATGGATGGATGGATGGATGGATGGATGGATGGATGGATGGATGGACGGACGAACAGGTGGTCTGATGGCGGATGAGGCTGCATATACAGAGCTGCACGGAAACGCACCTGGTAGAAATAAAATGAGCGCTCTGCGGCTCTGCAGCCTGCATCATCAACATCATCATCGTCATCATGATTTACTGACGGTACTGACGGCCCTCCGCGCTCAAACGGACCGACTCATGACACCGTCCTCCTTGTCTTGCAGCGGCTCGCGGTCGGGATGTCTGGAGCGGCCGGGCTCGCGCCGCCCACCGGGGCCGGACCGGAGCTGCCGGACCTGAACCATCTGACCGAGGAGGAGCGGAGGATCATCCTCTCCGTGATGGAGCGACAGAAGACAGAGGAGGAGAAGGAGCAGAGCATGCTGAAGTGAGAGGGATTTCATTAATCAGTGTTTATCAGTGTGTTTCTGCCATCACGTGCTGCAGAAAACACCACGTCCAAAAACAAAAAAAGATGCCATGTGCAACAAAAAATGAAGGGCAGCTCTGATATCAGCCCCTTTTCTGAATGAACAGTACCCTGAAATACACGCAATTAATAAAGGATTAAAATAAAAACATCAAACGTTTCTGATAATAAGGTTTAAATTAAATCTTGGAAGAACAGTATTCATAGAGAGACCTTCCTGTTTCCCAAAGGCAGTGAAATACATATGAAGTCCCCTAAAGACAGTGTAACTTCTGAATAGCAAGATATATATATATATATATATATATATATCTTGGACTTTATAATGAGCTATACAAGTACAGACCATTTACTATAGATATATTTTAATGTTTTTATACAAAGGCATGGCTTGAGTGACTATAGATTTTGAGGGGCTATTTTGACTTAAAAAATATTCATTAATACAAAAAAAACAACAAAAAAACTAAAACGACACACTGTGACGAACTGGCGACCTCTCCATGGTTTGCTATAGACTGCTGGAGATAGGCACCAGCCCTCCATGAGCGGTAGAAATAGGGTTACAAACTAGGGACGACTATGGCCTGAGTCCCCCAACTGTCACTGGGGGATGGGGTCCTAGTAATATCTTTAATTTGATGCTACTTTTTTTAGTAAAGAGGTTACAGAGAATGCAAGTGTTCCAAATAAAGTGTAACAATTATTTGTTAGCTATAGACAGTTTGTTGTAAAACACTGCTGCATATAACATAGCAAACAATGAGTAAATTGTAATTAAAAATAACTTAAGTCATTGCACAGATAAAGGGTGACAGTGGCGTTGGATGTAGAAGTTAGCCCTGAAATCGAAGGATTGACGGTTCAAGCCCCGACTCCGACTTTCAGTGTCAAGACACTTCGCCTGCATTTCTACTGATGGTGGTCAGAGTGGTGCCAGTGTACGGCAGCCCTGCTTCTGTCAGTGAGCCCCAGGGCAGCTGTAGCTTTCCACCATCAGTGTGTGCGTGAATGGGTGAATGAATGTAGTGTAAAGCGCTTTGGTCAAGTCTCCTGACTTGAATAAAGGCACTATATAAGTACATGTCATTTACCATTTACCACAGTTAACTACTTAACGATATATGTCTACTGTAATTTACCAGATGGCACTAGCACCTAAGGGTGCATGGTCAGTTTTTGTTAACTTTCTAATTAAGAAGTATATATCCTGTAAATATTTACAAATATATACTAAATTTTAAATATCGTTTGCAGTAACTATTCTCAAGCAAGCTCAATGAGAGCTACAAAACAAGCAGCAAAATCATCTGCCTACTCTATGGCATTTAACTTTGTTGATAACTCTCTATTCTTTGATCTCTGAATACTGATTCCATAAAATAAAAAAGTCAGATAAAGAGAAAACACTTATTAAAACTGATTTCTCAAAGCAAATTCATAAAACAGCAATAGTATAGTAAGAGTAATAATTATCTATACAAAATCAATACACTGGAAAGCAGTTTTTTATTTATTATTTATTCATTTACTTATTTTTTAGCTTTACAAGCTGTTAAATATATTACACCCATCCTAATTCAGGGCACAACGAATTTCATCCCCCAGCACAGTAGCACTCTGAGTAAAAAGCCATTTGGCCACAATAAAAAACTCTACTGGTTTCTGGATGGATGGATGCAGCGATAGAGTTGATTCCTTCCTGCTATCCTAATCATCATCGCCATACAGGGGACCAAGACATCTCGCCTGGTCAACCAGGCCAGCAACGCCTCTAACGACTCCCCCTTTTCAGAGGCATAGACCAGTATTGTGTATTGCAGGCTATTGGAAAACTCAACAACTCTCCTTCACTAAGGGGGGGGGGCTGTTCTTCAGGTTTAATTTGCATGTTTTCTAAGCCAAAACAAGGCTTTGTTGGTCCACTCTATAACGCTTAGAACTCAACACTATTTCAGACATTTTGAATTGAAAAAGCTTCATGGATGGGAAGCGAAATGTCTTCAAACTTGGAAAACAAAGTACAGTGTTTTTTTTTTTTTTTTTTTTTACTTTTTTGGAAACACTGGTTTCTGTTGTTGCACTTGCACAGGATGAATGGTTTTGAAAGTAGGTGCAGCTGAAATTTAGAAAGGACACTGTTAACCAGTCTGAGTTCTAAAGGTCGAGCAAAAGTAAGGAAAGTAATAATAAAAACTGTTGTCAGTGCATATTTAACAAATTAATTCAGAAAAAAACTCAACTTAACCTAGGGGGTGTGATCCTTTGCATAGGATAAGGATAGAGGTCATGCGTTTATGCCTAACACATGCTCTTAACTCTCAGTTGTGGTTTGGTTCTTATGCATTTGTGATCTCAGGTGTTGTCTTGAAGCACAAAACCTGCGATTTTGTCGGCGGCACACTTGTCACCCACAGCCCTTCTGTTTCTGTTGGTTTTAATTGGACTGCAGGACTAAATCCAGTTATCTGATTAGCTGTAGTGTTGGTGGATCAGTGGTTGCGGTTTGATATGAATCAAAGGGCTCTGAGCTTTTGAGATCTTTGCAAAAAAGTAAAGAGTTTCTTTCAAAATGTAATTTATTTAGTTTTATCCTCAGAATCATGTACAGAAAGGATTAGTTATAAATGAATAGCTTAGTTCTATTTTTTAACTAACACAAAGCAGCTTAGATTGAATAGATTGTGAAGTGAAAAGAAAACAGAGATAAGCAAACAATAGCATCAGAGTGGGGGTTCATATTACTAAATGATTACACAAGAGAATAACTTCATGTTCATCGATCATGCTGCTATTACCATCATTTGCCACCAGATGTCTCTAAAGTCTAACAGTCTCCTGTTTGGACTTCTTGATGTTATGTTGAAGCTTAATCAAAATCATCCCTGGAAACTAATAAATATGAACAACATGGTGGCTAGTTTGTCACTCAATTGAAGGTTTCAAGAAATCTAAATGGATGAGTCTGTGGTTCCTCCATAGACCCCGATGATCACATCATCAGTGTGTCTGTCTTCATTGATTTTTTTTGTGTATTATAATAGTTCAGTTTGGTTATTTTTGTGTTTTGTTGATTTTTTTTAAGAGTTGCTGAAATGCAGGAACTTAACAAGTGAGTGAATGAAATTAGAGAAAGAGATAAAGAGTCTGTGTTAATGTGAGGAATAGTTCACTTAGATTAACTGACAACTTATTTTCATATTTGCCTTTAGCTTTTTACCATTGACCATTTGAAAATATAAATTTCATCTAAGAATCTCCCAAAGCTCTGTGGAAAGCATTGCAGTCTGATGAACTGGGGACCTCCCTTCACTTAGTTGAGAATTATGGCTGGACTGTATTCCAAAGACTGTCTCCGATCACTAAGAGCTGCTCTTTGGCTACCAGTCCATCTTGATGACATCTGAAACGTCATCACAGATCGTTTGTCTGTTTAATCTTGTCTGTTTGATCCCTTGTCTGCTTAACAGTTGTCCTATGGACAGAGCCACCTATGGAGCTAGTTAAGTTACCGTATTTTCTGGACTATAGTGCGCACCTCACTATAAGTCATGACCACTAAATTCTTTTTAGAAACTGGTAACGGACATATATAAGCCGCACCTTGCTAGTAAAAAATAATCAGAAGCCGCTGATATCTACTGAACTGTCTCCCACCAAAGCTGTAGGGGGAGCTCTACATATAGCCCCTGGAGTAGCGACAAAGAAGAATGCTAGCTCCCGTTAGCTTGTTGCCTCGCAGCAGTAAGAGCTTCTACTGAAAGATGGGGCTTTGTCAGCTCTTTATTTCAGCTCTGCAGGAGTTGAGCCCAGTCTCTTTATTGGCTCAGAAGCTTCAGTGAGGTAAATAAATGGCAAAATGTGCGAATTCAGGACATTTGTTCTCCGTCATGCCTGCTGCTAGCATGTTTTTGTAAGAAATGAAAATTAGCCCCTTATTTTTTCATTGTCAACTTTGACTCCCCCCTCTGGCAGTTAGGAAAAATCCATAGAAAAGCCACACCTTCTTATAAGCCACATGGTTCAAAGCATGGGGAAAAAAGTAGTGCCTTTTAGTCCGGAAAATACGGTACCTTTTCTAACAGCTTCTTTGTTCCTCTTGTATGTCTGCTTCTCTCTCCTTGAACCACAGTTGGCCTCTGCAGAAGGCTGTTCACATTGAGCCTGGTTCTGCTGGAGGTTTCTTGCTGTTAAAAGACAGTTTTTCCTCTTTACTGTCACTGCATGCATGCTCGTTTTGAGGGTTTGCTGCAGATTCAATGACATGATGCAAGCGAATGTCCGTTGTTGCTGCATCCTAATCCAGGAGGAGCAAATCTTTCAAAGTTAATGAATCAATGCAATTAGTTTGGTTTCAACTAACCTGTCTGTATCCTTTGACTGACCTGACTTTGTACAGTGCCTTGGGATGACATGTTGTGCACTGGTGCTATAGAAAAAACCCCTAAAACCTCTGGGCCAGAGGGGAAGAAAAACCCAAGCTAAGCACAACCGAATTGGGCCAGTTTTGCTTTCTAGAGAACAAGAAATCACAGAGAACACAGACTAAAAGGCGGCAAAACGTCATCAACATCCTTAGAAGGAGATTTTGGAGAATTCGAACCAGGTAAAGCTAAAACTAGATATAACATATTTACAGTCATTTTTTTCCTTCCTTAATGCAAAGTGTGTCTAATTTTTTTAATAACTATTTCAATGATTGATTAATCATGAATTATCTGATTAATTGTTTCAGTCCCGATTTAGACCAATAGCTCCAAAATCAGTGGCTATTGAAATAAATTACAAACCACTAATAACCTATAGAGGTTTTTAATAACCCAAAAAGAAACAGGCCAATGTCGAAAGGTAAATACTTTCATTACCATCATTAATGATCTTCAACATCCTATTTTATACAGATCCACGTAGAGTCCATTTTTTTTGTCTCCATGTTTCTGTTTAGTTCTTGCCTCAGTTTCGATTATTTTCTTTTCTGACATTGTTTCTATTCTGTTTCATCATCATCATCCTCATCATGGCCTTTGTGTCTTCAGGGATGAGGAGGAAGTAAAACCTCCCCCAGCTTCGTAAGTACCTCAGAGTCCGATACACTCTTTAAAAACCCTGTCCTGGCCAAACCTCCTTTCAGTTTCCCAACCTGACAACTCAAATCCCTCGCCAATGATTCTTCCTGTCGGCTGACTGTCTGTGTTACCCGGACAGGTGGAATCCCTTCTCAGGGTTCAGTCAGTTGGTCAATAATGTTGCAGCCAATGTGTCCGAAGTTCTGCAGGTTAAAAGTCCCACTGACAACGGGTCGCAGACGTGAGTAAAACTGAGAAGGTGAACTGATCGCAGGCTCTAGAGCAGTCAATGCAGCGAAAGCATACCACCATTTTTAAATAATGCAGTGCAGAAAAAGTCTCCATCCATTAAATATTATAGCTAATGCAATATAACAACAGAACGGCGGGAAAAAGCTGTATAGATGTTACTCAGATTAAGGTGAAGATTAAAGAAGTAACTGCATGACATCACTGTCTGACTGCTCTTGTAATTTACAGGAAGTTACATCAACAGTTTGAAATGTATAAAGACCAGGTCAAGAAGCTGGGGGAGGAGCCTCCTGCAGCTCAAACAGCGAGGGCGGAGTCTCCCACCTGTGGCATCTGTCACAAAACAAAGTTTGCTGACGGCTGCGGCAGAGCCTGCTGCTACTGTCAAAGTCGTTTCTGCGCCCGCTGCGGTGGGCGTGTCCCTTTACGAGCCAATAAGGTCAGTCAGAATGGATTACATACACTACATATAAAGTCATACATTTTTTTTTCTCTCTGTCAGACATTAAATGAACCTTTCCTATCTTAGGTCTTTTAAGATTAACACAATTATTCTATTTTCTAAATGGCAGAAAATATGTGTATGTTTCGTTCTGGTGTATGTAAACCTTTGGTTTTAATTGTACTTCAGACTTGTACAAATCAATGTTAAAGGGGTTTAAGGTAGGAAATATAGAATATAAATTTTTGTGATGGTTTCCTTCATCTATTAAAGTCTTCAAAACATATATAATATATATATATGTAAATATATTATTAGGATGATGTTCAGTAAATCATGAAAATAATGTGGCCGAATGTAAAAACATATCTGTTGATTTAGTAAGTCTCATTTGATCTCACACAAATCCACAAAAAATAAATAAATCTGCAAGTAATAGAACAAAATTAGACATTATAGTTAAGTTTGCTTTTTTTGGTAATGTTTAAAATAAAAAGTGGTTATCATTGTAATATTAAGGAAATAAATTCATGGCATTTAAACCTGCTTGAAACAGTATGTAATTTGATGTGTCTTCAACTGCTTTACACAGACTAAAACGGTGGGGTTAAGTTATAAAACAATATCCTGTACATCACACAGTGGTCTATTCAATCACTTACCTGAAAATGGAAAGAGTATGACAGAACGTCAGACTTATCTAAACATGCTTTTTCCCCCTAAACCACTTAAAATTAAAGTGGTCTAAAGCATAACACCATATACTAAGGAAAGCTAACACTGCAACACACTGCAGATAACATCCTTTGGGTGAAACATGCTGGCGGCAGGATAATGCTGTGGGTATGCTCAGTAGAAGAATGGGGCGAAATAGAACAATCATGAAGGGAAACTTGTACAGTGAACCTGTTCAGATCAAAGCATAATAATAATAATAATATGTTTGATTTATGGTCAACATATCTGTCAGGTCAGAATTACATCATTCTAGCCTCCCCGCCCCTCCACATGGTGTTCGTGTGTACTGATTTTTTCAAAAAGATTCTTTGGAAGTTTGTGGTCCATTCTGTACAATGATTAAATGTATCGATAGTAATGTTGATTTAAGCTAATAATGATTACATTTTAAAGGTAGTTTTATGATTCAAAGGTGATTGCAGTTTGCTGCATTACATAATTTACTGCAAATAGGTTATGGAAAGGCTCATTGGAGGATGAGGGGGGTTGTGAAGGCATAAAAATCTTATTTTAAACCAAAGGGGGGCCCATCAGTTAGGTTTTTAAAACACAGATCTATCACCTAAAATCTTACATTATTTTTTGAAATGCAAACCAAACATGTGTGTGTCTGTGTGTTGGCCTTGTCTTTTAGGTAATGTGGGTGTGCAACGTGTGCAGGAAGCAGCAGGAGATCCTAACCCGGTCTGGAGAGTTTTACCCGAATGCGTCCCCTCCACACGCACCAATACAGGGAGCGCCGGGGCCCATGGGGCCCCTGAGTAACGGAGCTACAGATCAGTAAGTGTAATGCAGAATGTTAAAGAGCTGTCATCTAAAGGCAAGATTTTATTTCTGATTGGGAATCACAAATTATTGCCCTTAAAATGATTCCGGTTCTGGTGCTAAGAGACTGTTACGAAAGACCAATACAGTTTCACCTTTTGAAATGGTTAAATCTGGGCAGCACCACTAAAAAACATTGACCACAAATGTATTTAACGAATAAACATCTCTGCGGCTAAAAATCTAAAAGTATAAGCTTTCAAGGATCTATTTAATTTTTAAAGAGTTTAAAATTTAAGATGGAAACAAAAAACTTATACATCACAATAAAGCTGCAGTAACAAGTCAGAAAAGTGGAAATGAAATATTTACAAAGAATTATTAAATTTTTTTTTGCTTACTAAAAAATCTACAAAGATGACCACTTAACCCCCAATTTGGTCTGCAGGTTATTTCTGCTGAGTCAGTTAAATTCAGACTCATCCTTTGACATCTGACTCTGTCATAATTAGATCACATCATTTACTACCAGCCCCCCTCTCCCACACACAGACAGTACCTGTTTTCCAAAGCCCGCCCCCCTCCACCCGCCCATCAAACATGCACAGCCCCCAAACAAGGACTCAAACACACATGCTAATCAGATTAGCTGAATAATAATCCCGCAGCTCACTGGGGATTATTTCCACTGCTAAATACAGCAGGCTAACACACACAGGCTAACAGGAGCTAGTACTGGTGATGTAATATCCTCAGGTTAGAGTGAGATAGAGGGCGCTGAGGAGGGGCGTGTCATGACACGGCTTGGGGAGGAGCATCAGTTTGTACTCCAGCTGTCAGTTATAAACCTGCTGAGTGTGTGTTAATGTGTGTCAATGTGTCGTGTGTTTAACCGGCACATGAGGCTCAGTCCGCACTCAGAAAAACAGAAAGCTCTTTTTTTACTCCTCTGACCAAACCCATGTTTCAAACTCAATGTTTGGCATGTCTTCTCAAACAGTTTTAATTGGCTGAAATAAGCATGTCACTGCGTCTTCCTGCATCTGCATGACAGGTGTGTTAGTGCAGACTGACAGGACACGCTAATAGCATGTAAGTACGCCTCTCAGGCATTCAATTATAACTGATTTGTTACTGCAGTACTTTCATTTGTAGTTAGAGAGTTAATGAGATTCTGTATGTGGTAGTAAATTTGGTTCTATTGATGGAATTGTATTTTAAATGTTGAACAGTTTAATATAAAAATCAAAAATTTTAGCTGAAGGTAAAATAACTCCTAAGTGGTGACATAAACGTGGATGTAAGTTTGAGTTTTTGTCTCACTGGGGCCCGTTTACCTTTGACACTGGTCAGGTACCCTAAAAAGCTACCTGAGTTTTATTGTGGACCAAATTAAGTGGGTTGCAAATTTTGAAATTAAGAAATATAGGATTAATTAATTTCTCTATTTCTCTACATTTGAAAATTGTTTAAAGTTGTAACAACATTGACAAAGGACTCAATTTTAAATCTATGGATATTACCATAAAAAATCCTTCACAGTCTAAAAAATTAAAATTAATTTTATTTTTTTCCAGGTCTAGATAAATATGACAAAATAAACATCTATGCAGGTTTTTGCATCAAATCTTAGACTTTATTTGCTCTAGTCCCAGTAGGAAGTTTACATTCTCTAATTACAATGTAAGGTAATTTCAACCATGCTTATTCAGGGAGAAACGATGATGAAAACAGTAAATCTGTGATTGGTTTACTGGCTTGGCTAGTAAAGCTTTGTTCATTGGTTTTAGCAAGGGAAACATCAGGATGTTAAGAAGCCTAATGTAAGCCTTTCAAAATCAGTTTTAATGTGTTTTCTGGATTTTGTCCTGTTTATATCCAAGTCTTTGATCATCTAACCTAAAGTGTCCAAATTATCTAAAAAGAAAGCAACCCAAGAAGCTCGACCAAGCTCGTCATAACTCCTGGAACATGAGGGCCTTTGTCATGTGGAGGGAGGACATCAACATCATCTTAAATCTAAAATGAAATTTGCAGCTGCCCAAATGGAGACGATAAAAGTCTTCTGAAGAAGCAACATCCAGATGAGACAATAGCTAACAAGTGTTGTTAATGTTATTGTCATTATAATGACAAGCGAGCAGTAGAAGGACAGTGATCCCATACACATTAAAACTGCCAACCATCATGGCCTCAGTGATCCCAAATGTGTATAAACTACTGTTTCGCTAAACGCTGTGTGCCCGACAGGAATCGGAGCCCCTCGGCCTTGTATTACGATGGTGGCGGCAGGATGCCCCGCTCGCCTTCTGACCATGGTCTGGATCGCCGCACCCGCTCGCTGCACAGCTACCATGGCAATGGCGAGGAGGAGCTACGCGTCCTGAGGCGACCGATCAAAGACAGGCGAGGCCGCTGGCACTCACAGGTGAGTCGGTCAAATTTGAATACTCCCCAATTTGTGTCTTCTTCTTTATATAGTAAAGCCCAAAATTATTCATACCCTTAATAGATTTAAATGTAATGTTATTTTTTTCATTTCTTTCTGAAATTAAACAGGTAAATTAAAAAATGTAAAACTTATTCATGTCCTTTTCAAAAATCAATTACAAGATTTTTAAAGGCACACCATGTAACCTTTGCCCACTAGGGGCGCCAGACCTGTAACTTTCACGCCTAGCGCCCTTAGTAGCCCCAAGCACCGCAGTACTGTAGCAGAAGTCAACAGTCAGCTGGCCAGCTTCCCTGTCTTTTGATTGGGGACAGCGCTAAATATCTAGGTTCAGCAGGGCATGAGAAAATGCTGCTGCTCTCTGGAGAGCACGGCTGGGCTAGGCCAGACCATGCCACATGGCGCAGAGGACCAGCGGCAGAGCGTTAGTGCAGAGCCGCTTGGTTGGACGAGGCGTTCTTCCAATTCACAGGACCTGACCAACGATGGTGCATCTTCTCCCAACTTACATAGGCAGTATTTCAAGAGAGGAGCCCCGCTCGTAGCATTGAATGTGTAAAGAGCAGTATATTGGCCTGAAGAATCATTTAAAATAACTCATATGCATCAACTCTGTAGGTCACAAATTCCACGGTGCATTTAATGGCAGTACAGTAAAGCAATCATTATTATTGCTGATCGGCTTTCTAAATGACTCCAAAGATTGTTAATGAGTTCCAAGGCCATTACGTTGGAAAGCCTCTTTACCATCACCCTAATTTAGACCCAAACTGGGCACCCTCAGATGACATCACTTTGAGTCTAAAGAAACATAATGGTGAACTGAATAAAATAATTACAACCATGAATCTACCAGGAGCATTGATAATTTAGATCTTTACTACACTTCCCTAATAGCTAGGAGTAAGAAACATATAGCTGTTCATAAATGTAATATTTGCAGTGTTATGTACCTTTAAATAAGTATTTCTATTAAAAATTCTATGTGCATCATCATTATAAGATTAATTAACATATTCCTTTCAACACTTGTAAAAAAATTTTCACTTTTATCTGACTGTATTACCTTACTTTTGACCTTATTGATCTGGATCACCATCTGCATTCAGGAATTTTTTGAAAGATTTTGTGAATACAGGTTTTATCTTAAGATGGGAGTCTCAATAAGTAGCTACTTGGCGGATGTACAGTACAGTATGAGCTCTCTTAGTGCTTTTCTAGTTGATTTATTTTCTAGCATCCAGACCTTATGTCAGGTAAATTTTAAAGCTTAAAACTTGAGTTATAACCACACTACTTCGGAACTGAAGGCTTTGTTGAAAAAAACACAGTAAAGTGTTAGAATAAAGTGTTTTTTTTATTTTAGACGCAAATAAATTTTAAATTAGGAAATAAAAACCTTACCATTGTTACTAGCTTGTACCTCACCCAGCTAAATTAATTCCAGTATTAATTCCTTAGAGACTTTGAGAGACAGATTTATTTTGAAATTTCGTTTAAAACAGTTCAAGACAATATAATTTTTTAAAATGCAGCCTTGAAAAACAGTAATTATAGATGTTATAGATAGGTGAAGATGTTAATTATAGATGATTATAGGTGAATTATAATAATGATAGAATAATTCCTCTATTATAAAAAAAGTATTCTCCACCAGTTAGCATCCCAATCCTTTTCATAAATAATAAAAGAATCGTGTCAGGAAGGATCAGCTTTGCAGTCTGAAGCCTTTTTTCACATTCCCTCAGATTATCGATAGAAAGAAATGTTATTAATGTATTTAGTATAAAGTCGGCAGCCAGAATTAGTCCGAGGCTGCTTTCCATATGTAATTCATGGCAAGTCAATAAGAAAAAAGCAAGAAGAAATAAAATAAAAAGATAAAAACAAACAGGACATTTTTATTCATTATTATTCTTAAAATCCTTGAGATTGAGTTATTCCATATTTTTTGCCAGGATTTGTTGGTATTATTAAGCGGAAGTATAACTCCATGGTACATTCAGAAGATAAAGTTTCCATAAACATATAAAAGGTTTTACCGTTTTTAAAATGTCTTTAGGCCTAATCTATGCAAAATATGTAATCAAACTATGCACTAGATCGAATGTCATTAAATGCTAAAACTGGATGACTTGTTATGATGCTAAATAGGAAGGTAACTAAACTGTATCTTTGCAGAGCTTGATTCTTGACCTTTTCTCTTTCCTTGATCAGGACCACCCCTTGGACCCGGTTCTTGTGGACCGTGAACTTCGACGTCGGCAAGAGGAGGAGTTTCAAGCACGCTACCGAAGTGACCCCAATCTGGCTCGTTACCCGGTAAAGCCACAGCCGAGCGAGGAGACCATGAGAATGCTGGCTCAGGTGGGCAGGGTCCGCCACCAGCGTCGGCACAGCGACGTCTCCCTGGCCGCTGCAGAACCTGAACACCTTAACCTGAGACACTCAGGTAACCAGTCATCAGATTCCCCTCTTGGTGGTGTCACACTTTGGCCTGACCATTTTTTTTTTTTTTGCTCCTCAGCTGTTCGCCAGAATCGACCTCAGGGAATTATGGGGTCTGGAGGTCAGAGGTCTTTCTCGGTTGACAGGGCGTCTAATCACCTCAGCCCTACGTCTCCACGCCGCAGCCCTCTGCCACAGCAGCTCCTGGACCCAAGCTCTGCCCTTAAGAGGAAACCCGCCAACGAGAGCATGGCGCAGAGAAGGAGGATGATGGGAAAAATGCATGTTATTGGTAGCTTCAGCAGTTCAGAGGAGGAGCTGCTGACCACACCTGAATACACCAGCTGTGACGAGCCCGACAGTAAGTGCTACATTTTCTGGAACAGACATTTAGTGTCAGACAAACCTTGAGTTGCTGATGCATTTACGTATCTTTAATGAAACAAGGTTACTTTTTGCTGCATCATCAGGTCTATCTTTCTACATTAACTCCAACCTGATCATCTTGGGCTGAGAGGTTAATGTTCTTTTCAGAGTCTACGAGTACCTCCAAGTGGTCAAATAATTATTTGGCAATCTAGTCAAAAGACAGGACTGTGTCAGACACTTAAGGCATGTGAGGATGAGCATCTTCTTATCATTGGGGACATTGAGTTAAGATGGAGAATGAGTCAAATCAGTGAAAGAACCTTAGAGTAAAATATTAGTGGACTGACTTGTTTTTAAGAGGTGGACTAAGTAACCTGTTTTAGCTTGAATTTTATGCTAGTTACTCACCAGTCAGAAAAAAACAAATAACAATGAAATGTTACACAAGTAAACCACAGAAGAAAAATAGATCGTTTAAAATAAAACTACATTTTTTGCTGCAACATATACCAGCTGTTTATTTTGGCGTTAGACACAAAGAGCCAGTGAGCGAAACTTCAGCAGATGGAAGTTAAGCTGAACTTATTACAGCAACGTTGCTAAAATCAGTCTGGATTTGGGAGATTTCAGCAGCCTTTTCGAGTAAAGTTAAGCCCAAGTTCTCTTGGGAACACACAAGACACAACTGTTCACTGTTCACAATGCAAACTACATTTACTTTACTAATCTCTAATAAGGTTTCTTAAGTTAGCTAAAATCTTTTTGCACTTGGCAGTCAGTGGATGAAAGGTGCGGTACGGACTGACAGTCCATCGCTGATGCTAAAATCTTTGAATCTGTAATGATCTGATACCTAAAGCCTTTTTTTTTAGAATAATAATCCCTCTAAAATGTAGTCTGAATGCTGTTGATTTCTTTTTTCTTAGAGGAATAACAATAAGTTAAAATTGTTAACAACAGGTTAAAGCCTGATTGTAAACCAGTAAGAAAACTGATCAATTTAATCTCCTTCACTTAAGTCATTTCACACGAGTGGCTGATGTCTGTTGTAGGATTAGCTTATGTATTGTCATGATATTGCAACAGTTGTGCCACACAATTAGTCCAGAAACTGTGGAAGCCTGTTCTGGCTGGAAGTCTTATTACATTTGTTTCAGTCAGAGGTAGATGGGTCGTACACAGGAATTATTCCTGAGTTCTTAAATTGAAGACAATTCACCAAGACACAGGAAACATTTGTTCAATCTGTAAAACGATTAAACATTACTCTTTTAAATGGGTCTGAATTCACAGCTATATAAAGTAATAGTTATCTACTTAAACGTCCACAAGAGGATAATTCCTTTTTAAAGATTTTATTTATTTGGCACTAGTGGATTTTTTTTTTGAAGGGGGGCAGGCAATATGAGGTTCTGAGTTCCAGCCCCACTTCCACAGACTGGCACTCTGGCTCTCTGAGCAAGACCCTTAACCCCACACTGCTCCCCAAAGGGATGGGTTAAATGCAGAGGTGAATTTATTCAATGTGAGATCAATAGATTAATTATTATTATTATTTATTCATCGTCACACATTTTATTCCTGTTCCAGCTTTTTCTAAACTGGATCAGGACAGCATAGACGACCAGATCAGAAATAATATGGTGAAAAAAATGGACTCAACTTTCACTCCAAGTATTTATTACTCTGAAACTGTCCTTTCCCTCTTACTCAAAATATCACTTTTCAGCTTAGAGTTTTGCAAAAAAGCTCTTCTTTTTAAGGAAGATTATTTTAACTCAGCCATTAAGAAGTTCTAATAGAAGTAATTATACAGCACCACATGTTTTACTATTGTTATTATAAAGTATCACAGTTTTGCTTGCTCTACTCATTATAAGTAACTTTATTGAATGAACAACAATGTTATGTTAACCCATAAATCTCCAAACACACAGATATTGTTTTTAATTTTCAACATAGACATAAAATACTTTATGCAGTGGAATCAACTACCTTCAGAAGTCACCTAAATAAGTAAACAGAGTAGTACAGCTGTTCTTGGAAGCTCCAACGCCTTGTTAGAAATCATTAGAGAACAGAAACATCATGAAAACCAAGACAGGGCCAGACACCTAAACCGATCACCTGAAAGTGGAACAAAGAAAAAACATGTTAAAATCAAGGCAAAAGAAATGTCATTTAAACTTTGCTATAAGCCCTGTAAGGGATACATAAATGTGAGGTTTTATTTTAGATAGAATCCAAATTAAACTTGACCTGTTTAAAACTGACTGGTAAAACATGGTGGTGGCAGTATCATTGCTGGGAGGGAATATCATTTTTAACAGGAATAGAAATTATGGTCAATGTTAACCAGTTGATAAATGCAGCTTAACACTATGTGATCCAAAGAAGAAACTGTTTTAGAGGCTGAATTCTTTGAGACTGGGGCAGAGCTTTAGCTTCCAGCATGCCGACCATCTCTTTAGCCGCAGTGGAACCATTTAGATTCCAGTATACTCTTGTATGAAAATGACCCAGTCAAACCAACAAAACCTTACATTTATTTTGCATTTTTAGATCAGGCACACAGATCCGTCTCAAAATGTTCATTGAAACGCTAGCTTTGTGGTTTCTGTGTGACAAATGTGAAGCTGTTAAAGGTGGGAATGAATTTAACCAGAGGGACTGTTACTGGAAACCATATGGATTAAACCCATGCGACACAAACGGGAAGTAAACCTGCAAAATCAATTGGATGGGGATTCATTTAGTGAACCCTCACCTAATAAACCCAAAGTCATGTTTTAAGCTTCACTTTAAGCTCCTTTAATTTTTTGTTGAAATATGCAGATTTTTGCTTTATTGATTTACTAATGTAGACCGTTGACAGGAATGACTACATTAAAGGACGATATTTAGTATTTAATAATAAAAAAAAACATAATTTTCAATATATAAAATTTTATTTAAATGTTCTGAAAAATGATAGAATAAATTCTCAGCTGTGATTGAATTAACTTAGAACAGTAGTTATATGCATGTTTTATTTTTGATATAGAAAAGACTGAATGAAATAGAAATGTTCTTCTGCCCTCTAGTGGAACTGTGAA
Organism: Cyprinodon diabolis; assembly: GCA_030533445.1. Classification (NCBI taxonomy): domain Eukaryota; kingdom Metazoa; phylum Chordata; class Actinopteri; order Cyprinodontiformes; family Cyprinodontidae; genus Cyprinodon; species Cyprinodon diabolis. The sequence goes on along the minus strand of CM060074.1, from coordinate 32,331,003 downwards.
GCCTTTTGCTTTATTCCTGGAACTTGTGGCTTTCAGTCTGATATCATGAGTTTTCAGGCTTTAAACTTAGAAACAATACAGGAAGGAGGGAGAGTTGAGCAGGAGACACTGCATGTGTTCCCTGCGCCTCTGACTTAAATGAGCTCAGTGTGATAATCTTCTTACAGCTGAATCTGGCTTCACCTCCAACCAGCTTCACCTGCACTTCCTTAACCTCACAACAGAGGGTTCCAGAGAGACTCGCTTTTTCCCTTCCCTCCAACTGCTTTATGTTTTGGTTTTGTTTTTTTCTTTTGTGGGGTTCTACATTAGAGGACTTATTACAGGCTTAGTGTAGTCCTGTGACATGAAGGATTGGCCATTCAATTTTATGTTTAGTTTTTTTTTTTTTTCTGGAGTCCCACCAAATCCCTCCACTTGATTATATAATGAAGAGGTTGGTCTCTCAGACATTGGTTCTTTAAAGATCAAATATTATTTTATAATTTCTTTTATTTTTGAGGTTGTTCTATGTTTCTCTTTTATCGTTATCAATTAATATAAAGACTCAGCATACATATATGTATTATCTTTAGTCCTGCAAAAAAAAATGTAATCACATTCTACTGTTTTAATAAGACTTAATCTTTTTAAGAAAAGATGCAAGAGTGAATGCTACCAATTGTGGTTTTAAAATAGTTTCCGCTTTTTTTAGACGACACCACATCTCTACAAGTGCAGTTGTCGGGTGACCCAACACTTACAAAAAGGCTGAATTTGTTTTTCTAGTGAGCAGGGGAAACATTTTCTAGCCTTTTTGCACCTTAACCGCAGTGCACATCAACAATTAGGAGGGGAGAATGGCAGGGCTAGTTGATCAATGCTGACGCTAAGGACCTTTTCAAACCTTTGTAACTTTAAATTAGTAAATAAAACTAAAACAGGACCTGGTAAACATATTTCAGATCTTTTTAATTGTGGATAACATCTGCCTTCTAGTTCAACCTCCTTACTGCACAGTGCAGAATCATTGTTGCTTAGACGGTTGTTGACCAAAAGTTTCACACAGTGGGTAATACCACCAAACCAGGAACTTGGAATTTCAATAAATGCTTTTGCGCGTTTTTTTTCAGCTTTGCAGAGCTTTCCCAGTGATATTATGTTGTTGTTGTTTTTTTTATGTTTGCTGTTTTGTTATGATTCCGTTGCTTTGTGGTCCTTTAGAGCCCATTTATGTAGATATGTCTCACTACCAAGAACCCAGTCTTACCGTTTTTGATTTCTGACATCATGAATGTCAGCAGTATTCCAGTTCCTGCGTTCTGCAGTCAGGTAATCTTCTATGTCTACCTCTCAAAGCCCAAAGTCATGAGAGACGATGAAGTCTGATTGGCTCCAAGTGACTCCCGGCTCCTCCCATCCAGTTCAGAGGTGATAGATCAGCTCAGACTTGCCGACGTTGTTTTACTGAAGACACCTGGACTGTAGGACATGACGTATAAACCTTCAACAAACTCGACTGGAAACTCTCCAAAAGCCTGGAAGGATCCTGAAGAACCTGTCTGGTAATCTGGTCCTGTTTGGATAATAACATATCAGCCTGTCTGTTCTGTGCCGTTGGGTCAGCAAATCACCATCTATGCTCTTGGTCAATTGGATTACAAGGGAAGAGTGTGGATTATCAGGAGTCACTGCAAGAAAACAGGAATAGAAAGAGTTCAAGAGGAGGAAAAAAAACGGTGGTCCATCATTCAGCAATGTGAGAGTGCATTCATACAGGAGGCTGATCAGTGAGACAGCCTGGGAATCCCGCTGAGCTGGATTTTGGGGAAGTTTCCTGGAAAATCTGTAACATTTCAGTACTACCTTTTGGTCCTAACTCGGTGAAAAGTCAAAGAAAAGTTTGCAGAAGTATGAAAATTTTGCTCCTAGCTCACCAACCCCTGAGCTAATATAAAAGTAAATAGCAGGTTGACAACAGGTGAAGTTTAACACTGAGCCACAATGCTGTCGCCAGAAGAGAGATGGACTCTGTGTTTGGCCTGAGTTAATCTTGTTACAGACAGGTATGAAATACCCTGCAGCCTGCAGGCAGAGCTCTGGGAAAACTGTGACCCCACACTCAGTGAGGAGGAGGAGGAGGACTGAGGAGCCGCAGGTTCACTTCCTTCTTCTCTTCTTCTGCATCTGAGGCCTCATCTTTTTTCATGGCATCAAAACATACCTGTGAGTACTGCAGGTCTTGAAATGTGGAAGTGAACTAATGTGTCTAAGATGCTTTTTTGTCAATTAATGGCTTCAGACTCTGTTAGTCTACTTTTTTTTAATCTGTCATTGCTCTAAATTGACTCATATTTCAACTTCTTTGAATGATGTAAGCAGAAACTTTTAAGAGCCAACTGCAGGTGAACGACAGTGATGCTCTGTGAGACTGAGGAGCCATAAAAGGGGGTTCCTATGTGAAAACCCAGTCAGTTCATGAATTTGATCAGTTTATAAATATTTAACTGTTTTAACTGAAATTATACAGTTAAAAACGCGTTTTTCTTCTATGGAGGATATGGACGAAGCATAGTCTACCTGATCAAACAGGATTCAGGAGCAAAACAAATCTATTGACACCCCGACAGCAAGAGAAGTTTTCCACAGTAAAAAGAGATTCACATCCTTAGTGGGCAAAAACGGTGTGCTTTTTATGAGTGAAGTCAAAATGTTCTGTTAAATTTGAGGTTGATGAGGCTGTTTTTTATCTGGGCATCTAAATTAGAGTTTTCATTAATTCTGTCTTTAAAAAGATGTTTGTTGGCAGTATGAGTTAAAAACACAGGATTTACTGCAGTATCCATCTTGGGATAGTAGAATCTCTCTTTCTGCTGTATTTGTTAAATTTCTGGGCAAATGTTTGTACAAATTTCTGGTCATGCTGACCACAAAACAGGCTTAGATTGTTGCTCAGTTTAGCTTCTTTCTTTTTAGAGAATGCTTTTCCAATATCTTTCTTAATATCTGTTGGGAATGACCTGCCCTGTCTTTCCAGATCAGCAGCTGTCCTTCTGACATTATGGTGTCTATAATGGTTTCATTCTGTTTTCTAACTGCTTCCCTTCTTTGCATATATTGTTAATGTTGACTGACAAGCATCTAATTTAGTTTATATCAGAGGAAAAAAACTTTTCCATCCATCTAAGTCAGTCCTCCTCTCTCTGCCAGCAGTTACACAGCCAGGCATCTTGCTTCACTTGTATCTGGTGAAATAGACTTTCTTTGTCCATCCAACTCCTCACAGAAGCAGTGTTATTAATTCAACTGTCTTGACTTCATTTATATAGCATAAACTCATAACATTTCATCTTTTGTTTATTTGGCCTTGCCAACAGTGGCACAGCCAGTTTTGTTGTAGTTGGTTCCAGAGGTAACTAATGTTTTGCAGAGTTCCTGTGTTTGACTTCTATTCTTTATTTTAAAACAATTGTGAAATATTCACAGGGCTCTACCTGGTTTGTTGGATCATTAAGCTCCAGTCAAAGAGCTGCAGTTGAAATATTAGCAGTTACTCAGTGGTCCACTTTTCAAATTAAATGATGTAATTATTGTGGTTGATCTTTCTTCCTTTACATACAATTTCTATAGTTTGTCTTAGAATGAAGATTAGAAATGTTTAAGCATGGAAAAAGCAGCAGAATATCTTAGGTGGACATGGACATTAACATATTTCCCCAATACTACTATTTTTATTGCAGTCATTCTCTTATTGTCTTTTTCATCGTTTTACTCAACAATTCTAAATAAAAAATTGACACCAAACAGACACAGAGGGACTATAAAGCCATAAATCAGAGGAGAGACTTATTTAAAAAGAGGGAACTGGACGGTATGTGCAAATTATTGCTTAGTAAAATGTACTGTTAAATATTACATTGGATTATTTAGATTCGTGCTTGCATTTAAAAGCTATAGCACACTTTTATATAAAAAAACAAACAAACTGAAGTATGATTTCCTGAATTTTACATGATTGATTTTAATGTTCATTGAGTTTAATATCGAGGTATTGTCTGTACAAAAGAGCTCAAGGTGTTCAATACCTTTTTTTCCAGGAGACATGGAGAGCCAATGGTGGGATTATGGGACCTGGCATGGCGAACCTGCACCTATGTCTATGGTAATTTGAACAAGTGCATTGATATGAACATTTTTGCCAGTATCAATATCCAATATTAGTTTCCCAACCCTTTGGACACCATGAAAAACCAGCCACAGTGCTGTGATGTTTCATGCATCCTAAATAACATCCATTATATCTCCCCACCTAAACCACTAAATTAATCAACTTCCCCTTTAAAGTTTTGTCATTGTAGACAAATAAAGTACCTCCTTTCTGATCTAAGCAGTAATTTTTCTTATTATGTCACTTATTAGCAGCCAGTCACGTGGCAGCCATCCAAAGATGGGGAGCGTCTGATTGGTCGAATAGTCCTGAACAAGAGGATGAAGGACGGGACGGTTCCTGCAGACACAGGAGCTCTGCTGGGACTTAAGGTCAGCTACTGTTTCTTCTTCCTTTCTAACGCCTTCGTGACATTCACTGCCTTGCTCATGGGCGACATGTTTACAGGTTGTTGGTGGGAAAATGACTGAGTCTGGTCGTCTGTGTGCATTTATAACCAAAGTGAAGAGAGGAAGTCTTGCAGACACTGTTGGACATCTGAGACCAGGTACACATAAAGGCTTACTGAGGCAGAAGCTTTACTTGGAAACAAGGTTTTCAACAACATCTAACTGCTTACCGTTTTAATAAGAGTTGAATATTTTAAAGTGGTCTTCATCAAAAGTTCTTCAGTTGTTTCCAAACATTGCTTTTAAACTCTTTTTCTAATTTTCTGTCTGTTTTTCAACCTGAAACAAAAATAAAAATCAAGAGCAAAAAAATAAAAGTGTAACACAACTCTAGAAATATTTATTAAAATCTTTTGAAAATTATACAGGAGTTTGGGAGCAGAATGTTGAGAAATCAGGCTATAAACACTTCAATCAGTAATAAAAAGCTAAACAAGATTTCTGACCCTGCTGTAAGCTAAGAAATCGTATCCATATTTGGTCATGTTACAACCACAAATTATAATTTAATTATTCAGATTTGTTTTAATAGACCAACTGTAATGATCTCTAAATTGTATAGTCTAATGTAAAAGAATTTGTGTTTTTAATATTTTAAAATCAAAAAGTGGATTTGTGTTCAGCCCCCTTTAATTGAATAGCCCTAAATAACAATCAGTGCAACCCATTACCTTAAGAAGTTACAATATTAGTTAAAAGAGTCAACCTGTGTGATTTAATCTCAGCATCCATACAACCTTTGTGCAAAGGTTTGTTC